>JAJHZJ010001046.1:0-600000 GCA_023548195.1 Bettongia penicillata ogilbyi
GCAACAGTCTCCCAATTGGGCTTCCCAATTCATTCCTTTGCCTCCAAAGCATCCTCCATATAGCTACCAAAGTGGTTTCCCTAAAACAGGTCTATCCATGTTACTCCATTATTCCATAAAAATTTTTGGCTCACTTCTACTATTAGATATAAACTCTTTGGTTTGGTATTTAAAGTCTTTTACAAGTTGACCCCAATCTATGGGGCCTTCTTGTTATTTCTCCTATGTGGCACTCCATCTGTCATCTCCATCCATGCCTTTGCACCGGTGATTCCTCATGCTGGAAATATTCTCCTTCCTCTCCTCTGCCTAGTTTCTCTCCAGGCTGCTTTCAAAATGCCACACTTGAAATTACATTGTTGCTATTTTGTATATAGGTACATTTGTTTCTCTCAGGTAGATTATAAGGTCCTTGAAGGCAAGAATAATTCTATTCATGTCTCTGTGTTCCCCCTATATACAACCTATTGCCTAGAATATAAAATATATACCAAATAAACACTGATTTATTTCAGTATAGCCTATGTCACAGGGCTGTTGGGGGGACATTCTTCCATGAGGAAGCCTCAGTCCTAGCTTTAAACCAGCATGATCTCTAAAGAAATGGGAACAGTCTTGTCTTATGCTCTCTGGCTTAGTACACCCTACACTAAATCAGAACTCCAGAGCAAACCTCTTAACCAAAGTTAGGGTATGGTTCATCTCAAGGGACATCCATCACAAATGCATGAACAAGATCCTTTCTAATAATTTCTCAGTATGCAAAGTACTAAATATTCTGTTTAGGATAGTGATTTATTTCTTCTTTCACAAAGGGACCTTCTACCTAAAGCAGAGAAGGTACAAGTACGCTTTGACAAAATACTTAAAACATGAAACAGAAACCCATAACAAAGGCAGCTATCAACAGACACTTGCAGGATTTATGTTATCTATCAATTTTACTATGAATTGCCAGGAGGAAAAGACATCCAGAAGGTTTACAGATCTGTTGAACAGGGATTTCATCTTCATGTTGAATGAGCAGCTTCCTCTGGCTAACCAGGTATGCATGACCCATCCTCCTGTTGGTGGTCAAGTCTTGAAGAAATAGCATCATTGTAGGAAACACTTCCTGCCAACAAGTACCGGGAACTTTCAATGACTGTGAAGCACGTGAATTCATGAGGTGGTCCCCATCCATCTCATGTTTTCTGGTCCATCAAGTGTGTTCACGTAAAAAAATTTAAAAAAAAAGGAATTAAGGACTGAAGATTCGATCTCATGCAAGCACTTGCACACAGTGCCACCTGCACGTACCCACAATAGCTATTACTGAAAAGGAAGTAAAAGGAGAGATTCCCTCTCCCCCCTTTATGTTGAAAGTCTGAAAAAGAGTAATTCCAAGAGAAAAACTCAAAGGGAATGGGGGGATGGAGAAAGGATTGTTTAAATTTTTAAACCTTCTAAATGTATAGGTCCTTCTGGTTGAGTGGTCAATCCTTTTTGAAAGAATATTCCTCCTCTTCCCTAATGTAATGGGGAGTAAGGAATCAAATGAGAGATTCCAGTTGTGGGTGCCTTTTAACAAGGCATCAGAGCACATGTGCCATGGAAATGACCTTTTATTGGGTCCACTGGAAGAGGCCAGAGCAAAGGCTCAGCTTGTAATTATAATCCTGTCTGTGGTGTAAAAGCACTGTGGTATCTGATCTCCAAGCCCAACTAGCTAGGCTACAGCATTCCATCACATACACAATCCTGAACATGCATACTATACTGCTAGATCAAGGATAGTGGATCAAGGACTGATACTTCCCTAACTATTTCAAAATAAAAAATTTCTTGGGTTTTGGGAGAGGCCTCTGTGAGGGACAAATGAATGCAAAGAATAGAACAAGGAGAAGGGCTGAAAGGTTCAGTTACCTCATGTCTAGGGTCTCCACAAAAGGAAGTAAAGATGGAATTAGTATAAAATATCAGTCAGTATAGGATTGTTATTTGTTTCCTCCACAAAATGCTCAAAAATGACAAGTCTTATACGTGTCCACTGGAAAAGACTTAAGACATTAAATATAACCCATAACTCAATGATATTCTCTCAGGAGCTTGATATTTTAATGAGCTGTTTCACTTTTTCCTTGACTCTGAACTGTCCAAACAATTACCTCCAGTCCCATGTCTTCTAGTAAGTCTGCCAGAGTTTGGCCTCAACCTCCTATCACTGGTAATCTTCTATGACCAAGATGTGACTGCAGAAAACTCTTTCTGCTGCCAATGAGCTCCAACTAAGAGCTCCAGAATGACCTAAAGGCCAATATCATGACCACTTTTGGTCAGTTTTGCTCAGGCATAGAAACATGAAGCAGAAGGATCCCAAGAACGAGTCTCAGACAGGTCTAGGCAACTAATGCTGTCATATGTGAACAGTTACCATTGCTGACAAAGGGACAGGGTTTAGGAGATGCCCTTCTTACTTTTTCATGAGAATTCCCGGAAGGAGAGTGAGTGCTAAGGCACAAGCCAAAAAGAGAGAAAGAAAGGAGCAACAGTGGACGTTCTCTCTCCATTTAAAATCTGTTGAATGGGCTGTTCCTCCAGGCTCAGTGGCCAATCCTCTTTGAAACATCCCTGTGCCTCTGAGGCCAACATAATTACCATGAGAATGCTGCTTCATTACAAATATTGAGTCCTTCAATGTAGAGTATGTATTCCAGAAATTTCTGAGTGAGTTCAGGTCCCTATTCTTCAGTGGAATGTTCTCCAGCCAGAGTAGAGCATAAGATGCCCATGATTGTTGCCAAAAAAATCATTCTACTTTTGTAATGCCCCCTCCTTGAAACTCATTCCCAACACACAGCATCAGTTACACCAGTTGGCTCCCCAGAGCCAACTGCCCTTCTACAGGCAGCAAGGTGGTACAGTGGATGGAATGCTGGGCCTGAAGTCAGAACACATGAGTTGAAATCCAACTTCAGACAGTTACTCACTATGGGACCCTGGAAAAGTTATTTAACCTCTATGTGCTTTAGTTTCCTCAAGTATAACATAGAGACAATAATAATCATATCTACCTTCCAAGGTTGATGTGAGGATCAAAAGAGATTTTTAAACCACTCAGCACAGTGTTGGGCATAGTAGCTACTCATTAAGTGCTCATGTCCTCTCTTTGTTCCTTTAATTCCAGAATTCCAAGGGTCACCTTGTGGCTTTGCATGAGCAGCTGAACTTGTCTCTGTCTCCCCACATCCCATACCACATGACCTGGTCTCCTTGCTGCTTACTCCCTCAGCCCAGCTAATTATGGCCAGTCACATAGCAGAGGCTACTTCATCAAAGAACAAAAACAGGAAATAGAGAGTCACAGGAAATTTATCTACCAGGAGAATAATCCATGGCACCAGGGGCCTCAAGTCAAAGGCACCCTCAGAGACTGTCCTTGATACTGCCGTGTGCAACCACCCTGCTCTTTCCTCAGCCTCATCTTTCCCTTCACAACAGCCTTTGGCTCCAGCTCATCCCCACATTTACAGCAGGGCTGCTAACAGTCCAGCCTCCATTCAAAGATTTCTTCCATGTCTCTGGGGTTCAGATAGTGTTCTACAACTCCACCTACTTAATGACTGTCACCAGCCCTGTCACCTGACCCATCCCTACCCAATAGTCTCCCAAAATTTCAAACCCATTGACTTAGCTGTCTGTAATTTAATTTTAATTTTCACTTTAGGTAGAACACAGAATCCATTCCCACTCCAGAAGAGCTCTCTGAGGTACCAAGGTAGGTAATGTCATAAATAATATGTGTGACCCTCCATAAATCTCCTTCTGTCTTTTTTCTATTTTTCTTATGATAAAATGTGTATATTGGGGTGAACATGGAGGGGGATGTAGTGGTAGGGTGGGGGGAATTTTGGACTTCATCATCTCCAAGGTTCCATTCTTCTATGTGACTCCACAATACTAAAATTTTCTACTCCCTTACCTCCCCCACTCAATACATTTCAGAGGAAATGTACCAGAGAGACTGATGGCTTGAGAGATGACTGCTGGAAAATCTCTCGGGTCTGCTGGGGGTTGAGTAAGTGTGTGTCTGTGAATTTGCAATGGAGGGAGGTATACTGGTAAGTGGAACAGAGATGAGGTAGTAGATAGAGAGTTGGAATCAACAGACCTGGGCCTTTATTCCCCTGGTGGCATTAACTTTGTGACTATGGGAAAATCCTTTAAGCTCTTTGATACTTAGTTTCCCCATCTTTAAAATGGCAATAGTAAATCCTACTGAAGTGGTAGCACCTATTTCTGAGAATTCTTATTAGATGTATTTGAATGATATCTGTAAAATGTTTTGCAGTTTCCACTTTATCTAACAAAAAGTTGATCACTATTATTGTAGAGAAAGGACCAGCTTTTAAACTCTTGTCTTTGTAAGAACTAAGCTCTCACAATATCAGATACTTCCAAATGAGTATAAAATATGAACTCTGATCAGGTCATCATTAGAAACTGTAATTCTTCAGGATTCTGAATGGACAAAAGATGTCTGCACCAAAACTGGGCTAAGGAATTTAAGAGCTGCAGGCACTTCAAGACCAAGGATATTAAGGGGACTCAAGGAATTAGGGACTGAAATAATGGAGGGAGAAGGTTGTAATTCAATGGCTGAAAATGTGTTCGGAGCGAGAAAGGAAGAATGATGAGACTGTGGAAGGAGTCCTAGAGAGGAAGTCATTAACTAGGACTAGGGAATAATCAGTTCAGTAGCAAATTAGCAATTGTAATGCCAGTCCCAAACAGTCTTCAGAAAAACTCTAAAAAGGAAATGTTATCAATAACTGCCCCCACCCAAATTTTACAGTTAAGGAAACTGAGGCAGACAATCAAGAAAATAAAGAGCCAAAGTGGTTTGGGTTTAAAGGCATAGTCAAGTAGCTCTACTTGGATCTCAGTGGACTTTATCAAAGCCTGGTTTATCAGAGACATATTTCAAGACACCAGGGATGAAAACTACATGAGACAAAAGAGCTAATTGCTTTAGCTTTTAAAAAAAATTATAGAATAAATAAATGTGGAAGAAAAAAATAAAGTCCAAACACAAGGAATCTTGCAAAATATAAGCAATCAAAGCTGAATATAAGGATATTACTTTACACATGGACAGAGGGAGAAGAGGAAAATAGGGGAGGGAGATGAAGAGAAAGAAGTGGAGGGAGGAAATAGCAGCATTGCCCAAATGGAACAGCTCAGTTGAGTCCTCAGGGATCAGCTAGTATGACACACAGGTTGTTGTTCTCCCTTCATTCTCAGAGAGAACCAGTGAAACCAAGGGTGTGATGTCTTGACTTTCAGGGGAGTTGGACTTAAGTGAGGGAGGGCTGTGCAAAGTCATCTGCCTCACTCTCTACTCCACAGTCAATTAAGTCCAGTGGCAAGACATCGGCTGGGACGATGTGCAATGGCCTCCACCTTCTCAAGAAGTTTAGCCACAAAAGAAAAAAAGAGATAGCCAGGATGGATGGGTTAAATGTAGGGTTTTTAAGAATGAGCCAGTAGATAGAGTGAATTTGAAGATAAATGAGAGAGTGGGGATGATAGAAAGGAGCAATCTGCTGAACTAGAATGAGATCCCTGGTGCATGTACAGAAGTTTGCTTTTGCTAAGAAAAGGATGGAGATGGTAGCAGCAGGTATCTGAATGGTGTGAAATGAGAAGGAAAGGGAGCTATCCATGAATGACCTCAGATTTTTTTCAGTCAAATATTTGTCAAGGTTCTCAGCTAGGAGCATGAGGGAGGGGGGAATCATGGAAGGTTTAAAGAGGGAAAAAAATGTTTAGAAGAACCACTGGGAAGAGAAGGATGGTAAGTTGATGTGCGAGTTATAAAAGAATTGCATTGCTTGAGGCCCAGTTGAGGTTATATACCATAAATCTAGTCATCATAGTTCCATCATTTTCTCCAGCTTCATTGAACAGTGTGTGTATTAGACAAGGAAGAAAAATGTGGGAGTGATCCAAGACTGAAGAATGAAAGAGCAAGGTTTTATAAGAGGAAGATGGGGTAAGGGACTCAGGAAAAGAGGACAGTGTAGACTTAAACCAGTTTGCCAAGAAGCCAAGATGGGGAAAGGAGGAGAGTGTAGGTAGTAGATGGGTGATTGCCTGGGAGAGAACTGAGGGCTTGACAGACTGGGGGCCATGATGTGGATGAAGAACAAGACTAGGGGTTGCAAGGCAGAAGGAAAGATGAAATGATAATAGATTATGATTAGATAAGGGAGTTTCAAACCTCATGAGCACAGAAGAGGTGTATCTGTGGAAGTGGTAGAATCAAAGGCACAATTTTTTTGGGGGTAGCTAAAATTAGGTAGAGAAGTAACTGGTCAGGGCAATGAATAAGTTAAGGAAACAGGTTTAGTATGTCTGAGGACCCATCTATTTGTATCTATATCTCTGTATATCTCTAGAGATATAAATACATACATTTATATATATATATGTGTGTGTGTGTGTGCATATATGTATGTATGTATGTATATATGTTGAAGTCAACTAGTGTGAAGGCAGGAACTGAGAACAGACTGTGAGTCAAGCATTGAACTCATGAAGTAAAGAAGGGGAGTGTCCTGGAGGTCTACAGAAAATAACTACCAGAAAGGAGTTTGTGTCATATGTGGATTGAGTGAACCTTGAAGGAGAAAAGATTACTGAAAGATACTAGAGAAAAATCTGGAGACAGCAATAGGGAGGAGGAGTATTGCAACTCTCCCATCTTGAGCAGTGAGATGGAGAAATAAATGTAAGTGCATCCAGGGTTGAAAAGAATGGCCAGGGAGATTCTGTTATCAGGAGAAGGCCATGTTTCAGTGGAAAGAAAATGTTTACACATCAAAGCAAGTTTGTTGTTTCAGGAGCAGGCATATCAGAGAGCACAGTTGAAGGAATGACACTTGATAGGGCTGAAGGGTAGAGGGATAAGGGATCAGGCAAAGAAAGATAGTGAATGGGGTTTGAATGGTGAGCATGGGTTTATAAATATTGGGATGGGAGAGGGTTGTGATCCGAGTGATGTCTGTTAATTAATGAGGAGTAACTTTAGGTAGATTTTCATTTTCCATAAGAAAGAAAGAAACAAATTTTTATTCAGTACCTGCTAGGTGCCAAGCACTGCTAAGCAATTTTAAATTATCTCATTTAACCCACATGAACACACTACGAATAAGTGCTATCATTTCCCCATTTTAAGATTGAGGGAACTAAGATAAAGGTTAAGTGACTTTCTCAGGTTGACACAGCTAATATGTGTTTAAAGTTAGATTGAAAATCAGAAAAGCCTACATCTTCTTGGAAGACTTCAGATCCAGTGCTCTATCCACTGCATCACTTAGGTGCCTCTGTTCATATGGCAGTTTAGAGTCCCTTTGGGATTTTCAGTAATTGCTGGGCCCAGTAACTCCAGTCTTAATGTCCATGTGCCTCAGATTCAGGGGAGCATCAGTCATGGTCCCAGCTCTTCCTTCCCTGGTCCTATCACCAGAAGAAATAGTCTTGGGCTAAAGCTCCAACCTCACAGGTCCAATCTTAAAGTGTCAATCTGACGACCAGGGCAATTTAACACCCCTGACTCATGGTACACCTTCAAGGTGTACAAAACCCAAAGTCACAATAGAGATTCGTTCATTTGTCTAGAGAAGACCTGCAAACTTGGCAGTTGATAGAAGCCAAAATTAAAATAGGATAAAGTTCTTTAGGCCAAAGATAGATTTTGAGCAGCTCACTTTTTTAGTGAAGGTAAGTAGAGACAGACTGAACATGGTTGATTGCTGCAGGTCATGTGACAAACAGAAGACTATGAGCAGTGGCAAGCTGTCCAAAATTTCTTGGCAGGCTGCAGGTGAAGGGAGGGCAGTATGTTGTGTAGGCCTGGTCTACAGAAACAAAGCTTGATGAAACCTCCTTTAAACATTAAAGAAAAGCTTAAGTGGAATACAAATTTTTGGATATGTTTCTGCCCAGAAGAATGGAAGGGAAGAGGAAAAGAGACAGTGGGAGTTGAAAAAAGACACTTCTCCATTCACCCACATTCATGACTGTGGGAGAGAAATACATCCATGAATGATCAGGCTTATCTGCTACTTCGTTGCTGCCATCCCATCTCCTTGGGTTGGTTGAAGACTTTGGCTGCCCTGGTGACATGGTCGATACCATCTCTACCCCCTCTGTCACAATCAGAGTTGGTCTCTCAATCACTTTCCTGAAATTCCAGAAATATTCATTCAGATCGTCTCTGGGGTTGCCTCATCCTCATCTGTTAATTCCCAATATTTGCCTGGGCAGGAAAATGAGAATAACTCCAAATGCCAGAATTCTCAAAGAAGTTTTAAACTACTTCCCCCACGAACTCTCTAACATTGCCTTTTACTCAGAGAGGGATCAGATGTATCACTACTTTTTTCTTTGTTTCCCAGGGCCTAATTAAGAATGGGGGTGGACAATCACAGAAAGCTGAGTGATTCTGTTCTTTTTTCCTTCCCATAATCTTTCAAGTCATTCAATTTCTTATTACTTCACAACTTTTTCCTGCAACTGCTCTTAGTTTGCTTCCTTTGCCTCTTTTTTCTCTCTCCATTATCTTCAATTAACCTTACAGAGCCACTTTTTATTGCTCTTTCTAAGACTTCAGACAGTTAGCGAAGACAGTCTTTGGAGTCCTTATGATCTAGATGACTTACAAGGCTGAATGTAATTCTGCCAATTTATGAACCAAGTGATAAAATGATTACACTTCACTTATATTAATAACTAATTACTATTGGTGAGATCCAGGATTTTTTCCCTTCCTATTTTCTCATTCTCTTCTAGGTCAAATCAGTCCCTGCAGAATGGGGCTGATAATAAGATTGAATTTCACATTCTCCTCAATCTTGTTCAGACCCCACCTGACTGGGGAAGTTCATTGTGTTCTAGTAGGGTAGGGTGGGGGTGGTTAGATAACTGGAGGCTGGAAGTGCCCTGGGAGTAAGAGTGATATAATCAAAGTCATATTCCCTAATCCCTCATTAGAATAGGTCCAGCTTTCATTATAATATTCATTCTTCTCACTAATTGTTACCAAATCAGAGTTGATTGCCTTTCGTAGAGAACACCCACTCTTCCAAGAGCATATAAGCATCAAGAGGCTGCTATGATCCATCTGTGGCTTGTGAAAGATGATATTTTGATGTGGGAAGTGGCTGATATTATTCTCCTGTGAGAAATTACTGCATTTGACACATATGATTTTAATGGCTAAAAAATTAATAGGAAAAATATCAATGGCAGCAGCGTTATCACTTTGAACTCCACCTTGTGAGGTACCATAGAATACAGTTAAGGAGGTGACATCCCAGGAACAATGTGGTTCAAAAGGAGCTGAGTGGTACAGTCGATGTTCAGAGTTGGAGTCAGAAACAACTGAGTTCACCTTCTGCCCAGTCACTTACTGTGTGACCCTAGAACAGTTCCTTGACCTTTAAGCTTCAGTTTTCTCATATGTAAAATTGGATTTATAACAGCACATACCACAGAAAAATGTTGCTGAGGATCAAGTGAGAGCAATTCAATTCAATAAATATTTACTAAGTGACCTCTATGTGCCAAGCACAAGGAAGGAAGGAAGGAAGGAAGGAAGGAAGGAAGGAAGGAAGGAAGGAAGGAAGGAAGGAAGGAAGGAAGGAAGGAAGGAAGGAAGGAAGGAAGGAAGGAAGGAAAGAAAAGAGGCAGGGAGGGAGGGGGAAGAGAGTGTCGGAAAGAGAAAGGGAAGGAGGAAGAAAGGACTATTTCTCTCTTACCTGCAACATTGCATATTTGCACATAACTGTTTGAAAGTTGTTTCCCCCATTAGACTATGAGCTCCTTGGGATCACAGATTGCTTTTTGCCTTTTTTTTTTTTGTATCTCCTGCACTTAGAACAATGTGTGACACACAGTAGACAATTAATAAATAATTATTGACTGATTGACTCCCCAAAATATTCAAAGTACCTCTTTACACCTTTCACCCTAATACACTCCTTGTAGTCTCCTCTATATAGTCTAACTTTACCCTCAATAAGTATGCTCTGTTGTGAGGTTTGTGGAAAGTTTCTGGGGTTTGATTGGGGAAATCTGTGGGTGAGCAATAGGGGCAAGCAGAGGCAGAGAGACCCAAGAATGGTCTACTAAATGGAAAGCCTGGAGTGTATGGCCATGACCCCTGTTCTTCCTATGATGAATCACATCTCCATTCTCAGACCTGAGTAGGAACAAGAACGCCCCTCTCTTCAGGAAAGATGTCCAGATATTTGACCTTCTACCTGGGGAGGAGATTCCCAAAGAACAATATGGAATGCCTTTTCCTATGTCAGGAGAAGGTATGCAGGTCAGATTCTCCTGAGTTGACATGATGTGTTTCAGGTGAGGAAGAGACAATTCCAGTGGATCCACAGGTGAGAAGTATGATAAGGAACATCGGTGTCATCTGGACAATGTCATATGTGCTTTCTGCAGTTTTTTTGCTACTCTATAGAAGTAGGTATGCTAAAAAGTCAGGGCAAAAAATACCTCTTCAATCCAATTTGAGGTAGGAAGTTAGAGGGATTTGACCACTTGGTGCCTCCACCATTCCCCACCCTTTTAGCCCAATAATAGCACCAGAAATCTCTAAAATAAACATCCTTGAGTTTTTCTGTGGTGCCCTACTCATAAGGCAATAGAGACGGAAAAGTTACAGTAGTACAATATGTATCATAGTCTTAGTTTCTTTTTCCTCTGGGATCTGTGACTGGAGCTAAGGAATTATCTCTCAGAGTCTGGATCCTCCCACTAACAATTTCTGTCCTTGAGGTTGGTGGTCTGTATCCTTTTCTGGAATGTCCACTGCATGAGAAAACATGGGTGCAGAGAAGTGGTAATGAGATGTCTTTGAGGATCATGGAATCATAAGTGATTCACATCTTTCCACTTCATTCCCTCCTCCATTTAGTTGTAGATTTGGGCCAGTGGTCAGATTGACTGGAGAAAACTCCTACTTCCAGCCTTTTTCTTTTGGGGGGGGCAATGATCCTGAGTCTTTTAGTCAGAGCTGCCAATCAAAGGCTTTAGGGTAGGGTCTGAGTGATTATGCCCTTGACCATCTCTGTCCTCTTTCAGAACAAATTTTGAGACATGTCTTTTGGTGGTACCTGAATGGAATCCTGGCAGTGACATATTCAATAGAAATAGGCACTTGTATTTGTTATCTGTGGGCACATCACAGTTGCCAAGGTAATGGTGACATGGGGGCAGAGATGTGGGGGGCAGGGTAATTGGACAATATTAAACGGCTGTCCTCCTGATATACTAGAGGTAACCTTCCCATCCTCATTCTGTTCTTACTCTAATCTCTGGACAACCTGAATCCAAGGATCCCTTTTTCCCTTTTAAAGACGTGTGACTTGCCCCAGTTTCCCACAACTGTATGTAGATTTCTCTTGTTCACATGTATAGTGGCCCAGAGATTTCTTGAGAAATTCTGGGTTGGGGAAAGAGGAAGGTTCCTGAGGATGGAGGAGGTTTTATGTAATTTGCTATGTCAGGTAATCCAGAGGTGGTGGCAGCTGTGGGCTGTGACTGCAGGTGGGAAAAGATTCAAGTGGTTCCAGCCATTCTACAGGTGGGCTTGGGGAAGAGAAACTGTATAGTCTGCATTGGACCAGTCTCTGAGAGGTGACAAGCCTTGGTTTGCTCTGCAGGGTTTATCCTCAAGGAAGATTGGATGAACTGGCTGACTTTGCTCCTCATTTATGTCTTCATCACATTCTTAGGAATGATGATTTTGAAGATTCTACCTAGATATGTTGTCTTCTTTTTTGTTTTACTGATGCTTTCAATGAATTTCACCAGTGTTGAGAACATTGTCTTTTTTCTGCCACTGCTAAGGATGTATTTAATCCGAATTCAGGTTTTCTTCATAACTGGGTGATTCAGGTAACTGGGGCTTATTGGGTCAACTGAATGGCATACAGAAAAAAAGGCCAGACATCCCTGGGGAAGAAGTTTAAGTATTGTCTAATGTTTAATCCAGACGGTCACTGATGCTCAGTTTTGGACAGAATGGGGAAATGTTAACAAAGGGGAGGCTAACAAAGATGAAGCCAGGGGAAAGGGATGGACCAAGGAAGAAGGCAGGCCAGTAAGTTTAGGACTTGACCTTGAAGCACCCAAGAAAGATGTGGGCTGGGAGAAAAATCCAAGTCATAGTCCCTTCATTTCTCCATCCCTACTCATTCCCTCCATATTTTTTTTCTCTACCTATATGCTCTTTCTTTTTTCCTTCCTCCTTGCTCTATCCTTCATTCTTTCTGTCTAAAGCAGGAACTAGCTCCCCTCTACCAGGAAAGTATACCTACATCCTCCCCTGAGAGGTGAACAGTGTCGCTTCTCACATTCATTCTTTTCTTCCTTCTATTTCCAGCTGATCCCCAACCTCACCATCTCTTAGTGTTTCATCATAGTCATGCTCCTTCCCTGAGGTGGTTTCCCAAAGGGGAAAAGAAAATTGTACTTCTCTCCCTCTACCTCAAGGAAACTGCAAGTCTCAGTATTCATACTTTTGTCTGCAATCTGTAGAAATGATGTGTGAGCTAGACTCTGCAAAGGATGAGGAACCTTTTCATGTTATCAGTTTAGCTGTAATAAAATAAGATCACATTCAAGAAACATCAATTAGATATACTTCAAAAAGTATATTGTTTTATAAAAAAATCTAACTACTATGTAATTAATAATTTCAAAAAATGAGAAGTATTTGTTAATTTTAAAGTTAACTAAGGCCAGATGAGGCCTTAAGGGCATGCATTTGCCACCTCTGGGCAATACCCTAGACTTGACCTTCAAGCAACATACACCTCATGTCCCTCCCCTTCTGAACCCAGTGAATTTGCCTCTGTAGCTATAAGTCCTTTTAAGGGTTCTGTTTCCTTTGATATCTCTCTTCTCCTTTCCTTATCCTTCCACTTCTTAGAGTCAGGACTCTGGAGAAATCTTGAAATATATCCTGAGGAATCTCAAGTCTCATATTTTTCCCTAGGAAAGGTCTGGTTTTTCTATAACCAGAGTACACTGAGACCATTGCTGACGTGGAGTACAAATGCCAACCTGGAAGCCCATCATGACTTATGCCTAGCAAACTGATGTTCTATGAGGATCTTCTGAGAAACAGACTTTATTCATTATCTGTAGGGAAGACAGAGTGTGCCCAAAGGAGCCAGTTCTCTCATTTAACACCCTACACTACAGGACTAACCAAATTTTGTACAGCTATTACACAGCTGAATATTATATCTACTTTATGTCACTGAGCAGAAAATGAGTAAAAATGCTGGCATGTAAGCTTGTTTTCTGTAGACCTTCTGAAGATATCATCAGGACACTTCTGATAGCAGAGAGAATGATGAGACTTATGTATACTTTGTCTTGTTTCCACATGGTTCAGATGTCTTCCCCTAGGTCTTTATGTTGTGAAAGTTTTCATTTTGTATATTTAGGATATTATGAGTATTCAATATAGTAACATTTAAAAAGAATATACAAATCTAAAAATATTAAAAACATTGTTCTTAATCAGTTGTTATGACTGGTTTTTGAATCACTGAATGTCCAAGGTGAAAGAGGCCTCAGTGAGATTAGACTTATTCTATCTGACCCATGGGAGAGAAGTAGGAACAATGAAGTGGATGTTATAAAGACACAAATATTAGTTTGATGACAGGTAAAACTTCTTAACAGTTAAACCTGTCCAAAAGTAGAATGAGCCACTTCAGAGCATTGTGGATTCTCCATGGCAAGAGGTCATTAAACAAAAGGGTATTGGGTTTCCTGTAGTAGACGTTATTTTCTATGCATGTGTCCCACCCTTTTCACTCTAACACTGTGTGATTCTATGATGTAATATGTCTACACTTGAAAAGGAAATGCCAACTACAGTATGCCTGACAAGTAGCCCTCCAGCTTCTCTTGAAGACTTCAATGAAAGGGAACCAAGCACTCCCTGAGGCAGACCATCCCACTTGTGGGCCAGCTCTAATTGGTAAGAAGTTTTCTTGATCTCAGCCCTGAATATGATTCCCAATAACATGTACCTATTGATCCCAGCAAAAGAAGAAATCAAATCCCTCTTCAACATGGCAACCTTTGAAGTGTTTGCTTTCATTCATTCCTGTATCCATCTCTAGCACTTCATCCACTACACCACTTGGTGGATTTATTTTACAAAAACAACTTAAGAATAACTGGCTTCCCCAAAAGTAACTAAGACTGACTAACCAAAACCCTGAATTCCATAATCCAGAAAATAATATTGCCTAGAATTTTTCAACAGAAATAACAAAACAATGGATTCTACGAATCACTTTAAGAAATGGGAAGATATGCTTCAAAGTCTAAGGTACATAGTGGTCAAATTGTACCATTAATTATTTTAATTTCTATCTTTTGATTTTATATCAACTTCAGTTCCCACTTCATCCTTCTCCTGCCTAGCAAGACATCTTCTGCAACAAAAAGCAAGAAAAACATGTTTAAATCATCTTAGCAAACTAACCAACACCTTAAAACCAAGTCTCTGAGTAGATGCAATGTCCTGCACTGATAATCTGCAAAGAATAGAAAGAAATGCATTATCTCTTCTTTTAGATTAATTTTCTTCAATAAAATCCCACATAACCCAAGGTTGGTTTGTTGTTGTAATTCTTTACAGTTATAGGATATGTTGTGTTTTGTTCTCATTCATTCACTTTACATCAATGTATATATCTTCTCATGCTTCTTTATAGTTTTCTTATAATTGCTTAAAAGAAAGTAATATTCTATTAAATTCATGTTTCACAATTCTTTTTAGCAATTCCACAATCAAATTGGATCTACTTTTGATGGGATACAAGCCCAAGCTGAGATCTTTGTCCCTGGACAGGGAGGGTTTTGGTCCCATTGGTCTGAAGGGCCCAGAAAACTCTCGCCAGGGGCTCCTTGAATTTTCCTTATTTGATTTAGCATTCTTTTCTAATCCTCCCTTTATCCTATTACCAGCCACTTCTTAGCATTCTCTTGAGGTCCAAGTCTCCCACACAGGATTGTGGATTGTCTGGACTACTGGCCACTCCCATTAGGATCCCCCCTGGACTTGATCTACATTCCAGGCTGATTTTCCCCTATCAAGACCATGCCTGGGACCCCCAGACTATTTGACAACACCTGGATTCTTCCCTCAGTCGTTTTCTGTATTTAAGTTCCATCTCTCCTCCATGAAGGCACTTAGATTCAATGCAGCTCAGACACTATCTAGCTGAGATTCTATCTGACAAGCATTACAAATGCTTAGGCTCCTTAAGAGTGAACCCAGTATGGGGAATCTTCAATAAACTTTGTTTTCCTTTGACTTTATGAAGGCTTGTGTTGAATTCATTTGAGCAGGACCAGGTATGTCAGTATTTTGACTCAAAAACCTCAATATTTTGTTTCCAGTTCTTTCCTCCTACAGAAAACTACCAACAATATCTTAAGTGTATTATGTGCCTTTCTTTGTGTCCTTGCCTTCCTTATGTTATTTGCCTAACAGTGGAGTCTTGGGAGTTAAAGGTATAGACATTTTAGTCATTTTCTTAGCATGATTCCAAAATAGTTTCTAGAATAATTGAACCAATTTTCAGATCCATCAGCCGTGCCTCAATGTCACTATCTTTCCACAGTTTCTGCAACATTGGATGTTCCTAATTCTTTGATCACTTAGCCATTAAGGAGCGGTCCTTAGTCTCATATATTTCTATTATTTCCCAATATATACTGGATATCATGTCCTTGAAAAAGAGACATTTGATACACAATTTTCCTGGTTGTCTACTTCCTTTCTAGTCCTGGTCATGTATATTTTACTCATATAAAATGTTTTTAAATTTATATAATTTTGGAGGACCTAGATAAAGCTAGGAAATGTAAACGCTTTCCCACAGCACCACAGCAGTATAGTACTTGTGGCACTACAGTGGTGATGCTGCTTTATAAACATTCCAAACAGGCTCTTGTGCCGCCTTCCTTAAACCTTCAGAAAGACCATGTGACAGGATTTTACACAGTGAGGCAATGATCCTATCTGAATTACCGCTAGTTGGGCACACTGCCCAATGAGTCTCTTGAGAGCCTCAGACACATGCATGAGAGACTTTCCAAAAGACTGAAGTATTCCCTCTGCTGATCAATAAACATTTAATAAGTGCCTACTGCATGGGGTGGAAGACCACCCAAGACCCCCAACACACCACAGAGGCTTCTCCAGGTAGAGACAGAAAAGAAAATTTATTAGCAAGCCTTGAGAGAGTTGGGCATCCTTCTCACTGGGTGAATTAGTGAGGGGAGCAGGTTCATCCCACACAGGAGCAGGTTATATACTTTTACAGAATTACGCCACCCTGTGCTCTACCTTTCATCCCCATTGGTGGAATTAAGTGGCATCACAATCTGATGCCCCAAACTAGGATGTGTTCTAGTTGAAATAAATGTGTACGTCCCTATTTGGCACTAGATGCACTGACGTGGCAATTAGAGCTTTGCAAAGCAGTTAAAAAAATTGGTTTTCTCTGAAATCACCTGAGTCAGGATAAATTGAAAGTGGAGCCACAAACCCACCTTTTAGGCTTGACTCAATTTTAGAGACTGCTGCTTTGGAATGAGACAGTTTTCACTAACTCACACACTACTACGTGTTAAATATTGGGCTAAGGAATGGGGATACAAAAGAAGGTGAAAGACAGTTCCTGCTCTCAAGGACTTCACAGCCTAATAAAGGAAACAACATATAAATAAAATAATGTGTATGCAAACTCTATCCATAATAAATGGAGAATAATCAACAGAGGGAAGGCATTAGAATTCAGAAGAGACAGAGAAAGGCTTCCTGTAGAAGGGAGGATTTTGAACTGATTCTTGACAAAAACCAGGAAAGCCAACAGGTGGGGATGAGGAGAGTGAGCACCCAGGCATGCAGGCATTCAGAGAAAATGCCTGGAGTCAGGAGATGCAATATCTTGTTTGAGTGACATAAAGGCGGACAGTGTCCCTGGATTTCAGAATATGTGTCTGTGTGACTTCATAAAAGAATCAATCTGAGAGGGGAATACCCTCATTTATTTATACTATTTATACTCACTCTGAGTCATCAAAACCCAAACAATGAGCAAGTGAGGCTTGGGCTGGACCTATTATTGACCAATCAGTGAGAGCCAGAGTGATTTGAGTTCAAAGACATAGTCAAATAGCTGTGTTTGAATCCAAAGGGCTTTATTAAAGTCTGGTTTATCAGAGCTTTCAAGATATTATGAATGTTTAGTTCATAATGAATGAGCTATATGAGACAAAAAAAAAGTTAATTGTCACACGTTTTAGAAATTGATAAATAGGGAAGAAGAAAAAAATGAATTGCCAGCATATCTTGTGAAGTATCTAAGCAGTCACATGCAGCCTTATACACCTTCTAGATCACAAGGAATCCAGAAACTGCCTTCTCCAGTTGTCTGAAGTCTTAAACACAACAAGAAGGTGGCTCCATATGGGTTAGTGAAGATATGGAGAAGGAAGAGGCAAATGAAGGAAAACAAGAATACTTACTGGCAAAGTTGTTAGGGAAGAAGAAACTGAATGAATTGAAAGATTATGGGAAGGACAAAGAAAAGAATCTCTCAACTTTCAATGGTTCTCCTACCCCATTCTTAATTAGGCCATGGGAAACAAACTGAAGAAGGGAATGATATATCTGATCCCTCTCTTAATAGGAGAGCAACATTGGAGATCTCAGAGGGGAAGTAATTTAAAACTGAGAATTCTGGAATTGGAGTTTTTCTCATTTTCTTGCTCAGAGAAGTATTGGGAACTAACAGAAAATGATGAAATCCCAGAGATAGCTCGAATGAATCTTTCAGGAGTTTCAGGACAGAGAATAGGAAGGCAGAGACACTGCTTCTGGCAGAGGTGGCAGAGAAGGAGTTGAACATGTCACCAAGGCAGCCAAGGTCTTCATCTGCCACAGGGAGTTGGGGTGGCAGCACCAAAGTAGAAGATAAATCAGAGCATTAATAGATGTCCTCCTCACCCCCAGTCATGAATCCAGGTGAATGAAGTATCTTCCTCCCAACTGTCTCTTCTTCTTTTCCCTTTCATCCTTTTGGACAATGGCTTAAATCGAAAGACTCCTGTTCCATTAAGCTGTTCTTTAACGTTTATAGGCATTTTTATTAAGCCTGGTTACTCTGTATAAAATAAATCAATCTCTATTGTGTTCTTGGATTTTGTACACTCTGAAGCTGCCCCATGGGCAGGGGTATCAAGATGCCCTAGTAGTCAGACTGATACTTTAGGATTTGAACAGTTTGACTACAACTTAAACCCAAGACTCTTCTAGTGATAGGACCAGGGAAGGAAGAATTGGGACCATGACTGATGTTCCCCTGAATCTGAGACACATAGAGATCAAAACTAGAGTAGCTGGCCCTGGCAACTACTGAAAATCTTATTAGTTGCTGAAATGAAAAGCGAGGTAGCTGTTTCCCACTTTGTATCCTCTTGTGTGAGTGTGTTCGCCTTTCATTGCTAAAGAAGGCCATGTCATCAGAGAAATAGTGACATGAATTGCACTTTACTTTGTTTTGAGTGAGGGAGGGCTGTGCAGATCACAAGCCTTACTTGTCCTCCAGAGCCATCTGAATCCAGTGACCAGATATTCATCAGGATGACTGGAGATGACCCAGGATGAGGCAAATGGGGTTAAGTGACTTGCCCAAGGTCACACAGCTAGTGAGTGTGAAGTATCTGAACTGAAATTTGAACTCAGGTCCTCCTGACTCCTGCATTGGTGCTCTATCCACTGTACCAAGGCTGAGTGGTTTAAGGTGTCAGACTCAAGACTCTGTCTTCACTTTCTGAGGGTTCTGTTCTCCTTCTGGAGGGGTGGGTTCAAATCCCTTCTGATACTTTAACTGTATCCTCTTACTAAGAACTTAGAGAAGCAAACTCAGCCTTTAATCTTATTCACTATCTATGAGTGTGGCATAGAGTGCTCCATGTAGAAGCACTTAATGCTTTTCTTTTCATTTTTCCTTTGCGTAGTTGACTGTATGACCACAGTACACTGACTAAATCTTCCTTTGATTGTGAAAAGCAGGTTTAATTGACTAAGAGGAGAGTGTCTAAGAGTAGGCTAAGGGTTCTAGAGTTATTGTATCCAACTTTGGATATTTTGATCAAGAGGCCATAGCTGTGTTCCCATTTGAAGCCATTCCATGAGATCTCTAGTCTGGCCTCCTGTCTTGGAGAAGGGGAGTAACATGATTCCTCCAGCTCTAATCACCCTTTCCTTAACTCCTTTAGAGTACTCCACCCTAAGGGACTAAAACCCTTATGTGAGCAGCCATCTTAGTGGTGCAGTCCATAGAGTCATGCATCTGAAGTCTTTTAAGAAAACAGGCCTTTCTGGCTTGTAATCTAACTTTAGGTACATGTGAGCTATGGGAACCTGGGCAAGTAAATTAACTTTTGTCTGACTCAGTTCCCTCAATTGTAAAGTGAACATAATGACAACACTTATTTCTAGTGCAATTGTGAAGATCAAATTGATGGAATTGAAATGAAGTTACCTCCAGACTATATATAGCCACTGCCCCTAGCTACCCACCACCCCCACATCCAATTCACATATTTGAATATATTTGTATCATTTCATTCATCCACAATCATACCACCCCTTTAGCCCAAGAAAGGACTACAATACTTATCAATCTTGATCCAATAGAACAACAAGGGTTAACCAGTCAGAAAGCAGTACGATTGGGATGTTTAACCACCAGTCCATAAAAGGGAGCCTTTCCCATTATCTAAACCCTTAACAAACCCCTCATGTTTGCCAAGGTTCTGGATAATGGATAATGTGCTCATACTTGGCTTGCCACCAATGGAGTGAAACAAACCTCTGTGCTTGCTCCCATGCTTTTTAGCATATTTTTGGACATGTTTTCAAATGTCTTCAGTGAGGACCAACTCAGCATCGAGGTCAGATACTGCATTGATGGCAAATTCATCAACTTCAAAAGGCCATGAGCCAAGACCAAAATGAAGAGAGATGTGGTGCATGATTTTCTATTTGTAGATGATTGTGCACCGAACACATCCTTTGAAGCTGAGATCCAGTGAAATGTGGTTTCATTACCTGCTGATTGTGCTAATTTTGGCCTAACAACTAACACCAAGAATACAATGGTGCTTCATCATCCAGACAAAGAACCACTGCTTACATCAAGTAGAGAAGTTTTGATTGCTATAGATAAATTCACTTAACTTACTAGTGTACTTTCCAAGGATGTACACACTGATAATGAGGTTGACACATGCCTAGCCAGAGCTAGCTCAGTTTTTGGGAGTCTCCAAAGGAAACTGTGGGAGAGAAGAGGGATGAGACTGACTACCAAACTGAAGGTCTACAGAGCCATTGTGCTGACCTCATTGTTGTATGCCATGGACAGAATACCTGTGACATGCCAGGAAATTCAGTCACTTACATTTGAATTGTCTTAGGAAGATCACCTGGTAGAATAAGATATAAGACACTAAAATCCTCTGTGAACTAAACTGCCAAGCATCCAAACTCTACTATAGAGAGCACAATTCCAATGGGTTTCCCACATTGTTTGAATGCTGAATATATACTTGCCAAAAAGGTTAATTTAAGGAGAACTCACTCATGGCAAGCACTTACATGACAGTCAGAAAAAATGGTGCAAGAACACTCTCAATATTTTTCTTAAGAACTTTGAAACTGATTGTGTGGCATGAGAAACATTGGCACAGAACAACCCAGCATGGTATGCCCTCATCAGAGAAGTGCTGTGCTCTATGAGAAAAGTAGAATTTAAGTGCCCCAAAAGAAATGTGAGATGCAAAAATTTACAGAATCTACTCCAAATATTTTCGTGGACTCTCTGTGCCCAACTCATGGGAGATAATTTTAAGCTCCTATTGGTCTAATCGACTACCATTGGACACATTGTAACATGACTCTAACATATTGATGCTATTTTGGTGTTCTTCAAGAATAGAGAAGTACAAGAATGAATGATTCTAAAGAGATCGAAGTAAATTAAAAATTAAAGAAAATTAATGGAACGAATTAATAACTTTAGCAAAGCAGTATGGCATAAAATAATTCCACAAAACAATCTACTTTCTCAATATCAGGAACAAAATCCATCAGAAAGGCATTAAAAAATATATTTCTTTCAAAACTGTTCACTATATATCAAAGATCTAAGAGACAATGCCACCAAGATTGACATACAGAATCAGTTTCATGATAATGAAACTAGCAAAGGATTACTTCTACTTCACAGTATTAGACAAATTATAAAATTCAGAAAGATATAAAGATCCAAGAGAAATAAAGAGTGAGAAGGAATAGGCCAAGTAGTACTAGATCCAAAATATACTACTACAAAACAGTAGTCACGGGGGGGGGGGGGGGGCGGAGCCAAGATGGCGGAGTAGAAGGACACACATTTATGAGCTCCGAGCCCACAACTCATGGAATTGAGGTAAAAAGAGATCCCCATAAATTCTGAATCACTGCAGGGGGTGCATAAACATAGGGGAAGAGATTTCCGTTCCACTGAGCCCTGGAGAGCCGTCCCCGGGGTCCATCGTGCCTCGGAAAGCGGACCCCACCCCCAGCGCTGCCCTGGCCGTGGCCCCAGAGAAGCTGACCCGAGCAGGCTTCAGAGAGGGAAGCTCCGGCAGCCGGGAAAGTCCCTCCACCCACAGAAGCTACAGGTCAGTGAGAAAGAAGGCTGGGCTACGGGAGGGGAGCAGAGCATCTCCGTGACTCAGCCCCCCGCGGGAGGAAGCGGCAGTGGCAGAGACAGGGGCAGGAAGCGGCGGAGGCAGAGGCGTGGGCGGCGGCTGAGGCGCAGCGGCCCAGGACTCAGGAATCCCCCAGCAGCAGGTAGGATCTTCAATACTGAAGGTCTTTCCAACCTGAGGGAGCTGAGCCTGGGAGACAGCCCTGCCCCCACCCCGCTCTATTACTGAAGGCCTCTGAATAAAACCCCTGAGGGAGCTGAGCATAGGAGGCAGGCCCCCCACCCCGCCACCACCCGCTCCATTCCTGAAAGTCTCTGCAGAAAGCCCCTGAGGGACTGAGCTTGGGAGGCGGCCCTGCCCCCACCCCTGCGCCAGAACTAAAGCTTGCCGCGGAAAGCGCATTTGAATCTCAGAGGCCAAGCACTAGCTGGGCGGATCCAGGCGGAGGTGGAAAGGAATCTCAGAAGCCAAGTAAATGGCTGGGAAAATGCCTAGAAAAGGGAAGAAAAATAAGACTATAGAGAGTTTTTTCCAACAAGTGCAAATGATCCCGACCTTCGGATCTGATGGTGAGGACGAGAACGTATTCTTGCCATCAGGGAAAGACGTGGAGGGCGGGGCCTAGGTACCCCAGACACCCCAGGGGGGTGTCAGGTGGGCTCAGGCCTTGGAAGAGCTTAAAAAGGATTTTGAAAAGCAAGTTAGACAGGTGGAGGAAAGACTGGGAAGAGAAATGACAAAGATGCAAGAAAAGTATGAAAAAAAGGTCAATACCTTGGTAAAGGAGACCCAAAAAAATGCTGAGGACATTAACAGGTTGAAAAATAGGCTCACTCAATTGGCAAAAGAGGTTCAAAAAGCCAATGAGGAGAAGAATGCATTCAAAAGCAGAATGAGCCAAATGGAAAAAGAGGCTCAAAAGCTCACTGAATTTAATAGTTCTCTCAAAATTAGAATGGAACAGATGGAGTCCAATGACTTTACGAGAAACCAAGAAATCACCAAACAAAACCAAAAGAACAAAAAAATGGAAGAGAATGTGAAATATCTCATGGGAAAAACAACTGATATGGAAAATAGATCCAGGAGAGACAATTTAAAAATTATGGGTCTACCTGAAAGCCATGATCAAAAAAAGAGCCTAGACATCATCTTGCATGAAATTATCAAGGAAAACTGCCCTGACATTCTAGAACCAGAGGGCAAAATAAGTATTGAAAGAATCCATCGATCACCACCTGAAAGAGATCCAAAAAGCGAAACTCCTAGGAACATTGTGGCCAAATTCCAGAACTCCCAGGTCAAGGAGAAAATCTTGCAAGGAGCTAGAAAGAAACAATTCCAGTACTGTGGAAATACAATCAGGATAACTCAAGATCTAGCAGCTTCTACATTAAGGGTTTGAAGGGAGTGGAATAGGATATTCCAGAAGGCAAAGGAACTAGGACTCAAACCAAGAATCACCTACCCAGCTAAACTGAGTATAATACTTCAAGGGAAAATATGGTATTTCAATGAAACAGAGGACTTTCAATCATTCTTAATGAAAAGACCAGAGCTGAAAAGAAAATTTGACTTTCAAACACAAGAATGAGAAGAAGCATGAAAAAGTAAACAGCAAAGAGAAGTATTAAGGGACTTACCAGAAATGAACTGTTCACATTCCTACAGGGAAAGACAATATTTCTAACTCTTAAAACTTTTCACTATCTGGGTAGTTGGTGGGACCACACATATACACATATACACATGTACACGCATGCACACACATACACACATGCATACACATACAGAGACAGAGAGCACAGATTGAATTGAATAGGATGGGACCATACCTTAAAAGAAATTAAGGTAAATGGTGAGAGAGAAATGTAGTGAGAGGAAAGAGGGGGAAATGGAAGGGGGTAACTATATGTCAGTTACGAGGCAAGGAGGAGATTTTTTTAGTGGAGGGAAAAAGAGGAGAGCTGAGGGAAAAAAAAAACAAAACAAGAAGTTTACCCTCATCACATTTGACTATACGAAGGAGTGAAATGCACACTCATTTTGGTATGTAAACCTATCTTACAGTATAAGAAAGCGGGGGAGAAAGAGATATTGGGGGGGGGGGGGATGATGGAAGGGAGGGCAAAGGGAGGAGGGAGTAATTGAAAGTCAACACTTGGGGAGGGACAGGATCAAAAGACAGAAGAGAAACAATGAGGGGCAGGTTAGGAGGGATGGTAATTCAGTTAATCTTACACAACACGACTATCAGGAAGGTCATTTGCAAAGCTACACAGATATGGCCTATAATGAATTGCCTGCCGTACCAAAGGGAATGGGTGGGGAGGGAGGGATGGGGAGAATTTGGAACTCAAAGTTTTAGGAACAATTGTTTAGTATTGTTGTTGCAACTAGGAAAGAAGACATACAGTTAAGGAGGAATAGAAAGTCATCTGGCCCTACAGGAGAAAAGAGAAGATGGAGACAAGAGAAGGGAGGGATGACAGAAGAGAGGGCAGATTGGAGATAGGGAAAATTAGATTGCTTGGGGTATTGGGGTGGGGGGAGGGGATAAAAGCGGGGAAATTTGGAACCCCAAAATTTGTGAAAATGAATGTAAAAAGTTAAATAAATAAAAAAACCCAAAAAACAGTAGTCACCAAAACACGTTGATACCGATTTTAAATATATAGAAGTTGCTCAGTGGAATAGATTAGGCAAATACGATCCAGAAGTAATTGAATACAGTAGCACTGTATTTTTTAAACCCAATGACATAAAGACTCTATTGGCACAAACATTCATTATGTATCCATGAAAAAGAGGTAACTAGGTGCCATAGGAGATAGAGCTAAACCTGAGTTCAAATCCTGCCTCAAATACTTTCTAGATATTTGGCCCTGGGCAAGTTACTTAATCTCTCTGTCTCAGCTTCCTTATCAATAAAATGAGGAAAATGATAACACTGACTCCACAGAGTTGTGAGGAATAAATGAAATAACATGTGTAAAGTGTTTTGCAGACCTTAAAGAACTATATATATATATATATATATATATATATATATATATATGTATATATATATATAGATGTATGTATGTATGTGTATATATATATATATATATATATATATATATATATTAGCGAGTATTATTGTATCAAAGGTCAAATCAGGAATAAATTATAGAAGAATAGGAGATACTTGGCCCTACTGTCCTCCTTTTCTGCACCTGAATTTAGATTCATTTTGCCTTGCCCACCACATTCAATCAAATGTGAAATTCTATTGAGTCTATTCAACAACTCACAGCTCTCACAACTCTTCCAGCCCTTTTTCACTATGGTAAACATTCTAGTACAAAATGTAACACAGACCACCCTGGTGCCTACTTTCTCAAAGGCCAGATTGGTTATAGTTTATTCCTCCCCCAAGCCTCTCTTGAAAACTTAAGTATAATTTGGGTAAACTAGACTCTCTGCACATAGTATCAACTCCCATCAAAGTTGTTCCCCTAACTGTCCAGGATGGTTCTGCTGCATCAGCATTCCATTTAAAAATAGATTGACTTTGAAACAAATATGTACTTCAATATTATTAATCACAAATATTCAGACTTATTTTAAAAATTGGATAACCAAGAATTTAAAGGAATCTCACTATAAACTATGGTCCAGGGAAGACAGTTGCCCTGTCCTTTATGGGTATCCCCAGGCATGTTGGTTCTCAAGGAAGACCAGATTTTTTTCATTTGCAATCTTAGTTGTTTTCTTACATCTTTCTCAATTTCTTCTATCTAAATAATTCTTTGCTTAGTTCCATAATTGAAAACCATGCCTTGCTGAAATGGTAGATGAAGAGATTGCTTGACCTAGAGTTACACAGAGTAATGACTTCCTACATGTTCATACCTGTAGTACCCATCACACATCCCCAAGGGATGCAATATTTAGCCTGGTGTTTGGAGAATAGCAAGAGCCAAAAGCAAAAAGAAACTGTGACCCCCTAGAAGTCACATGGGAAGAATGCCTGTGTTCCACAAAAATATTTTTTTCCATACACCTGCTTCAACTTGGGTCTTGCCCAGTGTGCCTCTAGCATTTCTCTAAGGCCCCTTAGGTCCCTCCTTGTTCAACACCTTCTAGGAACTATTTGACTTTCTCAACTCTTCATGAGCCAGATAGTCCTGACAACAGCTTGCTGTCTTCTTAAACTACTCCTTCACCTTTCACTTCTTGCCAGCCCCCACAAATCCCAAGGACTCTTCTTCATAAAAAAAGAGTTTAGATTCCTTTCTGTCAAGGACTCTGGCCAATTCCACAATGCAAGGAACCACAGACTGGCTTGGTTATTGTTCTTTGTACTCAAAGAGTACCAAAATGATATCTCTATGCTACTGTCAACTTGCAGTGTGTTCATCAACGGCTGATCAGACCAATACAAGCTGGAAATGTTCTAGCATAGGTAGGGCACAAATAGTCCACGTGAATATTTGGGGTAGATTTTCTAAATTTGTGCACCTCCCATTTATGCAGTTCTGCTTTGCTCATAGAGTACAGCATGCTCTCTGATTTGGGCACACAATACCTACTTGTCCTGGGACAGAGTCTCCTATGTCACACAATCTATTCCAAAGTTTTTAAAAGCAACCTTAAGAGTGTCACTGTAGCACTTCTTCATGGTTATCCTGTGTGAGTTCTCCATGCTTTGGCAAGCATACATTTGGCATTCAAACAATGTGGCAAGCACATTGGAGCTATGATCTCAGCAGTAAAGTGTGAATGCTTGGCAGCTTAGTTTGAATAAGGACTTCAGCATCTGGTACCTTATTCTGCCAGATAATCTTCAGAATCTTCCTAAGAAAATTCAAATGGAAGAAGTTCCATTTCTTGGCAGCTCAGGCATCCTCTGCAGGTTTCACAGGCATACAACGATGAGGTCAGTATAATGGCTCTATTGATGTTCACTTTGATAACCAGCCTAATACCATTTACCTACCATACTTTCCTTTGAAGTCTCCCAAACACTGAACTAGTTGAGGCAATGTATGCATCAACCTCATTTTCAATGTGTACATCCCTAGAAAGTACACAACCAAGATAAATGAATTTTTCCACAGTATTTAAAACTTCTCCATTTGACATAAACAATGGTTCCATGTGTGAATGATGGAAGATTATTGTTTTCTTGGTGTTAACTGGTAGACCAAAATCAGCACAATCAGCAGAGTTCAGATGAATTGAATAAGAGAGAAGAGCTGAACAGCAGGAAACAAAAACTTCTCCTGAGACTCTCAGCCCACAGATGAAACATATTTAAATGACCTATTGAGAAGATGGCAAAGTAGAAAGACACACATTCTCAAGGTCTCCCCACACAGCCCATAGAATACCTGTAGAAAGGGACTCTCAACAAATTTTGGAGCAGCAGAAGTAGAGAACAACAGAGTAGAGGTCAGTATTGATATTGTCCTCTCATCTGAAACTTCAGAAGGGAAAATGAACTGGCCTCAAGTCAAAGAGCATTTTGGAAAAACTCAAGAAGAACAATAAAAGCCAAATTAGAAAAGCAGAAGAAAAACTGGCCAATGATTTTAAAATTATGAAAAAAATCACTGAAGCAAACAACTCCTTAAAAAGGGAAATTGGACATAAGTAAAAGAAAGTATAAAACCTAACTAGAGAAAATAGCTCCTTAAGAGGAACAATTGGACAAATGGAAAAGGAGATGCAAAAGTTAACTGAACAAAACAGTCTATTAAAAATTAGAATTGGACAAGTAGAAGCTAACGACTCTATGAGACATCAAGAAGGAGTCAAAAAGAATCTAAAGAATGAAAAAAGAAGAAAATGCAAAATATTTTATTCAAGAAACAATTGACCTGGAAAAAAGGTCCAGGAGAGAAAATAAAAAAAAATATTGGTCTACAAAAAATCCATGATGAAAGAAATAGCCTGTAAAATATCTTCTAAGTAATCTTCAAGGAAAACTGTCCTGAGGTCCTGGATCCAAAATAGCCATGGCAAAATAGCCATGAAAAGAATTCACCAATCACCTCTTGAAAGACACCCCAAACTGAAAACACCAAGGAATATTGTTGTCAAATACTGAAACCATCGAATGAAGAAGAAAATATTGCAAACAGCCCAAGAGAAGCAATTAAAATATCTAAGAACTACAGTCAGGATCATACAGGACCTTGCAGCTTCTACATTAAAAAAATCAAAGGGACTGGAATATGATATTCCATAAGGCAAAAAGCTGGGACTACAACAAAAGGTCAATGGCTCAGCAAAATTTAGCACAATATTTCAGGCAAGGAGATGGGACATTCAATGCAATAAGAGACTTTCCGACCTTACTGATGAAAAGACCAGAGTTGAATAGAAAATTCAATGTTCCAAGACAAGTATTGAGAGAGGCGTAAAAAGGTAGAGGGGGAAAAAAACTTGTTATTCAATATGGCCATACTCTTTACATCCCTATAACAGAAGAAGACACTTCTTAATTTTCAGAATTGCATATTTATTATTATATTTAAGGTGAAATACATATATAGATAGAGTGGGTATAAATTAAATGATATGATGATAAAAATGTGATTTAAGGGTGCAAAGATATTGTAATGAGAGAGTGAAAAGGAGAGGAAGAAAAAGGTAAATTGCATCACTGAGAGAGGCAACAAAACAAATTACAGTAGAGAGAAAGAGCAGAGGCAGATGAACACTGTTTGAGATTTACAGTCATATGATTTGGTCCAAGAAGGGCACAATAAATTCAGAAAAAATATAGAAATCTCACTAGCTCTATGGGAAGTAGGAGGGAAAAGGAGAAAGAAAAAGGAGGGGAGGCTAAAAGGGAGGGAAGAAGAAGTAAGGGAAAAGGGGAGTAAAAGGGAGGGATGCTGAAAGGAGGGAAGATTGAGGGAGGCACTAGTCAAAAATTAAAACTCTATTGTAGAAGGGGGAGGGAGAAGGGAGAATTAAAAAGCATAAACAGGGGGAAAGAAGATGGTGGGAAAGATGCAAATAGTAATCATAACTGTGAATGTGAATGGAATGAAATCCCCCATAAAATGGAGATGGAGAGCAGAATGGATTAAAAACCATAATCCAACAATATGTTGTTTACAAGAAATACATGTGAAGGCAAAGCCAAAATGGTGGAATAGAAAGACACACATGCTCTAGCTCTTTCCCCACAGCCCATAAAATACCTGTAAAAAAAAAAAACTCCCAACAAACACTAGAGCAGCAGAAGCCACAGAACTACAGAGTGAAGGAGATTTCCAGCCCAGGATGACTTGCAAAGCCGATGGGAAAGGTCTGTTGCACCAGACATTGAGCAGACCACAGCCCTGCCTTGGTAGTACTGAGCCAGAAGGATGAGGACCACTGGCCTCAGGGGCAGAATTCCTGGCAGCCGCAACAGAGGTTTCCAGACCCCCCCAACTCACAAACACAAGAGGCAGTTTAAATGGTCAGTGAGGGGGTTTTCCCACCTCTTGACAAGGCAGTAGGTTCTTTCCCTAGCCCTGGCCCCAGGAGCAGGCAGCAGCAGGAGCAGCAGGTGGCAGCAGCTGAGGTGGTGGTGGTAGCTTTGCAGGCATTGTTGGAGACTCCGTGTAAAGCTAATACAGGAACTGAGGAGCTGATCTGAATCTGAGCCCTAAGTGCCACCTCACCCTCACATAAAGGCCCTGGGGGAATTCAAAAGTTGATCTGAACCTCAGCACTGAGTGGTGACCCTGTCCAAACCTAAAACCCCTGGAGGAATTGGGCAGCTGATTTGAATCTCAACCACAACCCATGCTGAGGAGTTATCTCCTCTTCTTGGACTGTGCCACCTTGGAGGAACCGAGAGCTTACAGGTCCCCAGAGTGTACCCTAGTCTTGACAAAGGACCCAAAACCCATGTAACTATTTGGGAAAAAGGGGGGAAAAGACTATATAATGTTAATTTCTTGGTGAACAGATATTCTGTCCCATCCTTTTAGATGAGGAAGAACAATGTTTAACATCAGGGGAAGACATAAAATGCAAGGCTTCTATGTACAAAATCTCCAAAATAAATATGCAATAGTCCCAGGTCATGGAAGAGCTTAAAAAGGACTATGAAAACCAATTAAGAGAGGTGGAGGAAAAATTGGAAGAGAAATGAGAGTGATGCAAGGAAATCATGAAAAGTGAGTCTACAGCTTACTAAAGGAGACCCAAAAAATGCTGAAGAAAATAACTTCTTTATAGTTTATCTCAATTACTTGGCAAAAGATATTCAAAAAGGCAATGAGGAGAAGAATACTTTAAAGACCTGAATTAGCCAAATGGAAAAGGAGATTCAAAAGCTCACTGAAGAAATAGTTCTTTAAAAATTAGAATGTAACAGATGGAAGGTAATGATTTTATGAAAAACCAAGAAATTACAAAATAAAACCAAAAGAATGAAAAAATGGAAGATAATGTGTAATATATCATTGGAAAAACAACTGGACTAGAAAACTGCTGGAGGAGAGACAATTTTAAAATTGTGGGACTACCTGAAATACTTGATCAAAAACAGAACCTAGATATCATCTTTCATGGAATTATCAAGGGAAACTGCCCTGATATTCTAGAAAGAGAGAGCAAGATAAAAATTGAAAGAAGCCACCAATCACCTCCTGAAACAGATCTGAAAACAGAAACACCTAGGAATACTGTAACCAAATTCCAGAGTTGGCACATAAAGGAGAAAATATTGCAAGCAACTAGAAAGAAACAACTATGGTATTGTGGAAATACAATCAGGATAACACAAGATCTAACAGCTTCTACATGAAGGGATCAAAGGATTTGGAATATGATATTCCAGAAGTCAAAGGAACTATGATTTAAATGAAGAATCACCGACCAAGCAAATCTGAGTATAATACTTCAGTGGAAAAATTGTCATTCAATGAAATAAAGGATTTTTAAGCATTTTTGATGAAAAGACCAGAGTTGAAAAGAAAATATGACTTTCAAACGCAAGGATCAAGAGAAGCATGCAGAGGTAAACAGGAAAAAGAGATCACAAGGGACTTACTAAATTTGAACTGTTTACATTCCTACATGGATACATAATATTTGTAACCCTTGAAACTTTTCGTAGTATCTGTATAGTTGGTTGGATTGCACACAAACTCACACACACGTGTGTATATATGTATATATATACATATATGTGTGTATATACATATATATATATATATATATATAGAGAGAGAGAGAGAGAGAGACAGAGACAGAGAGAGAGACAGACAGACAGAGACAGACAGAGATAGAGCACAGGGTGAGTTGAATATGAAGGGATAATACCTACAAAAATAGAATTAAGGGTTGAGAGAGGAATATATTGGGAGAAAAAAGGGAGAAGTGGAATGAAGCAAATTCTCTCTCACAGAAGAAGAAAGAAAATGTTTTTTTTCCAATGGAGAGGGGAAAGGGTAGAGGAGAGAGGGAAAAAGCCAAGTTTACACTCATCGTATTTGGCTCAAGGAAGGAATAACATACACATTCAATTGGGTATGGAAATCTGACACTACAAGAAAGTAGGGGAGAAGGGGAGAAGCAGTTTGGGGGGATGATGGAAGGGAGGGCAAATGGGTGGAGGTAGAATAAGAAGCAAACACTCTTGGGGAGGGGCAATGTCAAAAAGAGAATAGAAGCAATGGGAGGAAGGATAGGATGGAGGGAAATGTAGTTAGTCTTACACAACATGATTATTATGGAAGTCATTTGCAAAACTGTACATATATAGGCTACATTGAATTGCTGACCTTGTCAGTGGGGATGGGTGGGGAGGGATAACGGAAGAGAAGTTGGAAATCAAGGTTTTAGGAAAAAAAGGTTGAGAATTGTTTTGGCATATAACTAGGTAACAAGAAATATAGTTAATGGGGTATAGAAATTGATCTTGCCCTACAAGATAACAGAGAAGATGGGGATATGGGAAGGGAGGGGTGTTAGGAGGGAGGGCACACTGGTGGAAGGGGCAATCCGAATGCAAGATGTTTTGTGCTTGGGGAAGGGGAGAGATGGAGAGAAAATTTGGAACCCAAAGTTCTGTGGAAATGAATGTTGACAACTTAAAATAAATTTTAAAAATTGCAACATGTTTGAAACAGGGTGATACACACAGGTAAAAGGTTGGAGCAGAATATACTATGATTTGGTTGATGTAAAAAAAAAAAGCAAGGGTAGAAATTCTAATCTCAGAAAAGAAACAAAGCAGAAATAGACCTAATCAAAAGAGAAAAGGAAGGAAACTATATCCTGCTCAAAGACACCATAGACAACAAAATAATATCATTACTTAACATGTGTGGAACAACTGATATAGCATCAAAATACTGAGAGGAGAAGTTATGGGAGTTACAGGAAGAAATAGAGAGCAAAACAATAGTAGTGGGGCCCTCAACCTCCCCCTCTCTGAACTTGGCAAACCTAACCTCAAAATAAACAAGACACAAGTTAAAGAGGTGAATAAAATTGTGGATAAGGTAGATATGATAGATATCTGCAGAAAATTGAATGGGGATAGAAAGGAATATACCTTTTTCTCAGCAGTGCATGACACATACAAAAAATTGACCATGGACTAGAGCATAAAAACCTCACAAAACAGTTCAGAAAGGTAGAGATAGTTAATATATTTTTCTCAGATCATACTGCAGTAAAAATTACATGTAATAATAGGCCATGGAAAGTTAGACCAAAAATTAATTGGATACTAAATATATAATCCTAAAGAACAACAAATCGTACAAGTGATCAACAACTTCATTCAAGAGAATGACAAGACAAGCTACGAAAACTTATGGGATACTGCAAAAGCAGTTCTTAGGGGAAGTTTTCTATCATTTAACACCTACAATTATAAAATAGAGAAAGAGGAGGTCAATAAATTGGGCAAGGAGCTGACAAAACTAGAAAAAGAAAAAAGTGAAAATCTCCAAGTAAATACTAAATTGGAAATATTGAAAACCAAAGAAGAGATTAATAAAATTGAAATTAAGACCACTATTGACTTAATAAGTAAAATTTAGAGTTCATTTTATGAAAAAACCAATAAAATTGATAAAACTTCATTCAACTTCATTTAAAAATGAAAGAAAACCAAACTACCCATACGAAAAATGAAAAGCGTGAACTCACCTCTAAAGATGAAAATATTAAAACAAAAATTAGAATTTACTTTACCAAACTGTATGTCGATAAATTTGACAATCTAAGTGAGATGGATTAATATTTTAAAAATATAAATTGCCCAGATTAACAGAAGATGAATTTGAATACTTAAATGGATACTTAAACACTTACATCTCAGAAAAAGAAATTGAATAAACCATCACTGAACTCTATAGGAAAAAATGTTCAGGTCCAGGTGGATTTACAAGTGAATTCTTTCAAACATTTAAAGAACAATAAATTCCAATACTGAATAGAATATTTTGGAAAATCGGGGAAGAAGGAGTCTTACCAAACTGTTTTTATGATACAAATATGGTTCTGATACCTAAATTAGGAAGAATCAAAACAGAGAGAAATTTATAGACCATTGATCATATCAACAACAAAGCCAATAGGAACCATACAATTAACTATGTCAATACATGCAGAAAAATAATTTTTTCTCTCTTTTTTCAATATAAATTTATTTATTTAACTTTTTACATTCATTTTCACAAAATTTTGGGTTCCAAATTTTCTCCCCATTTACCCCCTCGCTACACCCCAATACACCAAGCATAATATTTTTCCCTATCACCAATCTGCCCTCTCTTCTATCATCCCTGCCTTCTCTTATCCCCATCTTCTCTTTTGTCCTGTAGGGCCAGATGACTTCTATTCCCCATTAACTGTATTTCTTATTTCTTAGTAGCAACAACAATACTCAGCAGTTGTTCCTAAAACTTTGAGTTCCGAATTCTCCCCATCTCTCCCTCCTCACCCGTTCCCTTTGGGAAGGCAGGCAATTCAATATAGGCCATATCTGTGTAGCTTTGCAAATGACTTTGATAACAGTCATGTTGCATAAGACTAACTCTATAACCCTCCATCCTATTCTGCCCCCCATTGTTTCTATTCTGTCTTTTGATCCTGTCCCTCCCTGAGTGTTGAGTTCAAATTGCTCCCTTCTCCCATTTCCCTCTTTTTCATCATCTCTCCCTCCCTGCTTATCTCCTTCTCCCCCATTTTCCTGTACTGTAAGATAGGTTTTCATACCAAAATGAGTGTGCATTTTACTCCTTCCTTTACTCGAATGTGATGAGGGTAAACTTCATATTTTTTTCTCAGCTCTCCTCTTTTTCCCTCCACTAAAAAGTTTCCTGCTTCCCTCTTGAATGAGATAAAATTTCCCCCATTCCTTTTCACCCTCTCTCCTATCAGTACATTTCTCTCTAACATTTTTACCTTAATTACATTTAAGATATAGTCCCATCCTATCAATTCACTCTGTGCTCTCTGTCTCTGTGTGTGCATGCATGTGTGTATGTGTGTGTGTGCGTGCATGCATGTGTGTATGTGTGTGTGTGCGTGCATGCATGTACGTGTGTGTGTGCATGTGCGTGTGTGTGTACGTCTGTGTGGTCCCACCAACTACCTGGATACTCAAACGTTTTAAGAGTTACAAATATTGTCTTTGCATGTAGGAATGTAAACAGTTCACCTTTGGTAAGTCCCTTATGACTTCCCTTTGCTGTTTACTATTTCATGCTTCTTCTCATTCTTGTGTTTGAAAGTCAAATTTTCTTTTCAGCTCTGGTCTTTTCATCAAGAATGCTTGAAAGTCCTGTGTTTCATTGAAAGACCATATTTTCCCCTGAAGTATTATACTCAGTTTTGCTGGGTAGGTGATTCTTGGTTTGAGTCCTAGTTTCTTTGACTTCTGGAATGTCCTATTCCATGCCCTTCGATCCCTTAATGTAGAAGCAGCTAGATCTTGAGTTATCCTGATTTTATTTCCACAATACTGGAATTGTTTCTTTCTAGCTGCTTGCAAGATTTTCTCCTTGACCTGGGAGTTCCGGAATTTGGCCACAATGTTCCTAGGAGTTTCTCTTTTTGGATCTCTTTCAGGTGGTGATCGATGGATTCCTTCAGTACCTGTTTGGCCCTCTGGTTCTAGAATATCAGGGAAGTTTTCCTTGACAATTTCTTGAAAGATGATGTCTAGGCTTTTTTTTTGATCATGGCTTTCAGGTAGTCCCATAATTTTTAAATTGTCTCTCCTGGATCTATTTTCCAGGTCAGTTGTTTTTCCCATGAGATATTTCACATTCTCTTCCATTTTTTCGTTCTTTTGGTTTTGTTTGGTGATTTCTTGGTTTCTTGTAAAGCCATTAGACTCCATCTGTTCCATTCTAATTTTGAGAGAACTCTTAAATTCAGTGAGCTTTTGAACCTCTTTTTCCATTTGGCTAATTCTGCTTTTGAAAGCATGCTTCTCCTCATTGGCTTTTTGAACCTCTTTTGCCAATTGAGTGAGCCTATTTTTCAAGGTGTTATTTTCTTCAGCATTTTTCTGGGCCTCCTTTAGCAAGGTACTGACCTGTTTTTCATGTTTTTCTTGCATCTCTCTCATTTCTCTTCCCAGTTTTTCCTCCACCTGTCTAACTTGCTTTTCAAAATCCTTTTTGAGCTCTTCCATGGCCTGAGCCCACCAGACATCCACCTGGGATGTCTGGGATAGAGAGGCCCTGGTCTCCACATCTTTCCCTGATGGCAGGAATTGTACTTCCCCATCAGAAATGAAGGGAGGAAGGAACATCTCTTCCCCAAGAAAGTAGCTCTCTGTGGTCTTATTTTGCTTCCTTTTTCTGGGCATTTTCCCAGCCAGTTACTTGACTTCTGAGATTGCTGTCCACCCCCACCTAGATCCACCCAGCTAGTGCTTGGGGTCTGAGATTTAAATGCTGTTTCCCAGCCTCAGGGCTTTCCATGGCGGGAGTGGCTGCTATTCAATGTGAGCTTAAGTTCTGGTGCTGGGGTGGGGGCAGGGCCGCCTCCCAGGCTCAGTTCCCTCAGGGGGTTTATGCAGAGACCTTCAGTAATGAAGCAGAGCTCCTGTCTGCTCCAGGAGTTCTGGGCTGCCGTTGCCTCTGCTGCTGCCTCTGCCGCTGCCTCCCAAGGTGGCCTGAGTCACAGAGACACCCTGCTCCTCTCTCGGCCAGCCCAAAAGTCTCTCTTACTGACCTGGAGCACCTGTGGGTGGAGGGACCTTCGCAGCCACCGGAGGTTCTGTCCCTGAAGCCTGCTCGGATCTGCTCCTCTGTGGCACACGGCCAGGGTAGCTCAGGGGTGGGCTCTGCTGTCCGGAGCGGGATGGACCTTTGGGGTTGGCTTCCAGGGCTCTCTGGAATGGAAATCTCTTCCACTGCATTGGTGAGGGGCTTGCAGTACTCCACAATTTGTGGGGAGTTCTTTTTACAGGAAATTTATGGGCTGTGGATTTGGAGCTAGCATACAGTGAGTCTTTCTACTCTGCCATCTTGGCTCCTCCCCCTGTCATTAGTTTTTAAAATCAATAATTTTTAAATAGAAACAACTTGACCACAAATCTGTGAAAAAATTTTGAGACCATTAAAACAATTTAATGTGAAAAAAAATCCATCTACTTTCAATTTTACTGATCTCTTGATTTTCAGGATTTTGAATTTGGTGTTGAATTGCAAACTTTTAATTTGTTCTTTCTTTAGTTTCTTTAGTTGCATGCCAAATTCATTGATTGATCTTTCCCTATTTTATTGATGTAAACAATTAGATATATAATTCTTTTACTTAAGAAATGTAAAGCAGTCTATCTACAAAAAAATATGGAGGTCTTAGCTGCCTGGTACCATAATAAGAGTCAAAAGTGGAAAGTGTCAGCCTAAAAAAATTATTGTAATAACTCTGCAGTGAGTGCAGAGAGTCCAGAAAGAGAGACAATTGTCCTGCTGGACAGACCTCATCTGAAATGTGTTCACCATATTTTACTAGGATATGGACAAGCTGGAATCTCCTCAGAAGATAGTGAAGGGCCTCAAATTCGTATCCCTTTGGAGAACTTATTAGGGATATTTAACCTGGAAGAGAGATTTATTTGGCTTAAAATGTGAGCTCCTTGAGATAACAGCCTTTTCCATCTTTGTTCTGTTTGCTTTGTATCACTAGGGCCTAAATGAGTCATTTAAAAACCTCAGGACTCTAGAGAAAGATGGTGGAATAAGGCAGTAAATTACCTGGTTCTCTCAAATTCCCCTCCAAATAATTTGAAACAACACTTTGGGAACTTTTACCCTACAGACTAGGATGGGCAGCATAATCAAGGGAAGATGGGGGAGAACCCTCTTCTGTCACTGCACAGGGGGCCCATGTTCTTTGACCAGATGGGGTCCCAGACTGTGGCTAGGGGCAAGGAGGACCTAGCTCACAGTAGTAAGTAAGTCAGCAGAGGGCCAGGCTTCTGCTCATGAATGGAGAGGACTGAAACTTTAACTGTGGTGATTCACAGGACAGATGGGTCTCTGGTTCAAGTTCTAAGAAGGAGGGGTAAACTGAAGCTCAAATCTCTGGGAGAACAGAGGATGGTGGTACATTTCTAAAACCTCAGAAAGTGAGAGCATTTGTGATGAAAGCAGCGGGGAGGTGGGAAGAGGAATTCTGGTTACAACTTAGAAGTGGAGAAGAATACCTTAGGTCACTCATAAAACAAGGTATAAGCCAGAAAGGCAGTGACCACCTCTGACCTTGGATCATAATACCTTGGAAGAATCAAAAATTCAAAGACTTTTAGATAGAGCTTTGAAAACAATAATGCAAAAAGCCTGAAGCTGAGATATTATCCTCTACAACCAGGGAGCAGAGCCCAAACCTAACAAAAATCAACCAAGAAATAGGCCATTAATAAAACGACAACAGATAAAAAAATCCCAGGAACTGACAATAGGTTGTTTACAAGAAACACATTTAAATATGAGAGACACACATAGAATAAAAAAGGGAGAGGTGGAAGTGGAATTTATTGTGCTTCATCTGATGCTAAAAAAAGCAGAGTTAGCAATCACAGTCTCAAACAAAGTTAAAGCTAAAGCAGATTGATTGAAAGAGATAAGTAGGAAAAATATATTATTGTAAAAGATACCATAGGATCATGAAGTAAGATCAGAACTACATATCTATGAACTAAATGCTATGGCATCCAAGTTTATAAAGAAGAAGTTAAAGGAATTACAGGTGGAAATAGATATCAAAACCATAATAGTGGGGGACTTGTATCAGAAATAGATAAATCTAGCCAAAAATAAATAAGAAGTCAAAGTGATGAATAGAATCACAAATAAACTGGATATGATAGACATCTGGATCAAAGTTAATGGGAATAGAAAGGAATATATCTTTTTCTCAGGATTACATCACCTTTACAAAAATTGATGATATATTATGGCATAAAAATCTTAAAGTCAAATGCAGAAAAACAGAAAAATCAAATGTGACTTTTCTAATCATAACACGATAAAATTACATTTAATAAATGACCATGGACATACAGATTAAAGATAAATTGCAAACTAAATAACCTAATCTTATAGAATGAGTGGGTTAAAACAAATAAAAAATAAATAATTTTATTAAAAAGAATGTCAATAATGAGACAACGTAACAAAACATAATGGTTGCCACAAAACTAGTTATCAGAGGAAAAATTTTATCCTTTAATGTTTATGTCAACCCAATAGAGAAAGGGAATATCAACCAATTTGATATGCAATTAAAAACTAGGGAAAAAGTTTAAAATCCTCAATTAAACAGTAAACTCTAAATTCTGAAAATTAAACGTCAGATTAATAAATTGAATGTAAATAACCACTGAGTTAAGGAATAAATAAGTTTGCTGAACTGAAGAAAATTGATAGCAATTGTGGTAAGAAGCTGGAAGCTGGCCCTAAATCCCTGAAATCTGATGACATGGTTTACATGGTTCCAAGCATGTCCATGTATATGTAAAGCCTCTCCAATTGTCCTACTCTGGGTTGTTTTGCTACTCATGATATGAGGCAGACTGTTGCAGTTGGTGTCATCCAGGTAGTTGACAAGAAAAACAATAAAATAGAGGAAGCATTGATGAACATGAATTTTTATAAAAAGATAAGAAAACCATATCACTAGTATAAAAAATAAACAGGGTGACTACATAACTAATTAAGATAAAATTAAAGTAATTATTAGGAGCTATTTTGCCTAATTCTATGCCAATAAATTTAACAATTTGAGTAAAATCAGGAAATACTTAGACAAATACACACTGCCCTGATTAACAGAAGAGGAAATAGAATATTTAAATGTCTATTTTAGCAAAAGAAGTTGAACAGATCATCAATGAGTTTTCTAAGAAAAAAGCATCAGAACCAGCTAAATTTACAAGTGAATTCTTTGAAACATTTAATGATCATCTAATTTCAATATTAAATAAATGATATGGAATAGTAGACAAAAAGGAGTTCTACGAAGCCTTTTTCAGAGCTGCTCACCCACCTTTGGTAACCACCTTTCACCTAACTCTCCCCTGTGACTGCAAAAAGCTATAGTATGCACAAACAGTCACACCTCAGCAAAACTGTCTCAGCAGGCAGGCTAAACATGTAGAGAGTAACTGATAAGCCTCAAACCTGTCATTGAGTTACCAGTTAATTCAGCCTTGGGCAGGGACTGACTTGGGCATGACAATAATCTTTTTCTGTAAGTGCTTGAAGAGGGGTACAAGCAATCAGACGACCTCCAGTGGATGTGACTTGAAAGGCAAGCTTCACAAGTTGGATAAGTGACTATCAGGCAAGTTGCCACTGGGGTGATGTCTGGAATAACCCACTCTTCCTTAATTAAATCTATTATCCCTTCTGTGATACAATGACCCCTTTATGAAGTTAAAGAAAAAAAGTATTTCTGGGGAGGGATGGCTTTCCTATCCCAGTTACCCAGACACAAGCATTGTACTGCTGTTTCGACTTTCTCACCATAAGTTCATACACAGTGAATAGCTGGTTCAAAATAATAGCAATAAAAGATGCAAGTGCATGAATTTCCCTATAATACCAAATAACACTTACTTATAATTCAAAACTTTCATTTCTCCACTTTGGATGGGAGAGGTCCTATTTCCTCAAATGACAATGCTGTCAACTTTCACAATACCCTGTTCGTAGGGCTCATGCTAAGGAACCTCAGAGACAACGACCTTCTAAGAGGATTTACCATGTTTTTCTCTCAACATTAAGTCATTTATTATTATTATAACTTCCTAGTTTTAAAAACACATGTTCTAATAATCATATAATAGATATATTTATAATATAACAGTATTCAGATTGAAAAGGAAGAAATTTGCTTTAACTGCTCCTCTTAGCCTTCTTGTACTTAAAATGTCACCAATCAGCTGATAATGATTTTTCAAATGCCTTTCAACTTTATCAATTTATAGAAAGTCATTTATCTTATCACCCCTGACATTTTCATGTTAATCATAATAGTTTATGTAGTGCCTGCCACGTGCCAGGTTTTTTTCTATGTCTTCAAAATTGAATAAGCTTGTTTTTAGTAATATTTTAAAATGTTTATTCTCTAATTTCCTAGTTTTTGCTAATATTCCATGCAGTTAAAAAACGTACCTATAAATGAGATAACATTTTGTGCACTTGTATTTCTGCAAGGTCTGAACACTACAGTGTTCATCCCTTACTCAAGCCAGGCACTATGTTAAGCACTTTACAACTATGTGTTTTTCCCAACAGCTCTGGAAGACAGGTGTAAATATCTATTTTTTCCTTTGTACATACAAGGACAGATTAGATTATCTAATTTACTACCATTACAATATTTTTAACTCAATCAATTTTGATTGATAATGACTAGTGGCATTAACTGAATTTCATTTTGCACAAGGTTCCATTTCTTTCAGTTTGTTCATATTCAAAACAATTCATGGTGACATTCCCAACTTCCCATTACTGCTATTTTGTTTCTTTTAGCTACCCACATTGCCACACCAATTCTTTTAAATTTTTTAAATGACTAATCCTTTTGCATGACTATTTAAAGCAGGAGAAAGAAATAATTGTTTCTCTATTGATGAGTTAATTAACAAGTATTCTGTGAAATATATTTTGTAGCCTTATATTGATTGCAGAAGGAAGACACGTAGCAACTGTCAAAGGGGGCAATGCTTTAAAAAAAATTCCCAAATCTTTTCTATTTCAGTAGTATTAAGACCCTCTCTGAAATTCCCTTTTCAAAATTCCAAAACTCTTTACTTTCAAACCCTGAAATTAAGCTATGTTAGTGCGGACTCCAACTTTCTTTACCCTTTGCCATTGACTCACTCTTATTTCCTTATGCAATACTATTCTCACCTTCTTCTACTTGCTTAATTCCTCTAGTAAACTCTTTTTTGATTCTTTAATGATTACAAACCCACAGTTCATATCCATTTCTTTTAGAGCATTTGGGCAATTAGAGTTAGTTGCAATCACATTGTTTTTGTGATAGGCAAGTAGACTCCCAAAACAACTCACTCAGCACAAGAAGTTCTTCATTTTAGGGTGTCACAGATTTTAGTAAGCAGGATGACTTTAGAGTATCATTTATCTCCACAAAGTTAACCTCTTCTATGCTGGCAAGCTATTCATCCACAGTGCCTAAGGAAATGAACCAAAACTCTACTATAGCACAACAATGTAATAGGAATTGCAGTATTGGAACACTATCTGATAGAGACTGTAATTTTCTGAAAGTTTCAGGATACAAATTTTTCTTTCTTTCTTTTCAAATCACTCAAAATTAAGTCCATTCATTTTTTTTTACATAATTTGCAAATTCTTTTTTCTCTCTCAAAATTTTTATATTTTATAGCTTTATAAGCCATATGCTCATTTTAATTTGATCTTTTCTGATCTGAGCACTAGCTATTATGTGTGCATTCACTTAATTTATTTTATATCTGTTTCTTATACATTCTTGTTTAATTTTATCTTCATTAATTCTTTCTCTTACTATAGCCTTATACAATTTGAGTACATTTTCCCTAAACAATTGATTTCATCCTAAGTTTTACTATGTTTCTAATTTACCTAAACAATCTATATAAACTGCAGTAATATAATGAAATTTTACTTCCCTTCAGTTGCTTTCTGATTTCAAAACTTCTCCTTTTTTGTGAGAGCATTTTGGGATTCATTTTCAAATGGGAGTCCCAATCAGGACTTGTTTGGCACCCTCTGGATAGTTGTTTAAAAGCAGCAAACAACAAAAGGGTAAACGAATTCCAGTTCTACCCACTTTTATTCTTTTCTGAAGGTGGTCTGAAATTTCCTTATTCTAATAATAAAAATTCCTTCCTGTAAAAAGCTCAACCCAACTTTAAGCACAATTTTTAAGTATGCCTTTATTATACACTAAAATTAAAATCAATTTCACAGATTGATACTCCAAAACTTTAAACTTAGCTATTGGCTAGTTGGAATTTCTTCAGGCTGAGAAAATGTGTTTCCTTTGTAAATTCTGAGTTATGGAATTATTTAAGATCACAATATTTTTAAATTTAATTTCTCTTATACTATTCTCTAAGTTTTTTCTTTTTTTTTTTTTAACATTCCTCGAATTTCTGTTTCTCTTCCCCTCCCCTTTCTTCTTCTCTCCAAAAGAAGGTAAATTTGGATGACCAGAAGATTCTCCTTCCCTTCCCTTCCCTTCCCTTCCCTTCCCTTCCCTTCCCTTCCCTTTCCCTTCCCTTTCTTTCCCCCTGCTGCATTCTAAAACTCATACATTGGAAGGGGCCATCCCCTGCCTATTTCTTAAACAGACTTTTTCAGTGAACGGGCATTACCTCACCCTAAGTGAGTACCTGAATAGACAGTTTAAAAGCTATGAGACTACCTGAAAGCCATGATTTTAAAAAAAAGAACCTAGATATCATCCTTCAAGAAATTATCAAAGAAAACTACCCTGCAATTCTAGAACCAGAGGATAATATAAATATTAAAAGAATTCACTAATCACCTCCTGAAAGAGATCCCAAAAGGAAAACTCCTAGGAATATTGTGACCAAATTGCCAAACTCCAAGGTCAAGGAGAAAATATTGAAAGCAGCCAGAAAGTAACAATTTTAGTATTGTGGAAATACAATCAGGATAACACAAGATCCAACAGCTTCCACATTAAGGGATCACAGGGATTTGAAAAAGTTCTTTTAGAGGTCAAAGGAGATAGGATTAAAACCAAGAATCATCTCTCCAGTAAAACTGAGTATAATACTTCAGGGGAAATAGTGGTCATTCATTGAAATCCAGGTTTACAGCATTACCCATATAGCAAATCAGGGGATCCATATAGGACAGTGCACTAGGAAGGTGCCAGGAGGGAGGGAGGAAGAAAGAAGGAGAAACAGGAAAGAACTTAGTAGTTTTTGTAATATGATAATGGGTTGGGCAATAAGTGATCATTCAGAGGAGAGGATAAAATCTCAGTAGCATCATGACTCAGTCCTCAGTACCCACCTTTCCAGTCCTGGGAAATGAACAAAAGCAAACATTCTGACCTGAGGTCAATCTGGGCATCTCAAGGAGGAGGAAGGAAACTGAGTAAAGTGAGAAAATGGAGTGTGTAGACCTGATAGTCTCCATCACACTTGAAGGAAATAGACAGAAAAGAGAAAGGAGATATGTGATAGAAACACAGAGAATCAGTATTTGTGATGGGAGAAGGGGTGTCATTGAATGTTATGGAACATAGCTTGGTCAGTGTCTGTAACAAGGATATGGAGGTTGTCTTAAGCCTGAACATGCAGGGAAACTGATTAGAGTTCATATTTTGTAATCATTTGGAGGTGTCTGATATTTTGTGACCTTGTGTCTCACAAAGAGAAATAGCTGGTTCATTCTCTCCAATAACAATAGTAATAATATTTTTGTATCACGATTTGAAAATTGCAAAAAATATTGCAGACACTATTAACTGGGGTAGAAGGAATAATTAACATGGAGATCAGGTCATGTGGTCATGGGAATGGGGGGAAAAATCAATGACAAGAGCTGTTCATGCAAAATATTCAACTTCACGACAACATGCATTAAGTGACTTCTGCAGGAAAGGCATTGTTGTCAACGATGGTAGAGATATGTTGGTGGATAGATTGGTTAGCTAGCTAGATGATGGATAGACAGAGCAAATAAGTACATGTGTGAGGTCAAGCAGAGGAATGAGAGATTATGGAGAGATGGATAACTTCTAATTCATAGGATCATGGAAGAATTCTTGGAAGCAGGGATGACTAGTTAAGTCTTGGGAAGGAATGACAAATGATCTTTCTCAGACTACAAGGATAAAAACTATACTTATACAGTCTCATCAAATGATATAGTAACCAAGGACTTTACAGACCTTAAAGTGGTATTTAAATGCTAGCTACTTGAGGAGATGAAGCATTGCAGTGAACAGATAAAATGCTGGACTTGGATTCCAGAAGACATGAGTTTAAACTGGGAAGAAATTTTTGGGAAAGTATTGGCTAAATCCAATCATACCATATATCCTAATAAGTTTGAAATATTGACATCGAAAAATTGACTTGAATATTAAAGATCATGTCATTAAAATTAAGAACTAACTATCTTTCACAGTTATAGCTGGGAGAGAGAGAGGGAGGAGGAAGAGGAGGAGGAGAGAGAGTAAGAGAGAGAGAGATCAATCTGACCACCAAAGAGAAAAAAGATAATCGTCATTACAGGAAATTGAAAATATTTTGTGTGAATAAAATAAACATCACCAGGATTAGAAAGTGAGTGGCCTACTTGGAAATATTTGCAACAAATATTTCTTTTTTAAGGGTATGTTGTCCAACACACACACACAAGCATATATGCAACTAACAGAAGTGTATGTGGCTAAGAGCCATTCCATAATGGATAAGTGGTCAAAGAATATAAAGTAAAGGAATGATAAATGACTCTACACTATGAAAAATTTGGTCCAAATCAAGTTTGCTCTAGTGAATTGGCAGATGACAAAAGTTAGGAATATTCAATATTGCAGGAACTGTGGGAAGATAGTCACACTGAGGCACTGCTAGTAGCTCTGAAAATTGGTCCAAGTATTCTGGAAAATAATTTGGAATTATGCCTTTAACCCAGAGATTTCACTGTTAGGCAAATACAATAAGGAAGGCAAAGACAGAAAAGAAGGCATATAATCCACCAAGATATTTACAGCAGCATTGTGTAGGAGAAAAGAACTGGAAACAAAGTAGATCCAATTGATTTTGTAATGGGTAAAAAAAATTGTGACACATGAATGTAATGGAATATCACGGTGTTTTAAGAAATTATAGCTATGAAGAATAGAGAGAAACATGAGAAGACATATAGATTGATGCAAAGTGATTTAAGGAGAACCAAGAAAACAATACATACAATGACTACAGTAACATAAATGGAAAGAACAACAAAACTTGAAATATGTGTAATTTATTGATGAAAATTGTTCTAAAAGAAAATATATGACAATGCATTTCTTTCTATTCCTTGAAGACTACCAGTGCAGAACATCACTTCTATGGGGAGACTTGGTTAATGTGTTGGTTAGTTTTGCTGAGATGATTTTTTTCTCTTTTTTCTTATTCTTGTTGCAGAGGATATCTTGCTAGGCAAGGGAAATAGATGAAGTGGGAAATGAAGGTAATGTAAAATCAAAATATAAGCAATTGAAAAAATTAATGGTACAACTTGACCACTGTATGCCTTAGACTTTGAAGCATGTTTTCCTTTTCTTAAATTGATTCAGGAATTGATTCTTTAGTTTTCTTTGCACCTTAAGTCCACTAAATGATGCAGTACATGAAATGCTAGAGCTGGATTCAGGAATACGTGATAGCAGTGTTCAACTACTTGAAGGTCTGCCATGTTGAAAAGGGATTAGATTTCTTCTCTTGCTGGATCAATAGGTAGGCATTATTTAGAATCATATTTAGGGCTGAGGTCAAAAAATCTTCCTGCCAATTAGAGTTGTCCTAGAGGTGGGAGAGGTTGCTTCAAGGAGTGGTTGGTTCCTTTTCATTGAAGTCTTCGAGCAGAATCTGGATGGCTGCTTGTCAGGCACACTGTAGCTAGTATTTCTTTTTCAAGTATAGGTTGAATTACATCATAGAATTAGTGTTCTAGTGAAAAGAACTTTCAGAGACCATCTAGTGGAACACATGCCTAGAAAACAATTCCTACTACAGTGTACACAGTATGCTTTTGCTTAATCACCTCTTGCCATGGTGAACTCACCTTGCTCTGACATAGCTCTTTCCACTTTGGCCAACTTTAACTGTTAGGAAATCTTCTCTGGCATTAAGCTTAACTTTGCCTCTTTGTAGCATCTACTCCATTGTTTCTAGATCAATCCCATGGGGTCAGACTGAATAAATCTGACCTCACTGAGGTCTCTTCCAACTGTGACATTTTGTGGTTAAAAAAAACAACAACAGTAATAACTATTTATGGACAATTCTTTTAATATTTTAAAATGTGTATATAAATTTTTGATGTTATTCTATCTCCTGCTCCAGATATAACCCTCTTTCCATTATAATGTGGTGCCTTCCATACTTAGAGCACATTTCACAAAAAAATGAGACAGACAGTTCATTTATCAAGCGAAAATTCTTCCTTTTATTTTGATCTGGAACTATGGTTTTACCTGTTTAGGGAATAACTGATATGGAAATTCTCTCTGCCAATGCAATTATCGAAAACAATGGCTTAGATCAATGAGAGGTTAAATGACTTGTCCACAGCCAAAGACTTGGTGTGTGTGTGTCAGAGGTAGGATTTTCTGAGCCCAACTGGCTTCCTGGCCACTATATCAGGCTGCCTCTTAAGATTTTTTATCATTGCATATTAATGTCTTACTCTTAGAGGCACAACTCTAATACCACCCTACTAACCTGCTCAGTTTCAGGTTCAATGTTAGGACACAATAGGATACTTTCAAATCACTGAATATTTAACACCACATATTTTAAATCATTTGCCCTAACACAGCAAGGATATGCAAAAAGGACATAGTGGCATTTGGCTCCTTTGGATGCAGTCCCCTTTGTCTCTTCTGTTAATGTATCTGGTCAATCAATTGCCAGGATATGGTAACTCACGTCATCTCAGGCATCCACTGAGTCTCAGAATGCTGACTGCAAATGGCTGGGACCTTTTATGCCTCAAGACCCAGGAAACTATATCAGAGAAGCTGAGCCAATCAGGATTTGTGGAGGGGAAGAGGTTTCAACAGGAAGTTGGGAAAGCTGCCTCAGGAAAATGCTGGTTCTATCACTTAGAAAGAAAAGACTGTAATCTAAAATGAAATATGAATTTGCCAGAGCATGAGCAAGCAGAAACATAAAGAGATGGATAAAACCAGAGCTGTCACTGTAAGATAATGTGTCCTTATCTTAGGGTCGATATACAAAGAAGGAAGGTGGGAGACAGAGTCAGCAATGATTCTTAGAAGAGGCATACCCAGTTCTACTGAATTCCACCCCCTCCCTCGAAGTCAGTGGATCACGGGAATGTTCACAGAAGGGTAGCTTCCTAAACAGCCAAAAGTCATGAGGTTTATGTGAACTAACCACAGGTACTGGGGCACTAACCCCTCTCTGTTCCACACTAAGTATGTGATTAACTTGAAGTTTAGTCCCGTGCAGCCTGTCCTCTAGTAAAAGAAAGTTCCTTTGGTTCACATACATTACCTGAATAGCAAATCCCTACCTTGAAGGCCAAAGAAAATGAGATAATTTCTTACAAATATCAGTTTCTTCCAAAAGGGAAAACTGGGGAGGAGGGGCACATGGTGGCTGGGTTGGGTGGTGGCTTTGGAGAAAGTAGGGCCTTGGGCAGCTGCAGTGGCAGCACCAAAGAGGCATTTATGACCTTCTACAGTGGGGTGAAACAAATAGAAAACAGAAATTCTGTTTTGACATGAAAAAATCAGATTGAAAGACTGACCCAGCCTGGATCATCTTATTTTAACTTGAACCCATTTGAGGTTCTCCAGATAAACCTGAAGTGACAGACGAAGAAATTAACAAGCAGTTCAGGCAGTTATCCATATTGGTGCATCCTGAGAAGAACCAAGATGATGCAGAGAGAGCACAGAAGATTTTTGAAGCTATTGACAAAGCTACTCCTGGATCAGGAACAGAAGAATAGAGCCCTGGCCATCATTCAAGTAGGAAAAGAGTGCGTGGAGCACACTGTAAAAATGAAAGAAGCAGCTGAAGAAAGAAGGGAAGCCTACAAACGTGGAAGAAGATGACTCTGAATTATTCCAATAGGCAGTTTATAAACATGCAATGAAGCTTTTTGTTGAGCTCGAGATTAAGAGGAAAGGAAGAGAAGATTTTAAAAATGCACAAAAGGAAGTGACAAAGAGAAGAAATTGAAGCACAAGAAAAAGGTAAGAGAGAGAGAGAGAGAGAGAGAGAGAGAGAGAGAGAGAGAGAGAGAGAGAGAGAGAGAGAGAGAGAGAGGCAAAAAAAATACTTTGAGGAAAGTCAAGATGGCTGTGTGGACAGCTGGTGGAATTTCCAGGCAGACACAAAGAAAAAAGAAGAAAAATCGAACCTTCCTGAGGCCACCCAAAGTAAAAATGGAGCAGCACAATGTGTCTGGTGCTGCAGCAACAGAGCCTTTCCCTCCCTCTGCTCTCCTCCCCTCCTGCTTTGTATGACATCCCCCCACAGAGAACAGTATTAGCTTTTGAGTCCATTGGTTTTCAGTATAATTTAATATTGATCAGAGTAATTCTTTTGAACATGGAAACAAGGGCCCTGGTTTAAGACAAGCCTGGTCCAGTGCCCACCAGCACCATGTCAAGGGAGTGGGAGGGGGAAGGTGCCACCTACCTCTGTTACTGTTTGGATTTTAATGTTTTGTATTTCACTTAAATGTGACCTTTATGAACTTCATGTAGTGTGTGTGGAAATCATCTCATTAAACCAGTTGTTTAAAATGATGTTCAGTGATTTAGGAGAAGTCTGCCTTTAGGGAACTCATCATTTCCTGCAGATGCCATTTTTGGGTGAGTGCCCAGCCTTTGTGTCTTGTGGTTGGATGGTCATGTCATCTCTCACCTCCTGCCGTCTGTGCTCAGAACCAAACCTTGCCCCTCAGTGGCTAATGATGTGTCAGAACTGCAGCTGCCATCAACTTTTTAATTTCCAAAGAACTTGCCACCACCTTCCATCTAGCACAACTCCATCCTAGCTTGTTTTCCTTTAGTTAGTGGCTATGCTGTGTGTATAACACATTTTTTCTACCAAAGCTAAAACAAATAAACAAAAAAAGAGGGAAAAGTAACAAAGGTAAAGTACAATATAAATCAGGAATGGGACAAGTAGTTTATTCCTACTCACAAAAAGGAATGCTAAGTATAAACAAATCATAATATGCTTTAACAATGTGATTAGAACAAGCTTCAGCAACTTATCCTTACATGCACAATATTCTGGGAGGGTAATATTTAAACTCTATCAAAGTACAAAGCAGTTTTTGATTTTGTGGTTCAGTTATTTCAGTTGTGTTCATCTCTTGTGACACCATTTGGGGTTTTCTGGACAGAAGTACTGGAGTATTTCCTTTTCCAGCTCATTTTCTGGATGAGAAACTGAGGCAAATATGGTTGTCACTTGTTTAGGCTCACAAAGCTGGTATCTGAAGCCAGACTTGAACTCACAAAGAAGAATCTTCCTAACTTCAGAGACAGGACTTTATGCAGGTCACCACCTAACAGACATAATAATAATAACAGTTTGCAATTCATTAAACAGGAACTTTACATTTCACTTCTGACATTGTCAGATCAAATGCCAACCTTGTATTAGACATCTTTCTGGTACCATCTTTTCTGATACAGAAATAATCCTTTTTGTCATCTAATTGTTCACTGGAACTCAGGAATTTCAGACATTTCAAATCACATGTCCAAGCTAGTGCTTGAGAAATCCAGCTAGGGGAAACTTATTTGGCAAAATCAGGACAAAAAAGAGGCAGATGTGGCCATGGGATCATAGATACATGGTGCCGGGGTGGAAAAAAGGACAATCATCTCTTCCCAATCAGATTCTCCTAATGCAACATTAAATAGACCTCAAGCTTCAAGGCTAAAATGGAAGACTGAATCACGGAAGTGAGTGGTTGTTTCTTTTAAATTTGGTGGGGCATCATCTTCTCTGCCTCAACAGTCATCTACCATTGCAAATCCTTCATTGATCACTCACATGGATGGATGAAGCCCTGCTATCAGGCTTCTATGTAGTTGTCTAAAAACAAGAACAAGTATTAAGCATAATGTTTATTTAGCAGGGGGTGGGGAAGAAAAAGGGCCCCTGTTCTATATGTATTGACTAATGCTGGGGAAGTGACTAAAGTAAAAAGGAAGCACAAGTATGGGGTATAAAAATTGTCAGAACTAGGAGGGAAGGAGTGCTAGGGAGGAAGAGGGAACATGACAGTTGTTCAGAGTGAAGTGTCATCCTCAGCTCTTTAGTTTCCATCACCACACATAACCAATCTGTTGGCGACTGGTGTTTATGACATATGCAGATTTTAGCAAGGATGTGAAGGGAGTCAGGGAAGGCTGGAGGGTAAAGTGAGGGGAGAAAGAATTCCAGGCATATTGGAGATAATGGAACTATACAATATGAGGAGCTAGAGTAAAGATTGAAAGGAATAACCAGGAGGCCAGTGTTACAGGATTGCAGAGAACATGGAAGGGAGTAAAGTAAAAGAAGACTGGAAATGTCGGAGGGGGTCAAGTTAGGAAGGTCTTTCAAAGCCAAACAGAGGATTATATGTTTGATACTAGAGGTAAATAAGGAGCCATTCGAATTTATTGAATTTGGTGACTTATATGTTCTAGAGAAGTGTGGTAAGAGACTTGAGACAGGGAAATCCACTACTGGGTATTTCCAAGAGTCCAGGTGTGAGGTGATAAGGGTCTGCCCCAGGTGGCAGCAGCGTCAGAGGGAAGGGACCATATGTGTGACATATTAAAAAAGTAAAATTGAAAGGCCTTAGAAAGAGATTGAATAGGGTGAAAGGTCAGAGAGAGTGAGGAGTTAAGGATGACCCCTGGGTTGCTAACCTGGATGTCTAGGAAGATAGTAAAATACCATCAAATTGAAGAAAAAAGTTAAAAAAGGAAAGATTTGAGAAGGAAAATAGTTCAGATTTTAGCATATTGACTTTAAGTTGTCTATGAGATATTGGTTTTGAGATGTCTAATAGGCTGTTGGAGATGCAAGACTGGAAATAAAAGAGAAGTTAGGACTGGAAAAAGAAATAAAAGAATTATCAGCACAGAGATGATAATTGAATCCAAGGGAGATGATTATATGAGTGAGTAAAATAGAATAAAGGTAGAAGAGAAGGCCCACGACAGACACTCATTATTAGTAGACGTGACCTGGATAAAGATCCAGTGAAGATGACTGATCAGATGTGAAGGGGGAGAATCAGGATAGAGAGCATTAACACAAAAAATCTAGAGAAAAGAGGATAAAGAAGAAAAAAAGTGACAGCTAGGTGTTGCAGTGGACAGAGCATTGAACTTGGAATCAAGAGGACTCACCATTTTCATGAGTTCAAACCTTGCCTCACATATTTACTAGAAGTATGGCCCTGGGCAGGTCACTTAACCCTGTTTGCCTCAGTTTCCTCATCTGTAAGTGTGAGCTGGAGAAGAAAATGCCACAACATTCTACTATCTTTGCCAAGAAAACTCCAAAATGGGATCACAAAAAATTGGAAACAAATAAGCAGTAATAATAGCCAAAAGAAAAAAACATTAAAAGTATCAAAAGCCATGGATAGGGAATATAGAGTAGGAGAACGTGTAGGAAGGAAATTCCTGGAGTTATATGACTACAAGGGTAGTTGGGAGGAGGAGGGTTCTAAGGGTGAGCATTTGGGAAGGAGTGACCCTGAAGGGCATGGAATGGAGGACAAAGTATACCCCAGAGCAAATGACCAAGGAATGGGCAAAAGTCATGTTCCTAAGATCCAGGGTTGCAAAGTCTTGTCCCCGCTCCCAGACCAACCATGCCTGATTAACCAGACAGAAAGCCCACTTTCCTCTGATAATTACCAAGACAACCAGAATAAAAATTACAATCGCAGATAGCAGGAAAATGAGGATCCACACAATTATTAAACCTATTGGCACTGTAGTTGGTAACTCAGGTCCATCACCTAAAACATAATTACACAGAAATATCAGAATCAGGGCTTTAATGAAAATTATTACAGCATCGTTTATTCCCATCTCCAACTCCTATGCCCCATGGACAGAGAGTAAAGCCTCTGATGTGACCAAATTCTCAGCCCTTCCAGTCATGGCTGCTCCCTGCCCCAATCTTTCACCCTATAGCAGACAATCTCTTCTACAAATAGAATTATCATGCCCATATTCCCTTTCTGCATCCCCAGATCAGGACACATCACCTGGAGATAGCCTCATTTAAGAGATACAGCATTAGGCTGTTTTGATGAGGACATCATGGACTACAAGTGAGATAGTGGATCAATTTTGTGTACTTTATGGCTAGGTTTATACTGAGAGGATCTCAGAGATAAGAAGGAACTCAGAGGTCAAATTGTTCAACACACACTTAAAACAGAATCTACTCTAAGACTCACTCTAGAGTGTTCATCCAGTCTTTCCTTAAAGACTCTCAGAAATGGGTAGCTCACTACCTCCCACAGGGCCACTTTCACTTTGGTAATAGGAAGTTTTTCTGTACATCAAGCCTAAATTTGCCCTTTTGCAACTGTTCTTCCAGAAAAAAGATTTGCTTTGGACCTCTAGGTGGATTTGGGGCTGTTTTTGCCTCAGAGCTACCTTGAAACTGAGAAAACTGAATGTATTACCGCTTATCTCTGTACAGTGATTTCTTCTTTTAGGTGAAAAGGTTTTGGAAATGGCTATAATCTTTTGAACTTCAAAAGACACTATCAGGGTGTCTGGGGGCTAAAGCCCTTGTAAAGATTTGCCAGAAGTCATACAGTAAAAAGTAAAGTCCAAAAGAGCCAAAATGACCCAGGCCAGTGATAAGATAAATTCAGACTCATCCAGCCATAGATTGTGTCAAATTTGGAAGTCAATATGGTGAGAACAGTGCTATGTAGGTTCATTCTACTCCTCCCAGGGATTGAGGTGGAACAGGGAAGATTGTATCCCAGATGTTGAGAAGAAATATTTGTAATTATATTCTTGCAATATTTTAGGAAATATCCCTTTCTAAAAAGCTAGTTGCTATTAATTGAATAAATGGAACTGGGGCACTAATCATTAGCAATGAACAGTTCTGAGAGCACAAGGTATGAGGATTTAAGCTAAAATCATTAGGAGAAGATGCCATCATTGTTCTTCAATGGTATCCTAAAATCCTGAAAAGACAGGAAAGTAGACTCACTCTAGAAGACCAAGGTGAGAATCACTACATATAAAACAATCATAATTATCATGTGTCATAGATTTAGCTATCGAGTCCAACAGTCTAATTTTACATATGGGGAAACTGAGGCACAGAGCAGCAAAATCACTTGTCAAGTAATATGCCACCAATAAGTGCTTGAGATGGTACTTGAAATCATTTTTTTCTAATTCTGGATACAGTTGCCTAGCCTCTATACCCTGAATTAGGCTCTTTATTAAAAATGTACAACAAGTAAGGGACCTTAGGCACCAACTATTCCAACTCCCTCATTTTACAAAAGAGGAATTGAGGTCTATAGAAGTGAAATGACTCATTTAAAATCTCTCACATAGTAAACAGGAGAGCTAGGACTTGAATCCAAGTCCTTTGACAACAAATACAATATCATGATGCCTCCTGCAATTAAAGAAATCCTAATTTGACTTGGATTCAAGCCAAGGGTCAGTCAGCCATAACCCAAAATGCTATATCAAAATAAACTTGATTTTCTTCACTGTGCTCCAACTCTCTGTTCCAATCCACCTTACCTTAGGGATATCCCATGCACCAGGTTTCTGGGATCAGAATTTATAGACTGTCAATATTTCTCAAACCCCAAAATATTTCTGGCCCATATTCTTACTATTCTTCATCATTCCCCATATCTACTCATGTGGTGGTTTCATTCCAGCCAGTCAATATGTTTTGGACAGATATGGCCTTGAGAAGTAGAAGGCTAGGGAGAAGCATTGGTACAGAATATAGTATGGTTGACAGAGAGAAAATTGGGGCAGTTAGGTGGTGCAGTAGATAGAGCACCAGTGCAGGAGTCAGGAGGAATTGAGTTCAAATCTCACCACAGGCACTTGACACTCACTGTCTGTGTGACGTTGGGGAAGTCACTTAACCCCAATTGCCACATCCTGTGTCATCTCCAGTCATCATGATGAATATCTGGTCACTGGATTCAGATGGCTCTGGAGGAGAAGTGAGGCTGGTGACCTGCACAGCCCTCACTCACACAAAACAAAGTCAAGTGCAAGTCATGTCATTTTTCCTCTGATGGCATGGTCTTCTTTGGCAATGAAGGATGACTACACACACACACACACACACACACACACACACACACACATAAAAGCACAAAAATACTGTTCCTCCTTCTACAGCCTGCTTTTGCAATTCCTTCCTTTGCAGCTTTCTTTTTTTCTCCCATTTTCCTTCTCTTCCTTCTTCTCAGAAAATTTTATGAAAGGGACTGTTTGGAATTTCTCCTCAATGCCTATAATGCTCTTTATGTCCAATGCCCCAGGATTGTTGAGTCTGAAGTCTTTGGAATGGAAAGAATATGGAGAATCCCAGAGAAAGGGAATCCAGAGGAAGACGACAAGAATGATGAACAGCTTTGAGATTATGACATGAAACAAAACTGCTAAAGTTTAGCATTCTCTTTCCTCCAGTTTTTTGATTTTCCTATCCTGGAAAAGAGAAGACTTAGCCAGGACATGATAATTGTTTGCAGGTTTGAAGAACTAGGCTTTGGAATATCTTACACATGTTCTGCTTGTCCCTTTAAGGTACAATAAGTGGAAGCTGCAGAAAGGATGATTTAAGTTTGATGTCAGCAAAAACTTTTTAATGATGAAATTTACCCAGAAGTAGAAAGGGCTGCCTTCCCCAGGGAATAAACAAGACTTCTCTTTAGAAGTCTTTAAGCAAAGACTGGAAACTCTCTTAAATTCAACAATCATTCATTAATTATCTTTCATGTATGAGGCACCAGGTGAGGAGGCAAGAATACAGGCCAAACGAAAATAGGTACCCACTGGGCATGTTAGAGAGACATTTCTTGTTCAGAGAAGTATTACAGTAGATGGCCTAGGATGTCCCTTTTAACTAGGACATTTTGTGATTGCAGGAATCAAAGAAATAGGAAGGAATTCGCCCCACCACAAATCAAATATATACACAAACATGCTAGAGCAGGCTTTGGCTCTTTACCTAAGACCTTCAGCTCCATGTCAGCTTGCTCTTGGTGAAAATCATCTGTAATGAGACACGTGTAATTTCCTGCATCCAAAAGACTCACATCCAGTATCTTCAAGGTAATATTTCCACTTGTGAAACCATCTCTCACCAGCTCTGTCCTCCCTTGGTAATCAGAGGCCTGGTCTCCAAACTGATCCTCTCCATCTCGATAGTGATGTACCACCTGACTGGACTGCAACCAGACCACTTCCATATGCTGAGCACTCTGAGGTGGGGACAGGAAACATGATAACTCTGCCTCTCCCCCAAGGGGGACCTGGATGGGTCCTGCAGGTCCAATCACTGAGAACTTCCCTTTTCAATCACACAGAAAAAGGAGATAAGATGTCAAAGAGGAGAACAGCAGAGGGCAGTTGGAGTGAGATTTCACTATGTAAAAGGGACAAAAGAAGGGAACCTTGAAATAGGATGGGGAGGGAAGAATTACCATAGGAGATTTCAGAGAGAGAGAAGTAAAGAAGGAAGGGATAGATTATGAAGATAGTGAAAAAAACGTAACAGAGAGAGCATAGGGAAGTTAAAAAATCCCAAGAAAGGACTAGAAGGATATCAGGGGTATGACTTGGGAGAACACAGAGCATAGGGTAAGACAGAATCTCTTTAGGCTCAACAATCTTCAAGGCTCCTGTTCCAGGCCAAAAGAAACCAAATAAACAGAAACAAACACTTACCTAAGGCCATTTGGGGCATCATGAGGAGGAGGGAAAAGGTGATGAAAGAATTAGAGAGACAGGCTCCAAAAGGACTGAGAATTTCCATCATACCTGGGAGAGGATATAAGGAGAAGAAAGAGGGATTAGTGATTGTGCTAGGGAAATAAGCATCAAACAACAAATGATTTTAATGGGAAGTGGGGCAATATCTGCCACAAGGACACATGGGTCCAGTGACTTTCTGTGACAAAGGAGGATTATGACTCTCTATACATGGGAGGGACACAGGAGGGCTATGATTGTGATGTGAGTGTGCGTGCTGAATGTGATAAGGACACTGGGCACTAATAGCTATGATGAGGACATGAAGGAGTTTTAGTATAACAAAGATAGCATACTGTGATTGTGGCAAAGATAGTGGTGGTAATATCTATGAAAAGGATGGAAATGACCATATGAGTGTGTGCAGGGATGACGATCACTCACCTTGAAATGATATCAGATCTCCTTTATTGAGGGAGGAGCCTGAGGACCCCTCAATGATGTCCTTCCACTCCAACTTACATTCATTCCTTCTGCCCCATGAACAATGAGGTTCATTTCTTCCAAGGATCATTTTAGGTATGCAGAAACCCAAGATTAGTTGAGGGATCTAGGAAAGAAAAAAAATCAAGAAGGGAATTGTTCAGTCTGAGGCTCCCCCTGTTAACCAGGTATGGGGGGAGGTTTCTGTGTCCCAGATTCCCCTTTAGAAGGAAGGCAGGATTCTCTGCTGCTAGTTTTCCCTCCTCATTGATCCACATGGGAACCAAAGAACAAACTGTGACATTGGGAATAAAGGAAAGACTCTCTTCAGGAACTCACCCAAAACTCAGGCCAAAAACTTACTCATCCTAGAACTGGACCCAAATATATCCCCTGCTCCTGGGATTCTAACAGCGTCCCCCACTCCCTTTCTTTTCTGCATATATGGGGAGAAGTGATGCATGATTTGTTGAGAGATCTATGAACCTTGTGATCTTGTCTATGTATACAGTGGCTTGATTTCTAATTGAGAGAAAAATACAAAATAAAGCAAGGAAAAGGAGAGCAAAGGTGAGGAAAAAAGGCATAGATTTGAATAGTGACTAAAAGACCACTGAAGACACAAGTACAGGTGAAGTGGAGCAGCATGTTACATAATTTCCAATATTTATAACCCTAAGAAACTAGAAAGAGTAGAAATATTGAGAGAAATCATCCTTTCTATGGTTCACCTTACATTTTATCTTGCTCCTGGGTTGCAGAACTCTAAGGTACTGTTTATTTTGCATGGTTCTGTAACTGCCTAAATCATGGTTCTTTGTCTCTGAACTTTGCTCATAAATTTAACTGCTCTGTAATGAGTTAAGTTTACAAATCCAGTTATCTTTCTAATCACTGTTCTATTCTTTCCTCAAGGCACTCTGGGAGGTGAGAGGAGACAAAAATAAGATGGTGGATTAAAAGCTGAGACTTGCTGGAGTTCTCCCCAGGTCCCTTGAAATACCTGTAAAAATTACTCTAAAAAAGTTCTAGAGCAGCAGAACTCACAAAATACAAAATGAAATAAATTTCAAGCCCAAGTCAACCTGGAAGGTCAGAAGAAAGCGTCTGTTGTACAAGGCTGGGAGAGGAGCACAGTCCAGTGTGGGCTTCATCAGCTCAGAATAGGCCCTAATAAACCTGGAGCAGACCTCAGGAGACTGAATCATTGGAAGCTGTGGTGGTTTCCAGACTTCCTAGCTCATAAATACCAAAGAAAACTTAGAAGGTCAGTAAGGAAGTTCTGTTGGACCTGGCTGAGAAAGGAGGGCAGTCTGACCACAGAACAGGGCAATAGTAGTGGCAACTCCTGGACCTCCCAGCAAACAGACAGAGGAGCTATCAAAAGGTTTCTGTAAGGGGAACTGTAAGGATCTCTTTTTTTTTCTGGCACTGAGGCAGGATTCTCTTTCTTTTCCCATGCTTGGATCTGGATTACAGTGCTGGGTGGTGGTCCTGGGACAAGGAGGAGGGCTAATATTGCAGAGCTTGTAGCAGCAGTGGAGAAGGATTCATCCTCATAGTTTCAAGGCAGAAAAGAGTGCTTATGGTCACTCACAAACCAGAGCATAGGCCAGGAGAGGAGTGAAAAACTCTCCTCTGATGATACAACCTTGGAAGAATACAAAAATTTACAGGTCCCTAGAAATATCTCTGAAAAAAACTACACACAATCTCTGAAGCTTGGGATTGTACACCCTCCTCAAATGGAAGCATAGCTCTGCCTTAACAAAAAGCTAAACAGCCAAGTAATTGGTTGGGAAAATGAATAGACTACATAAATGGGAAAAAAACTCAGACTATAGAATTTTACTTTGATGACAGAGAAGATCAAAATATACAACCAGAAGAAGATAACAATGTCAAAGCTCTTAGATAAAAAGCCTCCAACAAAAATATGAAATGATCTCAGGCCATAGAAGAGCTCAAAAAGGATTTTGAAAATCAAGTAAGAGAAGTATGGAAAGAATTGAGCAGATAAATGAGAGTTATGCAGGAAAATCACCAAAAATGAGTCAACAGCTTCCTAAAGGAGACCCCAAAAGTTGTTGAGGAAAATAACACTTTTAAAAATAGACTAACTTCAATATTAGCCCTCCTCCTTGTCCCAGGACCACCACCCAGCACTGTAATCCAGATCCAAGCATGGGAAAAGAAAGAGAATCCTGCCTCAGTGCCAGAAAAAATAGACTAACTCAAAAAAGACCCAAAAGGCAATGAAAAAAAGAATGCCTTAAAAAGCAGAACTGGCCAATTATAAAAGGAGGTCTAAAAGCTCACTGAAGAAAATAATTCCTTGAAAATTGGAATGGAACAAATAGAAGTTAATGACCTAATGAGAAATCAAGAAAATATAAGATAAAACCAAAACAATGAAAAAAAATAGAAGACAATGTCAAATATCTCACTGAAAAAATGACTGATCTGGAAAAATAGATTCAGGAGTGACAATTTAAAAATTATTTGTCTACTTAAAAACTATTCTCAAAAAAAAAGAGCCTAGATCTCATTTTCCAAGAAATTATCAAGGAAAACTTCCCTGATATTCTAGAACCAGAGGACAAAATAGAATCCACTGATCACTTCCTGAAAGAAACCCCAAAAGGAAAACTCAGAATATTATAGCCAAATTCCAGAATCCCTAGGTCAAGGACAAAATATAACAAAAAGCCAGAAAGAGACAATTCAAGTATTGTGGAAATACAATCAGGATAACACAGCATTTAGCAGCTTCCACACTAAAGGATCAAAGGGCTTGGAATATGATATTTCAGGGGTCAAAGGAGGTAAAGTTAAAACCAAGAATCACCCATACTTCAGGGAAAAAATGGAATTTCAATGAAATAGAGGACTTTCAAGCATTCTTTTTGAAAAGACCAGAACTAAATAGAAAATGTGACTTTTAAGTACAAGAATCAAGAGAAACATGAAAAGGAAAACAGGAAAGAGAAGCCATAAGGGACTCATTAAAGTTTAACTGCTTACATTCCTACCTGGAAAGATGATGTTTGTAACTCATGAGCTCTTTCTCAGTATTAGAGTACTCAGAGGGAATGTGTGTGTGTGTGTGTGTGTGTGTGTGTGTGTGTATAAATAGATAGATAGATAGAGATAGATATACATACACAGAGGTATATGTGTATGCACACATGCATGCATGTATATGTATACATGTGTGTATGTATATTGTATATGTGCACGTATAGGTGTGTGTACATATATACAAACATATATCCATATATAATCATATATACATATATACACATACACAATATTTTTCTGTCCCATCAATGAACCATGTGTGTCTCTTTTGTTCTTCAGTTAATCCATCATATTCCATTTTATCAAGGACTGTACTAACTATTGCTTTTGTTCAGGTGGTGTACCATTTCCCTCAGTATCTATGTTTGCTATAGATTTGTGTAACATGGAAAGTCCACCTTTGTCTGTTTTAAATCTATTTGAATATACCATGTCCATTTAATTATGCTAACCTCTTGCACATCTCAATTCTGTGAGAAGCTGGGGAACTCATTACACAGGTAATAGTCAGGATTCCAGGACTTAATATTACTTCATGCCTAAAGTCATTTGTTCACTCTCTACCAAAGATTAACTGCTTTTCAAAAGGGGTATGTTGAACTGCAGATGAAGGGAGTTTCCTACACCAAAATCTTAAGGGTATATATTGACTTTGTTATTTTTGTGATAAACTCCAGTTTGCATATTCACTCTGTATGGTCATTCGTAATTCCATTGGTCCACTTTGCAAAGGCCACAAATCTAGGGCCAACTGTATAGCAGCTTTTGCTTCTTCAAAAGCTTTACTTGGCTCAAGTGCCCAATCAAATTTATATTTTTTCCTAGTAATTTTATGTAAGGGTTTCAAAATTTCTCCTACATGTGGTATGTAATGTTGCCAATATCTAAATAATCCTATAAACTTTTGGGCCTCTTTCTTATTGGTGGGGATAGGAAAATCCTGAATCTTTTGCTGGGCTTGTGGGAGGATCTCTCACAGCTCCTTTATTTCATTGTATACTCCCAAATTTTATGGTTTGAACTGGTCCTTGAATCTTTGCAGGGTTAATTTCCCACCCTTTCCTTTTTATATGCTCAATTAAAAGCATCAAACTCTTCTCCCTTTCTTTTACGTTTTTTTTCCTGTATCATAATGCAATTAATGTAGTAGTTAAGCTATACACAAAGTAGCTGCAATTCACCTAAATGTTCAGCCAGAATCCTATAGCAAATAGTGGGGTTATACTGATATCCTTGTGGCAAGCATGTAAAAATATATTTTGAGTCCTGCCAAATAAGAGAAATTGGTCCCATTACTTAGAGTCAATTGGAATAGTAAAAAAAAAAAAAAAAGCATTGGCTAAATCAATAATTGTGTACCAAGTCCCTTCATATTCCTGGATCATTTTGATTAAGGTAAAAGTATCTGGAACAGCAGCATACAAGGGAAGAGACACATTATTCAATTGACTATAGTCCACAGTCATCCTCCATGTCCCATCTGACTTTTGTGCTGGCCAGAGAGGTTTATTCCATTGAGGGGTTGTAAGGATTAACACTCCTGTCTCAACACACTTTTTTATAGTATTAGTAATTTCATCTTGCTCACCTGGCACATGATACTACTTTAAAGTAATTACTTCAGAAGGTTCAGGTAAAGTGGCTGGGTCCATTTTTACTTTTCCCACAAAAACTGTATTAATTTCTATCTTCCTTACTACAAACTGGTATCTCCCCTCAGGTAAATATAGAGTCACATTTCTTAATATAACTATTCCAATGATGTATTCAGGAATGGGTACAATTACCATGGTATGTTTTTTCTTATGTAATTGTCCAATTTTCATTGTCAGTTTAACTTGTCTGGCTGATATTTCAGCCCCTCCCAGTCCTATGATGGAAATAGGAGTTCCATGTTTTAAACTTATCAGGGTTCCACATATAAAGGAGACCTCTACTCCAGTGTCTATTAATGACCTAGTTGCAGTATTTGATCCATTTTTCCAATATATGGTCAAATTGATATGGCGTCTGTAATCCTATCTGTGTATTTCTTTAATCTAAGCTGGGTCTTGGCCAATTTCTTATTCTCCCTGAAGGTGTGACAAACTTGGATTCAAGGGATCATAAGGATCTATAGGGGCAGTTCTTACCTCTATATTCTGTGTAGTATCAAGCCCCTTTTCTTGGTACATTATATATCGTTCATTAGTTGGAATACCATCTATGCTTCCAAAACATACCCAAACATGTTCTCCATAGAGTAGTAAGCAAATCTTTTCTTGTCAGTCTATTTTGAGTTTCAATCTGCTGGTTATATACTCTTCTCCATCAAGAAAATTTATGTTTTCCCTAGTCCCCTAAGTCACTTAACTGTGAAATCTTGTCCAGTACCTCTACTTCTCCAATTATTAGCATCAGAACTAGTGGTTTGTAAGCAGGAGGAGTCGTCTTCATGATTATATTCCTGTGGGAAACTGCAAAGGGGGTATCATAGCATGAATCTGTGTTTCTGATCATTATGGCAGTCTTCATTCTCTCCTAATTTAACTTTCTTATACATTCCCTAAGTGAATAACAGGGTCTATCTCCACTAGACCACATAGAGTCGGTAGGATACTGTTTACTGCATCTTTCTTGGCCAAATCTAACAGATTAGTCATATAGTTACCTCCTTGCATATTGCAATTCTTAAAAGTTTGCGGTACAAAAGAATTTTGACAAATGCCTATAAATTTCAAGCAATCCATGTCATCTTATAGATACTCTTCCAGCCCCTTCATCACCAATTCTCACCATCCAAGACACTGATGATTCTTCCATCTTTTGGATGAACCTACTCAAAATATCTGTGACCTTCTGCTGACTAAAATCCTCAATTATTTCCCTAAACACTGTATTCCTGCCTTCATTCTCTTGTTATCACCTTAATATGGGGCATGTTACTGCCTGAGAAGTCTTCTCCTGAAACACTGTTTCATTTTCCAACTTTGACTTTGTTACATTTTTTCCCACACACTCTCCTGGCAGTTATTGCTATAGCAACTAGGACGGGTCTGTATAAAGGTTGTATATACACTTCTTTTGCCAACATTCTGCTTCTTTTTCTGAGATAAATGAACAACTTTTCTTCCACCTGAGACCCACCCATCTTGCTCTTCTGAGAGCAAGTCTAAAGTCTTTCTGTCTCCAAACAGAGATTGGATACCCTGCAATTCTGTTCATGATGCCAAATGTATCACCAAGGCAATATTCACAGCACAGAGTGTGACTCTGAGTATGCCAACTTAGTTCCAAATCACAAAGTATAACAGACTCTCCATATAGAAGGTAGAAGAAAAAACATTTATTTAGACACCAGAAAGTCAAATTCCAAAACCAGAAAGCCAAATTCATCACAGTAACCAGGAAGTCAACACACATTATCGCTGCAGGGACAATCTATTCCCAAGCCTCTCCCCCATCCTGGGGTCTTCCCAAAAACGAACCAACACTCACAAGCTTAGCTGTGCCTGCTAGCTTGTGTCCTCTCCTCCCTCCACCCTAACTTCTCTCACTCACTTCTCAGTTCTGTTCCACCCTTCTGGTTCCACCTGTTCAGCAAAGTCTTCCCACCACATGTTACTTAGGCCTCCATGTGGTTTAAACAGGTCACATTGGCCTATTAAGGAATGGGAAAGATCTTCCCGTTTAAATTACTATTACAATAACACACTCAATTGGATTTTCAACTTTGAAACAGCAACCAACTCATCAATGGGGGTAAAAAAAAAGAAAAAAATCCTAGTTTTACATCTGTCTTTCTCTGTATCTCTCTGTCTCTCTATGTCTCCCAATTCTGTCACTGTCATTTCCTTTCTTTGTCTGTGTCTTTCTCTCCCTTCCCCAGTTCTCCCTCCATATTTTCTTCCCTTCCCTGCTCCTTTTCCTGGACGGTACCTGACTGATTTTCTTCTCTGTATTTCATCAATGACTGATATCAATTAGCAATGCAATGGTTAAGCACATTTATAACAATTGCCAACTTGAGACAAAGTAAATAGATCTAATACAATGACTAGCTTGGTCCTACTGATGAGAATGTAGGGTCTGGAGACCTGAATAAGTCCCCATCCTTTATGTGCCATAGCAATGTGCCTTGAGCTCTTTGCTCTGGTGTTGCCTAATTTTTAAATAGGGAAAATAAAGCAAACAATTGGGAACTAAACTAATCTAATGCTCGTGTTGTGTCTCTGGTATATGTGCAGACCATGTTCTGTTTTCTCATTATGTGGCCAAAGTTTTTAAGCTACAGCTTCAGTATTTGATTTTTCAGTGAATAGTGACAGGTGATTTCTTTAAGTTTTGATTGATTTGGTCTCCTTGCTTTCCAAGGGACTCTCAGAAGTCTTCTCCAGAGGCAGAGCCAAGATGGTGTAGTAAAGGCAGGGATTCGCCTGAGCTCTCCTTCAAACCCACCCAAATATCATTTAAAAAATGACTCTAAAAAATCCTTCTCCAGTAATACAATTCCAAAGCATCAGTTCTGCAGTGCTCAGCTTTCTTTATATTGAAATTTTCACAGTCATTTAAAACTACTAAAAAACACCATAGCTTTGAATTTTTGTCAGTAAGGTGATATCTCTGCTGTTTTAGTATGCTGTCCAGATTTTCCATAGTTTTCCTTCCAAAGAACAAGCATCTTTTAATTTTATGACTTTGGTCACTGATCTTTGAGTCCAAGTAGAAAAAAATCTGACACTGCTTCCATTCCTTTTCCCTCTATTTGCCAGGAAGTGATGGAGCTGTTTGCCATGATCTTGGTTGTTTTGTTAAGTTAAGCTTCAAGCTGATTTTTGCACTCTCTTCCTTCACCCTCATCAAGAGGCTTCTTAATTCTTCCTTACTTTCTGTCATCAGAGACGTATCATATGCATATCTGAAATTGTCGATGTTTTTCCCAGTAGCCATTTTCCTTTGGATCCAGACAATCTGGCATTTCACATGCTATGCTCTACATATAAATTAAATAAAAAAGGTGATAATATACAACTTTGTTGTACTCCTTGTCCAATATTAAACCAAACAGTTGCTCCATATTCAGTTTTAACTGTTGCTTCTTGATCAGCATGCAGGTTCCTCAGGAGACAAGTAAGATGATCTGTTATGTCCCATCTCTTTGAGGACTTACAGAATTTTGTTGTGATAGACACAATCAAAGGCTTTAATGTAGTCAATGAATCAGAAGTAGATTTTTTTTTCTGGAACTCCTTTGCTTTCTCCATAATTCAGTGAATGTTGACAATTTAGTTTCCTCTTCCTCTGTCTCTCTGAAAACTACCTTGCCCTTTTGGCAATTCTCAGTTCACATATTGCTGAAGTCCAGCTTGCAGAATATTAAGCATACTTTGCTTGCACATGAAAAGTGTGCAGTTTTTCAGAACTTTGAGTACTATTTGGTGCTAACCTTCTTTATAAATGGTTTCTATCCTTTTCCAACCTCATGGACATGTTAAGTTTACCAAATTTGCTGTCATACTGAGTGCTGTCATGTTGAGCACTTTAACAGCTTAATCTTTTTAGGATTTTAAATAGCTCAGCTGCAATTCCATCACCTCCACTAGCCAAATTGTTAACAATGCTTCCTAAGTCCCACTTGACTTCTTCTCTAAGAGTTCTGGATCAATAACCACATCATCATCATGATCAGCCATGTTAAGACCTTTCTTGTACAGTTCTTCTGGTATTCTTGACACTTCTTTTTAATCTCTTCTGCTTCTGTTAAGTTCCTAAAAATTTTTTTGTCTTTTGTCATGCCCATTTTTACATTAAACACTCCCTCAGCAACACTAATTTCCTTGTTGATTTGTCTTTCCCTTCTGTTGTTTCCTGCTATTTCTTAGCATTGTTCGTTTAAGAAAACCACCTTATCTCTCCTTCCTAGTCTCTAGAATTCTGCATTCTATTGGATCTGGCTTTCCATTTCTCCTTTCCCTATTGCTTTCCTTCTTTCCCCAGCCATTTACAAAGCCTCATCAGAAGACCGTGCTGTTTTCTTGCTCTTCTTTTCTTTTTTTTAAAATTTTTTTGTTGGTGGTGCCTCCTATAGAGTATTGTGAACTCTGTCCAGAGTTCTTCAGGTGCTTTACCAGATCTAATCTCCAAAATCTACTTATCAATTTCACTTCATATTTAGAATATACCTGTTACTCTATAGTGTAGTGATTTTCCCTACTTTCTTAAATTTAAATTTGATTCTTATAATAAGAGTCTTATGGGGGTGGAGCCAAGATGGCAGAGTAGAAAGACTCACGTATGCTAGCTCTGAACCCACAGCCCATATATTTCCTACAAGAAGAACTCCCCACAAATTCTGGATCACTGAAAGGTGCGCAGAAACACAATGGAAAAGATTTCCATTCCAGAGAGCCCCGGAGAGCTGTCCCCAGGGTCCATTGTGCCCCGGAAAGCGGAGTCCACCCCTGAGCTGCCCTGGCTGTGCGGCTGAGAGGAGCAGCTCCGAGCAGGCTTCAGGGACAGAACCTCTGGTGGCCGGGAAGGTCCCTCCACCCACAGACGCCACAGGTCAGTGAGAGAGACGTCTGGGCTGGCTGAGAGGGGAGCGGGGTGTCTCCGTGGCTTGGGCCCCCTTGGGAGGAAGCATCGGAGGCAGAGGCAGAGGTAGCAGCGGCAGCCCCCAGGACTCCCCGAGCAGCAGACAGGATCTTCATTACTGAAGGTCTCTGCATAAAGCCCCTGAGGGAACTGAGCCTGGGAGACCGCCCTGCCCCCACCCAAGCACCAGAACTTAAGCTCACATTGAATAGCAGCCGCTCCCACCACGGATAGCCCTGAGACTGGGAAGCAGCATTTGAATCTCAGACCCCAAGCACTACCTGGGCGGATCTAGGCGGGGGTGCAGAGGAATGTCAGAAGTCAAGTAACTGGCTGGGAAAATGCCCAGAAAAAGGAAGCAAAATAAGACTATAGAGAGCTATTTTGATGGGGTGAAGATGTTCCCGCCTTTCAATTCTGATGACAAGGAAATATTCTTACCATCAGGGAAAGACGTGGAGGGCGGGGCCTCTGTATCCCAGACACCCCAGGTGGATGTCCGGTGGGCTCAGGCTATGGAAGAGCTCAAAAAGGATTTTGAAAAGAAAGTTAGACAGGTGGAGGAAAAACTGGGAAGAGAAATGAGAGAGATGCAAGAAAAGCATGAAAAACGGGTCAATACCTTGGTAAAGGAGACCCAAAAAAATGCTGAAGAAAATAACACCTTGAACAATAGGTTAACTCAACTGGCAAAAGAGGTTCAAAAAGCCAATGAGGAGAAGAATGCTTTCAAAAGCAGAATGAGCCAAATGGAAAAAGAGGTTCAAAAGCTCACTGAAGAGAATAGTTCTCTCAAAATTAGAATGGAACACATGGAGTCTAATGACTTTCTGAGAAACCAAGAAATCACCAAACAAAACCAAAAGAATGAAAAAATGGAAGAGAATGTGAAATATCTCATGGGAAAAACAACTGATCTGGAAAATAGATCCAGCAGAGACAATTTAAAAATTATGGGACTACCTGAAAGCCATGATCAAAAAAAGAGCCTTGACATCATCTTCCATGAAATTATGAAGGAAAACTGCCCTGACATTCTACAACCAGAGGGCAAAATAAGTATTGAAAAAAATCCATCGATCATCACCTGAAAGAGATCCAAAAAGAAGAACTCCTAGGAACATTGTGGCCAAATTCCAGAATTCCCAGGTCAAGGAGAAAATATTGCAAGCAGCTAGAAAGAAACAATTCCAGTATTGCGGAAATGCAATCAGGATAACTCAAGATCTAGCAGCTTCTACATTAAGGGATCAAAGGGTGCGGAATAGGATATTCCAGAATTCAATGGAACTAGGGCTCAAACCAAGAATCACCTACCAGCAAAACTGAGTATACTACTTCAGGGGAAAATATGGTCTTTCAATGAAACAGAAGACTTTCAATCATTCTTGATGAAAAGAGCAGAGCTGAAAAGAAAATTTGACTTTCAAACACAAGAATGAGAAGAAGCATGAAAGAGTAAACAGCAAGGAGAAGTCATAAGGGACTTACCAAAAGTGAACTGTTTACATTCCTACATGGAAAGACAATATTTGTAACTCTTAAAATTTTTCAGTATCTGGGTAGTTGGTGGAATTATACACACACACATACACACACACACACACATGTATACGCGTGCATGCACACACACATACGCACATACAGAGACCGAGAGCACAGAGTGAATTGAATAGGATGGGACCATATCTTAAAAGAAATTAAGGTAAATGATGAGAGAGAAATGTAGTGGGAGGAAAGAAGGTGAAATGGAATGGGGTAAATTATCTCTCATTCAAGAGGCAAGCAGGAGACTTTTTAACGGAGGGAAAAAGAGGAGTGCTGAGAAAAAAAACCAAGAAGTTTACCCTCATCACATTCAATTAAAGGAAGGAATTAAATGCACACACATTTTGGTATGAAAACCTATCTTACAATACAGGAAAGTGGGGGAGAAGGAGATAAGCAAGGGGTGGGGGATGATGGCAGGGAGGGAAATTGGAGGAAGGAGCAATTTGAAGTAAACACTTGAGGAGGGACAGGATCAAAAGACAGAATAGAAACAATGGGGGGCAGGATAGGATGGAGGGAAATAACAGTTAGTCTTACACAACATGACTATTATCGAAGTCATTTGCAAAACTACACAGATAGGGCCTATATTGAATTGCCTGCCTTCCCAAAGGGAATGGGTGGGGAGGGAGGGATGGGAAGAATTTGGAACTCAAATTTTTAAGAACAACTGTTTAGTATTGTTGTTGCTACTAGGAAATAAGAAATACAGGTAATGGGGAAGAGAAAGTCATCTGGCCCTACAGGACAAAAGAGAAGATGGGGACAAAAGAAGGGAGGGATGATAGAAGAGAGGGCAGATTGGTGATAGGGAAAATTAGAATGCTTAGTGTATTGGGGTGAGGGGAGGGGAGAAAAGGGGAGAAAATTTGGAACCCAAAATTTTGTGAAAATTAATGTAAAAAGTTAAATAAAAAAAAGAAAATAAGAGTCTTATGAACTGAGCCACAATCAGTTTCTGGTCTGGTTTTAACTGACTATATAGAACTTTAATTCATATCATTAACCTCATTTTGATATTGACTACCTGGTGTCCATGTGTAAAGCTGATTTCTGGATTGTTGAAAGAAGAGTGTTTGCTAAGATCAGCAAGTTATCTTGACAGAACTCTGCTAATTTCTGGGCCACCTCTCTGAGAACGCTTCTATCCACTCTGTCAATACATTTTGTGTGTCCCTAGGTATTCACATGCTGCCCCCTATTAGAAAGTGAGCTCCTTGAGGCAGAGACTGTTTTTGCCTTCTCTAGATCTCAGGTACTTTTTGACTGACTGATGACCACATCACTATATTATGTTCAAAAACTTTTCATGATATCTACTGTCTAAAATACAGAGCTCATTTCCTGGCATTCAGGGTCCTCCACACTGTAGTGCCACCCTCCCATACAAGTCTTATTTCACATTTATACACTTATGCAGTCAAATTGTGCTATTAGCTATTCCCCAATCTTCATACCTCCCCTCACCTCTGTGTACTTTTCCTGGCAATATCCCCTGAAGGTCCTAAAGACCCTCCCAGATTTATTTATTTGTTGGTCGGTTGGTTTTTGGTTTCTTTGGTTTATTTATTTATTTTCTTTGCTATTTAAAGGGGCCATCCTCTGACTACTTCTTAAAGAGGCCTATTCACTGAATGAGCATTACCCCATTTTAAGTGAGTATCTGAAAAGGCCTTAGCCTAAAAGGCCAAGGTCTCCCACTTCATCCTGGGCTCTCCAGTCATCCTGATGAATACCTGGTCACTGGATTCAGATGGCCCAGGAGGAGAAAATAAGTCTGGTGGCCTTGCACAGCCCTCTCTCACTCAAAACAATGTCAAGTGCAAATAATGTCATCATTTCTTTGATGTCATAGTCTTCTAAAAGGACAGATGAACACACAACCCCTAGACCTTGAATATTCTTTATTCATCTGCTATGAAGCATATGCTTCTCTTTCAGCAAAAACCATTTCACTAGCTGTTGCAGAAGTGGGGTTGACCCATGGAACCCCTGGAGAACAAGTCATATAAGGTGGGGAGTGGTAGGCTGCTACACATGCCCAAGGGAAAAAAAGAGGGATTAGGCAGAGGAGAACTGACTATTATGTCTTCTGGGAGGAGGCACATACCCAAATGACTTCTCAGAAGTGGGCCACATTTCTCTGAGTTCTGGGGAGGCAGTGTCAGCTGGGGGAGCAGGGTGGATAAACCAATATGTGCTCTAACATGGATGAGCCAGTCTGTTCTGGAGTAAGGAAGTGGGCAGAGAACAGAATTTAGCACCCTGGGGCGATTTTGGGAGGCCTGTCTCTGGGTCTCTGAGTTTCTGAAGGGGATGAGTCCACCAAAGGGATGGATGAGTCAAGGCTGCCTCCTCACAAACACTAATGGGGGATCGTCTCCAGGCCTGGAGGCTCCTGTTTGGGGATCGCCCTGTTCAAAGGCAGCTTAGCTGCAGGTACCCAGAAACCAAAAATGATAGTGCAGACTTGGGGCAAAGGGTATTTCAGAACTTGCTTAGAACTCAGGGAAGGTCTCTGGCCCCTCACTTCTCCTTAACCATGCCCACTCTCCTGTCCTTCAATGAAGTCTTATCCCTTCCACCAGGTGCCCTCCAGCCCCCTCCTCCTCCTCATTGGACTTTGCCTCTACCACCCTTTTCCTTAGCCCCGGTTGCTCCAGTCCTTTGTGTCCTCCAGATACAGAACTTATTTCTGCCCCTTTCTAGGGGTATGCCGGGTGCAAGAGCTGCTGTGGGCACAGGACTAGAGAAAGCGAGATCTCCACAGGTTATGAACGCCACCAAATTGGGTGGACTCTGGGGCTGGAGGCTGAGGGCATGAGTCTAGTCTGGTTTCTGTTGTGGGGACGGCTCAGGCCCATTCAAAAGGAAGCCTACGGAGGGGCCCAGCCACAACTGAGCCTCAGTCTCCAGCCTGCCCAGACTGGCCAGGAGAGGGACCCTCCTTTTCCTCTGACCTTTTAGTTTTGCATTATGGCTACCAGGTTGGGGAATCTGATGGAAGGAGGCAACTTGAAGAAATTGAAGCACAATTTTTATACCCTAATGTGGAGAATCCCACCTCCCCTCTATCCCAATCTCTCCATTGGCTGCAGGCCGGCTTACAATCTACGCGAGAATAACAGGAAATTTTACTCTATCCCAACACAATTACCTCATCTAATATCTAACTTAACTGCCGATGTGGCTAAAGAAAAGAGGAGATGGGGAGAAATGGGAGCTGATATTGTTAATATGGCAACAGTACAACAAACGAAAGTGAACTTCCAAGTTTCGGCTACACTTTGCAGCATTATCATAAAGAAAAAAAAGAGGGGGGGACCCACAGGTCCTGGATATCTGAAACTCAGGTATCCAAGGAAAGAGAGGCCTTATAATGAAAAAGTCTTCACAATATCTTTATTTCACTCAGAGTTCCATATGTTTGTGATGGGTACAGAGAGTTTTGCTATTGATTTGAAACATTTGAACACAAAGTATATTAACACTTATTTCCACAGGAATTTCCTATGTAATTTTTACCAAATAATATTATTGAGTAGCACAGCTTATTGAAAATGTACTGGCATTCTTAGACCAGACACATCCAGAGTAAAAACTAAAAATGAGGGAAGTTTAAAAGGGTTCCCTTCTTTTCTTTTCCTTTTGTTACACCAGATTATATATGTAACTCCCATCTCAAAGCTCATCGGTATGGAGCTCTCTCCTCATAGCTAGAGATGAATACCCTGCTCTATGTGGGTGGCAGGGTGGAGTTGGGAAAAGCAGGAGAGTTCCAGTCTTCAAGATATCAAACTTTAGTTTCTTCAATTGATTCTGACTTTGGAAAGGGCCACCCCACTTCAGGTTGCTGAATTTAAAGACTATGAGAATACATAAGTGGAGCTGGCATTCTGCAGCATATCTCCAACTTATTATACTAGAGACTTTGGAGAGTTGCCCCTCAAGTGAGATCCAAGATTCTCTCTTAACTGAGCTGTTACCTGACTCCCAATGACACATTCCCTAATTAGAAAAATGTACACACCCTTTGACCAAACAGTGCTGTTACTAGTTGTGTACCCCAAGGAGATTAAAGAAAAGTGAAAAGGGCCTACATATGCATAAATATTTATGGCACATTTTTCTGTAGTAGCAAAGAATTGGGCATTGAAAAGATAACTATCAGTTGGGAAATGGCTGAACAAGTTGTAGTGGATGATTGTGAAGGGATGATATTCTGCTATAAGAAATAATGAATGTGCTGATTTTAGAAAAACCTGGGAAGACTCACAAATTCAGTACTGGGGTATTGAGGAGAAGAGAGTGCTTGACAGTGTCAAAGACTGTAGAGACATAAAGGAGACAGAGAAAAGATCTATCAGTTGAAAGATCATTGATAACTTTGAAGAGAACAATTTCAGTTGAATGACTTTGGGAACCAGATTTCAGAGCATTTGAGAAAAGAAGGAGACAAGTGGAAGTGGAGGCAATAGGTACAGATTGAGGTTCACTGGGATGACTTGGGGGTGAATTGAAGCCAATAGCTTGCAAACCCTTCAGCAGATGGCTTTGGAGGAATGAAACCCTAGTGAGGGAATGGGTGGTGACCAAGTAGAACACAGCAGTCCTTGGAAAGGAAGGGAAGATTCAGGAGGTACATTGAAACCAAGAAGCATTCCTTGACTTTATTCTGGCAACATAGCCCTGAGCCCCCAAATAGAGAAGACCCTTTACATGCCTGCTTGCCTCCCAATCAGCAGTATACCTACAGAAGCTGTTACAGAGGTGGGGCTGATCCATGGGTCCCCTGGAAGGCCAAACATGTGAGTTGGGGAGTGGCAGGCTGCTACATATGTCCAAGGGAGATAAAGAGGAATGAGCTAGGGGAAGACTGACCCATATGTCCTCTGGGGGGAGACCCACACTCAAGTAACCTCTGAAAGAGGGGGGAACACACTTCTCTGAGTTCTAGGAAGGTAGTGTTAGCTGGGGGAGGAGTGGGGACAAACTATTATGAGGTCTAATATGGAAAAGAGTATGTGCTGGAGGTGTGGGGGAGACAGGGAACAGGACTTAGTACTTACCTGGGGTGATTTCAGGAGGCCTGTCTCTAGGTCTCTGAGTTTCTGGAGGGGATGAGAACACTGCAAGGATGGAAAGGTCAAGGCTTCATTCTCACAAACGTTGAAGGGGAATCGTGTCCACGCCTGGAGGCTCCTGTTTGGGGATCTCTCTGTGGAAAGAAGGGGCTCTGCTGCCAGCTCAGGCTCAAAGGCAGTTTAGCTGCAGGGACCCAGAAATCCAAAGAGATAGTGGAAAGTGGGCACAAAGGGTGCTCCAGAGCCTGCTTAGACCTCGGCCTCGCCCCTCTCGTTATCTAAGCCCACTCTCCTCTCCTTCTAGCTAGTCACCGCCCCGCCCCTCCTTCAGGTCTGCTCCTTCCCCCGTCCACTTCTTGTGGGGCTTTATTTCTACTCTTTTTCCCTGAGCCCCTCCATCTCCAGTCCTTTGAGTACTCTTGACCCACAACTTAGCTCAGACCCTCAGGCCCCTTCTAGAAGGAATGCCCTGCGCATCCTCCGCAACAAGGAGGGCGCTGCTGTGGGTAGCAGCAAAGTCCAGAGACAGAGAGGCCTCCACAGGCTATGAACGCCAATGGACAGGGTGGACTCCGGGACTGGCATCTGAGGGTGCGATTTTGGTCTGCCTTTTGTTGTGACAGACAGCTCGTGTCCATTCAAAACGCAGCCCAGCAAGGACCCGGGCCACCGTTGAGCCTCGGCCCTCAATGTGCCCAGACTAGCCAAGAGAGGGACCCATCTGGCCCCTTTAGTTCCACATCAGCCCGTCCTTCTCCCCTCCTTCCATTCCTCCCCTCTCTCTCCTTCCACCTTTTTCCTCCTTAGCCCCCTCCTCATCCATCCTCGCCTTCTTTGACTCCTCCCTGTACTTCTAAACCTGTTTCTGAAAATTAAAAAAAAAGTGAATGTTGCAAAAAATCCTTCCACACCCCAAAAAAAGACCCTAAAGAAGAGATGTGTCCTTCCATCCTTTGTAGAGGTGGAAGGTCCACAAATCATGTAGCAGTGTATATATTTTCAAACTGTTCTTGTTAAATTGATTACTTTTTATTTTTTTCTCTTCCTATATTTCTTTTTCTTTTTTTTTAAATTTATTTATTTATTTAACTTTTTACATTCATTTTCACAAAATTTTGGGTTCCAAATTTTCTCCCCTTTTATCCCCTCCCCCCACCCCAATACCCCAAGCAATCTAATTTTCCCTATCTCCAATCTGCCCTCTCTTCTGTCATCCCTCCCTTCTCTTGTCTCCATCTTCTCTTTCCTCCTGTAGGGCCAGATGACTTTCTATTCCTCATTAACTGTATGTCTTCTTTCCTAGTAGCAACAACAATACTAAACAGTTGTTCCTAAAACTTTGAGTTCCAAATTCTCCCCATCCCTCCCTCCCCACCCATTCCCTTTGGGAAGGCAGGCAATTCAATATAGGCCATATCTGTGTAATTTTGAAAATGACTTCCCTGATAGTTGTGTTGTGTAAGACTAAGTGAATTACCATCCCTCCTGACCTGCCCCTCATTGTTTCTTTTCTGTCTTATGATCCTTTCCCTCCCCAAGTGTTGACTTCAAATTGCTCCCTCCTCCCTTTGCCCTCCCTTCCATCATCCCCCCCTTTGCATTATCTCCTTCTCCCCCACTTTCTTATACTGTAAGATAGGTTTTCATACCAAAATGAGTGTGCATTTTATTCCTTCCTTTAGTCAAATGTGATGAGGGTAATCTTGTTGTTTTTTTTTCTCAGCTCTCCTCTTTTCCCCTCCACTAAAAAAGTCTCCTACTTGCCTCTTAAATGACATATAGTTACTCCCTTCCATTTGACCCTCTTTCCTCCCACTACATTTCTCTCTCACCATTTACCTTAATTTCTTTTCAGCTATGGTCCCATCCTATTCAATTCACTCTGTGCTCTCTGTCTCTGTATGTGTGTGCATGTGTGTATGTGTGTGCATGTGCATGCATGTACATGTGTGTGTGTGGTCCCACCAACTACCCAGATACTGAAAAGTTTTAAGAGTTACAAATATTGTCTTTCCATGTAGGAATGTAAACAGTTCACTTCTGGTAAGTCCCTTAAGACTTCTCTTTGCTGTTTACTTTTTCATGCTTCTTCTCATTCTTGTGTTTGAAAGTCAAATTTTCTTTTCAGCTCTGGTCTTTTCATCAAGAATGCTTGAAAGTCCTCTGTTTCATTGAAAGACCATATTTTCCCCTGAAGTATTATACTCAGTTTAGCTGGGTAGGTGATTCTTGGTTTGAGTCCTAGTTCCTTTGACTTCTGGAATATCCTATTCCACACCCTTCAATCCCTTAATGTAGAGGCTGCTAGATCTTGAGTTATCCTGATTGTATTTCCACAGTACTGGAATTGTTTCTTTCTAGCTGCTTGCAAGATTTTCTCCTTGAGCTGGGAGTTCTGGAATTTGGCCACAATGTTCCCAGGAGTTTCTCTTTTTGGATCTCTTTCAGGTGGTGATCGATGGATTCTTTCAATACTTATTTTGCCCTCTGGTTGTAGAATGTCAGGGCAGTTTTCCTTGATAATTTCTTGGAAGATGATGTCTAGGCTCTTTTTTTGATCATGAGTTTCAGGTAGTCCCATAATTTTTAAATTGTCTCTCCTGGATCTGTTTTCCAGGTCAGTTGTTTTTCCCATGAGATATTTCACATTCTCTTCCATTTTTTCATTCTTTTGGTTTTGTTTGGTGATTTCTTGGTTTCTCAGAAAGTCATTAGACTCCATCTGTTCCATTCTAATTTTGAGAGAACTATTCTCTTCAGTGAGCTTTTGAGCCTCTTTTTCCATTTGGCTCATTCTGCTTTTGAAAGCATTGTTCTCCTCATTGGCTTTTTGAACCTCTTTTGCCAATTGAGTGAGCCTATTTTTCAAGGTGTTAATTTCCTCAGCATTTTTTTGGGTCTCCTTTACCAAGGTATTGACCCGTTTTTCATACTTTTCTTGTATCTCTCTCATTTCTCTTCCCAGTTTTTCCTCCACCTGTCTAACTTGCTTTTCAAAATCCTTTTTGAGCTCTTCCTAGGCCTGAACCCACCCGACATCCCTCTGGGCTGCCTGGGGTACCGAGGCCCCGCCCTCCACGTCTTTCCCTGATGGCGAGAATATTTCCTCGTCAGATCCGGAAGTCGGGATCATTTGCATTTGTTGGAAAAAACTCTCTAAAGTCTTATTTTTCTTCCCTTTTCTAGGCATTTTCCCATCTAGTTACTTGACTTCTGAGATTCCTGTCCACCTCCACCTAGATCCGCCCAGCTAGTGCTTAGGGTCTGAGGTTCAAATGGACTTTCCCCGCCGCCGGCTGCTAATCAATGTGAACTTTAGTTCTGGTGCTGGGGTGGGGGCAGGGCCATCTCCCAGGCTCAGCTCCCTCAGGTCGCTTATGCAGAGACTTTCAGTAATGAAGATCCTGCCTGCTGCTGCTGCTGCCTCAGCCGCCGCCCATGCCTCTGCCTCTGCCGCTTCCTGCCCCCATCTCTGCTGCTGCCGCTTCCTCCCAAGGGGGCCCAAGTCACGGAGACACTCCGTTCCCCTCTTCCAGCCCAGCCTCTCTCACTGACCTGTAGCTTCTGTGGGCGGAGGGACTTTCCCGGCTGCCGGAGCTTCCGTCTCTGAAGCCTGCTTGGGTCAGCTTCTCTGGGGCCGCAGCCAGGGCAGCATTTGGGGTAGGGTCTGCTTTCCGGGGTGCGATGGACCCTGGGGACGGCTCTCCAGGGCTCTCTGGCACGGAAATCTCTTCCACTCCGTTTCTGTACACTTTTCAGTGGTCCAGAAGTTATAGAGGTCTCTTTTTACATTAATTCTATGGGCTTTGGTTTCGGAGCTCGTAAATGTGTGTCCTTCTACTCCGCCATCTTGGCTCCGCCCCCCTCTTTTTCTTTATATATATTCTTGGCTTTATGGTATAGCTTTCTGGGAGAGGGAGGGATATTGGGAGAAATTAAGACATTGTAAAAAACAAGAGACATAATTTTAAAGATATTTAATTTTTTAAAAAATTATGAGAAATCACTTCCCTCTCATATCCCTACTCCTAAAGAAAATCACAAACTTTTCTAGTTCCTCTTTATATAGTTTCAGACCTTTGGGGTGGACCGAGGGAGTTTTGCAATTGATTTGGAACACTTGAACACAAAGTATATTGTCTTTTGTTTCTACAGGCATTTTCCATGTAATTCTTTCCAAACAATATTATTGAGGAGCATGGTTTACTGAAAAAAAATACTGGCATTCTTAGACCAGACACATCCAGAGTAAAAAAACAAAAGAACCAAAACAAAAACAAAAAAAGAAAACAAAAAAAAGACGTGAGGAGGAGTTAGAAGGGTTCCTTTCTTTTCTTTTCCTATTGTTAGTACCAGACTATATATGTAACCCCTGTCCCAAAGACCCTTGGTATGGGACTCTCCCTTCATTGATGGAGATGAACTCCCTGCTCTGTGTGGGTGGCAGGGTGGGGTTTGCAAAACCAGGAGAGTTCTAGTCTTCTTCAAGATTTCAAACTTTGAGTCTATTCAGGGGCTTCTGACTTTGGAAGGGGTCACCATACTTCAGGTTGCTGAATGAAAATATCCTGGGAATACATAAGTAGAGATGGCATTCTGCATCAGAGTCCTATCTCCAACTTGCTACAAGCGAGACTTTGCGAAGTTTTCCCTTAGGTGGGGTCCAAGATTCTCTCCTGCTTGAACTGTTACCTTGCTCCCAATGACACAGTTCCTTAACTACAGAAAGTATGCACACCCTTTGATCCAACAATACTATTATTAGGTCTGTACCCTAAAGGAACCTATATATGCATAAAAATTTATAGTAGATATTTTGGTGGTAGCAAACAATTGGACATGGAAAGGATGTCTATCAGTTGGGGAATGGCTTAACAAGTTGTGGTATACGATTGTGATGTAATACCGTGCAGCTATAAGAAATGATGAGCCTGTTGATATGAGGGAAAAAAAACACATTGTAAGACTCTTAAACTTATGCGAAGTGAAGTGAGGAGAATTACACAGTAATAATACTGAAAAGATAATCATTTGTGAATGACTTACCTATTCTGATCAATACAATAATCCAAGATAATTTTGAAAGACTGATGATGAAAAGTGCTATCCACCTCAAGAGAAAAAAGTAGTTGAGCCTGAAAGTAGATTGAAACATTTTATAACTTTATTTTTGTTGTTATTTTTGGTCTATGTTTCCTTTTGCAACATTACTAATAGGGAAATATGTTTTTCAAGTGTCATCTATATGAAATTGCTTGCCTTCTCAAGGAGGGAGCAGTGGAAAAAAGGAGAAAATATGGAGTTTAAAATTTTTGAAAATGATTATTAACTTTTTTCTACATATAATTTAGAAATATTTGATTATATGTATATATATATATGTATATGAAAATTCCTTGTTTATTACCTCAAATATATCATCCTATATTAACATCTCTGATTTCTGTTTTGCTGGTGATTTGGATAAACCAATTTTCTTTGCTATTTGCTATGTGAATTTATTGTGGAATTGATATTTGGTGGAAAGAGGTCAAGCCTTGGATATAAAGTTTGGGGTCCCTTTCCCCCAAAAAATAGCAAAATAGAGCAATCAGAAGTTAGATGCAACCCAATCTATCACCTAGACAGAAAATGTGTGAGGTAGCAGATAGATAAACTTCTAGTTCTGTAATCCCTCTGTGTGACCCCAATTTCCTCCTCCTACCTCCCCCAGTGGTAATAAAAGTCTCCCTTGGAGAAGAGCAGGGCGAGAAGGGATTAGATATATCCACTCTGTCTCCCTAATTCAGGTAGTTACACAACAGGGAGATGGGAAAAGAGACTCTACGTTTGTGGTCTTTCTGACACATAGGGGCTTCTCACTATATATTATTAGAATTAATTATTTGATGAATGCATATGTAAATCCATCTTATCCTGTAATTCCTTCCTGCCCTTTAGAATTTTGTTGATGCCTTGTTTAATTTCTCTTTCTGCATTATTTAAATGATTTACACTTCTGTTCATCTCTGTTGGTATATTTTTTATAACTCTTCATTAATTTTGTCATTCATTGATTAGTTTTGTTGGCATATAATTGGACAAACTAGTCCAATAATTTCCTTTGTTTTCACTTCAATTGTTGCGAATTATCCATATTAAATTTTGATAGGAACAACATGGCTTTCATTCTCTATATCTGACCAGCTGTTAAAAGGTAACTACTAAATTTATTTACACATTTCATGTGATTTCTTATGTTAATTGTGTTCATCTCTTTGAATGATTACTCTTCAAGAAACCAGGCATAGTCTGTTCCTGTGAAACTAGGGGGAAAGGGAAGAAACTAATTATACCCTACTCTGGCTACTCTAAATTTTATGGCCATCAGTGCTGAACCCAAGGATGGCAGGCTCCAGAAAGTCTGTCTTCCAAGTAAACTGCCTCTGTTTTCATCCTTCTGACTACCTCAGATTAACCCCTATATACTTAACTTCCATTCCTACTCTTACCCTCTTGGTGCCCTGATGTTGATTACTCAAGGAAACAAACATGCAGTGAAGAGTATATTTCCGTCACTTAGTAAGAAGTGAGTTTCTTCTTGCCCCAATTAACAGGTTCCTCCATGGATAACAACAGAGTAGGATAGAATCACTAATTCTTCAGTCTTTTTGTCTTTAAGTAAAATGTAATTTTTTACTGAAACACTTAAATGCAGTTTGAATCGAAGCCCTCATTATGTAACCTGAGATTCCATCAGGTTTTTGCTCTCGTATTTGACTGTGGACTCATATTAAATGTGCAGTTATTGAAAACTCTGTTGTTTTTCCATGAGCTGTTACTAACTCTATTGCATTCACTATATCCACGTGAAATTAGTTTCTGTTAATACAAATGAAAACTTTACATTTATCTTTATTGAATTTCAATGCTAGATCTAACTTTTTAAAAATTTAACTGTTTTCAGTTTTCAACAATCACTTCCATAAGTCTTAAATTTTCTTCCCTCCCGCTACCCTCCCTCCCTGAGACAGCATGCAATCTTGTATGTGTTCTAGACATGCATTCTTATTAAACACGTTTTCACATTAGTCATGTTGCATAGAAGAATTAAAACGAACGGGAGAAACCATGAGAAAAAACAATACATAACATAAGAGAAAATAGTCTGCTTTATTCTTCGTTCTGATTCCATAGTTCTTTCTCTGAATATGGATGGCATTTTGCCTCAAGAATCCTCTGGGAATGTTTTAAGTCTTTGCATTGCTGTAAAGGGCTTAGTCAATCAGAAACAATCCTCCCATACTGTGACTATCACTGTGTATAATATTCTTCTGATTCTGCTCATTTCACTCAGCATTCGTTCATATAAGCCTTTCCAGATTTTTCTGAAGTCTGACTGTTTGTCATTTTTTGTAGCACAGTTGTATTACATCACGTTCATATGGTTGTTTGGTTGTTTGTTATCCTTCATCTTCAAAGAGGACCAAAATGACATCCCCATTGTAAAGTGAAATTTCCGTGTGTCTGACTGTGGTTGCTCAGACCAATATGGGTTGGAATACTCTACCACAGGTTGGGCACAGATAGTCCACATGAATATTTGTGGTGGATAGCCCAAATTTGCACGTCCTGTGTTTACTTTGTGCTGTCTCAACTCTGCTTTGCTCAGAGAGCACAGCACCTTTTCTCATGTGGGCACTCCCTACTAAGTGGTCCTGTGCCAGTGCCTCCCATGTTGCACAGTCACATCCAAAGTTCTTGAGAGAGACCTTGAGGGTGTCCTTGTATTGTTTCTTTAGGTCACCATGTGATTGTCTGCCCCATGAAAGCTCTCCATAAAATAGCCTCTTTTTTAGCCATTTTTTTATAACTTCAAACTTTTTTGTTTTTTTTAAGTTTTCAACATTCATTTCCACAAAATTTTGAGTTCTAAATTTTCTCCCCATCTCTCTCCTCCCCCCATCCCAAAACACCAAACATTCTAATTACCCCTATCACCAATCTGCCCTCCCTTCTAACATCTTTCCCTTCCCTTATCCCATCTTCTCTTTTGTCCTGTAGGGCAAGATAAATTTCTATACCCCATTACTTGTATTTCTCATTTCCTCGTTGTATGTAAGAACAATACTCAATAGCTGTCCCTAAAACTTTGAGTTCCAGCTTCTTTTCCTCCCTCCCCACCCATCCCCACTGGGAAGGCAAGAAATTCAATATAGGCCATATCTGTGTAGTTTTGCAAATGACTTGCATAATAGTCGTGTTGTGTAAGACTAACTATATTTCCCTCCATCCTATCCTGCCTCTCCATTTCTTCTGCTCTCTCTTTGGACCCTGTTCCTCCCCAAAAATGTTGACTTCTAATTGCTCCCTCCTCCCATTACACTCCCTTCCATCATTCCCCCCCACCCTGCTTATCCCCTTCTCCCCCACTTTCCTGTATTGTAAGATAGGTTTTCATAACAAAATGAGTGTGCATTTTATTTCTTCCTTTAGTCGAATGTGATGAGAATAAGCTTCATGTTTTTTCCCTATATAAAATAGTCTTTTTGACAAGCATAAATTTGTCATTCAAACAACATGGCCAAGCAATTGGAGTTGCACACTCTGAAGCATAGTTTGAATACTTGGCAGTTCAGCTCAGGCAAGGACTTTAGTGTCTGGTACCTTATCATGCCAGGTGATCCTCAGAATCTTTCCAAAACAGTTCAAATGGAAGTGCTTCAGTTTTCTGGCATGGTGCTGGTACACTGTCCAAGTTTCACAAGCGTACAACAATGAGGTCAGCACAATGGCTCTGTAGACCTTCAGTTTGGTAGTCAGTCTAATACCTCTTTTCTCCCAAACCTTTCTTTGGAGCCTCCCAAACACTGAACTAGCTCTGGCAATGCATGCATCAGCCTCAATGTTAGTGTGTACATCCCTATAAAATATACTACCAAGGTAAGTGAACTTAAGCGCACTATGCAGTCAAAACACAAAAAAAATGTATGAAAACATCTGCAAAGATGATTCCACTCACCATTGGCACATGGAATATGCGCACACTAAGAGACAACACAAAATCCAATAGACCTGAAAGAAGAACTGCTCTTATTACTAGAGAACTCAACAGGTATTGCATCCAAATAGGAGACCTGAGTGAAACAAGGTAAGCAAATGAAGGCCAGCTTACTGAAGTTGGAGCTGGATCAGCCTTTATACCGAGATCATGAGCCCATTCAGACTTTATTCTTCGGTATGGTGTCATACGTTGCTCTATGACCAGTTTCTGCCACATATTCAGTTTTTCCAGCAATTTTTTTTTCAAATAGTGATTCCATGGGTTTATGAAAAAGTAGACTGCTATATTCATTGTTTGCTGTCTTGAGTACCTAAACTACTCCACTGATCTATACCTCTATTTCTTTTTTTAAAATTTCTATTTATTTATTTTTAGTTCTCAGCATTCATTTCCACAAAATTTTGAGTTCCAATTTTTCTTGCCATCTCTCTCCTACCCCCACCCCATAATGCCTTGGATCCTGATTACCCCTTCCCTCAATATGTCCTCCCTGTTATCACACTTATCACACCCTTCCCTTATCCCCATCTTCTCTCTTTTCTTGTAGGGCAAGATACATTTCTATACCCCATTACCTGTATTTCTTATCACCCAGTTACATGCAAAAACAATTTTCAACATTCATTCCTAACACTTTGAGTTCCAACTTCTATCCTTCCCTCCTGCCCCACTTATCCCCACTGAGAAGGCAATCAATTCAATATAGGCTGTATATGGATAGTTTTGTATAAGACTTCCATAATAGTTGTGCTGTGTAAGACCAAGTATATTTCCCTCCATCCTATCTTGCCCCCCATTAATTCTATTCTCTCTTTTGACTTTGTCCCTCTCCAAAAGTGTTTACTTTTAATTACACCTTCCTCCCATTTGCCCTCCATTCTATCATCCCCTCACCCCACTTGTCCCCTTCTCCCCTGCTTTCCTGTAGTGTAAGATAGACTTTCATACCAAATTGAGAGAGCATGTTATTCCTTTCTTAAGCCAAATGTGAAGAGAGTAAGCTTCACTTTTCCCCTCTCACTTCCTTCCTTTTCTCCTCCATTGAAAAAGCTTTGTCTTGACTTTTTTAGATAATTTAACCCATTCCATTTCTCCCTTTCTCCTCCCAACATATTCCCCTCTCACTCCTTAATTTTATTTTATTAGATATTATCCCTTTTTATTCAACCCACCCGGTATTCTCTGTCTATATATATATATATATATATATATATATATATATATATATATATATATATATATATATACACACACACATACACACATACATACATATATGTATGTGTGTATGTATGTATGTATGTGTGTATGTTTATAATGCTTCCAATTACCCAAATGCTGAGAAAAGTCTCAAGAGTTACAAAAATTGTCTTTCCAAGTAGGAATGTAAACTACTCAACATTAGAAAGTCCCTTATGATTTCTCTTTCCTGTTTAACTTTTCATGTTTCTCTTGATTTTTGTGTTTGAAAGTCAAAATTTCTATCCGGCTCTGGTTATTTTCATCAAGAATGCTTGAAACTCCTCTATTTCATTGAATGACTATTTTTCCCCTGAAGTATTATACTCAGTTTTGCTGGGTAGATGATTCCTTGTTTTAATCCTTGTTCCTTTAACTTATGGAATATCATATTCTAAGTCCTTCAATCCCTTAATGTAGAAGATGGTAGTTTTTGTGTTATTCTGTTGTATTTTCACAATACTCAAATTGTTTCTTTCTAATTGCTTGAAATATTTTCTCCTTGACCTGAGAACTATGGGATTTGGCTACAGTAATCCTAGGAGTTTCTCTTTTCATATCTCTTTCAGAAGGTGCTTGATGGATTTCTTCAATATCTATTTTGCCCTCTGGTTTTAGAATATAAGGGCAATTTTACTTGAAAATTTGAGGAAAAAAGATATCTATGCTCTTTTTCATCATGGCTTTCAGGTAGTCCCATAATTTTTAAATTGTCTCTCCAGGATCTATTTACAGGGCCAGTTGTTTTCCCAGTGAGATATTTCACATTGTCTTCTATTTTTTTGTTCTTTTGGTTTTGCTTTTTAATTTCTTGGTTTCTCAAAAAGTCATTAGCTTCCATCTGTTCCATTATAATTTTTAAAGAACTATTTTCTTCGGTGAGCTTTTGAACCTCCTTTTCCATTTGGCTAATTCTGCTTTTTAAAGCATTCTTCTCCTCACTGGCCTTTTGAACTTCTTTTACCAATTAAGTTAGCCTATTTTTAAAGGTGTTATTTTCTTCAGTATTTTTTGGGTCTCTTTTAGCAAGCTGTTGATTCACTTTTCATGATTTTCTTGCATTGCTCTCATTTCCCTTCTGAATTTTTCCTCCACCTCTCTTACTTGATTTTCACAATCCTTTTTGATCTCTTTCATTGCCTGAGGCCATTGCTTCTTTCTTTTGGTGGGTTTTGGATGCAGAAGCCTTGATTTCCTCTGACATTATGCATTGTTCTTCCCCATCTGAAAGGATAGAAGAAAATACCTGTTCACCAAGAAAGTAACCTCCTATAGTCTCACTTTTTCCCCTTTTTGGGGCATTTTCCCAGCCAGGTACTTGACTTTTGAGTCCTTTGTCAAGAGAAGGGTACACTCTGGGGACCTGTAAGTTCTCAATTCCTCCAAGGTGGCACAATCTGGCCTGTGCACTTGTCTGGGAGCAATCATAAACTTTCCTGTACAGGATGTGTCAGTAGAATTCCCTCTCCACAGCTGCCTTTAGCTCCACCAGGCCAGTGCTCTTCTTCACCCCAGGGCCAGTCTCTGGGCTGAGATTTTGATCAGTGGTTCAATTCTCCCCAATGCTTTAGCTGGAGGGCTCCCAGGGACAAGCTCAGGGTTGAGATTTATATCAGCTGCTCAGTTCCCTCAGGGGCTTTAGGTTGAGGGCTCCAAAAATGGATGCTGATGCTGCAGTGGTTGCTGCCAATAGTCCAAACCATGCTCCCTTCTGCTGGGTGAAGGAGCCCTCCCACTCACCTGTGGTGTTTGTGGGCCGAGCAATCTGTGATATGTTGCTGCTGGTAGCACCCTGAAGCCTATTCCAGGTCCTGTCTCTGCTGTGTTGTTTGTCTTTCTCTCCATCCTATTTTCCCTAGTTTATTCTTTTATTTTTCTGTTCCTCCTTTCCTTTCATAATGGTGTATTATTTTCGAATAGTGCCTCCCTCAGTTTTCCTTCCCTTCTATCAGCCCCCCTCCCTTTTATCCCCCTTTTCGCTTACTGCTTCTTTCTTCCCTTTTAACCTCCCCTCCTTACCTAACTGAATATATTATTGTTCCCTCCTTGAATCAAATTAGATGAGAGTAAGTCTTAAACAATGCTCACCTCCCCTGTTTTTCTCTACTATACTATGTCTTTGTGCCTCTTCCCATGATGTAATTTACCTTTTCCTACCTTCTCCTTTTCTCTTCTCCTGTTGCAATCACTTCACATCCTTTAATCACTTTTTTTATCATTTTATACCCAAATTAATTTATACCCACTCCCTGTATCTGTGTATATCCCTTTTAAATGTCATAATAAAATAAACAATTCTCAGGATTAACAAGTATCATCCTCCCTTATGGGGATGTGAACCATTTGCTCATATTGAATAACATAGTTTTTTCCCCATTTGCCTTTTTATTGCCTCTTTTGAGTCTTGTAGTTGAAGATCAAATTTTCTTTTGAGCTCTGCCCTTTTCATCATGAAGTTCTGGAAATTTCTTAATTCATTGAATGTCCATCTCCTTGCCTGAAATATTGTGCTCAGTTTTGCTGGGTTATTGATTCTTCGTTGTAATTTAAGCTCCTTTGCCTTATGGAATAACATATCCCAGTCCCTCTAATCTTTTAATGTAGAACCTGCAAAATCCTATGTAATCTTGACTGCAGTTCCTCAATAGTTGAATCTTTTCTTTCTGGCTATTTGCAATATTTTCTCCTTAACTTGATATTTCTGAAATTTGGCAACAATATTCCTTGACATTTTCAAATTTTGATATTTTTCAGGAGGTGATTGGTGGATTCTTTTTTTTTTATTTTAATTTTTATTTATTTAACTTTTTACATTCATTTTCACAAAATTTTGGGTTCCAATTTTTTCTCCCCTTTTTATACCCTCCCCCCCACCCCAATACACCAAGCAATCTAATTTTCCCTATCTCCAATCTGCCCTCTCTTCTGTCATCCCTCCCTTCTCTTGTCCCCATCTTCTCTTTTGTCCTGTAGGGCCAGATGACTTTCTATTCCTCATTAACTGTATGTCTTCTTTCCTAGTAGCAACAACAATACTAAACAGTTGTTCCTAAAACTTGAGTTCCAAATTTTCCCCATCCCTCCCTCCCCACCCATTCCCTTTGGGAAGGCAGGCAATTCAATATAGGCCCTATCTGTGTAATTTTGCAAATGACTTCCCTGATAGTCGTGTTGTGTAAGACTAACTGAATTACCCTCCATCCTATCCTGCCCCTCATTGTTTCTATTCTGTCTTTTGATCCTGTCCCTCCCTGAGTGTTGACGTCAAATTGCTCCCTCCTCCCATTGCCCTCCCTTCCATCATCCCCCCCCATGCTTATCTCCTTCTCCCCCACTTTCCTATACTGTAAGATAGGTTTTCATACCAAAATGAGTGTGCATTTTATTCCTTCCTTTAGTCAAATGCGATGAAGGTAATCTTGTTTTTTTTTTCTCAGCTCTCCTCTTTTTCCCTCCACTAAAAGGTCTCCTGCTTGCCTCTTAAATGACATATAATTTACCCCATTCCACTTCACCCTCGTTCCTCCCCCTACCTTTCTCTCTCACCATTTACCTTAATTTCTTTTAAGATGTGGTCCCATCCTATTCAATTCACTCTGTGCTCTCTGTCTCTGTATGTGTGTGCATGTGTTTATGTGTGTGTGTGTGTGTACATGTGTGTGTGTGATCCCACCAACTACCCAGATACTGAAAAGTTTTAAGAGTTACAAATATTGTCTTTCCATGTAGGAATGTAAACAGTTCACTTTTGGTAAGTCCCTTATGACTTCTCTTTGCTGTTTACTTTTTCATGCTTCTTCTCATTCTTGTGTTTGAAAGTCAAATTTTCTTTTCAGCTCTGCTCTTTTCATCAAGAATGCTTGAAAGTCCTCTGTTTCATTGAAAGACCATAAATTCCCCTGAAGTATTATACTCAGTTTTGCTGGGTAGGTGATTCTTGTTTGAGCCCTAGTTCCGTTGACTTCTGGAATATCCTATTCCACGCACTTCGATCCCTTAATGTAGAAGCTGCTAGATCTTGAGTTATCCTGATTTTATTTCCACAATACTGGAATTGTTTCTTTCTAGCTGCTTGCAAGATTTTCTCCTTGAGCTGGGAGTTCTGGAATTTGACCACAATATTCCTAGGAGTTTCTCTTTTTGGATCTCTTTCAGGTGGCAATTGATGGATTCTTTCAATACTTATTTTGCCCTCTGATTGTAGAATGTCAGGGCAGTTTTCCTTGATAATTTCATGAAAGATGATGTCTAGGCTCTTTTTTTGATCATGATTTTCAGGTAGTCCCATAATTTTTAAATTGTCTCTCCTGGATCTATTTTCCAGGTCAGTTTTTTTTCCCATGAGATATTTCACATTCTCTTCCATTTTTTCATTTTTTGGTTTTGTTTGGTGATTTCTTGGTTTCTCAGAAAGTCATTAGACTCCATCTGTTCCATTCTAATTTTGAGAGAACTATTCTCTTCAGTGAGCTTTTGAACCTCTTTTTCCATTTGGCTCATTCTGCTTTTGAATGCATTCTTCTCCTCATTGGCTTTTTGAACCTCTTTTGCCAATTGAGTGAGCCTATTTTTCAAGGTGTTATTTTCTTCAGCATTTTTTTGTGTCTCCTTTACCAAGGTATTGATCCATTTTTCATACTTTTCTTGCATCTCTCTCATTTCTCTTCCCAGTTTTTCCTCCACCTGTCTAACTTGCTTTTCAAAATCCTTTTTGAGCTCTTCCATGTCCTGAGTCCACCCGACAACCCCCTGGGATATCTGGGATACAGAGGTCCCACCCTCCACATCTGTCCCTGATGGCAAGAATATTTCCTCGTCATCGTCAGATCTGAATGTCGGGATCATTTGCATCTCCTCAAAAAAGCTCTCTATAGTCTTATTTTTCTTCCCTTTTCTGGGCATTTTGGCAGCCAGTTACTTGACTTCTGAGATTCCTGTCCACCCTCGCCTAGATCCGCCCAGCTAGTGCTTGGGGTCTGAGATTCAAATGGGCTTTCCGTGGCAGGCGTGCCTGCTATTCAATGTGAGCTTTAGTTCTGGTGCTGGGGTGGGGGCAGGGCCACCTCCCAGGCTCAGTTCCCTCAGGGGCTTTATGCAGAGACCTTCGGTAATGGAGCGGGTGGGGCAGGGCTGCCTCCCAGGCTCAGCTCCTTCAGGTGGTTTATGCAGAGACTTTCAGTAATGAAGATCCTGTTGCTTCCTGCCCCTGCCTCTGCCTCTGCCTCTGCTGCTTCCTCCCGAGGGGGCCAACTGAGCTTCAGAAAAGGTTAAGGTGTCAAGATTCAAATCCAGGCTGTCTGATCACAAGCCCAGAGCTCTTTTCATAATACCACTATCTCTCACTGAATTTCACTTAGAAGGATCCTATAACCAATGACAGAAAAGAGGTGGAAGGAAACTGAAAGTGAAAAACACTTAAAACTCATAGATGATGCTTCTGTGTTGCTTTACACAGAGGCCTCAAGTATATTTGGATAACACCATCCCAAGGACTCTTATACAATTGTTGCACCAGAGAAAAAAGGAAGGGGCCATACTTTCTTAACAGGTTATTTCAGGTCTTCAGGAGAGGTTGGAGGTCTAAGATTCCTCAGTCAGGCACCTCACTGATGAGAAACATAAACTAGGTATGCCTAGAGTCTTGGTTTTGGTGCTTTACCAGCTCCACCCACCTGGGGCTCAGGATCTCCTCCTGTTTTGCTGAGGAGGGGCTGTCTGGAACACCTCTGGTCCTGCATTGGTCCCCTTCATGCATAGCAAGAGTGAATCTCCTTGATAATCTTCCCAGACTCCCAAACTGAGAGACTCTTTACCCCTTCACTATTCGAGGATTTTTCCTAGGGCAGTCTTCTCTAGGTTTTTCAAGGTCAACAAGGGGATGGTGAGAGCAATTACAGCTTACTTCACCATCTTGGCTCCCAAAAGTTGAAGTAGGTGACCTTAAAACTTTTAATCTGTGGGGGTTTTTTTGTCTCAGGAGTGGCTCCTGCTGGTACTGGGGGTCATGCTCTTCTTTCTCAGTCAGTTCTGCTGAGCTCCTGTCCTGGGCTGATATGTTTTAGAATCCACACTGTTGCTTCTCCTTCAGTCCACCCATGTTGTTCCTGCTCAGCTCTGCTATGGTGGGGTCTGTGTTGGTGCAGCCTGTGTGCTCCACGCTCCCCTAGTCCTGTGTAACAAATTCTTTCAATTGACCTTCTGGGATGTCCTGGTCTGGAGATCTGCCACACTCTATTTCCTAACGGATTCTGCCACTCAAAAATTTGGTCACATTCTTTATTTAGTGGTATCTGAAGAAATTTGTGGTAGACCTAAGGTGAGTCTGTGCTCTTACTGAGCCAACTTTAGATCTAATGTATTTTCTTTTTTAAGTAGTTTTTATTCATTTTAAATATTTTCCAATGATATACAAAATTTTTTTTAAAGTTCAAATTTCAAACTTTCTCCTTTCCTCTCATTCCTCCTCTGCCCTTGAGAAGGTATTTGATATAGATTTTATATGTGAAGTTATGCAAAAAATATTTATCCATGTTGCAAAAGAAAAGACAACCAAAACAAAGCAATAAAAACAGTGCTTCAAAAGTATGCTTCAATTTGCATTCAGGGTTCATCAGTTCTCTCTCTGTAGATGGATAGCATTTTCCTTTGTGTGTCCTTCAGAATTATCTTGGATCATTTTCTTGATTAGATTAGCTAAGTCTTTCAAAGTTGATCATACTTACAATTTTGCTTTTACTATGTACTTGTGTTCCCCTGGTTCTGCTCACTTCACTTTGAGTTAGTTCATACTTCCCAGGTTTTCCTGAAACCATCTTGCTCATCATTCTTATAACACAACAGTCTTCCATCAAATTCATATACTACAAGTTGCTTAGTCATTCTCTAAAGAATGGGCATCCCCTCAATGTCTAATTCGTTGACACCACAGAAAGAGTTGCTATAAATATTTTTGCACAAATAGGTCCTTTTTTCTTTTCATTTAATCACTTTGACACACAGACATAGTATTTGTATTGCTAGGATTTATAGACTTTTGGGTATAGTTACAAATTGTTTTCTACAATGTTTGGACTAGTTCCCAACTCCAACAGTAGCTCATTTGTGTCTCAATTTTTCTACATCTCCTCCAATACTTGTCATTTTCCTTTTCTGTCATGTTAGACAATCTGATAGGTACAGATTTGCGCTCTTATTCTAGCCCTTTAATAGAATTTTGTTTCCTGATTGTCATCTAATATGCTAATATTTATTTATTATTTAACTGTAAGTTTACAGCTATCCTTTTTTCTTCCTTTACTCTTGCAGTTATCTCATTTGCTAAGGATTACGTCTACCATTTTCAAACTCAGATTCTTCTTCCCATTAATAAATGGAAACATCATCCAAGCTCTTCGTTTATACTTGAGGAACTAAAGCTCAAAGAGGTTATGTGGCTGACTCATGGTCACAAACATAGTCAAGTTAAAAGGTGAAACACTTTGTAAATTTCTAAGAATTTGTAAATTCTAGTGACTGCCACCACCACCACCACCACCATCATCAGTTTTATTAGTTGACATACTAACTGTCATAGTTTTAATCTATGCTTCCACTGTCCTTTGTGGAATGTAATTTTCATTGCTCAATGATCTGAAAATGCTAATTTAATATTTCTGCCTTTCTACATTTGATTTTGAGGTTTCTATGTCCTAATACATGGTCAGTTTTTGTGTATGTGCCACATCCTGCTGAGAAAAAAGTATATATCTTTCTGTTCCCATTCAATTTTCTCCAAAAGTCTGTCATATCTAATGTTTCTAATGTTCTATTTACCTCCTTCAATTCCTTCTTCTTAACTTTTGTTTTAATTTACTTAGTTCTGCAAGGGGACAGTTGAGGTTCCCCCACTAGTATAGTTTAGCTGTCTATTTCTTTCTTTATAGTTGTCTATATCCTCACTTAACTTCTCCTTTAAGAAACTGGATGCACATACTTGGTACATATATGTTCAGTATTGATATTACTTCATTGTCAGTTGTGCCATTTAGGAAGACTTAGCTTCTTGCTTTATCTCTTTTAATTAAGGCTATTTTTACTTTTGTTTTTTCTGTGATCTGGATTGCTACCCATGCTTTTTTTTTTCTTTAACCTCAGCCAAAGTATAATAAATTCTGCTCCAGCCCTTTAAATTTATCCTGTGTGAGTCTGTCTGCATCAAGGTTGTTTCTTATAAACAACATATTGTAGGTTTCTAGGTTTTGATCTACTCTGCTATAAGTTTCTATTTTGTGGGAGAGATCATCCCATTCACAATCACAGTTATGATCACTACCTATGTATTTCTGTCCACCCTGTTCTTCCTCTTGTTTGTCCTCTCTCTCCTTTTACCATTTTCCTCCTTGCCAATGGTTTGCTTCTACCACCTTCCGTGTTTGACCCTCCCTTCGCTCATTTGCCACCCAATTCCTCCCCTTTGCTTAACCTCTTCCCCTCCTATATCGCTGTCAGGTAAGATAGATTTCCATATTCATCCCTGTCATGTATACTATGCTTTCTTTGAGCCAATACTGATGAGAATAAAGTTCAAGTGATGCCCATCATCCACTCTCCCATATTCTAGACCAGATGAAAATTTTGCCACACATGTAAAGAATAATATGTTCCAATAGAACATAATTTTTTTGGAAACAAAATAGAAAAAAATGGATCCCATGAAATTCCTCCTGTGACACAAACAGGTCTTGATACACAAACCAAGGAGAGGCAAAATATAAAGAAAACTAAAGATCAAAATCCCAACCTCAAGAGAAGTTTTGAGTTCTCCCATTCTCACTGTTCACTACAGATAAGCTTATCAAATAGAAACAGGTAACGAGACAGTGGAAGATGGCAGAGAGTGGAGAGGAGATAAATATTAGGAAGAATAAACTTGCTGCAGAGTCACCTCCCAATACTAGTGATATTCAAGTGAAATAGAGCTGCCACACAAGGCCAAAAGGGACCTCTTTGCAATGTGAGGGCTTCCTAGTACAGTCTCTTGACATGTCAGTCACTGTGTTTACACAGTCCAAGTCAACTTAAAAAATGTCTTCACTTATTAGCTCCCTCAGCCCCATCAATCTTTGTCTATGTGTGTGTATATGTTTGCCTTGGAACTCTAGAAACAAGGATTTTAGAGTTTGTTTCACAGCTTCAGGCAGAAACCAATGTCCCCAGGACCTATGACATTTTTGTCTCCGTTGTCCTCACCTAAAAGATGAACACTACAAGTATTATGTGCTATATTTAGTGAAAAGAGATATCACTTTATGCTGAAGGCAATCAGGGAAGGTTTCATAGAGTAGATGCTCCTTGAGTAAAGGACAGAAATGGGAAGAATGAAAAAAAAATGAGGTAGAGAATTTTACCTAAAGTAGAAGGTGAGGAGGGACAATATGAGCAAAGATACAGGTACATAGTAAAAAAAATTAGTGTGCATGTGAAGGGTAGGTGGAGGGGCTAATGAAAAAATATGCCTTGCTATCTTGGGAATCAGCCAATTAGGTTGAGGGGGCTAATGGAGAAATCTGCTTTGCTGGAATGAGGACTGAGTCTCTGGTAGTGTTAGAAGATGATAGTGAGTACATAGGGCATGGCATTGAATGCCAGTATATATTGGGTAATGCAACAAGCAATAATGAGCCATCAAAGACTTATAAGGAAGGCAGAGGGAGAATAGGGGACCCTGAGTGATTCAGACAAATTTGGGATGGAAATTAGAGGACTAGAATCATAAAATGTTGGGCTTGAAATTTAAAAATAATGAAGTTCGATCAACTTCACAAATGAGCGACGAAGAGATTAATTGACATTACTAAGGTTACCTAGCTAACAGGTCTGACAGGCAGGATTTGAATCCAAGTCCTGTCACTCAAAATCCAAAGTTCTTTCTGTAATATCAAGCTATAAGATGGGGGAAGGGAGTTAAGGAAGGGACTGATGAGACTGAGGCTAGTGTGGAAGTGGAAGGAGTGCAAGGAAACAAGGAACTGAAGAGCCTGAAGGGCCGGAGGAGATCATAGGACTGAAGAGAATGAGTAACTTGAGGGAGCTGACACACATAAGGAAACCAGGGAGTAGAGTCTTGCCTCTAACGCTCTTGTCCTCCCCTCTCCTCCCTCCTCTTAGAAACCTTATCTTGCTACAAGGCTTAATTCAGAAAGGGTCTCCTGTATGAGGCCTTTCTTCATCCCTGCCCCTGAAGGAAACATTCTTGTTTCCCCTAATATTTTGTACACATCTGATCATATTCTTTCCCTCAATAGAGAGTTAGCTTCTTGAGGGGAAGAACTGTTTCATTTTTGTCTTTGTATCCTCGGTACCTGCATAGCACCTGGCACTTAATAGTTGCCCATTGATTGAATAACCAGCTTGAGAAGCAGATGGAAATGATATCTCAGGTGACTGTGTGGCATAGGGAACTGTGAAGTAAAAAAAACAAACCAGAATGAGAAACTTCCCTTGTCTAAATCTATGATCCTGTGAACCGAGGAATGGAGGGCACTGAGGTGATTTGAGGCAGTGAGGACCATGGGGCCAATGGCAGGGAGGAGTTTCTTGGAGTCGTTGATGCTGAAGGGACTGACAGTGTTAAGGAAGAGATTGAGAACTTTCCATGAGAGCATAACTATTCCTTTAGCTGGGGAAATCTTAACGTTTCTTGTGTCCTGGAGCTATTTGGCAGTTTCGTGAAGCCTATAGATCTCTATTAATAATTGAAGGAAATGCTAAATTTCAGCTAGAGGCAAGGGAAAACATAAGTGATTTTTTTTCCTATTCAACTTTACAGACCTCTCAAAATTTGTCTATAGCCTTCCAATGATTTCTTCCCATATTACAAATCTTTTTTAGCTCTCACAATACATTCAGTCTGTGCCTCTGTGGCTATTGAAGTTTAAAGGACCTGGAAATCCTGAAGAGGAGAGGGAACTTGTGGAGAGAAAAGAGAGAGAGTTGGGAGGAGATGGGGGAGACAGTCAGATTGGAGAGTGTTGGCATCAGGGATGAGAGGAAGTGGAGGGTTCACTCCTAGGGATGGTGCAGAGGTCTAGGTTTGGATTTCCCAGGAAAAAAAGTTTCCCTGGGGTTAATTACAAAGTTTTGTGTGACAGCTCTGGAGGTAAAAATAACATATAGGAAAGTTACAGAGAGGAGATTACTGGAGGCAGCATCTTCTTTTCCTCAGAAGGTGAATCTTCTTCACTTTTTCATGCCTCCCTTATCTTCAGTTGCTCAGCCTCTCTGTGCTTTCCCTATTCCTGGCACTGAAACTCCTACCCATCCTTATCTTCACCCACTCACCCTCCCTCCTCTATCTGTATGTTACACATAGAGAAAACAGAGGTATACAGAAATGATAGCTGTGGGTCTCAGAGAACAGACCCAATGAAAGAACTGCAAATTTTTGCCTGCATTTCAATCTCTTCTTGTATCACAAGAATAATATCTTTATCGAACATTTCCTGTGTCCCTCTTACTTTCCCTGACCCCTTCTCCTACTCCAATACCTGTCACAGTAATTCACCTCCAGCGTTCACAAATACACACACACACACACACACACACACACACACACACACACCATCATTCCCTGTTTTACTCTCCAAAATATGATGAAGATTCTCAGTCCTGTAGCATCCCTTTTCTCTTTGTAGGTTTTTCATTTCTACCTTCCTCCATGAGATGTCCTCACTGGTCTCCAGACCCTAGTTGTATAGTAGGAATATTGATTCAGTGAGAAAAGACTCACTGAGGGCTGAGGGTTGAGTCAGCATAGATCATCTTTTTTTTCCCATTACCCTGTAAGTCACTCATTCCACAAACCCTATCAGCTTCCCCAGTCCTTTCTCTTAGTTTCCTCCTTTTGTCCCTTTTCTCCCTTGTAATGTTCCTGTAATCCCATCTGGAGCCACTTATTTGTTACCTGTAAGACACATTGTAAAACCAGTTCTTGGAAGGTCTGGTCCAACTGTGATTATAGCACCAAGATCTCTGGTGTCCTTAGCTGGAAGTCTTTCATGGTGAACAAATAGATGGAACATTGCTTGACCTTAGAATGGAGAAAAAGTTAGTTCCGAATTCAGGTTTGTCAAGACTTTCAAATGTTTTCCTTGGAGCAGAATAGGAGTTCCTGATGATTAGTGACAATTACCTTAGGTGTAGAAAGAGGATGGATCTCAGGAACCAAACCACAAATTATGAAAAGAATATTGTGCCAGGTCAAGTCATAGTTTCTAGGATACTAAAATCTGAGAGGCTAGGTCAGATGTGGAGAACAAGTATATAACCTGGGTCTGAAGTCAAGAAAACCAACCCTGAGTAACGGGAGAAAATATCATGAATGGCAGCACTTGGAATTGGAAACATGAGGACATGTTCCCTGCAATGATGCTACTTCTCCAAAGACATAACCACCAACAGGAGGATGGGCCATGCATGCCTGGCTAGCCAAAATATAGGTATTTTTTAGAGCTGCTCTTCCAACATGAAAGTGAAATGCCTGTTCCACAGTCCTGTAAATCTTCAGGATGTCTTTTCCTCCTGTGAGAGAATACTAAAAATGATGGGTAACATGAACTCTGGCCTCCCAGGAGCACTGAGTTGAGACACTTCCCCATGAATGAATATGAGGCTCTTTCTTCTTGTCTATCGGGCTTTACTCCCATCCTCCCAGGAGCCTCAGGGGAAAACACTGAAAGCTTCAATTTAGCTCATGTCTAGGGTCTTCCCAAAGGGAAGTACAGAGGGAATTAATGCAAAATGTGGATCAGTAAAGGATAGTTTGTTTCTTCTACACACACAAATGCTTAAAAAAACCAAAAGTGTCAGAGCTGTGCATTGTCAAAGACTTAAAACATTAGAAGTAACCCATAAATCCAATGATATTCTCTCACGAGAGAATTAGAATTAAATGAGCTGTTTCACTTTCTGCTTGGCTCTGCACTAGCCAAACAATTCCCTCAAGGCTCATGTCTTCTGGTAAGTCTGACAAGGTTGGTCTCATCCTCCTATCACTGATAATCTGTGAGCCAGATGTAGCTGCAGAAAACTCTTTCTGCTACCACTCCGCTCCAGCTAAGGGCCCCAGCATGTCCTAAAGGCCCATCCCAGGAACATTATTGGTCCGTTTTGCTCAGGGATAAAAACATGAAGCAGAAGGAACCCAAGAACAAGTCTCAGACTGACCTAGGCAAACTAATGCTGTCGTGTACAGACATTTATCATTGCTGCCAAGGTGGCAGAGTTTGAGAGATGCCCTTCTCATCCTTTCATGATAATTCCCAGAAAGAGAGAGTTCTAAGCCACAAGTTCAAAAGAGAAGAAGAAGAAAGCAGCAGTGGGGCTGCTCTTCCTGGGTCAGTGGCCAGTCCTCTTTGAAACTTCACTCTGCCTCTGTTGCCAGCGCAAGGACCATGGGATTGCTGCATCATTCCAAAATATCGAGTCCTTCAATGTAGAGGACATGTTCCAGAAATTTCTGAGTAAGCTTAGCTCCCTGTGCTTCCATAGGGAGTCCTCTAGCCCAAGTGGAACATAAGATGCCCCTGGTTATTCCTCATAAAGTCATTCTACTTTTGTAATGCCCTTCTTAGGATTCATACCCAATTCACAGTATCAATCACACCAGTTGACTCTCCAGAGGGGCAGCTGTTACTATAGGCAGAGAGGTGCTATAGTGGATGGTACAGTGGATGGAGTGCTGGATGTGAAGTCAGGAACACGTGGGTTGAAATCCAGCTTCAGACAGTTACTAACTATGGGACCCTGGAGAAGTTATTTAACCTCTATGTTCCTTGATTTCCTCAAGTATAACGTAGGGATAATAAAAATATCATCTATCTTCCAGGGTAGATGTGGGGTTCAAATGAGATAATATTTGTTAAGCACTCAGCACAGTATTGGGCACATAGTAGGTGCCCATTAAGTACTCATTTCCTGCCTTTATTCCTTCAATTCCAGGATTCTAAGGGCCACTTTGTGGGTTTGCAAGAGCAGTCATCTTGTCTCTGTCTCCCCCACATCCTGTACCATATGATCTGGTCCCAATGCTATTTCCCTTCCCAAAGGCAAGAGACCAAACTAGTGATTTGGTAGAATGGCCTCCAGTGGGCACACAGCTATGTGTGACCCCTTGATCAAAATATCCAAAGTTGGATGTATTAACTCTAAAGCCTCTATCCTGCACTCAGAATCTCTTCTGTCAGTCAATTAAACTTGCTTCTCACATTCAAAGGACACAGTTACTCAGCTTACTGTTGTCATATAGTTAACTACACATAGCAAAAATAAAAAGTACTAAATGCTTCCACATGGATTCCTCTACACCTCCAATATGTTACCACAATCACAGACAATGAATGGGATTAAAAGCTGGGGTCACAGGTGGAGGACCTTAGGAGAGTAGGGGAAGCATAAAGAGAGCTATTTCCCCTTTCATTTCAGGACCTAATGTGATTTTTAATAGTTGCCAAACCCAGAAACTCCAGTCTTGATCTCCATATGCCACAGATTCAAGGGACCATCAGTCATGATTCCAGCTCTTCCTTGCATGGTCCTTTAACCAAAATAGTCTTGGTAAAAATTCCAGTCCCACAGTTCCAATCCTCAAGTGTCAATGTGATGACCAAGGTAACTTGGTAACCCTGCCCATGAGGCAGCTTTAGGGTGTACACAACCCAAAGGTACAATAGAAGTTGGTTTCTTTTATCTAGGGTAGACCCGCACAACTTGGCAGTAGATAGGAGCCAAAATTAAAATAGGATAAAGTTCTTTAGACTGAAGAGAGGTTTGTAGTAGCTCACTTTCTAGGTTCATGTAACTAGAGACTAATTGATGATGATTGGTTGCTATAGATCATGTGACAAACAGGAGAGAGTGGACAGTTGCAGGCTGTCTGAAAGCCTTTGGTGGACTGCAAGTGGACTGAGGGCAGTATGTTGTGCAGGCCTGGTCTACAGAAAACGTTTAAACATTAAAGGAAAGCTTAAATGGAACAGAAAATTTGGGATTTAAATCTCTGCCCAGAAGGATGGAATAGAAGAGGGGAAGAGTCCGTGGGAGGAGAAAAAAAAGACACCTCTTTATTAACTTGTATTCATGGCTGGGAGTGAGGAGGACATGCATTAATGATCAGGCTTATCTTTACTTTGATGCTTCCATCCCATCTCCCTGGGGCACATGAGAAATTTGACTGTCTGCTGTCAGTCTCCAATACATATTGATAGTTACTCAGACGTCTCCATCACCTCTTCCAGAATCAGTGTCTGCCTCTCTATCTCCTTCCTGAAACTCCTGAAAGACTCATTCAAGCCATCTCTGGGGTTCCATCATTGTCATCTGTTAATTCTCAATATTTGCCTGGGCTGGAAAATGAAAGTAACTTCAAATGGCCAGAATTCTCAGAGAAGTTTTAAACTACATCTCCTATGAGATCTCCAATACTGCCCTCCTACCCAGAGAGGGATCAGATGAATCATTACTTTTTTGTTTGTTTATTTCGCAGGGCCTAATTAAGAAAGGGGTGGAGAATCACAGAAAGCTGAGAGATTCTGTTCTTTTTTCCTTCCCATAATCTTGCAAGTCATTCAATTTCTTAAGGCCTAACAACTTTTCCCAGTAACTACTCTTAGTTTCCTTCCTTTGCCTGTTCTTTCTCTCTCCATGTCTTCACTAACCTTTATGGGGCCACTTATTTTTGCTCTTTCTAAGACCTTGGACAATTGGAGAAGACAGTCTCTGGAGTCCTTATGATCTAGAAAGTTTACAAGCCTGCATGTGATTCTGCCAATTGATGAACTAAGTGAGAGAAATGATTGTTGTTCTCTTGTATTGATAGCCAAATATTAGTGGAGAAATCCAGGATTTTTGCCCATCCTTTTTCCTCATTCTCTTCTAGGTCAAATCAGCCCCTGAAGAATGGGGCTCATAATAAGATTGGATTTGACATTCTCCTCAATATTGTTCTGACTCCATCCAACTGGGGAAGCCCATTATGTTCCACTAGGTTTGGGTTGGGGAGGGTAGATTCTTTGTCTAGATGACTGGAGGCTGGTGATGGCCTAGGGGTAAGAGTGGTATGATCAAAGTCTGAATCCTCTAGGCCTATCCTTTCATTATAATATTCATTCTTCTCATTACTTGTTAGCTAATCAAAGCTGATTACTGTCTATAGAGAAAAATCACTCTTCCAAGGGCATATAAGCATCAACAGGCAGCTATGATACATCTTTGGCTAGTGAGAGGTGCTGTTTTGATGTGGGAAGTAGCTGATATTCTCATGTGAGAAATTGTTGCATTTATTGACACACATGTGCTTTTAATTGCTAATAAAATGATGGGAAATATATCACTGGTAGCAACATTATCCCTTTGAAACTTTCCTTGTGAGGTGACATAGAATACAGTTAAGGAAGTGAAATTCCAGAAATGACATAGTTCAGAAAGAGTTTGTAGAGGATGTCCCCCGTCCCTACACAGTTTGGTGATGTGATGAAGAAACGAGACATGGGAGGCAGGAAAAGATAGACCAATTCCCTTTATTGACCCGAGGGTTAGGGTATATATAGACAGAAACTGCAAGTCTACATGACATTCTACTCGTCTCCTGTCCCAGTGATTTGGCCAGTCTTACTGTCTTTAAAGACTGTTAGCCTAGAGGACATCTATTTTACACATCCCTTGTTTTCTGTAATACCCCTCTTTGTCTCCCGGAGACAGCAACATCTGGGGGGCATGGAGAGCCATTCCAGACGATAATGAGCACAGTCTCCAAGAACAGTTTCCCAAGGTCTTTCCTTATTTTGTCTACAGCACTCCACCCTGGCCCTCAACCAGAGCTAGGTGGTATAGTGGATGCTCAGAGTTGGAGTCAGAAAGATCCAAGTTCCCTTTTTGCCTCAGATTCTTACTAATTCCGTGACCCTGAACTAGTCTCTTAACCTTTTGACATAACCTTTTGCCCATAAGTAAAATGGGATTTGTAACAGCAGATGCATACAGAATTATTGCTGAGGATCAAGAGAGAGTAATTAAATTCAATAAACATTTATTAAGTACTCTCTATGTGCAAAGCACTGTGCCAAGCACTAGGGAAGGAAGGAAGGAAGGAAGGAAAGAAGGAAGGAAGGAAGGAAGGAAGGAAGGAAGGAAGGAAGGAAGGAAGGAAGGAAGGAAGGAAGGAAGGAAGGAAAGAGGGGAGAGAGAGACAAAGGGAGGTAAGGAGGAAGGGGAAGGTAGAAAGGAAGGGGAAGAATGAAAGAGACGAAGGGAAGGAGGGAAGGAGAAGGCAAGAAAGTAGGAAGAAAGGAAGAGAGGAGGAAGGGAGGGGAGAGACTGTCAGGGAGAGAGGGAGGGAAGGAGGGAGGAAGGACTACTTCCTATTTATCTTCAATATTGCATATATGCACATAATGATTTGCAAGTTGTCTCCCCCATTAGATTGTGAGCTTGAGAGCACAGATTATCTTCTGCCTTTTTTTGTATCCCTGCACTCAGCACAATGTGTGGCACACAATAGACAATAAATAAATATCGACTGATTGCCTAACTCCTCAGATCTCCAAAGCAGCCCCTCTTTATACCTTTAACACTGATGCACTCCTTGTAGCATCCTCTATATAGGGTCTTTATTCTCAATAAGTGTGCTCTGTTCTGAGGTTGGTAGACCATTTCTAGGGTTTGACAGTAGACATCTGTGGGTGAGCAATGGGTGCAGGCAAGGGCCAGAGAGACCCAAGGGTGGGTCCACTGATTGGAAAGCCTGGAGCATATGACCATGACCCCTGTTCTTCCTAAGCTCAGTCATATCTCCATTCTCTGCCCTGAGTAGGGAAAGGATGCTCCTCTCCTCAGGAAGGATGTCCCTATAACTGACTTTCTACTTGGAGAGGAGATTCCCAAAGAACAAAATGGAATGCTTTTTCCTGGACAAGGAAAGAGTTTACAAGTCAGATTTTCCAGAGCCGACATGATGTGTTTCAGGTGAGGAAGAGACAGTTCCAACGGATCCAAAGGTGAGAAGTATGATGAGGAGCATCATTGCCTTGTGGACAATTTCATATTTATTTTCTACATCTTTCTTACTCATGTACAAGAGTAAGTATGATGAAAATTAAGGGCAAGGAATTTCTCTTGAATCCAATTTGATCAGGGAAGTCAGAGGGATTTGAACACTTGGTGCTTCCACCCTCCTTCACCTGTTTAACCCAACAATATCACCAGTAATCTCTCAAATGAACACCCTTGAGTTTTTCTGGGATGCCCTGCTCATAAGGCAATAGAGACAGAAAAGTTACAGTACTACAATACAGTCTGAGTTCCTTTTTCCTCTGGGGTCTGTGACTGGAGCTAGGGAATTTTCTCTGAATTCCTGAATCCTCCCACTAACACCTTCTGTCCCTGAGACTGCTGATCTCTGTCCTCTTCTGGTATGTCCCTTACATGAGAAAATATGGGTGCAAAGAAATGATAATGAGCTGTCTTTGGGGACCAAGAGATTCACATCTCTCTACTTCGCTACCTTTTCTCTTCAGTGAGAGGGCTGGGCCAGTGTTCATCTTCTATGAGACAGATTGGTTGGAGAAAATGCCTACTCCCATTATTTTGGGAGGTCTTGAGTCCTTTAGTCAGAGCTGAAAGTGGTTTAGAGTAGAATCTGTGTGATTATGCCCTTGACCCTTGGTGTCCTCTTTCAGAACAAATTTTGAGACATGCATTTTGGTGGCAACCGAATGGGATCCTAGCAGTGATTTATTCCATAGAAGAAGGCGTTTGTATTTGTTATTTGTGGACATGGCACAGCTGCCAAGATAATGGTGACCTGGGGCAGGGAAAGGGAGTAGGATAGTTGGACAACAATAAAAGGCTCTCCTCCTATGTACTGAGTGTCAATTCCCCATCCTAATTCTTTTCTCATTCTAATCTCTGGACAATCCCAACCCCAAGTATCCCTTTATCCCTTTCAAAGAAAAGTGTGACTCACCCCACATTCCCACATCAGTATGTGGATTTCTCTTCTCCACATGTGTAGTGGCCCAGAGATCTCTAGAGGAATTTGGGGGTGGGGAGAGGGGAGGGTTCCTGAGGATGGAGCAGGTTCTATATATTTTGCTATATCAGGTGGTGGTAGTATGTCAGAGGTAGTGGAGAAAATCAGCTATGGGCTGTGACTGGGTGGGAGATGAGGCAAGTGGTTACAGCCATCTAGAGGAGGCAAGGGGAAGAAAAACTGTATAGTCTACCTTGGATCAGTTTCTAAGAGGTGACAAGCCTTTGTTTGCTCTACAGGGTTTATTCTCAAGGAGGACTGGATGAACTTACTTACTTGGAGCCTCATTTTGATCTTCTTCATATTTCTAGGAATAATAATTATGGATATTCTTCCTAGATATTTTACTTTCTTTCTTACAATATTGCTGTTTTCAATGAATTTCACCAATATTGAAAACATCATCCTTTTGATGCCTGTACTGAAGATGTATTTAGCTTACCTCCATAAGATGGTGATTCAGGTAATGGGTTGTCAGGTCATCTGTCTGGCATGCTCAAAATGGCCAGATGTCCCTGGGGAAGGAGTTAAGTATGTTCTAGGGTTTAAAACAGAGGGTCACTCATGCTCAGTTTGGGAAGGAAAGGGGAAAAGTTCACAAGTGGAAGGTTTATTAAAATCAAGCCAGGAGTAAAGGATGAGACAAAGAAGAAGGTAGGTCAGGAGGCTTAGGATCTGACCTGCAGGCACCTAAGGAAGATGAGGGTTGTGACAAAAAGCAAGATCATAGTTCCTTTATTTCTCTATTCCTACTCCTTCCCTCCATCTTTTTTCTTTCTTTCCCTTTGTGATCTTTCTTTTTTTCTTCCTGCTTACTCTCTCTTTCCTTCTTTCTATCTCTAAGCTGAAACTAGCTACCATCTACCAGGACAGTGCCCCTCATTCCTACATCCTTCCCTGAAAGGGGAAGGGTGTTGCTTCCTACATTCTATCCTTTCTCCCTTCTAGTGCCAACTGGCCCACAACCTCACCAGCCCTCCAAAAACCAATACTTCACAATAGTCATGCTCCTTCCCTGAGAAAGTTTCCCAAAGGGGAAAAGAGAACTGTATTTTTCTCCCCCTACCTCAAAAGAAACTGCAAACCTCAGTATTCATGCTTCTGTTTCCAATCTATAACAACAATACAGGGGAACAGCTCTAAGAGGGTTGGTCAATTTTTCATGTTATTAATTTAGCTGTAATCAAATAAGACCACATTCAAGAAACACAAATTAGATATACTTTAAAATGTACACTATTTTGTAAAAATCTAACTGCTATATAGTTAAGATTTCAAAAAGTGAAAACTATTTCTTCATTTTAATGTTCACTAAGACCACATGTTGCCTCAAGGCTTGATTTCCCCATCCCTGCTTTTCACCCAGGACTTGACCTCCAAGTAACACAAACCTTATGTCCAAACCCTTCCACACTTAGTGAATTTTCTTCAGTATCTCTAACTCCTTTTTAGGGCTCTGTTTCCTTTGATCACTCTCTTCTCCTTTCTTTATCCTTCCCAGAAAATATTCCCTAGTGTCATATTTACAGTCAGGACTCTGGACAAATTTTGCAATACATCCTAAGTAATCTCAGGTCTCATACTTTTCCCTGGGACAGGGAACTATGGTGCACTGAGACCATTGCTGACATGGAGCACAAATGTCCCCGCTGTAGCCCATCCTGATTGATCATGAGCAGTCTGGAGTTCTGTGAGCATCTTCTGAATCACAAACTTGATTCTTTATCACCTTTTTTCATTATATGTAGTGAAGAGAGGTTGTGCCCAAAGGAACCAGGCCTTTCATTTAACACCCTAGACTATAGGGCTCACCAAATTTCTTCCAGTAAAAATGCTAGCATGCAAACTTGTTTTCTGTAGACCCCGTGAAGGTACCTTCAGGACACCTCTGATAGTACAGAGGATGATGGGAATTACATGTACATTGTCTTGTTTCCACATGCATCAGATGTCTTCCACTAGGTCTTTATGTTTTGAAAGCTTTCGTTCTATATATTTAAGATATTATAAGTATTCAATACAGCAATATTAAAAAGTATATATAAATTTAAAAATATTAAAAATATTGTTCTTAATCAGTTGTTATTACTGTTTTTTGTGAATCACTGAACATCAGAGGTGAAAGAGACCTCAGCGAGATTAGATTTATTTCATTTGACCCCTGTGGAAGAGAACTAGGAACAACGGAGTGGATGTTACAAAGAGGCAAATTTTTATTTGATTGCATGGAAAGCTTCCTATCAGTTAAAACTGTCCAAAAGTGAAATGAGTCACCTCAGAACACAGTGAATTCACTATGGCAAGAGGCTATCAAATGCAAATGCTTTCCTTCAGCACCACCACAGCATGATACTTGAGGCACTATAGTAGTGGCGCTGCTTTATAAACATTCCAAATTGGCTCTTGTGCTACCATCTTTAGACCTTCACAAAGACCATGTGGCAGGATCTTACACAGTGAGGGAATGTTGTATCTAAATTATCTACTAGATGGCACTCTATTCAAGCCAAAGAGTCTCTTGAGAGCCTCAGTCATATGCAGGAGGACACCTTTCGAAAGAACTGAAGTATCCCCTATGTCTGTCAATAATATTTAATCAGTACCTACTCTGTGTTAGACATTATGCTAAGCACTGGGGATAGAAAAGAAGATAAAACAGCTCCTGCTTTCAAGGACTTCAGAGCCTAATAGGGAAAACAATATATAAATAATGATGTACATACAAGCTATATCCACAATAAATGGGAAATAATCAACAGAGGGAAAGCACTAGAATTAAGGAGAACAGGGAAAGGCTTCATGTAGAAGGGCTGATTTTGAACTGATACTTCAAGAAAGCCAGGAGGTGGAGATGAGGAGAGTTAGCACCCAGGCATGCAGGTATTCAGAGAAAATGCCTCGAGTCAGGAGATGCAATGTCTTGTTTGAGGGACATCAAGGAGGCCAGTGTCACTGGATTGCAGAATATGTGTGTGTGTGTGTGTGTGTGTGTGTGTGTGTGTGTGTGTGTGTGTGTGTGTGTGGTTTCACAAAAGAATCAATCTGGAAGGGGAAGACTCTCACTATTTCTGGTCAGAACAGCAACAATTGCTATTCACACTTATTCTGAGCCATCAGAACCCAAGAAAAGAGCAAGTGAGGGTTGGGCTGGGATCTATTATTGACCAATCAGTGATAGCAAGAGTAATTTGGGTCCAAAGACATAGTCAAACAGCTATATTTGAATGTGGATGGGCTTTATTAAAACCTCGTTTATCAGGGCTATATTTCAAGACATTATCAATGAAAAATAGGTTGGTTGTCAGACTTTTTAAATTGATAAACAGCAAAGAAGAAAAAAGTGTAGCCTCAAATTGACAGGATATTTTCTGAAGTATAAGCAGTCACATGTAGTCTTCTAAGATTTCTGGATGATAACGAATCCAGAGACTGCTCCATATGGGTTAGTGAAGATATGGAGAAAGAAGGAAGAGCCAAAGGAAGAAAACCAACAGTACTTACTGGGAACGTTGTTAAGTAATAAGAAATTGATTTCAGTGAATCAACTTTCAGTGATTCTCCTGCTCCATTTTTTTAATATGTCATCATTTTTTTTATTATTTTATTTTTTTTCAGTGTACTACAATCACTTCCTTATAACTTAGATTTCCTTCCCCTTCTTCCCCCTCCTTCCTCCCCACCTCCTTTCTCCTTCCCAGAGACGCCATAAAATTTTTATACAGGTTCTACACATATATTCCTATTAAATACATTTTCACCTTAGTCATGTTGTACAGAAGAATTAAAATGAATGGGAGAAATCATAAAACAAAATAAAACGTAATACAAAAGAAAATGATCTGCTACATTCTGCAATCAAATTCCACAGTTCTTTCTCTGCATGTGGAAGGCATTTTGCCTTAAGAGAACAGTGGGAATTTTTTAAGTCCTTACATTGCAATGAAGTACTAAGTCTACCAGAAAAATATCCTCACACACTGCACTTGTTGCTGTGTACAAAGTTTTCCTGGTTCTGCTACTTTCGCTAGCTTTCCAGGCCTCTCTGAAGTCTTCCAGTTCATCATTTCTTATAGCACAGCAGTATTCTATTACTCATATACCACAATTTATTCAGCCATTCCCCAATGATGGGCATCCCTTTGATTTCCAGTTTTTTGTTACCACAAAGAGAGCTGCTATAAATATTTTTATACATGTGGGACACTTCCCCATTTGTATGATCTCTTGGGGATACTGTCCTAGAAGTGGTATTCCTGGGTCAAAGGGTATGCACATTTTTGTAGCCCTTTGGGCATAGTTCCAGAATGCTCTCCAGAATGGTTGGATCAGTTCACAGTGCCACCAACACAGAACTCCAACTCTCCCACATCTTCTCCAACATTTATCATCTTCTTGTTTTGTCATGTTAGCCAATCTGATAGATGTGATGTGGTATCTCAGAGTTGTTTTGATTAGCATCTCTCTAATCAATAGTGATTTAGAGCATTTTTTCATATGACTATAAATAGCTTTAATTTCTTCCTCTGAAAACTGCCTGCTTATATCCTTTGACCATTTATCAATTGGGGAATGACTTGCATTCTTGTACATTTGACTCAGTTCTCTATATATTTTAGAAATGAGGCCTTTATCACAGACACTAGTTGCAAAAATTCCTTCCCAGTTTTCTGCTTCCCTCCTAATCTTGGTTTCGTTGAGTTTGGTTGTGCACAAACTTTTCAATTTAATGTAATCAAAATAATCCATTTTGCACTTCATATGTTCTCTATCTCTTGTTTAGTCAAAAACTCTTCCCTTCTCCATAAATCTGATAAATATGTTGTTATTTGCTCCACTAATTTGTTTATAGTATCAGTCTTTATACCCAGATCATGTGCCCATTTGAACTTTATTCTTGTGTATGGTGTCAGGCATTGGTCTATGCCTAGTTTCTGCCACACTGTTATTCAGTTTTCCAAGAAATTTTTGTCAGACTGTGAGTTATTATTCCAGAAGCTGGGATCCTTGGCTTTATCAAACAACAGGTTACTATATTCATTGACTTCTGTGTCTTGAATACTTAACTTATTCCACTGGTCTACCCTTCTCTTTCTTAACCAATACCAAGTGGTTTTCATAATGACTGCTTTATAATACAATTTGAGATCTGGTAGAGCTAGGCCACCTTCCCTAGCATTTCTTTTCCTTAACTCCCTTGATATTCTGGACTTTTTGTTCTTCCAGATGAATTTTGATGTTACTTTTCCTAGCTCTACAAAATAATTATCTGATAGTTTGATTGGTATGGCACTGAATAAGTAAATTAATTTAGGTAGCATTGTCATTTTTATTATATTAGCTCTTCCCATGCAGGAGCAACTAATGTTTTTCACTCACCTCACCATGGATTTTATGCTTTGATCTGAATTTAGTAGTACAATACTATTCATGTACTAGGTATTTGATAAATATTTTTCTATTCAAGCTGCCCTAGAAGTCAGATTGATACTTTAGTATTGGAACTGTGTGGCTGGAGCTTTAGGCCAGGTGTCTTCTGGTGACAGCATCAGGGAAGGAAGAGCTGGGACCATGATCAGTGCTCCCCTCAATCTAAGGCACCTAGAAATCAAGAGATGGACCTGGAAACTATTGAAAATCCTATGAGCTACTGAAATGAAAGGGAAGGTAGCTTACTACTGTGTATCCCTTTACTAAGATCTCAGACAAGCAACCCCAAGCTTTAATTTTTTTTCATTATTTGTGAGTGTGAGGTAGAGGGCTTCATGTAGAAGCACTTAATGTTTTCCTTTTCATTTTGCTTTGGTAGTTAACCAAATCACAGCACACTGACTAAATTTTCCTTTGATTGTGAAAAACAAGTTTAATTGACTAAGAAAAGAGCCGGGTATGGGTTCTAGAGTTATTTTATCCAACTTTCAATATTTTAGTCAAGAGGCCATAGCTGGGTTCCCACTTGGCAGCCATTCTATGAAATCTCTAGCCTGGCCTCCTGCCTTGGAGAAGGGGAATCATATGATTCCTTTAGCTCTAATCACCCTTTCCTTACCTCTTTTAGAGAACTCCACCCTAAGGGACTAGAAACCCCTTTGAGAACAGTCACCTAAGTGGTACAGTGGATAGAGTCATGCACCTGAAGTCTTTTAAGAAGTTATAGGCCTTTCTGATTTGCAATCTAACTTTGGGCACATGTTAGCTATGTGAACGTGGCCAAGTGAATTAACCATTGGACACATGTTAGTTATGTGAACCTGGGCAAGGAACTTAACTTTTTTCTGACTCATTTACCTCAGTTGTAAAATGGGCATAGTGAGAACCCTTCTTTCTAGCGTAATTATGAGGATCAAATTGATGTAATTCAAATAAACTACCTCCAAACTGAATATAGCCACTGTCCCTAGCTACCTACCACCCCCACATTCAATTCACATATTTGAGCATATTTGTATTATTTCATTCCTCCACAACCATATCATCCCTTTAGCCCAAGACAGGACCACAATTTTATCAATCTTGACCCGACAGGACAACCATAATAATATGACTGGGATGTTTAACCATCAATCCATAAAAGGGAGCCTTCCCCATTATCTAATGCCTTAACAAACCCCTCTTGTTTCTGGATAATGGATAATTTGCTCATACTTTCCCAGGCACCAATAGAGTGAAACAAATCTGTGTGCTTGCTCCCATGTTTTTTAGCATGATATTTTCAGACATGTTTTCAAAAGCCTTCACTGAGGACCAACTCAGCATCAAGGTCTGCTACCTCACTGATGGTAAATTCTTCAATTTGAAAAGGCCACAAGTCAAGACCAAAGTGGAGGGAGACAGTGCATGATTTTGTATTTGCAGATGATTGTGCACTCAATACATCCTCTGAAGCTGAGATGCAGCAAAGTGTGAATTGATTCTCTGCTGGTTGCACTAATTTTGACCTAACAACTAACACCAAGAAAACAATGGTGCTTCATCATCCAGACATTGCTTACATCAAACAGAGAAGATCTGAATACTTTTGATAAATTCACTTAACTTATTAGTGTACTTTCCAAGGATGTACACATTGATAATGAGGTTGACACGTGCATTGCCAGAGCTTCAGAGCTCAGTGTTTGGGAGGCTCTGAAGGAAACTGTGGGAGAGAAGAGTTATTAGACTGACTACCAAACTGAAGGTCTAGAGAGCCATTGTGCTGACCTCATTGTTGTATGCCATGGACAGAATACCTGTGACATGTCAGAAAATTGAATCACTTGCTTTTGAATTCTTAGGAAGATCACCTGGCAGAATAAGATACAAGACACTAGGATCCTTTGTGAACTAAACTGCCAAGAATACAAGCTCTACTGTACAGGGCACAAATCTAATGGGTTTACCACATTGTTTGAATGCTAAATATATGCTTGCCAAAAAGGTTAATTTATGGAGAACTCACATATGGCAAGCATTTACATGACAGTCAAAAAAAATGATGCAAGGACACTCTCAATGTTTCTCTTAAGAACTTTGAAATTGATTGACATGAAAAAAATGAACACAGAACCACCCAGCATGGTATGCCCTCATCAGAGAAGGTGATGTGCTCTACGAGAAAAGTAGCATTTAAGTAGTTCAAAAGAAATGTGAGATGCACAAATTTAGAGAATCCACTCCAAATATTCTCATGGACTATATGTGCCCAAACCATGGTAGATAATTCTGATCTCCTATTGGTTGAATCTTCCACCATTGGACACACTGTAACATGAATCTAACATATTGATGCTATTTTTGTCTTCTTCAAGAATGGAGGAAGAAAAGAACTAATTATTCTAGAGGGAAATAAATAAAAAATTAAATAAAATTAATAGAAGGAATTACTAACTGTAGCAATGCAGTATGGTATAAAACAATTCCACAAAACAATACGTTTTCTCAATATCAGCAACAAAATCCATCAGGAAGAAATAGAAACGTATATTCCTTTCAAAATTCTTCACTATGTGTAAAAGATGTCAGGGACAATACAAACCAGATTGACGTATAGAATCAGACCCGTCACAAGGAAACTAGCAAAGGATTACTTTTACTTTACAGAATTTGGCAAACTAATAACAAAATTCAGAAAGATAAAAAAGAATCAAGGAAAATAATTAAAAGAGTGAGAAGGAATAGATTAAGTAGTACTAGCCCTCAAAATGCACTGCCATCAAATAGTAATCACCAAAACAATTTGATACTGATTTTAAATATATAGAAGTTGTTCAGTGGGACAAATTAGGCAAATATGATTCAGATGTAATTGAACACAGTAGGACTGTGTAGTTTTTTTTTTAAATATAAATTTATTTATTTAACTTTTTACATTCATTTTCACAAATTTTGGGTTCCAAATTTTCTCCCCATTTATCCCCTCCCCCCACCCCAATACACCAAGCATCCTAATTTTCCCTATCACCAATCTGCCCTCTCTTCTGTCATCCCTCCCTTCTCTTGTCCCCATCTTCTCTTTTGTCCTGTAGGGCCACATGACTTTCTATTCCCCATTAACTGTATTTCTTATTTCCTAGTAGCAAGAACAATACTCAACAGTTGTTCCTAAAACTTTGAGTTCCAAATTCTCCTTATCTCTCCCTCCCCACCCATTCCATTTGGGAAGGCAAGCAATTCAATATAGGCCATATCTGTGTAGTTTTGCAAATGACTTCAATAATAGTCGTGTTGTGTAAGACTAAATGTATTTCCCTCCATCCTATCCTGCCCCCCATTGTTTCTCTTCTGTCTTTTGATCCTGTCCCTCCCCAAGAGTGCTGACTTCAAATTGCTCCCTCCTGCCATTGCCCTCCCTTCCATCATCCCCCCCACCCTGCTTATCTCCTTCTCCCCCACTTTCCGGTATTGTAAGATAGGTTTTCATACCAAAATGGGTGTGTATTTTATTCCTTCCTTTAGTCAAATGTGATGAGGGTAAACTTCATGTTTTTTTCTCAGCTCTCCTCTTTTTCTCTCCACTAAAAAGTCTCCTGCTTGCCTCTTAAATGAGATATAATTTACCCCATTCCATTTCACCCTCTGTCCTCCCACTACATTTCTCTCTCACTGTTTACCTTAATTTCTTTTAAGATATGATCCAATCCTATTCAATTCACTCTGTGCTCTCTGTCTCTATATGTGCATGCATGTGTGTATGTGTGTGCATGTGTGTATGTGTGCATGTACATGTGTACATGTGTGCGTGTGTGTGTGTGTGTATGTGTGATCCCACCAACTACCCAGATACTGAAAAGTTTTAAGAGTTACAAATATTGTCTTTCCATGTAGGAATGTAAACAGTTCACCTTTGATAAGTCCCTAATGACTTCTCTTTGCTGTTTACTTTTTCATGTGTCTTCTCATTCTTGTGTTTGAAGGTCAAATTTTCTTCTCAGCTCTGGTCTTTTCATCAAGAATGCTTGAAAGTCCTCTGTTTCATTGAAAGACAATATTTTCCCCTGAAGTATTATACTCAGTTTTGCTGGGTAGATGATTCTTGGTTTGAGTCCTAGTTCCTTTGACTTCTGGAATATCCTATTCCATGCCCTTCAATCCTTTAATGTAGAAGCTGCTAGATCTTGAGTTATCCTGATTGTATTTCCACAATACTGGAATTGTTTCTTTCTAGCTGCTTGCAAGATTTTCTCCTTGAGCTGGGAATTCTGGAATTTGGCCACAATGTTCCTAGGAGTTTCTCTTTTTGGATCTCTTTCAGGCGGTGATTGATGGATTCCTTCAATACTTATTTTACCCTCTGGTTCTAGAATATCAGGGCAGTTTTCCTTGATAATTTCATGAAAGATGATGTCTAGGCTCTCTTTTTGATCATGGCATTCAGGTAGTCCCATAATTTTTAAATTGTCTCTCCTGGATCTATTTTCCAGGTCAGTTGTTTTTCCCATGAGATATTTCACATTCTCTTCCATTTTTTCATTCTTTTGGTTTTGTTTTGTGATATCTTGGTTTCTCAGAAAGTCATTAGCCTCCATCTGTTCCATTCTAATTTTGAGAGAACTCTTTTCTTCAGTGAGCTTTTGAACCTCTTTTTCCATTTGGCTAATTCTGCTTTTTAAAGCATTCTTCTCACTGGCTTTTTGAACCTCTTTTGCCAATTGAGTGAGTCTATTTTTCAAGGTGTTATTTTCTTCAGCATTTTTTTTGGGTCTCCTTAGCAGGGTATTGACCCGTTTTTCATGCTTTTCTTTCATCTCTCTCATTTCTCTTCCCATTTTTTCCTCCACCTGTCTAACTTGATTTTCAAAATCCTTTTTAGCTCTTCCATGGCCTGAGCCAGTTGGATATCTATTTCGGGTGTTTGAGGTACAGAGGCCTTGACTTCTGTGTCTCTCCCTGATGGTAAGCATTGATCTTCCTCATCAGAAATGAAAGGCAGAAACATCTGTTCCCCAAGAAAGTAGCCTTCTATGGTCTTATTTTTCTTCCCTTTTCTGGGCATTTTCCCAGCCAGTTACTTGACTTCTGAGATTCCTCTCCACCCCCGCCTAGATCTGCCCAGCTAGTGCTTGGGGTCTGAGATTGAAATGCTGCTCCCCAGCCTCAGGGCTTTCAGTGGCTGGGTGAAGCTGCTATTCAATGTGAGCTTAACTTCTGTTGCTCAAGTGGGGGCAGGGCCGCCTCCCAGGCTCAGTTCCCTCAGGGGGTTTATGCAGAGACCTTCAGTAATGAAGCTCCTGCCTGCTCGGGGAGTCCTGGGCTGCCGTTGCCTCTGCTGCTGCCTCTGCTGCTGCCTCCTGAGGGGGCCTGAGCCACGGAGACACCCTGCTCCCCTCTCGGCTAGCCCAGAAGTCTCTCTCACTGACCTGTAATGCCTGTGGGTGGAGGGAACTCCATGGCCACTGGAGTTTCCGTCCCTGAAGCCTGCTTGGATCTGCTCCTCTTGGGGCCACGCATCCAGGGCAGGGCAGGGGTGGGCTCCACTGTCTGGTGCACGATGTACCTTTGGGGTCAGTTTTTCAGGGCTCTCTGGAACAGAAATCTCCTCCACTGCATTGCTGCTCGGCTTGCACTGCTCCAGAATTTGTGGGGCGTTCTTTTTATAGAAAATTTATGGGCTGTGGGTTTGGAGCTAGCATATCTGAGTCTTTCTACCCCACCATCTTGGCTCCTCCCCCTATCCATACGTTTACATTGGTGATTCCTCAGGCTTGAAATACTCTCCTTCCTCTCCTCTGCCTGGTTTCTTTCCAGACTGCATTCAAAGTTCCACACCTGAAATTACCTTGTATCTATTTTGTATATAGGTACATTTATTACTCTCAGGTGGATTATAAGGTCCTTGAAAGCAAGAATGATTGTACTTATGTATCTGGATTCCCCCCACATCCAGTCTATTGCCTAGCACATAAAATACATACTAAATAAACACTGATTGATTTCAGTATAGCTTATGTCACAGAGCTTTTGGAGGACACTCTCCCACAAGGAGGCCTCAGTCCTCGCTTTAAGCCGGCATGATCTCTAACGAAATGGGAATAATCTTGTCTTATACTCTCTGGCTTCTTACACCCTACCCCAAATCAGAACTCCAGAGAAAACCTCTTAACCAAAGTTAGGGTATGGTTCATCTCAAGGGACATCACAAATGCATGAACAAAATTTTTTCTAATAATTTCTCAATATGCAAAGTAGTAAATATCCTGTTTAGAATAGTGATTTATTTTTTCTTCCACAGAAGGACTTTCCAGAACTATAGCACAGAAGACACAAATACACATTGATAAATACTTAAAACATGAAACAGCAACCTGTAACAAAGGCAGCCATCAATAGATACTTAAAGGATTCATGTTATCCATCATTTTTCCTTTGCTCTGCCAGGAGGAAAAGACATCCGAAAGGTTTACAAGTCAGCTGAACAGGGATTTCACCTTCAGGTTGGATGAGCAGCTCCAAAAAGATACCTATCTTTTGGCTAGCCAGGCATCCATGACCCATCCTCCTGTTGGCGGTCATCTTCGAAGAAGTAACATCATTGTAGGAAACGCTTCCTGCCAACAAGCACCCAGAACTTACAATGACTGTGAACCACCTGAATTCATGGGGTGGCCCCCATCCTTCTCATGCTTGGTGCACCATCATCTGTGTTCATGGAAAGAAACTGAAGATTGGGTCTCAGGGAAGCATGTGCACACACTGACACCTGCACATATTCACGATAGTCTTCTACTGAGAAGGAAGTAAAGGGAAAGATCCCCTCTCTCCCTTTATGTTGTAAGTCTGAAAAAGATCAGTTGCAACAGACATACACAAGAGGGGTGGGGGAAAGAGAAAGGAGATTATTTAACTTTTTAAGCCTATTAAATGTATAGGTCTTTCTAGTTGAGTTGCAATTGTTTTTGAAAGAATGTTCCTCCTCTTCCCTAATGTAATGGGGAGTAAGGGATCAACTGATAGACTCCTGTTGTGGGTGCCTTTTAGCAAGGCATCACAGCACATGTGTCATGGGAATGGCCTGATATTGGGGTCCACTGGAAGGGTCCAGAGCACAGGTTCAGTGTACAATTATAATCACATCTGGGGTGTAAAACCACTGTCGTATCTCACCTACAGGCCTAGCCAGGCTATAGAATTCTGTCACACACACAGTTCAGAACATGATTACTAGACTGCTAGGTCAAGGATGGTGGAACCAGGACTGACACTTCCTGAACTATTTCATTCTGGGAACACTGAACTTTGGAATATATAAAAGGGTCTACAAATTCTGCTGCTTAGGGGAGGAGAAGTCAAGAAGATTGTGGAATACAGCAGGGAATAAGGATGGTTAGATATATTTGTCATTTAAGTATATCATGTGGAGTTTACGTTGGTATGGGAAAAAATCTCTGCAAGTGATCATTTTTTTTGCTATATACATATATATGTAATATACACATATATTTATAAATATGTAAAATTTCTATTTTAGGGGGTGGGAATAACCATTTTTAAGGTGCTTACTTAGTGCCAGGAAATATGTTTCACAAATATTGAGTCATTTGATCCTCACACAGCAACCCTGTGAAGTAGGTGCTACTATAATCCCCATTTTACAGTTAGAGAAACTGAGGCAAGCAAGGTTGACTTGCCCTGGGTCTAGTAAATGTCCGAGGTCAGATTTAAACTCAGGTCTTCCTGAAGCCAGGCAAAGTACCCTATTCATTGTGCAACCTAGCTGCCTCTGAAATAATAAAAATTTTGTTATCAAGGTCATCTCATGGAACTTCTCCCTCCTCATGAGATAATGAAGGTGCCACAAAACATGGTTTGGAAAATGAGACCTTGTACACAGTATCACTTTGGATTTCCTTAAGGCATTTGATAAATCTGTTATAATAACCTCATGATACAGATTGAGATGTTGATGATGAAGCTCTGGACTAATTTTTAACAACAGTACTGAGGTTTACTGTGGTTTTTAATTAAATGACAGACTAGTATTACATAAAAGGATAGGTTTGCTGTTATCTAGAATATTATAACCATATGAGGAGAAGTTCAACACCCCAAATGAAAGAAGAAGGATGTGGTAGAAAGATGAGAAACCAAAGATAACAAGGGGAGTGTAAAAAGGGGAATCCATCATACCTCCATGCTTAGTTATCTTTCCCTTTTGAAGGACATTGCCATTAGGACTGAGTGCCTCAGTCTACCATCCTCTCCCTCTTTCCTTTTCCTGGCTGTCTCCCCATACTCCAAATGATGAGTGTTCTGGGTTGTTGTTTTTTCCACTGTTTATTGAGAAGGAAAAAGTGAACATACAGATTTATGTTCTACAGACCAGAGAAATAATTTTATAATATTATAAACCATTTATAATATACAGACCCAGAAAATGTCATTAGACAAAAGCAAAAAGAAAGAAACATACTGCATCCCAGATGAGGAAATGCATACCATCTAGATCTAAGTTGGCCTTTGCTGACTCTCTCTTGGCATGGAGATATTATCCTTTCTTGGCCACTCACACAAGCACCATTTATCCCATTAGGATCCTCCCTGAGATTTGGGATCCCCTTCCTTACTTCATCCCTCCACCCTTGACATGGAAGATGGAGCTCATTCTCTCATCACAAGCTTATTCTCAAACACTGAGGAAATTTCTTGATGGCATTGATGGGGTCTCCACCAGGTTTTATTGCTTCTACATAAATTGACTACCTGGGTGTCCTTCCTCTATGTATAGAAAAAGTCATCACACACAATTAAGGTTTTCAACCCAACACTTGTAAAAGAGATCACCTCATCTCCCCTCTCCAATATATACAAAATAGCTCCTTAAGTATACCCAAAACAATTATATCCTTCCTACAACCTGCTCTGTAAAGTCTAGAATTATTCTCAATGAAAATGCTCTGGCCTATGACTGAAAAAAAAATTTCTTGAGTTTAGGGAGAGGGCCCTGTGAAGGACAAATGAATGAAAGGAATAGAATAGGAAGAAGTTAGATTGAAAGGTTTAGTTACCTCATGTCTAGGGCCTCCACAAAAGGAAGCATAGAGGGAATTAGTATAAAATGTTCTTCCACTCAATGCTTAAAAATTACAAGTCTTATATGTGTCCATTGGCAAAGACTTAAAACATTAAGCATAATCCATAACTCCAACGATATTCTCTCAGGACCTTGACATTGGAATGATCTGTTTCACTTTCTCCTTGACTCTGCACTGTCCAGACAATTACCTCAAGTCTCATGTCTTCTGGTAAGTCTGGAAATATTTGACCTCATCTTTCTATCACTGTTAATCTTCTGTGAGCCATATGTAGCTGCAGAAAACTCTTTCTGCTTCCAATCAGCTCCAACTCATCCTCTTTGAAACATCCCTGTGACCCTGTTGCCAACACAAGTACCATGGGATTGCTGCATCGCAGAGCATGTGTTCCAGAAATTTCTGAGTTGGTTCAGCTCCCTGTGCTTCAGTGGGATGTTCTCTACCCAGAATAAAGAATAAGATACCCTTGATATTGCCAATAAATTCATTATACTTTTGTAATGTCCCCCCCCTTTGAAACTCATGCCCAATTCACAGCATCAGTTACACCTATTGGCTCTTCAGAGGAGCAGCTATTCCTACAGGCAGTGAGGAGGTTCAGTGGATGGAATGCTGGCCTGAGGTCAGGAACACATGGGTTGAAATCCAGCCTCAGACATTTACTAGCTATGGGACCTTGGACAAGTTACTTATCCTCTATGCGCCTTGGTTTCCTCAAGTATAACACAGGGATAATAAGAATCATGTGTACCTTCCAGGGTGGATGTGGGGATCAAAAGAGATAATATTTTTAAACCACTCAGCACAGTGTCGGGCATAGTAGTTACTCAGCATAGTAGTTGCTCATTAAGCACTCATGTCCTGCCTTTATTCCTTCAGTTCCAAGATTCTAAGGGTCACCTTGTGGCTTTGCATGAGCAGCTGAACTTGTCTCTGTCTCCCCACATCCCATACCACATGACCTGGTCTCCTTGCTGCTTACTCCCTCAGCCCAGCTAATTATGGCCAGTCACATAGCAGAGGCTACTTCATCAAAGAACAAAAACAGGAAATAGAGAGTCACAGGAAATTTACCTACCAGGAGAATAACCCAAGGTACCAGAGGCCTCAAGTGAAAGGCACCCTCAGAGACTGTCCCTGATACTGCCATGTACAACCACTCTGCTCTTTCCTCAACCTCATTTGTCCCTTCAGAATAGCCTTTGACTCCAACTCATCCCCACATTTACAGCAGGGCTGCTAACAGTCCAGCCTCCATTCAAAGATTTCTTCCATGTCTCTGGGGTTCAGATAGTGTTCTAGAACTCCACCCACTTAGTGACTGTCACCAAGTCCTGTCTCCTGACCCATCCTTACCCAATAGTCTTCCAAATTTGAAAACCACTGACTTAACTGTCTGTAATTTACTTTTAATTTTCACTTTAGGTAGAACACAGAATCTATCCCCACTCCAGAAGAGCTCTCCTTGCTGCCAAGGTAAGCAATGTCATAGATAATATGTGTGACCTTCCATAAGTCTCCTGTCTTTTTCGCTATTTTTCTTCTGATAAAATGTATATATTGGGTGTATGATAAAATGTGTATATATGGAGTGGGATGTAGTGGTAGGGTGGGGGGAATTTTGGACTTTATTGTCTCCAAGGTGCCATCCTTCTATGTGACTCCACAATACTAGAATTTCCCACTCCTTTATCTCCCCCACCCAATATATTTGAGAGAAAATAGACGAGAGAGCCTGATGGCTTGAGAGATGACTTCTGGGAAGTCCCTGGGGTCTGCTGGGGGTAGAGGAAGTGTGTGTGTGTGTGTGTGTGTGTGTGTGTGTGTGTGTGTGAATTTGCAGTGGAGGGAGGTATTATACAAGTGAGTGGAGCACAAATGAGGTAGTAGAGAGTTGAAATCAAACAGACCTGAGCTTTTATTCCTTTGTTGACACTAACTTTGTGACTATGGGAAAATCCCTTAAGCTCTTTGATACTTAGTTTTCTCATCTTTAAAATGGCAATAGTAAAGCCTAATGAAGTAATAGTACCTATTTCTCAGAATTCTTATTAGATGTATTTGAAATGATTTGCAATTGCCAAATTGGGATATAAAATGTTTATCACTATTATTGTAGAGAAAGGATCAGCTTTTAAATTCCTGCCTTGGTGAGACCCAAGCTCTCACAATATCAGATACTTCCAAATGGATATAAAATAGGAACTCTGGCCAGGTCGTCATTAGGTCCTGTAATTCTTCAGGTTTCTGAATGGACGAAGGTCTCTGGACCAAACTGGGCTAAAGAATTTAAGAGTTGAAGGCACTTCAAGACCAAGGACATTAGGGGGACTCAGAGAATGAGGGTCTGAAAGAATGGAGGGAGAGGGTGTGTGCTTCAATGGCTTCAATGTGTTCAGAGCAAGGAAGGAAGAATAATGAGACAGTGGAAGGAGCCCTAAAGAGGAAGCCATTAACCAGCACTAGGGAATAATCAGTTCAGTAGCAACTTAGCAATTGTAATGCCAATCACAAACAGTCCTCAGAAGAACTCTAAAAGGGAAGTGCTATCATTACCCCTTCCCATTTTAAAGTTAAGGAAACTGAGAGTGACAATCAAGAAAATAAAGAGCTAAAGTGGTTTGGGTTTAAAGGCATAGTCAAGTAGCTCTATTTGGATCCCAATGGACTTTATCAAAGCTTGGATTATCAGAGCTGTATTTCAAGACATTAGGGATGAAAACTATGTGAGACAAAAGAATTAATTATCCTAGTTTTAAAAACACATATAGAATAAATAAATGTGGAAGAAGTAAAAAAATGTTCAACCCCCTCAAAATCTTGCAAAATATAAGCAATCAAAACTCCATATAAGGACATGTGTGTTCCTCCATCATTGCTGAAGAAGAACATGCCATCAGGGAAGTGATGACAGGACTTACACTTGACTGTTTTGAGTGATGGATGGCTGTGCAGGTGACTAGCCTTACTTCTCTTCCACAATCATCTGAATCCAGTGACTAGATATTCATTAGGATGACTGGAGATGACTGAGGATGAGGCAATTAGGTCTAAGTGACTTGCCCATGGTCTGCTGGTCTTGCTGTTGGTGCTGATGGGATTGACAGAGTTAAGGAGGAGATTGGGCACATTTTATGAGACCATAAGGTTCCCTTTACCTGGGGAAATCTTAATATTTCATGTGCCCTGTCCCTATTTGGCATTCTTGTGAAGCCTGTGAAGTCTTTCTGTTTTACTTGCTTACATTAATAATTAAAGGAAATGCTAAATTTCAGTTAGAAGTAGATGAAAATATAGATGCATTCTTTTTCTATTCAAGTTCAGAAACCTCTAAAATTCTGTCCATAGCCCTCCAAGCAGACTACAGGTTTAGCTTCCTTGCTTAAGCTCTCACAGTACATTCAGTGTGCTCCTCACTGGCTACTGAAGTTTAAGGGATTAGCAATCTTGAAGAGGAGAATGAGCTTGTGAGGTGAAAAGAGAGAGTTGAGAGGAGAGGGGGGTGCAGCCAAATTGGAGAGTGGTAGCATCAGTGACCAAAGGAAGAGGAGGGTTCCCTTCCGGGAAATGTGCAGAAGTCCAGGTTTGGATTTCCCAGGACCAAGTAAGTCTCCCTGGGGTGGATAAGAAGGCTTCATGTGACAACTCAGGAGGTAAAAATAACGTTTGGAAACGTTACAGAGTCCCACCTATTACTGCAGGCAGTGTCTGCTGGTCCTCAGAGGACTGAACTCCTTTAATTTCTCATGTTTTTCTTCTTATCTTGAGTTGCCCCGTCTCTGTGTTGTTTTCTTATCTCTACCCCTAAAGCTCCTTCCCCTCCCTATCCTCACCCACTTACCCCATGTACCCTTTCTGTATATTACAGATAAGGGAAGACACAGGTATATGGAGATGATAGCTCTTGGTCTCTTGAGAACAGACCCACAGAAGGAACTGCAAAGTCTTCTCTCCATTTCAGTCTCTTTTTGTTTCAAATGGATAAGATTTTTATCAAATATGCCATGTATATCTCTTACTGTCACTTACCCCTTCTCCTACTCTAAGATCTGTCACAACCACTTTTAATATTCTCAATCTCACACACACTCACAAACACACACACACACACACACCAGCATTCTCTGTTTTTCTCTCCAAGGTCTGAAGACTCTCAGTCCTACAGTCTCCCTTCTCTTTTTGTGGGTTTTACATTTCTACCTTCCTCCTTGAAATATCTTCATTTGTCTAATGGAAGATTGTGTTTGTATTGTTTCCAGACCCTACTTCTAAGGAAGGGAATGAGATTCAGTGAGGAAAGACTCACTGTGGGCTGAGGGGTGAGTCTGTCTAAGTCATCTTCTTTTCTTTCTACTACTCTGCAAACCATTCATTCCCTCATTCTCTGACAACTTTCCCAATCCTTTCTCTTGATTTCCTCCTTTTGTCCCCTTTCTCCCTTCCAATGCCCTCACAATCCCATCAGAGATACTCATTTGTCGCCTGTAAGACACTTTATGAAACCAGTTCTTGGAGGGTCTGGTCCAACTGTGATTATAGCACCGGGATCTCTGATGCTCTTATCTGGAAGCCTTGCATGGTGGGCAAATGGATGGGACATTGCCCAATCTAAGAACAGATAACAGGTTAGTTTTGAATTCTTGATTTTTAAGGACTTGGAAATCACTTCCTTGGAGCAGAATAGGAGTCTCTAGTCACTAGTGATAATTACCTTAAGTGTAGAAAGAGGATGGAATTCATGAACCAAATCAGAAATCATAAAAAGAATATTTTGCCATGTCAAGCTATAGTTTCTAAGATAAGAAAATCAAAGAAGCTAGACAGATGTGGAAAAGAAGTCTGTAACTTGGATCTGAAGTCAAGAAAGTCAACCCTGAGTGAAGGGAGAAAATACCATGAATGGGAACACTAATATGTTTCATTTCCTTTCTCCACTTGAGACATTCTCATAAGGCAGTAGAGTGTTATCCACACCTTCTCCCTCTGCTGTGTTGGCCCTAAAACTGGTATTTCTGGAAGAAGAGGGAGAAGAATATAGGAAATTGGAAAGCATAAAGGAAAGGAGAGAAAAAGGAAAATACAAGAGGAAAGGATGGGAGTGGGAAGAGAAATTTGAGGGAAGTATCTTGTTTGTTCTTCTGACACCTGTCTCCGTGTCTCTGCACACACAGCCACTACCACAGTTCAGGCCCTTGTCACCTTTTGCCCTGAACTACAGCAACAGTCTCCCAATTGGGCTTCCCAATTCATTCCTTTGCCTCCAAAGCATCCTCCATATAGCTCCCAAAGTGGTTTCCCTAAAACAGGTCTATCCATGTTACTCCATTATTCCATAAAAATTTTTGGCTCACTTCTACTATTAGATATAAACTCTTTGGTTTGGTATTTAAAGTCTTTTACAAGCTGGCCCCAATCTATGGGGCCTTCTTGTTATTTCTCCTATGTGGCACTCCATCTGCCATCTCCATCCATGCCTTTGCACCGGTGATTCCTCATGCTGGAAATATTCTCCTTCCTCTCCTCTGCCTAGTTTCTCTCCAGGCTGCTTTCAAAATGCCACACTTGAAATTACATTGTTGCTATTTTGTATATAGGTACATTTGTTTCTCTCAGGTAGATTATAAGGTCCTTGAAGGCAAGAATAATTCTATTCATGTCTCTGTGTTCCCCCTATATACAACCTATTGCCTAGAATATAAAATATATACCAAATAAACACTGATTTATTTCAGTATAGCCTATGTCACAGGGCTGTTGGGGGACATTCTTCCATGAGGAAGCCTCAGTCCTAGCTTTAAACCAGCATGATCTCTAAAGAAATGGGAACAGTCTTGTCTTATGCTCTCTGGCTTAGTACACCCTACACTAAATCAGAACTCCAGAGCAAACCTCTTAACCAAAGTTAGGGTATGGTTCATCTCAAGGGACATCCATCACAAATGCATGAACAAGATCCTTTCTAATAATTTCTCAGTATGCAAAGTACTAAATATTCTGTTTAGGATAGTGATTTATTTCTTCTTTCACAAAGGGACCTTCTACCTAAAGCAGAGAAGGTACAAGTACGCTTTGACAAATACTTAAAACATGAAACAGAAACCCATAACAAAGGCAGCTATCAACAGACACTTGCAGGATTTATGTTATCTATCAATTTTACTATGAATTGCCAGGAGGAAAAGACATCCAGAAGGTTTACAGATCTGTTGAACAGGGATTTCATCTTCATTTTGAATGAGCAGCTTCCTCTGGCTAACCAGGTATGCATGACCCATCCTCCTGTTGGTGGTCAAGTCTTGAAGAAATAGCATCATTGTAGGAAACACTTCCTGCCAACAAGTACCGGGAACTTTCAATGACTGTGAAGCACGTGAATTCATGAGGTGGTCCCCATCCATCTCATGTTTTCTGGTCCATCAAGTGTGTTCACGTAAAAAAATTTAAAAAAAAGGAATTAAGGACTGAAGATTCGATCTCATGCAAGCACTTGCACACAGTGCCACCTGCACGTACCCACAATAGCTATTACTGAAAAGGAAGTAAAAGGAGAGATTCCCTCTCCCCCTTTATGTTGAAAGTCTGAAAAAGAGTAATTCCAAGAGAAAAACTCAAAGGGAATGGGGGGATGGAGAAAGGATTGTTTAAATTTTTAAACCTTCTAAATGTTTAGAAGGTTAAATAGGTCCTTCTGGTTGAGTGGTCAATCCTTTTTGAAAGAATATTCCTCCTCTTCCCTAATGTAATGGGGAGTAAGGAATCAAATGAGAGATTCCAGTTGTGGGTGCCTTTTAACAAGGCATCAGAGCACATGTGCCATGGAAATGACCTTTTATTGGGTCCACTGGAAGAGGCCAGAGCAAAGGCTCAGCTTGTAATTATAATCCTGTCTGTGGTGTAAAACCACTGTGGTATCTGATCTCCAAGCCCAACTAGCTAGGCTACAGCATTCCATCACATACACAATCCTGAACATGCATACTATACTGCTAGATCAAGGATAGTGGATCAAGGACTGATACTTCCCTAACTATTTCAAAATAAAAAATTTCTTGGGTTTTGGGAGAGGCCTCTGTGAGGGACAAATGAATGCAAAGAATAGAACAAGGAGAAGGGCTGAAAGGTTCAGTTACCTCATGTCTAGGGTCTCCACAAAAGGAAGTAAAGATGGAATTAGTATAAAATGTCAGTCAGTATAGGATTGTTATTTGTTTCCTCCACAAAATGCTCAAAAATGACAAGTCTTATACGTGTCCACTGGAAAAGACTTAAGACATTAAATATAACCCATAACTCAATGATATTCTCTCAGGAGCTTGATATTTTAATGAGCTGTTTCACTTTTTCCTTGACTCTGAACTGTCCAAACAATTACCTCCAGTCCCATGTCTTCTAGTAAGTCTGCCAGAGTTTGGCCTCAACCTCCTATCACTGGTAATCTTCTATGACCAAGATGTGACTGCAGAAAACTCTTTCTGCTGCCAATGAGCTCCAACTAAGAGCTCCAGAATGACCTAAAGGCCAATATCATGACCACTTTTGGTCAGTTTTGCTCAGGCATAGAAACATGAAGCAGAAGGATCCCAAGAACGAGTCTCAGACAGGTCTAGGCAACTAATGCTGTCATATGTGAACAGTTACCATTGCTGACAAAGGGACAGGGTTTAGGAGATGCCCTTCTTACTTTTTCATGAGAATTCCCGGAAGGAGAGTGAGTGCTAAGGCACAAGCCAAAAAGAGAGAAAGAAAGGAGCAACAGTGGACGTTCTCTCTCCATTTAAAATCTGTTGAATGGGCTGTTCCTCCAGGCTCAGTGGCCAATCCTCTTTGAAACATCCCTGTGCCTCTGAGGCCAACATAATTACCATGAGAATGCTGCTTCATTACAAATATTGAGTCCTTCAATGTAGAGTATGTATTCCAGAAATTTCTGAGTGAGTTCAGGTCCCTATTCTTCAGTGGAATGTTCTCCAGCCAGAGTAGAGCATAAGATGCCCATGATTGTTGCCAAAAAAATCATTCTACTTTTGTAATGCCCCCTCCTTGAAACTCATTCCCAACACACAGCATCAGTTACACCAGTTGGCTCCCCAGAGCCAACTGCCCTTCTACAGGCAGCAAGGTGGTACAGTGGATGGAATGCTGGGCCTGAAGTCAGAACACATGAGTTGAAATCCAACTTCAGACAGTTACTCACTATGGGACCCTGGAAAAGTTATTTAACCTCTATGTGCTTTAGTTTCCTCAAGTATAACATAGAGACAATAATAATCATATCTACCTTCCAAGGTTGATGTGAGGATCAAAAGAGATTTTTAAACCACTCAGCACAGTGTTGGGCATAGTAGCTACTCATTAAGTGCTCATGTCCTCTCTTTGTTCCTTTAATTCCAGAATTCCAAGGGTCACCTTGTGGCTTTGCATGAGCAGCTGAACTTGTCTCTGTCTCCCCACATCCCATACCACATGACCTGGTCTCCTTGCTGCTTACTCCCTCAGCCCAGCTAATTATGGCCAGTCACATAGCAGAGGCTACTTCATCAAAGAACAAAAACAGGAAATAGAGAGTCACAGGAAATTTATCTACCAGGAGAATAATCCATGGCACCAGGGGCCTCAAGTCAAAGGCACCCTCAGAGACTGTCCTTGATACTGCCGTGTGCAACCACCCTGCTCTTTCCTCAGCCTCATCTTTCCCTTCACAACAGCCTTTGGCTCCAGCTCATCCCCACATTTACAGCAGGGCTGCTAACAGTCCAGCCTCCATTCAAAGATTTCTTCCATGTCTCTGGGGTTCAGATAGTGTTCTACAACTCCACCTACTTAATGACTGTCACCAGCCCTGTCACCTGACCCATCCCTACCCAATAGTCTCCCAAAATTTCAAACCCATTGACTTAGCTGTCTGTAATTTAATTTTAATTTTCACTTTAGGTAGAACACAGAATCCATTCCCACTCCAGAAGAGCTCTCTGAGGTACCAAGGTAGGTAATGTCATAAATAATATGTGTGACCCTCCATAAATCTCCTTCTGTCTTTTTTCTATTTTTCTTATGATAAAATGTGTATATTGGGTGAACATGGAGGGGGATGTAGTGGTAGGGTGGGGGGAATTTTGGACTTCATCATCTCCAAGGTTCCATTCTTCTATGTGACTCCACAATACAAGAATTTTCTACTCCCTTACCTCCCCCACTCAATACATTTCAGAGGAAATGTACCAGAGACTGATGGCTTGAGAGATGACTGCTGGAAAATCCCTGGGGTCTGCTGGGGGTTGAGCAAGTGTGTGTCTGTGAATTTGCAATGGAGGGAGGTATACTGGTAAGTGGAACAGAGATGAGGTAGTAGATAGAGAGTTGGAATCAACAGACCTGGGCCTTTATTCCCCTGGTGGCATTAACTTTGTGACTATGGGAAAATCCTTTAAGCTCTTTGATACTTAGTTTCCCCATCTTTAAAATGGCAATAGTAAATCCTACTGAAGTGGTAGCACCTATTTCTGAGAATTCTTATTAGATGTATTTGAATGATATCTGTAAAATGTTTTGCAGTTTCCACTTTATCTAACAAAAAGTTGATCACTATTATTGTAGAGAAAGGACCAGCTTTTAAACTCTTGTCTTTGTAAGAACTAAGCTCTCACAATATCAGATACTTCCAAATGAGTATAAAATATGAACTCTGATCAGGTCATCATTAGAAACTGTAATTCTTCAGGATTCTGAATGGACAAAAGATGTCTGCACCAAAACTGGGCTAAGGAATTTAAGAGCTGCAGGCACTTCAAGACCAAGGATATTAAGGGGACTCAAGGAATTAGGGACTGAAATAATGGAGGGAGAAGGTTGTAATTCAATGGCTGAAAATGTGTTCGGAGCGAGAAAGGAAGAATGATGAGACTGTGGAAGGAGTCCTAGAGAGGAAGTCATTAACTAGGACTAGGGAATAATCAGTTCAGTAGCAAATTAGCAATTGTAATGCCAGTCCCAAACAGTCTTCAGAAAAACTCTAAAAAGGAAATGTTATCAATAACTGCCCCCACCCAAATTTTACAGTTAAGGAAACTGAGGCAGACAATCAAGAAAATAAAGAGCCAAAGTGGTTTGGGTTTAAAGGCATAGTCAAGTAGCTCTACTTGGATCTCAGTGGACTTTATCAAAGCCTGGTTTATCAGAGACATATTTCAAGACACCAGGGATGAAAACTACATGAGACAAAAGAGCTAATTGCTTTAGCTTTTAAAAAAAATTATAGAATAAATAAATGTGGAAGAAAAAAATAAAGTCCAAACACAAGGAATCTTGCAAAATATAAGCAATCAAAGCTGAATATAAGGATATTACTTTACACATGGACAGAGGGAGAAGAGGAAAATAGGGGAGGGAGATGAAGAGAAAGAAGTGGAGGGAGGAAATAGCAGCATTGCCCAAATGGAACAGCTCAGTTGAGTCCTCAGGGATCAGCTAGTATGACACACAGGTTGTTGTTCTCCCTTCATTCTCAGAGAGAACCAGTGAAACCAAGGGTGTGATGTCTTGACTTTCAGGGGAGTTGGACTTAAGTGAGGGAGGGCTGTGCAAAGTCATCTGCCTCACTCTCTACTCCACAGTCAATTAAGTCCAGTGGCAAGACATCGGCTGGGACGATGTGCAATGGCCTCCACCTTCTCAAGAAGTTTAGCCACAAAAGAAAAAAAGAGATAGCCAGGATGGATGGGTTAAATGTAGGGTTTTTAAGAATGAGCCAGTAGATAGAGTGAATTTGAAGATAAATGAGAGAGTGGGGATGATAGAAAGGAGCAATCTGCTGAACTAGAATGAGATCCCTGGTGCATGTACAGAAGTTTGCTTTTGCTAAGAAAAGGATGGAGATGGTAGCAGCAGGTATCTGAATGGTGTGAAATGAGAAGGAAAGGGAGCTATCCATGAATGACCTCAGATTTTTTTCAGTCAAATATTTGTCAAGGTTCTCAGCTAGGAGCATGAGGGAGGGGGGAATCATGGAAGGTTTAAAGAGGGAAAAAAATGTTTAGAAGAACCACTGGGAAGAGAAGGATGGTAAGTTGATGTGCGAGTTATAAAAGAATTGCATTGCTTGAGGCCCAGTTGAGGTTATATACCATAAATCTAGTCATCATAGTTCCATCATTTTCTCCAGCTTCATTGAACAGTGTGTGTATTAGACAAGGAAGAAAAATGTGGGAGTGATCCAAGACTGAAGAATGAAAGAGCAAGGTTTTATAAGAGGAAGATGGGGTAAGGGACTCAGGAAAAGAGGACAGTGTAGACTTAAACCAGTTTGCCAAGAAGCCAAGATGGGGAAAGGAGGAGAGTGTAGGTAGTAGATGGGTGATTGCCTGGGAGAGAACTGAGGGCTTGACAGACTGGGGGCCATGATGTGGATGAAGAACAAGACTAGGGGTTGCAAGGCAGAAGGAAAGATGAAATGATAATAGATTATGATTAGATAAGGGAGTTTCAAACCTCATGAGCACAGAAGAGGTGTATCTGTGGAAGTGGTAGAATCAAAGGCACAATTTTTTGGGGGGGTAGCTAAAATTAGGTAGAGAAGTAACTGGTCAGGGCAATGAATAAGTTAAGGAAACAGGTTTAGTATGTCTGAGGACCCATCTATTTGTATCTATATCTCTGTATATCTCTAGAGATATAAATACATACATTTATATATATATATGTGTGTGTGTGTGTGCATATATGTATGTATGTATGTATATATGTTGAAGTCAACTAGTGTGAAGGCAGGAACTGAGAACAGACTGTGAGTCAAGCATTGAACTCATGAAGTAAAGAAGGGGAGTGTCCTGGAGGTCTACAGAAAATAACTACCAGAAAGGAGTTTGTGTCATATGTGGATTGAGTGAACCTTGAAGGAGAAAAGATTACTGAAAGATACTAGAGAAAAATCTGGAGACAGCAATAGGGAGGAGGAGTATTGCAACTCTCCCATCTTGAGCAGTGAGATGGAGAAATAAATGTAAGTGCATCCAGGGTTGAAAAGAATGGCCAGGGAGATTCTGTTATCAGGAGAAGGCCATGTTTCAGTGGAAAGAAAATGTTTACACATCAAAGCAAGTTTGTTGTTTCAGGAGCAGGCATATCAGAGAGCACAGCTGAAGGAATGACACTTGATAGGGCTGAAGGGTAGAGGGATAAGGGATCAGGCAAAGAAAGATAGTGAATGGGGTTTGAATGGTGAGCATGGGTTTATAAATATTGGGATGGGAGAGGGTTGTGATCCGAGTGATGTCTGTTAATTAATGAGGAGTAACTTTAGGTAGATTTTCATTTTCCATAAGAAAGAAAGAAACAAATTTTTATTCAGTACCTGCTAGGTGCCAAGCACTGCTAAGCAATTTTAAATTATCTCATTTAACCCACATGAACACACTACGAATAAGTGCTATCATTTCCCCATTTTAAGATTGAGGGAACTAAGATAAAGGTTAAGTGACTTTCTCAGGTTGACACAGCTAATATGTGTTTAAAGTTAGATTGAAAATCAGAAAAGCCTACATCTTCTTGGAAGACTTCAGATCCAGTGCTCTGTCCACTGCATCACTTAGGTGCCTCTGTTCATATGGCAGTTTAGAGTCCCTTTGGGATTTTCAATAATTGCTGGGCCCAGTAACTCCAGTCTTAATGTCCATGTGCCTCAGATTCAGGGGAGCATCAGTCATGGTCCCAGCTCTTCCTTCCCTGGTCCTATCACCAGAAGAAATAGTCTTGGGCTAAAGCTCCAACCTCACAGGTCCAATCTTAAAGTGTCAATCTGACGACCAGGGCAATTTAACACCCCTGACTCATGGTACACCTTCAAGGTGTACAAAACCCAAAGTCACAATAGAGATTCGTTCATTTGTCTAGAGAAGACCTGCAAACTTGGCAGTTGATAGAAGCCAAAATTAAAATAGGATAAAGTTCTTTAGGCCAAAGATAGATTTTGAGCAGCTCACTTTTTTAGTGAAGGTAAGTAGAGACAGACTGAACATGGTTGATTGCTGCAGGTCATGTGACAAACAGAAGACTATGAGCAGTGGCAAGCTGTCCAAAATTTCTTGGCAGGCTGCAGGTGAAGGGAGGGCAGTATGTTGTGTAGGCCTGGTCTACAGAAACAAAGCTTGATGAAACCTCCTTTAAACATTAAAGAAAAGCTTAAGTGGAATACAAATTTTTGGATATGTTTCTGCCCAGAAGAATGGAAGGGAAGAGGAAAAGAGACAGTGGGAGTTGAAAAAAGACACTTCTCCATTCACCCACATTCATGACTGTGGGAGAGAAATACATCCATGAATGATCAGGCTTATCTGCTACTTCGTTGCTGCCATCCCATCTCCTTGGGTTGGTTGAAGACTTTGGCTGCCCTGGTGACATGGTCGATACCATCTCTACCCCCTCTGTCACAATCAGAGTTGGTCTCTCAATCACTTTCCTGAAATTCCAGAAATATTCATTCAGATCGTCTCTGGGGTTGCCTCATCCTCATCTGTTAATTCCCAATATTTGCCTGGGCAGGAAAATGAGAATAACTCCAAATGCCAGAATTCTCAAAGAAGTTTTAAACTACTTCCCCCATGAACTCTCCAACATTGCCTTCCTACTCAGAGAGGGATCAGATGTATCACTACTTTTTTGTTTGTTTCCCAGGGCCTAATTAAGAATGGGGGTGGACAATCACAGAAAGCTGAGTGATTCTGTTCTTTTTTCCTTCCCATAATCTTTCAAGTCATTCAATTTCTTATTACTTCACAACTTTTTCCTGCAACTGCTCTTAGTTTGCTTCCTTTGCCTCTTTTTTCTCTCTCCATTATCTTCAATTAACCTTACAGAGCCACTTTTTATTGCTCTTTCTAAGACTTCAGACAGTTAGCGAAGACAGTCTCTGGAGTCCTTATGATCTAGATGACTTACAAGGCTGAATGTAATTCTGCCAACTTATAAACCAAGTGAGAAAATGAATATATTTCCCTTATATTAATAACTAATTACATTGGTGAGATCCAGGATTTTTTCCCTTCCTATTTTCTCATTCTCTTCTAGGTCAAATCAGTCCCTGAAGAATGGGGCTGATAATAAGATTGCATTTCACATTCTCCTCAATCTTGTTCAGATCCCACCCAACTGGGGAAGCTCATTGTGTTCTAGTAGGGTAGGGTGGGGGTGGTTAGATAACTGGAGGCTGGAAATGTCCTGGGAGTAAGGGTGATGTAATCAAAGTCATATTCCCTAATGCCTCATTAGAATAGGTCCAGCTTTCATTATAACATTCATTCTTCTTATTAATTGTTACCTAATCAGAGTTGATTACCTTCTGTAGAGAACACCCACTCTTCCAAGAGCATATAAGCATCAAGAGGCTGCTATGATCCATCTGTGGCTTGTGAAAGATGATATTTTGATGTGGGAAGTGGCTGATATTATTCTCCTGTGAGAAATTACTGCATTTGACACATATGATTTTAATGGCTAATAAATTAATAGGAAAAATATCAATGGCAGCAGCATTATCACTTTGAACTCCACCTTGTGAGGTACCATAGAATACAGTTAAGGAGGTGACATCCTAGGAACAATGTGGTTCAGAAGGAGCTGAGTGGTACAGGCGATGTTCAGAGTGGGAGTCAGAAACAACTGAGTTCACCTTCTGCCTCAGTCACTTACTGTGTGACCCTAGAACAGTTCCTTGACCTTTAAGCTTCAGTTTTCTCATATGTAAAATAGGATTTATAACAGCACATACCACAGAAAAATATTGCTGAGGATCAAGTGAGAGCAATTCAATTCAATAAATATTTACTAAGTGACCTCTATGTGCCAAGCACTGGTCTAAGAAGGAAGGAAGGAAGGAAGGAAGGAAGGAAGGAAGGAAGGAAGGAAGGAAGGAAGGAAGGAAGGAAGGAAGGAGGCAGGGAGGGGAGGGGGAAGAGAGTGTGGGAGAGAGAAAGGGAAGGAGGAAGAAAGGACTATTTCACTCTTACTGCAACATTGCATATTTGCACATAACTGTTTGAAAGTTGTTTCCCCCATTAGACCATGAGCTCCTTGGGATCACAGATTGCTTTTTGCCTTTTTTTTTTGTATCTCCTGCACTTAGAACAATGTGTGGCACACAGTAGACACTTAATAAATAATTATTGACTGATTGACTCCCCAAAATATTCAAAGTACCTCTTTACACCTTTCACCCTAATACACTCCTTGTAGTCTCCTCTATATAGTCTAACTTTACCCTCAGTAAGTATGCTCTGTTGTGAGGTTTGTGGAAAGTTTCTGGGGTTTGATTGGAGAAATCTGTGGGTGAGCAATAGGGGCAAGCAGAGGCAGAGAGACCCAAGAATGGTCTACTAAATGGAAAGCCTGGAGTGTATGGCCATGACCCCTGTTCTTCCTATGATGAGTCATATCTCCATTCTCAGACCTGAGTAGGAACAAGAACGCCCCTCTCTTCAGGAAAGATGTCCAGATATTTGACCTTCTACCTGGGGAGGAGATTCCCAAAGAACAATATGGAATGCCTTTTCCTATGTCAGGAGAAGGTATGCAGGTCAGATTCTCCTGAGTTGACATGATGTGTTTCAGGTGAGGAAGAGACAGTTCCAATGGATCCACAGGTGGAAAGTATGATAAGGAACATCGGTGTCATCTGGACAATGTCATATGTGCTTTCTGCAGTTTTTTTGCTACTCTATAGAAGTAGGTATGCTAAAAAGTCAGGGCAAAAAATACCCCTTGAATCCAATTTGAGGTGGGAAGTTAGAGGGATTTGACCACTTGGTGCCTCCACCATTCCCCACCCTTTTAGACCAATCATAGCACCAGAAATCTCTAAAATAAACACCCTTGAGTTTCTCTGGGGTGCCCTACTCATAAGGCAATAGAGACGGAAAAGTTACAGTAGTACAATATGTATCATAGTCTTAGTTTCTTTTTCCTCTGGGATCTGTGACTGGAGCTAAGGAATTATCTCAGAGTCTGGATCCTCCCACTAACAATTTCTGTCCTTGAGGTTGGTGGTCTGTATCCTTTTCTGGAATGTCCACTGCATGAGAAAACATGGGTGCAGAGAAGTGGTAATGAGGTGTCTTTGAGGATCATGGAATCATAAGTGATTCACATCTTTCCACTTCATTCCCTCCTCCATTTAGTTGTAGATTTGGGCCAGTGGTCAGATTGACTGGAGAAAACTCCTACTTCCAGTCCTTTTTCTTTTGGGGGGGGGGGGGGCGGGGCATGGATCCTGAGTCTTTTAGTCAGAGCTGACAATCAAAGGCTTTAGGGTAGGGTCTGAGTGATTATGCCCTTGACCATCTCTGTCCTCTTTCAGAACAAATTTTGAGACATGTCTTTTGGTGGTACCTGAATGGAATCCTGGCAGTGACATATTCAATAGAAATAGGCACTTGTATTTGTTATCTGTGGGCACATCACAGTTGCCAAGGTAATGGTGACATGGGGGCAGAGATGTGGGGGGCAGGGTAATTGGACAATATTAAACGGCTGTCCTCCTGATATACTAGAGGTAACCTTCCCATCCTCATTCTGTTCTTACTCTAATCTCTGGGACAACCTGAATCCAAGGATCCCTTTTTCCCTTTTAAAGACGTGTGACTTGCCCCAGTTTCCCACAACTGTATGTAGATTTCTCTTGTTCACATGTATAGTGGCCCAGAGATTTCTTGAGAAATTCTGGGTTGGGGAAAGAGGAAGGTTCCTGAGGATGGAGGAGGTTTTATGTAATTTGGTATGTCAGGTAATCCAGAGGTGGTGGAGAAAGTCAGCTGTGGGCTGGGACTGCAGGTGGGAAAAGATTCAAGTGGTTCCAGCCATTCTACAGGTGGGCTTGGGGAAGAGAAACTGTATAGTCTGCATTGGACCAGTCTCTGAGAGGTGACAAGCCTTGGTTTGCTCTGCAGGGTTTATCCTCAAGGAAGATTGGATGAACTGGCTGACTTTGCTCCTCATTTATGTCTTCATCACATTCTTAGGAATGATGATTTTGAAGATTCTACCTAGATATGTTGTCTTCTTTTTTGTTTTACTGATGCTTTCAATGAATTTCACCAGTGTTGAGAACATTGTCTTTTTTCTGCCACTGCTAAGGATGTATTTAATCCGAATTCAGGTTTTCTTCATAACTGGGTGATTCAGGTAACTGGGGCTTATTGGGTCAACTGAATGGCATACAGAAAAAAAGGCCAGACATCCCTGGGGAAGAAGTTTAAGCATTGTCTAATGTTTAATCCAGACGGTCACTGATGCTCAGTTTGGGACAGAATGGGGAAACGTTAACAAAGGGGAGGCTAACAAAGATGAAGCCAGGGGAAAGGGATGGACCAAGGAAGAAGGCAGGCCAGTAAGTTTAGGACTTGACCTTGAAGCACCCAAGAAAGATGTGGGCTAGGGGAAAAATCAAAGTCATACTCCCTTCATTTCTCCATCCCTACTCATTCCCTCCATATTTTTTTCTCTACCTATATGCTCTTTCTTTTTTCCTTCCTCCCTGCTCTCTCCTTCGTTCTTTCTGTCTACAGCAGGAACTAGCTCCCCTCTACCAGGAAAGTATACCTACATCCTCCCCTGAGAGGCGAACAGTGTTGCTTCTCACATTCATTCTTTTCTTCCTTCTATTTCCAGCTGATCCCCAACCTCACCATCTCTTAGTGTTTCATCATAGTCATGCTCCTTCCCTGAGGTGGTTTCCCAAAGGGGAAAAGAGAATTGTACTTCTCTCCCTCTACCTCAAGGAAACTGCAAGTCTCAGTATTCATACTTTTGTCTGCAATCTGTAGAAATGATGTGTGAGCTAGACTCTGCAAAGGATGAGGAACCTTTTCATGTTATCAATTTAGCTGTAATAAAATAAGATCACATTCAAGAAACATCAATTAGATATACTTCAAAAAGTACATTGTTTTATAAAAAAATCTAACTACTATGTAATTAATAATTTCAAAAAATGAGAAGTATTTGTTAATTTTAAAGTTAACTAAGGCCAGATGAGGCCTTAAGGGCATCCATTTGCCACCTCTGGGCAATACCCTAGACTTGACCTTCAAGCAACATACACCTCATGTCCCTCCCCTTCTGAACCCAGTGAATTTGCCTCTGTAGCTATAAGTCCTTTTAAGGGTTCTGTTTCCTTTGATATCTCTCTTCTCCTTTCCTTATCCTTCCACTTCTTAGAGTCAGGACTCTGGAGAAATCTTGAAATATATCCTGAGGAATCTCAAGTCTCACATTTTTCCCTAGGAAAGGTCTGGTTTTTCTATAACCAGGGTACACTGAGACCATTGCTGACATGGAATACAAATGCCAACCCTGGAGCCCATCATGACTGATGCCTAGAAATCTGGTGTACTATGAGGATCTTCTGAGAAACCTTTATTCATTATCTGTAGGGAAGACAGAGTGTGCCCAAAGGAGCCAGGTCTCTCATTTAACACCCTAGACTACGGGGCTAACCAAATTTTGTCCAGCTATTACACAGCTGAATATTATGTCTACTTTATGTTACTGAGCAGAAAATGAGTAAAAATGCTAGCATGTAAGCTTGTTTTCTGTAGACCTCCTGAAGATAGCATCAGGACACTTCTGATAGCAGAGAGAATGATGAGACTTATGTATACTTTGTCTTGTTTCCACATGGTTCAGATGTCTTCCACTAGGTCTTTATGTTGTGAAAGTTTTAATTTTGTATAGTTAGGATATTATGAGTATTCAATATAGTAACATTTAAAAAGAATATACAAATCTAAAAATATTAAAAACATTGTTCTTAATCAGTTGTTATGACTGTGGTTTTTGAATCACTGAATGTCCAAGGTGAAAGAGGCCTCAGTGAGATTAGACTTATTCTATCTGACCCATGGGAGAGAAGTAGGAACAATGAAGTGGATGTTATAAAGACACAAATATTAGTTTGATGACAGGTAAAACTTCTTAACAGTTAAACCTGTCCAAAAGTAGAATGAGCCACTTCAGAGCATTGTGGATTCTCCATGGCAAGAGGTCATTACACAAAAGGGTATTGAGTTTCCTGTAGTAGACGTTATTTTCTATGCATGTGTCCCACCCTTTTCACTCTAACGCTGTGTGATTCTATGATGTAATACGTCTACACTTGAAAAGGAAATGCCAACTACAGTATGCCTGACAAGTAGCCCTCTAGCTTCTGTTGAAGACTTCAATGAAAGGGAACCAAGCACTCCCTGAGGCAGACCATCCCACTTGTGGGCCAGCTCTAATTGGTAAGAAGCTTTTCTTGATCTCAGCCCTGAATATGATTCCCAGTAATATGTACCTATTGATCCCAGCAAAAGAAGAAATCAAATCCCTCTTCAACATGGCAACCTTTGAAGTGTTTGCTTTAATTCATTCCTGTATCCATCTCTAGCACTTCATCCACTACACCACTTGGTGGATTTATTTTACAAAAACAACTTAAGAGTAACTGGCTTCCCCAAAAGTAACTGACTAACCAACACCCTGAATTCCATAATCGAGAAAATAATGTTGCCTAGAATTTTTCAATAGAAATAACAAAACAATGGATTCTATGAATCACTTTAAGAAATGGGAAGATATACTTCAAAGTCTAAGGTACATAGTGGTCAAATTGTACCATTAATTATTTTAATTTCTATCTTTTGATTTTATATCAACTTCAGTTCCCACTTCATCCTTCTCCTGCCAAGCAAGACATCTTCTGCAACAAAGAGCAAGAAAAAAATGTTTAAATCATCTTAGCAAACTAACCAACACCTTAAAAGCAAGTCTCTGAGTAGATGCAATGTCCTGCACTGATAATCTGCAAAGAATAGAAAGAAATGCATTATCTCTTCTTTTAGATTAATTTTCTTCAATAAAGTCCCACATAATCCAAGGTTGGTTTGTTGTTGTAATTCTTTACAGTTATAGTATATATTGTGTTCTTGGTTGCCTTTCATTCACTTTACATCAATGTATATATCTTCTCATGCTTCTTTATAGTTTTCTTATAATTGCTTAAAAGAATTCTATTAAATTCATGTTTCACAATTCCTTTTAGCCATTCCACAATGAATTGGATCTACTTTTGATGAGATACAAGCCCAAGCCGAGATCTTTGTCCCTGGACAGGGAGGGTTTTGGTGCCATTGGTCTGAAGGGCCCAGAAAACTCTGGCCAGGGGCTCCTTGAATTTTCCTTATTTGATTTAGCATTCTTTTCTAATCCTCCCTTTATCCTATTACCAGCCACTTCTTAGCATTCTCTTGAGGTCCAAGTCTCCCACACAGGATTGTGGATTGTCTGGACTACTGGCCACTCCCATTAGGATCCCCCCTGGACTTGATCTACATTCCAGGCTGATTTTCCCCTATTAAGACCATGCCTGGGACCCCCAGACTATTTGGTAACACCTGGATTCTTCCCTCAGTCGTTTTCTGTATTTAAGTTCCATCTCTCCTCCATGAAGGCACTTAGATTCAATGCAGCTCAGACTCTATCTAGCTGAGATTCTATCTGACAAGCATTACAAATGCTTAGGCTCCTTAACAGTCAACCCAGTATGGGGAATCTTCAATAAACTTTGTTTTTCTTTGACTTTATGAAGGCTTGTGTTGAATTCATTTGAGCAGGACCAGGTATGTCAGTATTTTGATTCAAAAATCTCAATACTTTGTTTCCAGTTCTTTCCTCCTACAGAAAACTACCAACAATATCTTAAGTGTATTATGTGCCTTTCTTTGTGTCCTTGCCTTCCTTATGGTATTTGCCTAACAGTGGAATCTTGGGAGTTAAAGATATAGACATTTTAGTCATTTTCTTAGCATGATTCCAAAATAGTTTTTAGACCACTTGAACCAATTTGAAGTTCCATCAGCAGTGCTTCAATGTCACTATCTTTCCACAGTTTCTTCAACACTGGATATTCCTAATTCTTTGATCACTTAGCCATTAAGGAATGGTCCTTAGTCTCATATATTTCTATTATTTCCCAATATATACTGGATATCATGTCCTTGAAAAAGAGACATTTGATACACAATTTTCCTGGTTGTCTACTTCCTTTCTAGTCCTGGTGATGTATATTTTACTCATATAAAATGTTTTTTAAATTTATATAATTTTGGAGGACCTAGATAAAGCTAGGAAATGTAAACGCTTTCCCACAGCACCACAGCAGTATAGTACTTGGGGCACTACAATGGTGACGCTGCTTTATAAACATTCCAAACAGGCTCTTGTGCCGCCTTCCTTAAACCTTCAGAAAGACCATGTGACAGGATTTTACACAGTGAGGCAATGATCCTATCTGAATTACTGCTAGTTGGGCACACTGCCCAATGAGTCTCTTGAGAGCCTCAGACACATGCATGAGAGACTTTCCAAAAGACTGAAGTATTCCCTCTGCTGGTCAATAAACATTTAATAAGTGCCTACTGCATGGGGTGGAAGATCACCCAAGACCCCCAACAAACCACAGAGGCTTCTCCAGGTAGAGACAGAAAAGAAAATTTATTAGCAAGCCTTGAGAGAGTTGGGCATCCTTCTCACTGGGTGGATTAGTGAGGGGAGCAGGTTCATCCAACACAGGAGCAGGTTATATACTTTTACAGAATTACGCCACCCTGTGCTCTACCTTTCATCCCCATTGGCGGAGTTAAGTGGCAACACAATCTGATGCCCCAAACTAGGATGTGTTCTAGTTGTAATAAATGTGTACGTCCCTATTTGGCACTAGATGCACTGATGTGGCAATTAGAGCTTTGCAAAGCAGTTTAAAAAATTGGTTTTCTCTGAAATCACCTGAGTCAGGATAAATTGAAAGTGGAGCCACAAACCCACCTTTTAGGCTTGACTCAATTTTAGAGACTGCTGCTTTGGAATGAGACAGTTTTCACTAACTCACACACCACTACATGTTAAATATTGGGCTAAGGAATGGGGATACAAAAGAAGGTGAAAGACAGTTCCTGCTCTCAAGGACTTCACAGCATAGTAAAGGAAACAACATATAAATAATAATGTGTATGCAAACTCTATCCATAATAAATGGAGAATAATCAACAGAGGGAAGGCATTGGAATTCAGAAGAGACAGAGAAAGGCTTCCTGTAGAAGGGAGGATTTTGAACTGATTCTTGACAAAAACCAGGAAAGCCAACAGGTGGGGATGAGGAGAGTGAGCACCCAGGCATGCAGGCATTCAGAGAAAATGCCTGGAGTCAGGAGATGCAATGTCTTGTTTGAGGGACATAAAGGAGGACGGTGTCCCTGGATTTCAGCATATGTGTCTGTGTGACTTCATAAAAGAATCAATCTGAGAGGGGAATACCCTCATTTATTTATACTATTTATACTCACTCTGAGTCATCAAAACCCAAACAATGAGCAAGTGAGGCTTGGGCTGGACCTATTATTGACCAATCCATGAGAGCCAGAATGATTTGAGTTCAAAGACATAGTCAAGTAGCTGTGTTTGAATCCAAAGGGCTTTATTAAATCTGGTTTATCAGAGCTTTCAAGATATTATGAATGTTTAATTCATAATGAATGAGCTATATGAGACAAAAAAAAAGTTAATTGTCACACGTTTTAGAAATTGATAAATGGGGAAGACGAAAAATAAGTCTAGCCCCAAATTGCCAGTGTATCTTGTGAAGTATCTAAGCAGTCACATCCAGTCTTATACACCTTCTAGATCATAAGAATCCAGAAACTGCCTTCTCCAGTTGTCTGAAGTCTTAAACACAGCAAAAAGGTGGCTCCATGTGGGTTAGTGAAGATATGGAGAAGGAAGAGGCAAATAAAGGAAAACAAGAATAATTACCGGCAAAGTTGTTAGGTAAGAAGAAACTGAATGAATTGAAAGATTATGGGAAGGAAAAAGAAAAGAATCTCTCAACTTTCAATGGTTCTCCTACCCCATTATTAATTAGGCCATGGGAAACAAACTGAAGAAGGGAATGATATATCTGATCCCTCTCTTGGTAGGAGGGCAACATTGGAGATCTCAGAGGGGAAGTAATTTAAAACCGAGAATTCTGGAATTGGAGTTTTTCTCATTTTCTTGCTCAGAGAAGTATTGGGAACTAAAAGAGAATGATGAAATCCCAGAGATAGCTTGAATGAATCTTTCAGGAGTTTCAGGACAGAGAATAGGAAGGCAGACACTGCTTCTGGCAGAGGTGGCAGAGATGGAGTTGAACATGTCACCAAGGCAGCCAAGGTCTTCATCTGCTACAGGGAGTTGGGGTGGCAGCACCAAAGTAGAAGATAAATCAGAGCATTAATAGATGTCCTCCTCACCCCCAGTCATGAATCCAGGTGAATGAAGTATCTTCCTCCCAACTGTCTCTTCCTCTTTTCCCTTTCATCCTTTTGGACAATGGCTTAAATCGAAAGACTCCTGTTCCATTAAGCTGTTCTTTAACGTTTATAGGCATTTTTGTTAAGCCTGGTTACTCTGTATAAAATAAATCAATCTCCTGGCAGCAGCAACAGAGGTTCCCAGACCCCCCCCCAACTCACAAACACCAGAGGCAGTTTAAATGGTCAGTGAGAGGGCTTTCCCACCTCCTTGACAAGGCAGTAGGTTCTTTCCCTAGCCCTGGCCACAGGAGCAGGAGCAGCAGGTGGCAGCAGGTGGCAGCAGCTGAGGTGGTGGTGGTAGCTGCAGGCATTATTGGGGACTCAGTGTAAAGCTACTAGAGGAATTGAGGAGCTGACATGAATCTGAGCCCTAAGTGCCACCTCACCCTCACATAAAGGCCCTGGGGGAATTCAACAGTTGATCTGAACCTGAGCACTGAGTGGTGACCCTGTCCCCACCTAAAACCCCTGGAGGAATTGGGCAGCTGATTTGAATCTCAACCACAAGCCATGCTGAGGAGTTATCTCCTCTCCTTGGACTGTGCCATCTTGGAGGAACCGAGAGCTTACAGGTCCCCAGAGTGTACCCTAGTCTTGACAAAGGACCCAAAATCCATGTAACTAGTTGGGAAAAAGGGGGGAAAAGACTATATAATGTTAATTTCTTGGTGAACAGATATTCTGTCCCATCCTTTTAGATGAGGAAGAACAATGTTTAACATCAGGGGAAGACATAAAATTCAAGGGTTCTATGTACAAAATCTCCAAAATAAATATGCAATAGTCCCAGGTCATGGAAGAGCTTAAAAAGGACTATGAAAACCAATTAAGAGAGGTGGAGGAAAAAATTGGAAGAGAAATGAGAGTGATGCAAGGAAATCACGAAAAGTGAGTCTACAGCTTACTAAAGGAGACCCAAAAAATGCTGAGGAAAATAACTTTTTTATAGATTAAGTCAATTACTTGGCAAAAGATATTCAAAAAAGCAATGAGGAGAAGAATACTTTAAAGACCTGAATTATCCAAATGGAAAAGGAGATTCAAAAGCTCACTGAAGAAACAGTTCTTTAAAAATTAGAATGTAACAGATGGAAGGTAATGATTTTATGAAAAACCAAGAAATTACAAAACAAAACCAAACGAATGAAAAAAAAATGGAAGATAATGTGTAATATATCATTGGAAAAACAACTGGACTATAAAACTGATGGAGGAGAGACAATTTAAAAATTGTGGGACTACCTGAAATACTTGATCAAAAACAGAACCTAGATATCATCTTTCATGGAATTATCAAGGGAAACTGCCCTGATATTCTAGAAAGAGAGAGCAAAATAAAAATTGAAAGAAGCCACCAATCACCTCCTGAAACAGATCTGAAAACAGAAACACCTAGGAATACTGTAACCAAATTCCAGAGTTGCCACATAAAGGAGAAAATATTGCAAGCAGGTAGAAAGAAACAACTATGGTATTGTGGAAATACAATCAGGATAACACAAGATCTAACACCTTCTACATGAAGGGATCGAAGGATTTGGAATATGATATTCCAGAAGTCAAAGGAACTATGATTTAAATGAAGAATCACCGACCCAGAAAATCTGAGTATAATACTTCAGTGGAAAAATGGTCATTCAATGAAATAAAGGATTTTTAAGCATTCTTGATGAAAAGACCAGAGTTGAAAAGAAAATCTGACTTTGAAACACAAGAATCAAGAGAAGCATGCATAGGTAAAGAGGAAAAAGAAATCACAAGGGACTTACTAAATTTGAACGGTTTACATTCCTACATGGATACATAATATTTGTAACTCTTGAAGCTTTTCTTAGTATCTGTATAGTTGGTGGGATTACACACACACACACACATTCACACACACACGTGTGTGTGTATATATATGTATATATATACATATATGTGTGTGTGTATATATATATATATATATAGAGAGAGAGAGAGAGAGAGAGAGAGAGAGGGAGAGAGAGAGAGAGACAGAGAGAGAGACAGAGAGACAGAGAGAGACAGACAGAGAGAGAGAGCACAGGGTGTTTTGAATATGAAGGGAGAATACCTAAAAGAATAGAATTAAGGGGTGAGAGAGGAATATATTGGGAGAAAAAAGGGAGAAATGGAATGAGGCAAATTCTCTCTCACAGAAGAAGAAAGAAAATGTTTTTCCAATGGAGAGGGTAAAGGGTAGAGAAGAGAGGGAAAAAGCCAAGTTTACACTCATTGTATTTGGCTCAAGGAAGGAATAACATACACATTCAATTGGGTATGGAAATCTGACACTACAAGAAAGTAGGGGAGAAGGGGATAAGCAGTTTGGGGGGATGATGGAAGGGAGGGCAAATGGGTGGAAGTAGAATAAGAAGCAAACACTCTTGGGGAGGGGAATGTCAAAAGAGAGAATAGAAGCAATGGGAGGAAGGATAGGATGGAGGGAAATGTAGTTAGTCTTACACAACATGATTATTATGGAAGTCATTTGCAAAACTACACATATATAGGCTACATTGAATTGCTGGCCTTGTCAGTGGGGATGGGTGGGGAGGGAGGACGGAAGAGAAGTTGGAAATCAAGGTTTTAGGAAAAAATGTTAAGAATTGTTTTTGCATATAACTGGGTAACAAGAAATATAGTTAATGGGGTATAGAAATTGATCTTGCCCTACAAGACAACAGAGAAGATGGGGTAAGGGAATGGAGGGGTGTTAGGAGGGAGGGCACACTGGTGGAAGGGGCAATCAGAATGCAAGATGTTTTGTGCTTGGGGAAGGGGAGAGATGGAGAGAAAATTTGGAACTCAAAATTTTGTGGAAATGAATGTTGAAAACTTAAAATAAATTTTAAAAATTGCAACATGTTTGAAACAGGGTGATACACACAGGTAAAAGGTTGGAGCAGAATATACTATGATTTGGTTGACGTAAAAAAAAAAGCAAGGGTAGAAATTCTAATCTCAGAAAAAAACAAAGCAGAAATAGACCTAATCAAAAGAGAAAAGGAAGGAAACTATATCCTGCTCAAAGACACCATAGACAGCAAAGTAATATCATTACTTAACATGTGTGGAACAACTGATATAGCATCAAAATACTGAGAGGAGAAGTTATGGGAGTTACAGGAAGAAATAGGGAGCAAAACAATAGTAGTGGGGGACCGCAACCTCCCCCTCTCTGAACTTGGGAAACCTAACCTCAAAATAAACAAGACACAAGTTAAAGAGGTGAATAAAACTGTGGATAAGGTAGATATGATAGATATCTGCAGAAAACTGAATGGGGATAGAAAGGAATATACCTTTTCCTCAGCAGTGCATGGCAGATACAAAAAAATTGACCATGTACTAGAGCATAAAAACCTCACAAAACAGTTCAGAAAGGCAGAGATAGTTAATATATCTTTCTCAGAAAATAATGCAATAAAAATTACATGTAATAAAAAGCCATGGAAAGTTAGACCAAAAATTAATTGGATACTAAATAATATAATCCTAAAGAACAACAAATCATACAAATGATCAACAACTTCATTCAAGAGAATGACAAGACAAGCTACGAAAACTTATGGGATACTGCAAAAGCAGTTTTTAGGGGAAGTTTTCTATCATTTAACACCTACAATTATAAAATAGAGAAAGAGGAGGTCAATAAATTGGGCAAGGAGCTGACAAAACTAGAAAAAGAGAAAAGTGAAAATCTCCAAGTAAATACTAAATTGGAAATACTGAAAACCAAACAAGAGATTAATAAAATTGAAATTAAGACCACTCTTGATTTAATAAGTAAAATTTAGAGTTCATTTTATGACAAAACCAATAAAATTGATAAACCATTGTTCAACTTGATTTCAAAAATGAAAGAAAACCAAACTACCCATACAAAAAATGAAAAGGGTAAACTCACCTCTAAAGATGAAAATATTAAAACAAAAATTAGAATTTACTTTACCAAACTGTATGTCCATAAATTCGACAATCTAAGTGAGATGGATTAATGTTTTAAAAATATAAATTGCTCAGATTAACAGAAGATGAATTTGAATACTTAAATGGATACTTAAATACTTACATCTCAGAAAAAGAATTGAATAAACCATCACTGAACTCTATAGGAAAAAATGTTCAGGTCCAGGTGGATTTACAAGTGATTTCTTTCAAATATTTAAAGAACAATAAATTCCAATGCTGAATAGAATATTTTGGAAAATCGGGGAAGGAGTCTTACCAAATTGTTTTTATGGGGGGCAGAGCCAAGATGGCGGAGTAGAAGGACGCACGTTTACGAGCTCCAACCCACAGCCCATAGAATTAATGTAAAAAGAGATCCGCATAAATTCTGGATTACTGAAAGGTGTGCAGAACCAGAGTGGAAGAGATTTCCGTGCCAGAGAGCCCTGGAGACCCGTCCCCAGGGTCTGTCGTGCCCCAGAAAGCAGACCCCACCCCCAGCGCTGCCCTGGCCCTGGCCCCAGAGAAGCTGACCCGAGCAGGCTTCAGGGACGGAAGCTCCGGCAGTCGGGAAAGTCCCTCCACCCACAGAAGCTACAGGTCAGTGAGAGAGAAGACTGGCTGGAGGAGGGGAGCAGAGTGTCTCCGTGACTTGGGCCCCATCAGGAGGAAGCGGTGGCTGCAGAGACGGGGGCGGGAAGCAGTGGAGGCAGAGGCGTGGGCGGCAGCGGAGGCAGCAGCAGGCAGCCGCGGCCCTGGACTCCCCCAGCAGCAGGCAGGATCTTCATTACAGAAGGTCTCTGCATAAATAACCGGAGGGAGCTGATCCTGGGAAGAGGCTCCCCCACCCCAACCCACTCCGTTCCTGAAGGTCTCTGCATAAAGCTCTTGAGGAAGCCGAGCCCGGGAGGTGGCCCTGCCCCCACCCCAGCACCAGAACTAAAGCTTGCTGTGGAAAGCCCATTTGAAACTCAGACCCCAAGCACTAGCTAGGTGGATCTAGGCGGGGGTGGACAGAAATCTCAGAAGTCAAGTAACTGGCTGGGAAAATGCCTAGAAAAGGGAAGAAAAATAGACTATAGAGAGTTTTTTTCCAACAAATGCAAATGATCCCGACATTCGGATCTGATGATGAGGACGTATTCTCGCCATCGGGGAAAGACGTGGAGGGTGGGACCTCGGTAACCCAGACACCCCAGGGGGATGTCAGGTGGGCTCAGGCCTTGGAAGAGCTGAAAAAGGATTTTGAAAAGCAAGTTAGACAGGTGGAGGAAAAACTGGGAAGAGAAATGAGAGAGATGCAAGAAAAGTATGAAAAACGGGTCAATACCTTTGTTAAGGAAACCCAAAAAAATGCTGAAGAAAATAACACCTTGAAGACTAGGCTCACTCAATTGGCAAAAGAGGTTGAAAAAGCCAATGAGGAGAAAAATTCTTTCAAAAGCAGAATTAGCCAAATGGAAAAAGAGGTTCAAAAGCTCACTGAAGAGAATAGTTCTCTCAAAATTAGAATGGAACAGATGGAGTCTAATGACTTTACGAGAAACCAAGAAATCACAAAACAAAAACAAAAGAATGAAAAAATGGAAGAGAACGTGAAATATCTCATGGGAAAAACAACTGACCTGGAAAATAGATCCAGGAGAGACAATTTAAAAATTATGGGACTACCTGAAAGTCATGATCAAAAAAAGAGCCTAGACATCATCTTCCATGAAATTATCAAGGAAAACTTCCCTGACGTTTTACAACCAGAGGGCAAAATAAGTATTGAAAGAATCCATCGATCACCACCTGAAAGAGATCCAAAAAGAGAAACTCCTAGGAACATTGTGGCCAAATTCCAGAACTCCCAGGTCAAGGAGAAAATCTTGCAAGCAGCTAGAAAGAAACAATTCCAGTACTGTGGAAATACAATCAGGATAACTCAAGATCTAGCAGCTTCTATATTAAGAGATCGAAGAGCGTGGAATAGGATATTCCAGAAGTCAAAGGAACTAGGACTCAAACCAAGAATCATCTACCCAGCTAAACTGAGTATAATACTTTAGGGGAAAATATGGTCTTTCAATGAAACAGAAGACTTTCAATCATTCTTGATGAAAAGACCAGAGCTGAAAATAAAATTTGACTTCCAAACACAAGAATGAGAAGAAGCATGAAAAAGTAAACAGCAAAGAGAAGTCATAAGGGACTTACCAGAAGTGAACTGTTTACATTCCTACATGGAAAGACAATATTTGTAACTCTTAAAACTTTTCAGTATCTGGGTAGTTGGTGGGACCACACACACACATGTACACGCATGCATGCACACACATACACACATGCACACACATACACACATGCACACACATACAGAGACAGAGAGCACAGAGTGAATTGAATAGGATGGGACCATAGCTTAAAAGAAATTAAGGTAAATGGTGAGAGAGAAATGTAGTGGGAGGAAAGAGGGTGCAATGGAATGGGGTAATTATATGTCATTTAAGAGGCAAGTAGGAGACTTTTTACTGGAGGGAAAAAGAGGAGAGCTGAGAAAAAAAAAAGCAATTAGTTTGCCCTCATCACATTTGACTAAAAGAAGGAATAAAATTCACACTCATTTTGTTATGAAAACCTATCTTACAGTATAGGAAAGTGGGGGAGAAGGAGATAATGCAAGGGGGGGATGATGGAAGGGAGGGCAAAGGGAGGAGGGAGCAATTTGAAGTCAACACTTGGGGAGGGACAGGATCAAAAGACAGAATAGAAACAATGAGGGGCAAGGTAGGATGGAGGGGTAATTCCGTTAGTCTTACACAACACGACTATTATGGAAGTCATTTGCAAAACTACACAGAAATGGCCTATATTGAATTGCCTGCCTTCCCAAAGAGAATGGGTGGGGAGGGAGGGATGGGGAGAATTTGGAACTCAAAGTTTTAGGAACAACTGTCTAGTATTGCTGTTGCTACTAGGAAAGAAGACATACAGTTAATGAGGAATAGAAAGTCATCTGGCCCTACAGGAGAAAAGAGAAGATGGAGACAAGAGAAGGGAGGGATGACAGAAGAGAGGGCAGATTGGAGATAGGGAAAATTGGAATCCTTGGTGTATTGGGGTGGGGGAAGGGGATAAAAGGGGAGAAAATTTGGAACCCAAAATTTTGTGAAAATGAATGTAAAAAGTTAAATAAATGAATAAATAAACAAATTGTTTTTATGATACAAATATGGTTCTGATACCTAAATTAGGAAGAATCAAAACAGAGAGAAATTTATAGACCATTGACCATATTAACAACAAAGCCAATAGGATCCATACAATTAATGATGCCAATAGATGCAGAAAAATAATTTTTGTCTCTCTTTTTTTAATATAAATTTATTTATATAACTTTTTACATTCATTTTCACAAAATTTTGCTTCCAAATTTTCTCCCCATTTATGCCCTCCCCCCACCCCAATACACCAAACATTCTAATTTTCCCTATCACCAATCTGCCCTCTCTTCTATCATCCCTGCCTTCTCTTATCCCCATCTTCTCTTTTGTCCTGTAGGGCCAGATGACTTCTATTCCCCATTAACTGTATTTCTTATTTCTTAGTAGCAACAACAATACTCAACAGTTCTTCCTAAAACTTTGAGTTCCAAATTCTCCCCATCTCTCCCTCCTCACCCATTCCCTTTGGGAAGGCAGGCAATTCAATATAGGCCATATCTGTGTAGTTTTGCAAATGACTTCGATAACAGTCGTGTTGTGTAAGACTAACTGTATATCCTGCCATCCTATTCCGCCCCCCATTGTTTCTATTCTGTCTTTTGATCCTATCCCTCCCCGAGTGTTGACTTCAAATTGCTCCCTTCTCCCATTTCCCTCCCTTCCATCATCCCTCCCTCTCTGCTTATCTCCTTCTCCCCCACTTTCCTGTACTGTAAGATAGGTTTTCATACCAAAATTACGGTGCATTTTACTCCTTCCTTTAGTCGAATGTGATGAGGGTAAACTTCATGTTTTTTTCTCAGCTCTCCTCTTTTTCCCTCCACTAAAAAGTCTCCTGCTTGCCTCTTGAATGAGATATAATTTACCCCATTCCTTTTCACCCTCTCTCCTACCAGTACATTTCCCTCTAACCATTTATCTTAATTTCTTTTAAGATATGGTCCCATTCTATTGAATTCACTCTGTGCTCTCTGTCTCTGTGTGTGCATGCATGTGTGTATGTGTGTGTGCGTGCATGCATGTACATGTGTGTGTGCATGTGCGTGTGTATGTACGTCCATCTCTGGTCCCACCAACTACCTGGATACTGAAACATTTTAAGAGTTACAAATATTGTCTTTCCATGTAGGAATGTAAACAGTTCACCTTTGGTAAGTCCCTTATGACTTCTCTTTGCTCTTTACTTTTTTATGCTTCTTCTTATTCTTGTGTTTGAAAGTTCAATTTTCTTTTCAGCTCTGGTCTTTTCATCAAGAATGATTGAAAGTCCTCTGTTTCATTGAAAGACCATATTTTCCCCTGAAGTATTATACTCAGTTTTGCTGGGTAGGCAATTCTTGGTTTGAGTCCTAGTTCCTTTGACTTCTGGAATATCCTATTCCATGCCCTTCAATGCCCTTAATGTAGAAGCTACTAGATCTTGTGTTATCCTAATTGTATTTCCACAATACTGGAATTGTTTCTTTCTAGCTGCTTGCAATATTTTCTCCTTGACCTGGGAATTCTGGAATTTGGCCACAATGTTCCTAGGAGTTTCTCTTTTTGGATCTCTTTCAGGCGGTAATCAATGGATACCTTGAATACCTCTTTTGCCCTCTGGTTCTAGAATCTCAGGGCAGTTTTCCTTGACAATTTCATGTAAGATGATGTCTAGGCTCTTTTTTTGATCATGACTTTCAGGTACTCCCATAATTTTTAAATTGTCTCTCCTGGATCTATTTTCCAGGTCAGTTGTTTTTCCCATGAGATATTTCACATTCTCTTCCATTTTTTTCATTCTCTTGGTTTTGTTTTATGATTTCTTGGTTTCTCATAAAGTCATTAGACTCCATCTGTTCCATTCTAATTTTGAGAGAACTATTCTCTTCAGTGAGCTTTTGAACCTCTTTTTTCCATTTGGCTGATTCTGCTTTTGAAAGCATTTTTCTCCACATTGGCTTTTTCAACCTCTTTTGCCAATTGTGTGAGCCTATTTTTCAAGGTGTTATTTTCTTTAGCATTTTTTTGGGTCTCCTTTACCAAGGTATTGACCCATTTTTCATACTTTTCTTGCATCTCTCTCATTTCTCTTCCCAGTTTTTCCTCCACCTGTCTAACTTGCCTTTCAAAATCCTTTTTGAGCTCTTCCAAGGCCTGAGTCCACCCGACAACCCCCTGGCATGTCTGGGATACAGAGGCCCCGCCCTCCATGTGTTTCCCTGATGGCAAGAATACGTCCTTGTCATCAGATACGTAAGGCAGGATCATTTGCATCTGCTCAAAAAAGCTCTCTATAGTCTTATTTTTCTTCCCTTTTCTGGCATTTTCCCAGCTGGTTACTTGACTTCTGAGATTCCTGTCCACCCCCGCCTAGATCCGCCCAGCCAGTGCTTGGGGTCTGAGATTCAAATGCTGCTTCCCAGCCTCCGGGCTTTCTGCAGAGGGAGTGGCTGCTATTCAATGTGAGCTTAAGTTCTGGTGCTTGGGTGGGGCCAGGGCCGCCTCCCAGGCTCAGTTCCCTCAGGGGGTTTATGCAGAGACCTTCAGTAATGAAGCTCCTGCCTGCTCAGGGAGTCCTGGGCTGCCTCTGCCTCCACTGCTGCCCCTGCTGCTGCCTCCCAAGGGGGCCCGAGCCACGGAGACACCCTGCTCCCCTCTCAGCCAGCCCAGAAGTCTCTCTCACTGACCTGTAGCATCTGTGGGTGGAGGGACCTTCACGGCCACCAGAGATTCTGTCCCTGAAGCCTGCTCTGATCAGCTCTTCTGGGGTCACGTGGCCAGGGCAACGCAGGGCTGGGCTCTGCATCCGGAGCACGAAGGACACCTTGGGATGGCTTTCCAAGGCTCTCTAGAATGGAAATCTCTTCCAGTGTGTTTCTGTGCAGGTTCCACTGCTCCAGAATTTGTGGGGAGTTCTTTTTACAGGAAATTTATGGGCTGTGGATTTGGAGCTTGCATACATAAGTCTTTCTACTCCGCTATCTTGGCTCCTCCCCCCAGAAAAATAATTTGACAAAATACAACACCCATTCCTATTGAAAATACTGGAGAACATAAGAATAAATGATTTTTCCCATTCATTTTAATTTTTTTATGCAACATGACTAAGGTTTAAATGTATTCAGTAAAAATGTTTGTGTAGAACCCATATAAAATTGCATGCCATCTCAGGGAGTGGAGAGGATGGGAGGTGGGAATGAGGCAAAGAAAATCTAAGATTTATGGAAGTGATTGCAGAAAACTGAAAAGAAATAAACTGATTTAAACTAAAAGGTCTCTGCCAAGAATCTGGCCTTCAGTGACTAAGAGAAGACCCTCCATGTGACTGTCAAAGGACAATCTATTTTCTTTACCTTTATGGAGGTGGACAATGGAGGCAATCTTGAATTCCTAGGAGATAATCTCCCCTTGTCATATGACCTCGAAACTTTTAGTCAGTTTTGTATGATTAATGGACCACCTAACTTGTAAATCTCAGCTGGCAAAGAATCAACATCAGGTATTTTGACACATGAAAGGATTCTAATGTTATTCAAAATGTCTTCCTCAATTGAAACATCAACTAGGGAGGCATTGGCTTCAACCTGAGCTAAAGGGTCAATGGCTTCAGCATTTATTTATGAAAGTCTATTCAGAATACTATAGAAATGTTTAGTCCATCTCTCTGGCACCTTATCCTTATCACTAATCAATATGGCTCCATTAGCACTGAGTACTTGAGATGCACCATATGTCTTTGGTTAACAAAAAGCTTTCAGGGAATCATGAAAGCACTTTGTATTGTTACTAGGTAACAATTCAGCATAAAACTGAATTTCATCTGCCTTGTTACTGAGCCAACAATCCTGCATCTCTCTAAGCTTACTTTTATTTTACTTTTGATGGAATTAAAGACTGACTTCTTAGAGATGAATGACCTATCCTTTTGGTAAAGTCTGCAAAGTTGGCACTTTTCAATTATCAGCTTCTGAATTTCACCAGAATTTTTATCAAACCAGTATTGATATTTGTGCGTGTTCTGACCCAGATCAGCAATTGCTGTATTTTACACCAAATTATACACTAAATGCTGCCCACTCCTTTTGTGCTCCACCAATGCCAATTGTGTGCTGCTTCTACTTTCCCTCCAAGTTACCCACAAACTGTTTCCTCTCAGAGAAGAGCTCTAATCTTTTGACATTCATTTTGCCTTGGAGCTCCCGCTTTTGTACAGTACAAATATTTAGCTTGGAGAGGGTATCTATGATTAGCTCAGTATTCCACGCCACATATATTCTTCATCACGCTCACATCCTTTCTGTCCTTTTTCCTTACAATCACATTATCTCTTAAAGGTTAATTTTTGCTTTGAGGGTGCATCCATGAAATTTTATTGTGTTCAGGTAAATGGGAGACAGTGTTGGTGATAAGAAGGTCATGAGATGCACGAATATTCAGTGGTAAGTGACCATTACTGTTGCTGTTTCTAACTCCACCCAATCACTTCCTGCCAACTTTGGCACTTTGAGCTTACTCTAACATTAAAGTCACCCAGAATTCTAAGCTTATCCTCCTCTAGCTTACTGATGATCAGGCTCTCTATTTTTATTTTGTCTCATCAGAGTTTATTATGGCAGAAGAATAGACTCTGATGATAGTGTGACATTTTTCTGAAAGTGACAATTCCATTGTCATGAGACTGTCATTTACTCCTTTTAGGAGGTATTCAAGCTTGTTGAATAGATTAGTTTTGACTGCAAAACCTACACCAGCTTCATGGCACTCCCTTTCACTGCAGTCTCTAAAGAAAAATGTGGATCCAGTTGCAACTTCAATAAGCTGGCCTTGATTTCCCAGCTTTGTTTCACTCAGGGCTGCTATTTAGATGCGATATCTATTTAGTTCTCTTGCAACAACAGCAGTTCGACTTTCAGGTCTCCTGGATTTTGATTTTGTTTTGTCTGTAAGTGTGCACACATTCCATGGGCCAATGGTGAGTGGAGCTGTCTTTACAGACATTTTTGCACATCTTTTTTTCTTGATGTTTGTTGGTTTTGACTACAGGATGAGATCCCTGCCTGCCACAATAATCAGGCCAAGGTTGAGTAAGCAGACAATTTGCAGGCATCTTGCCTAGACTCTTCCTCACACTAGGAGGAGAGCAGTGCAGTCCTTAAAAAGCTGCTTGGATATCCAGGGGGCTGCCCAATCCTCTGCTGTTTCCAGTGAGAGAATGACTATAACTCCCAGTGTATTTGTACCTACTACTTTATAACTCCCCTGTCACCAAAGGAATTTGAGATAGCTAAAAAAGGTAAAATGGTATGGGTGTTTTCTTTTCACTTGTGCATAAACTGGATTTAAGTCAGGCAGAATGACAGGAAGTTGTTGTACTCATTCTCTCTTCCAGAGTCATCACATCACAGGTAGGAGAGGGTCAAGATGACTGGTGATTGCTCAATTTGCAGTGGATGACCTTGGTGTCTTCAGTGTTTAATGAAACTCTAAGCACTCCACAGTACCTGCTTCAGCTACTTTCATGGTGTGCAGAATAGGTTTAGTGAAGACTTCTCAGATTGTAATTCCTCTCCCAAGGGTAAGAAAGACTGAGAGGCTCAAGGTTACAATATTTTTAGAGTGGAAAAATTCCATATAAAGATATAAAACTGTGTAGTACCTTAGGGTCTCAATGATTGGGTAAAACTTACACAATTCTTCGGTGTCTTCATTTCAAAAGGGATTGGCTAGATTTCGTGTCTAGAATGTAAGATCATATTCTCAGCTAATGAGGATAATGGTCAGTGGGGAGGGAGGGACTTGCGTTAGATATCATTGCTTTTCCTTTGTCTTCAACTTTTCCTGCTCCAGACTAACTGTTAGAGGAATTGCCCTGCTACTCGAGAATGGAATAAACTTTCTGTCATCACTTTGAAAGGCTTCTGAGTAATTAATTTAAGTAGGGAATCTTGTCTTCCAACACAAAGGCCATTGGTACAGATTGTTTTCATCTGCCCATTCCACCAGGGAAAGTATTCACATGCTTGGGGAAGATACTCCACTAACTCACTAATGAGGTTAAGACCCCTTTATGACCCTCAAACTCGTTTAGCCTGTCTGGGGAAATGGTTTAACAGTGTGTGGCCACTGCACATTCAATAGCTTCTGGAAGCCACGAGTGAGAATTTGGTGGAACAGATGGACACCAAAGGTAGAAAGAAGCCCTGAAAAGAGCTCAAAATCCTCTATACCACAGGTACTAATCTTGACTTGAACACATCATACACCTCACAGAATGGTTAGCCTGTGAGGAAAGGATGGATATGAATATGAAGCCTAGTTTCTGGATAACGGCCCATGCTCTCATACTTTCCCACTCACCACCTGGGTGAGGCAGAGCTGTGTGCTTCCTTCCATTCTAGTTAGGATGTTTTTAACAGTGTTGCCAGAAGTTTTTAATGAAAACAAAATGCCAGTTATCACACCAAAAAGATCATCAAGATTAGCTGCTATACTGACAGCAAACTGTTATTTTGAAAAGGCTACAAGGCAAGACTAAAGTGGAGGGAGAGCTGGTGCACAACTTTTTTTTGCAGATGATTGTGTACTCAATGCACCCTCTGAGGCTGAGATGCAACAAAGTATTGATTGACTATCTGCTTGCTTGTGCTACATTTTGGACTAACAATTAGTACCAAGAAAAGAGAGGTTCTCCATCAACCAGCACTACATCATCCATATGCAGAACCACTAGTTACAGCAAATGGAAAAATGCTGATTGCTGTGGGTAAGTTCACTTATTTTGTTAGGTCGAGGGCTCCAAAGGCAGGTACCCAGTCAATTACTTGACTTTTGGGCTCTTTGCTAAGTGAAGGGCTCCAGAAGCAGCCTTCTTCAGTAGTGGCTGATGACAACCTGATGCCAGGGCTGTCTGAGCCAATTCTGGGGCTGGACCACGGTCCCCTCTCATTCAGATGAGAGATTCTTCCCACGGACCTTCCAAACTGTTTGTCTGCTGTTTGTGCATTGAAAAGTCCGGAAATTGCAGCCACTGCCAGCAATTCACTTACCTAAGTCCTCCTTCAGCTCTGTCCACATACCAAACTATGCTCCACTTCCAGCCTGGTGCTATACATCCTTCTTGTCCAGATTGCCTTCAGCTAAAAATTTTCTTCAGTCTGTCATTTTGTGCCTTCTGCTGCTTTAAAATTTGTTTAGAGTCATTTCACAGGGTTTGTTGAGGCATTTTGGGGTAGAGCTCTAGCAGGTCCCTGTTTCTACTCTGCCCTCTTGCCTATCTCTACCCTCATTCGAATTTTTAAGTAATATTTTCTCATTGAGCTTTTGTAACTCCTTTGCTATTTGATAAATTCTTCTTTTTAAGGAATTCTTCTCATTGGTTTTTGGATTAGGCTATTTTTTAAGTGTTATTTTCTTTGTTATTCTTTGGGGTCTCCTGTAGCAAACTTTTGACCCAATTTTCATGATGTTCTTGCATGACTCTTATTTCTCTTCCCAATTTTTCCTCCACTTCTCTTCCTTGATTTGCAAAATCGTTTTTGAGCTCTTCTATAGTCTGAGACCAATTCTTATTTTTCTTGTAGGCTTTAGATGTGAGAGCATTGACTGCTGTTCTTCTGGTTGTATGTTTTGACCTTCTTTATCACCAAAGTAAGATTCTATAGTCTCAGGATTTTTTTATGCTTTCTGCTCATTTTCCCAGACAAATACTAGACTTTCTAACTCTTTATCAAGATAGGACTGTGTTCCAGTGGGGAAGGGGCAATGTGTTATCCCAAATTTCTGGGGTTTTGTGCAGTTGTTTTCAGAGATACTTGTAGGGACATGTAAATTTGCAGTTCTTCTAAGGTGGTATAATCAAAGGAGAGGTGTTTACTCTTTTCCTGATGTGTGCTCTGGTCTGTGAATGACCACAAACACTTTTTTTTTGTCTTGGAACTATGAGGAGGCTCCACTGTGCCACAAACTCCACCACACCAGTTCTCCTCCTCACCCCAGAACCATCACTCAGGACTGCAACCCATATCCAAGCAGGGAAAAGCAAAAAATCCTGCCTCAGTGCTAGCAAAGAGATGCCTGCATTTGCCCTCTGATCATTTGTCCAAGATCCTCTTCAAAAACAAAGGATGATATATGATCTGATGCTGAGCGAAAGGAGCAGAACCAGGAGAACTTTGTGCACAGCAACGACTACAGTGTGTGAGAGTTTTTTCTGGTAGACTTGGAACTTCATAATAACACAAGAACTTACTGAAAAAAAAATCCCAATGATGGTTTTCTAAGGCAAAATGCCTTCACGCCTAGAGAAAGAAATATGGAAGTCATTCACAGAATGTAGCAGATCATGTTTGTGTGTGGGGGCGTTTTAGTGTATTACGTTTTGATTTGTTATATGATTTCTTCCATTTATTTTAGTGCAACTACACAGCATGACTATAGGGAAAATGTGCTCAATAGGGAAGTATATGTAGAACATATACAGAATTGTATGCTATCGTGGGGAGGGAGGGGGGTAGTGAGGAGAAGGTGTGTGGGGGGTTAAAGTCTTAATTTTAAGGAAGTGATTGTAGAACATTAAAAAATAATAATAAAATAAAAATAATTAATTAAAAAATTTAAAAAGTTTAAAAAACAAGAAAAACAAAGGATGAACAAAACAACAATGAAAAGGATGAGAAAAAGCACACAGTCTTGTTTCACTACACGGGTGACTGGGTAAGTGTGAGAACTATGTACATTAAAACCCGGGCAAGCATGGCTTCATGAAATTGACGCTCAATCCTGACAAATTTTTCTCGGCAATCAAACAGGAGGAGTAGAAGGAGGGAGAAAATATAGAGCTTAAAATTTTTAAAAAGAATGTTAATTTTTTCTATATGTAATTAAGAAATATTTAATGAAATAAAAGATATTTTCCTACTCTTACCTTCTCAGTAGCCTGATGCTAATGGCTCAACGAAGGAAACTTGAAATGAGGGGTATGTTTCCACATCTGGAAAGAAGTGAGCTTGATCGTGTTCCAATTAATAGGTACTTCCATTGATTAGCTACAGAGATTAGACTCATCAATTCTTCAGTCTTTCTATCTTTAATAAGAATGCAGTTCTTTATTAAACATTAAATGCAGATTGAACCAAAGCCCTCAATATGCAATATAAGATTAGAATAAATTATGGCTGTTATATTCCACTGTTGACTTGTACTAAACATTCAGTTATTAAAAGCTCCCACATCTTTTTTAAAAGCTGTTGTTCACTCTACTTCATTCATTGAATCCAAGTAAATTTAATTTCCTTTAGAGTAAGTCAAAACTTTAAATTTACCTTTTATAAAATTCAATATATTCTACCTTTTTTGAAATTTCTTTTTTTAAGTTTGTTAAATATTTTCCAATTACATGCAAAATTTTTTTTAACATTTTAAATAAGTTTGAGTTTCAAATAACCTCTTTTCCTCTCCTTGAGAAGAAAGCGTTGGATACGGGTTAAATATGTGAAGTCATGCAATAATATTTAGCCATGTTGCAAAAAAAGACAAGCAAAATAAAACAACAAAAATAGTTCTTTTTTTAAACTTTTTTATTAAATTATTTTATTTGTTTTCAGTGTTTTACAATTACTTGCATATATGTTAGTTTTTTCCCCTCCCCATTTTTTCCCTCTACCTCCCCACTCTCTCCCTAAGATGGTGTATAATTTTATATAGGTTCTACACAAACATTCCTATTAAATACATTTCCTCCTTAGTCCTGTTGCATAGAAGGATTAGAATGAATGGGAAAAACCATAAAACAAAACATAACAAACATAATGTAACAGCCATCCAATTCCATAGTGCTTTCTCTGGATGTGGAAGACATATTGCCTCGAGTCCAGTGGGAATTTTTAAAGTCCTTACATTGGAATGAAGTACTAAGTCTATCAGAAAAGTTCCTTGCACAGTGGGGTTGATGCTGTGTACAAAGTTCTCCTGGTTCTGCTCCTTTCACTCAGCATTAGTTCTTATAAGTCTTTCCAGGCCTCTCTGAAATCTTCCTCTTCATCATTTATAGTGAAATAGTATTCCATCACAGTCATAAACCACAATTTTTTCAGCCATTCCCCAGTTGATGAGCATTCCCTTGTTTTTCAGTTCTTGGCAACCACAAAGAGAGCTGCTATAAATATTTTTGTACATGTGGGACCTTTTCTCATTTCCATGATCTCCTTAGGATGCAGTCCCAGAAGCAATATAGCTGGGTCAAAAGGTATGCCCATTTTTGTAGTTCTTTGGCCATAGTTCCAAATGGCTCTGCAGAATGGTTGGATCAGCTCACAACTCCACAAACAATGAATTAGTGTTCCAAGTCTCCCACATCTTCTCCAGCATTTATAATCTTTCTGTTTTCTCATGTTAACCAATCTGATAGGTGTGATATGGTACCTCTGAGTTGTTCTGATTTCCATCTCTCTACTCAATAGTGATTTAGAGCATTTTTTCATATGACTATAGAAGGCTTTAGTTTTTTCCTCTGAAAACTGTCTGTTCATATCCTTTGACCATTTTTCAATTGAGGAATGACTGCTATTCTTGGACATTTGACTCAGTTCTCTACATATTTTAAAAATGAGGCCTTTATCACAGATACCAGGTACAAATCTTTCCCAGTTTTTTGTTTCACTCCTAATCTTGATTACATTTTGTTTGTGCAAAAGCTTTTCAATTTAATATAATCAAAATTATCCATTTTGCACTTCATAATGTTCTCTATCTCTTGTTTGGTCAATAATTTCTTCATTCTCCATAAATCTGACAAATATACTATTTCTTGCTCCATTAATTTGTTTATAGTATTAATCTTTATACCTAGATCAGGTACCCATTTGTCCTTTATTCTTGAGTACAGTGTCAGGCATTGGTCCATGTCCACTTTCTGCCACACTGTTATCCAGTATTCCCAGCATTTCTTGTCAAACAGTGAGTTCTTATCCCAGAAGCTGGGAGCCTTGGGTTCATCAAATAGTAGGTTTCTACAGTAATTGAATACTGGGTGTTGAGTGCTTATTATATCCCACTGGTCTACCCCTCTGTTTCTTAGCCATTACCAAGTGATTTTGATAATTGCTGCTTTATAATACAATTTGAGATATGGTAGAGGTAGGTCACCTTCCCTAGCATTTCTTTTCATTAGCTCCCTTGATATTCTGGATTTTTAGTTGTTACAGATGAATTTTGGTATTACTTTTTCTAGTTCTAGATAACAATTGTCTGGTAGTTTGATTGGCATGGCAGTGAATATGTAAATTAATTTAGGCAAAATTGTCATAGTTATTATACTAGCTCATTTCACTCACAAGCAACAGATGTTTTTCCATTTACTTAGACCTGATTTTATTTGTGTGAAGTGTTTGTAATTGTCTTCATATAGTCCCTGAGATTGTTTTGGCAGGTAGACTCTCAGATATGTTATAGTGTCTAGCATAAATTTAAATGGGATTTCTCATTGTATCTTTTCCTGTTGGGTTTTGTTAGTAACATATACAAATGCAAATGATTTAAGTGAATTAATTTTGTAACCTGCAACTTTGCCAAAGTTGTTTATAATTTTAAGTAGTTTTTTACTTGATTCGCTGGGATTCTCTAAGTACATCATTGTATCATCTGGAAAGAGTGGTAACTTCATTTCTTCTGTGCCTATTCTAATTCTTTCAATTTCCTTTTCTTCTTTTATTGCTACAGTTAACATTTCTAGTACCATATTGAATAACAGAGGTGAAAATGGACATCCTTGTTTCACCCCTGATCTTACTGGACATGTCTCTCACTTATATCCATTGCATATAATGCTTGCTGAAGGTTTTAGGAAGATACTGCTTATTATTTTATGGAGAGTTCCATTTATGCCTATGTTCTCCAGTGTTTTCTATAGAAATGGGTGTTGTATTTTGTCGAAAGCTTTTTCTGCATAATCTTGTGGTTTCTGTTAGTTTTGTTGTTGATATGGTAATATCAAGAATGGTAATAGTTTCCCTAATATTGAACCAGAACTACCTTCCAGGTATAAGTCCTACCTGGTCATAATGTATTATTCTCATTATAAATTGCTGTGTTCTTTTTGCTAATATCTTATTTAAAATTTTTGCTTCTATAATCATTAGAGAAATTCATCTATAACTTACTTTCTCTGTTTGGCTCTTCATGGTTCAGGTATCAGAACTATATTTGTATCATAAAAAGAATTTGAGAGGACTGTTTCTTCCCCAATTTTCCCAAATAATCTATATGGCTTTGTAATTAACTGTTCTTTAATTATTTGATGGAATTCACTTTTAAATCCATCTGGCCCTGGAGATTTTTTCCTAGGGAGTTCAATGATGACTTGTTCAATTTCTTTTTCTGAGATGGGGCTATTTAAGTATTCAACTTCCTCTTCTGCTAGTCCGGGCATTTTATATTTTTTAAAAATATTCATCCATCTCATTTTCATTGTCAAATTTATGGGCATGAAGTTGGTCCAAGTAATTTCTCATTATTGTTTGAATTTCCTCCTCATTGGAGGTTAGTTCACCCTCTTTAGTTTTGATGTTGGTAATTTGGTTTTCTTCTTGCTTTTCTTAATCAAATTAATCAAAGGTTTATCAATTTTATTGTTCTTTTCACAAAACCAACTTTTAGTTTTATTTATTGGTTCACTGATTTTTTTAACTTCAATTTTATTAATGTATCTTTCATTTTCAGTATTTCTAATATGGTATTTAATTGAGGATTTTCAATTTGCTCTTTTTCTGGCCTTTTCAGCTGCATGTCCAATTCACTGATCACCTCTTTCTCTATTTTATTTATGTAGACATTCGAAGATATAAAACTTCCCCTAAGAACTGCTTTGCAGTGTCCCATGAGATTTGATAGGTTGTCTCATTTTTGTCTCTCTTTTGAATGAAGTTGTTGATTATTTCTATAATTTTTTGTTTAACCCACTCATTCTTTAGGATTAGATTATTTAGTTTCTAATTAATTTATGGTTTATCCATGGTCTTTGATTACATATAATTTTTATTGCTTTATAATCTGAAAAGGATGCATTGACTGCATTCAAAAGGATGCATTCTGCCCTGCATTGTGAGATTTTAATTGCCCAGTACATGGTCAACTTTTATATATGTGCTATGTACTCCTGAGAAAAAGGTTTATTCATTTCTATCCCCATTCAATTTTCTCCAAAATCTATCGTATCTACCTTATCAAGAGTTTTATTCACTTCCTTAGCTTCTTTCTTGTTTATTTTGAGGTTAGATTTATCAAATCCAGAGAGGGGGAGGTTGAGGTCCCCCACTGCTATAGTTTTGCTATCTATTTCTTCCTATAACTCCTTTAAGTTACCCTTTTGGAATTTGGATTCTATACCACTTAGTGTATAAATGTTTAGTAATGAAATTGCTTTGTAGTCTATGGTGTCTTTTAGTAGGATACAGTTTCCTTCCTTATCTCTTTTGATTAAATCTATTTCTGCTTTTGTTTTTTTCTGAGATTAGGATTCCTACCCCTGTTTTTTGTACACTAGCTGAAGAACAATATACTCTTCACCAACCTTTTACCTTTACCTTTTGTGTATGCCCCCGTTTCAAATATATTTCTTGTAAAGAACATACTGTTTGATTATGGTTTTTAATCCATTCTGCTATCCATCTCTGTGTTATGGGAGAGTTCATCCCATTCACAATTACAGTTTTGGATACTATCTGTGCCTTCCCCTCCATCCTCTTTCCCCAATTTATGCTTTTAGTTCTTCCTTCTCCCTTCCCTTCCACAATAGAGTTTTAATTTTTTACCATCACCTACCTCAATCTTCCCTCCCTTCTTTCAGCCTCCCTCCCTTTTACTCCCCTTTTCCCTTACTATTTGTTCTGTCCCTTTAACCTCCCCTCAATTTTCTTTCCCCTTTTCCCTCCTACTGCCTTTAGAGCTAGTTATATTGCTATACTTAACTGAGTTTGTTCTTCCCTCCTTTAACCAAATCAGATGAGAGCAAATCTCAATCAATACTCATCTCCTGCTCCTCTTTCCCTCTAACGTAATGTATTTTTGTGCCTCTTCCTGTGATACAATTTACCTTTTACTTCCTCCTCCTTTTCATATCTTCCATTACAATACCTTCACACCCTTAAATCACGTTTTTATCATCACATCATTACCCTTATATCCACTTCCTCTATCTATGTATATTCCTTTTATATATCATAATAAATATGTATTTCTCAAGATAAACAAATATCATCTTTTCTTATAGGGATATAAAGTTTCCGCATATTGAATAACAAGATTTTTTCCCCATTTTCCTTTTTATGCCTCTCTTGAGACCTGTGTTTTAGGATAAAATTTTCTATTGAGCTCTGGCCTTTTCATCAGAAAGGTCTGGAAATCCCTTATTTCATAGAATGTCCATCTCATTCCCTGAAATACTATGTTCAAATTTGCTGGGTAATTGATCCTTGGTTGTAGTGCCAGTTCCTTTGCCTAATGGAATATCATATTCCAATCCCTTCAATCTTTTAATGTAGAAGCTGCCAGGTCCTTTGTGATCCTGATTGTAGCTCTTCGATATTTGAATTGTTTCTTTCTGTCTACCTGCAGTATTTTTCTCTGTTGCTTCAGAGTTCTGAAATTTAACAATGATATTTCTTGGTGTTTTCAGTTTGGGATCCCTCTAAGGAGGTGAACAGTGGATTCTTTTGATGACTATTATGTCCTCTGGATCTAGGAATTTTGGACAGTTTTCCTTGATGATTTCTTGGAAGATATTATCCAGACTCTTTTTTTTCATCATGGCTTTCTGGTAAACCAATAATTCTTCGATTTTCTCTCCTGGATCTATTTTCCAGGTCAGTTGTTTTCCCAATGAGATAGTTTACATTTTCTTCATTCTTTTCTTCAATAAGTACTTCTTTTTCCATTTGTCCAATTTTCCTTTTAAAGCAGCTAGTCTCTTTAGTGAATTCTTTTTTTTTCGTATTTTTCAAATCACTGGCCAGTTTTTCTTCTATTTCTCTAATTTGATTTCTAAAATCTTTTTTGACCTCTTCCAAGAATGGTCTTTGGACTTGAAACCAGCTCACATTCCCTTCTGAAGTTTCAGAGGGAAATACAATCTCAATACTGTTCTCTTTGGTATAAGTGTTTTGGTCGTTGTTCTCATAGAAAAATTCTAAAGTCTTTTCTTTTCTAGTTTTCTTCCTGCTCATGATGATCTCCCTTTTCCTTGCTTTTAAAGTAGATCTCTGCTTCTGGGGGACATAGGGCTCTGTTCTACAATTTTTATACCTAGAATTTGAGGCTTTGCGTGTTGTGGCCTCTGGCTCTTTCAGCTAGAAGGTAAAATGCTGTAGCTTACCTGGTGCTGGACCTGGATGGTATTGGAAAACCGAGGCCAGGTGAAGTCTTTTGGGGTTTCCCTGGAGTTATCCTGGAATTCACTGTGTTAAGTGTAGGGGGGAGGGGTGATCTGTCCACAGGAGGGCTCTTCTGCTGAGTTAAAGGATAGGCATGTTCATTGCTTGGTGTACCTATCTACATTAGCATCTTCCTGATTTCCCAGGGGTGCTGAGGCAAAACAAGGATCCTGGTATTGGTGGTTGTGGGATCCACCCCTCTGGGGCTCAAGAACTCCTCCAAATTTGCTGAGGTGGGGCTGTCTGAGACAACTCCAATCCCGCACTGGTCCTCTTAAGGCATAGCATGAGAGACATTCCTTGGCGATTTTCCAATCCTCAGCAAAAAAATATACTGTTTACCCCTTTGGCTGAGCCAAATATTTCAGGATTTTTCCTGGGAAAAATATTCTCTGGGCTTTTCAAGGCCCATAAGAAGAGGGAGAGAACAATTGAAAACCACTCTGCCATTTTGGCTCCCAGAAGTCCAAGTAGATAATTTACAGGCATTTAATCTGCTGACTGATAGTCTTGGGAACAGTTGTTTTTGTTACCTGGGGTTCTGTACTTCTCCCTCCCTCAGTTCCACTGGACTCCCATCCTGAGCTGATATGTTTCAGAATCCACAGCCTGTCCGCAGTTTCAGGTCACCTGAGGCTTCCTGCTCAATTCTGCCATGACTGGAAGTCTTCCACAGTCTGTCTCCTATTTGATTCTGCCCCTCCAAAATCCATTCAGATTCTCTTTTTAGAGGTTTCTGAAGGATTATGTCTTAGAGCTTAGGTTAGGAGCTGCTCTCACTCCTCCATCTTGGCCCTTCCACAATAAAAATAGTTCTTAAAATATATGCTTCAATTTGCATTCAAATTGCATCAGTTCTCTCTCCAGGAGACACAATTTAAAAATTATGGGACTACCTGAAAGCCATGATCAAAAAAAGAGCATAGACATCATCTTTCATGAAATTATCAAAGAAAATGTCCTGATATTCTAGAACCAGAAGATAAAATAAAGATTGAAAGAATCCACAAATCACTTTCTGAAAGAAATCCAAAAGGAGAAACTGTTAGGAATATTGCAGTCAAATTCCAGAGTTCTCAGATCAAGGAGAAAATATTGCAAGCAGCTAGAAAGAACAATTCATGTATTGTAGAAATGTAATCAGGATAACACAAGATCTAGCAGCTTCTACATTAAGGAATCAAAGGGTTTGGAATATGATATTTCAGAAGTCAAAGGAACTAGGATTAAAACCAGGAATCATCTACCCAGCAAAACTGAGTATAATACTTCAGGGGAAATGAAAGGCAATTCCATGAAATACAGGATTTTCAAGCATTCTTGTTGAAACAAACAAAGCTGGAGAGAAAAGTAGAATTTCAAACACAAGAATCAAGTGAAGCATGAAAAGGTAAACAGGAAAGAGAAATCACAAGGGACTTAGTAAAGCCTAACTGTTTACATTCCTTCATGGAAAGATAATATTTGAAACTCTTGAAACTGTTTTCAATATTTGATTATTTGGAGGAATAATACATACATACAAATATGAATGGGGCAAATTATCTCTCATTAAAGAGGCAAGAAAACACTTTCTCCATGGAGGGGAGAAGGGATGAGGTAAGAGGGAAAAAGTGAAGCTTACTCTCTTCACATTTGGCTTAAGGAAAGAATAACATGAACATTCAATTTGGTATAAAAATCTATTTTACACTACAAGAAAGTAGAGGAGAAGGGGATAAGTGGAGTGGGGGATGATGGAAGGGAGGGCAAATTGGAGGAGGGAACAATTTGAAGTAAACCCTTTTGAGGAGGGACCATATCAAAAGAGAGAATAGAAGGAATGAGGGACAAGATAGGATGGAGTGAAATATAGTTAGTCTTACATAAGATGACTATTATGTAAGTCATTTGCAAAACTACACATGTATGATCTATATTGAATTGCTTCCCTTCTCAGTGGGGATGGGCAGGGAGGGGAAGGGAAGGAAGTTGGAAATCAAAGTTTTAGGAAAGAATGTTGAGAATTGTTTTTGCATACAACTGGGAAATAAGAAAGACAGGTAATGGGGTATAGAAATTTACCTTGCCTTGCAAGACAAGAGAGTAGATAAGGATAAGGGAAGAGAGGGTGTGATAGAAGGGAGAGCAGATTGGTGGAAGGGGTAATCAGAATGCATGTTGCTTTGGGGTGGTGGGAGGGGAGAGATGAGGAGAAAATTTGGAACTCAAAATTTTGTGGAAATGAATGTTGAAAACTAAAAATAAATAAATAAACGTTAAAAAAAGAAATTGGATGCATATACTAGATACATATGTGTTCAGTATTGATATTGCTTCATTCTCAGTTTTAGCAAGATGTAGTTTCCTTCCTTATCTCTTTTAATTACATGTATTTTTACAATTTCTTTGTGTGATATCAGGACTGCTATCCCTGCTTTTTTCTTTGTTTACCTCAGCTGAAGTATAATAAATTCTGCTCCAGCCCTTTACCTTTAAACTGTGTGTGTTTGTGTGTGTTGATGCGTGTGTGTCTCCTTCAAGGAGGTTTCTTATAAACAACATATTGTAGAATTATGGTTTTTGATCCACTCTGCTGTCTGCTTCCTTTTTATGGAAAAAGTCATCCATTCACAATCAGAGTTATGATTACTACATATGTATTTTCCTCCATTCTATTCTGCTTCCCCTTTATCCTTTCTCTCCTTTCACCCTTTGCCTCCTCACCAGTATTTTGCTTTTATCTACCACCTCCCCTGATCAGCCCTCACTCCTGTCAGTTGCCACTCCACCCACCCATTTAATTAATCTCCTCCCTCCCTACTTCCCTGTCAGGTAAGATAGATTTCTATATTCACCCTGTCAGGTATATTATTCCCTCTTTGAGCCAATAGGGATGACAGCAAGATTCAAGTGATATATATTGTCCATCCTCCCATATTTCAGACCAGATTTAAATTCTACCAAACATATAAAGGATAATTAATTCCAATATAAGAGAAAATTTTGGAAAAGGAAATAGAAAATAAGGGATCCCATGACATTCCTCCTATGACACAAATGGCCTTGATACATTAACAAAGGAGAGTCAAAACATAAAGAGAATTATGCAAAAAAAAATCCTAAGATCAAAATTCTAACCTTGAGAGACGTTTGATTTCTGCCATTCTCTCTGTCCTCTACAGTTTAGCTTATCAAATAAAAACAAATCAGGGAAGAGAGTGGAAGAAGGGATCAAGTGGAAACGAGAGAGCTATTGGAAAGAACAACTTGCTACAGAGCCAGTTCCCAAAACTGGTGTTATTTAAGTGGCATAGACCTGCCACAGAAGGCCAAAAATGACCTTTTTGTAATGTGAGGGCCCTCCTAGTACAGGCTTTAAACAGGTCACTCTCTGTGGTTACACCATATATTTCACCATCCAATTCAACTTAAAAAGTAAGACTTCACTTTTTAGCATCCTCAGTTCCCACTCTTTGTGTGTAGGTATGTATTTGCCTTGGGACTTGAGAAACTAGGTTATTTAGAGTTTTTTTTAGAGTATCATGTAGAAACCACTGTACCAAGGACTAAAAACATTATTGACTCCCTGGGCTTACTTCAGAGAGATCACTGTATGTGGGCAATCAGGGAAGTCTACATAGAATTGGTGCTCCTTGGACAAAGGGCAGAAGTTGGAAGAATGCAGAAAATGAGGTAGAGAATTATACCTAAGGTAGAAGGGGACAAGGGAGGATATAAGCAAAGATACTGGTAGGTAGGAAAAAGCTTCATGTGCATGTGAAGGGTAGATGGAGGGGCAAATGAAGAAATCTGCCTTGTCATATTGAGGAATCAGCCTCTAGTAGTCCAGGAGATGATAGAGTAGATAGGGCAGTGCTTGAATGCCACAAATATTAGACAATGTAATAAGCAGTGAGGAGCAGAAGGAGAATGGAGACCCTGAGTGATTCAGATGGGTTTGGGATCTAGGGAGATAGAATTTAGAGGACTAGAATCATAGAATGTTGGACTTGGAATTTAAAGATTATGAAATCCAGTTGATTTCACACATGAGGCTTGAAGAGATTACTTGACTTTACTAAGGTTACCTAGCTAACAAGTCTAACAGTGAGGATTTGAACCCAGGTCCTCTCTCTAAAATCCAAAGTGCTTTCTGTAAAACCAAGCTATAAAGTGGAAGATGGGAAATAAGGAATGAACTGATAAGACTGAGGTAAGCGGAGAGGTGGAAGAAACTGGGGGAAATGAGGGAAGTGAAGAGACTTTATTCTTGAAGGGCCAGAGAAGCTAAGAGGACTAAAGAGAATGAGGAACATGATGAAATTGAGACACAAGAGGAAACTAGGGAGCAGAACCTCACCTCCTTTGCCTTTAATGCTCTCCTCCTCCCCTCCCATTTCCCTGTCTTTCAATCCTTATCTTCCTAGAAGGCTGAATTCAGGGAAGGTCTCTTACATGAAGCCTTTCCTCGTCCCTGCCCCTGAAATAGACTTGTATTTATTTATCCTAATGTTTTGTACACACCAGAACGTGCATGTTCTTTCCCTCTATAGAGGGTAAGCTTCTTGAGGGGAAGGATTATTTTATTTTTCTCTTTATATCCATGGCACATGCACAGCACTTGGCACTTAATAGCTATTCATTGATTGAATAACTGTCTTGAGAAGCAGATGGAAGTGAAGCCCTGGCTTACTGTGGGGCTTAGGGAACTGTGAGGTCAAAAAAGACAGAGGGAGAAACTTTCCTGCTCTAAATCCACGATCTTGTGAGCCTAGGAACTGAGGGCACTGAGGGGATATGAGGAAGTAAGGACCAGGGAGGCCAATGGCACTGAGGAGTTTCTTAAGGCTGTTGGTGCTGAAGAGATGGACAGAGTTAAGGAGGAGACTGGACACATTTCATGACACCATCAGTGTCCCTTTATCTGTGGAAATCATAATATTTGATGTGTCCTGTCCCTATTTGGAAGTCTTGTGAAGTCTTTGGAACCATTTTGTTTTACTCACCTACATTAATAATTAAAGGAAATGCTACATATCAGTTAGAGGTAGGTGAAAATATAGATGCATTCTTTTTCCTATCCAAGTTCAGAAACCTCTAGAATTCTCTCCATGGCCCTCCAAGGAGACTCCAGGTTTAGTTTCCTTGCTTAAGCTCTGACGATGCATTCAGTGTGCTCCTCTCTGGCTGTTGAAGTTTAAAGGTATTAGAAATCCTGAAGAGGAGAATGAGCTTATGAAAAGAAAAGAGAGAATGGAGAGAAGAGGGGGGTGCAGTCAGATTTGAGAGTGGTAGCATCAGTGACCAAAGGAAGAGGAGGGTTCCCTACTGGGAACTGTGCAGAAGTCTAGGTTTGGATTTGCCAGGACCAAGTAAGTCTCCCTGGGGCGGATAAGAAGGTTTCATGTGACAATTCAGGAGGTAAAATTAACATATGGGAAAGTTAGAGTCCCACCTATTACTGCAGGCAGTGTCTGCTGGTCCTCAGAGGGCTGAACTCCTTCACTTTCTCACGTCTTTTTCTTATCTTGAGTTGCCCAGTCTCTCTTTTCTTTTCTCTGGACCTAAAGCTCCTGCCCCTCCCTATCTTCACCTACTCCCCCTCCCTACCCTTTAAGTAGATTATAGATAGGGAAGTGGGGAGTCATGAGAGGCTGAAGAGAGATAAAAGAAGTTTGGAAGAACCACTGTGAAGAGTGGGAGAGTGAGTTGATATGGGAGTCATAAAAGACATGCATTGCTTGAGACCCACTTGCGATCATATAACATAAATTGTAGTGACCTAGTCAGCATGGTTCCATCATTTTCTCCACCTTCGTTCAGCAGGACTGTGTGGCAGACAAGGAAGCAAAACATGGGAGTGACCCAAGACTAAAGTATTGATAGGCAAGGCATATAAGAGAATGAAGGGGTAAGAGACTCAGGAGAAGAGGACAGTGTAGACTTAAACCAGTTTGCCAAGGAGTCAAGATGGGGAAAGGAAGAGAGTGTACCTAGTAGAGGGATGATTGCCTGGGAGAGAAATGAGGGGCTGAGACACTGGGGGTCATGATGTGGATGAAGAGCAAGGTTAGGGGTTACAAGGCGGAAGGAAAAATGAAATGATAATAGATCATGATTAGAAAAGGGAGTTTCAAACTTCATGAGCACAGAAGTGGTACATCTGTGGAAGTGGCAAGATCAAGGGCATGATCTTTTTGTGGGTGGCTTAAATGAGGAAGAGGAGTAACTGGTCAGGGCAATGAATAAGCTAAGGAACTAGGAGTCTGGGACGTCTGAGGGCCTATCTCTCTCTGTCTCTCTCTCTCTGTATACATAAACACATACATTTATATATATGTGTGTATGTGCATATATGTATGTTGAAGTTCACTAGTGTGAAGGCAGAAATTGAGGACAGACTGTGAGCGAAGCGCTGAAATCATGAAATAAAGAAGGGGAGTGTCCTGGAGGTCTATAGACAACAGCTGCCAGAAATGATTCAGTATTATATGTGGATTGAATGAATCTTTAAGGAGGAAATATTACTGATAACAGAGAAAAATCTAGAGACAACAATGGACAGCAAGAGTATTGCAACTCTCCCATCTTGACCAATGACTTGGAGAAATAAGTGTAAGTGTAGTAAGTGTTGGAAAGAGTGGATAGGGAGATTCTGTTATCAGGAAAAGCCCACTTCCCAGTGAGAGTGAAAAGATGGAAGGAGGGGGAAAGAAAAGGTTTGAAGATGAAAGCAAGTTTGTTTTTTCAGGAGCAGGCATATCTGAGAGCACAGTTGAAGGAATGACACTTGATAGGGCTGAAGGGTAGAAGAAAAGGGGATCAGGCAAAGAAAGATAGTGAATGGGCTTTGAATGATGACCAGGAGCTTATAAATATTGGGATGGGAGAGGGTTGTGATCAGAGCGGTGTTCGTTAATTAATAAGGAATAAATTTAGATAGATTTTCATTTTCTATAAAAAGGAAGGAAACAAATTTTTGTCCAGTACCTGCTATGTGCCAGACACTGCTAAGCATTTTTGAAGTTTCTTATTTAACCCTCACAAACATACTAGGAATAAATGCTATCATTATCCCCATTTTAAGGTTGAAGGAGCTAAACCAAAGTTGAAGTCACTTGCCCAGGTTCACACAGCTAATATATGTCTAAAGTTAGATTGAAAATCAGAAAAACCTTCATCTTCTTGGAAGACTTCAGGTCCAGCGCTCTATCCACTGTACACTGAGGTGCTTCTGTTCACATGGCAGTTTAGAGTCCCTTTGGGATTTTCAATAGTTGCCAGGCCCAGCAATTCTAGCCTTCATCTCCATGTGTCTCAGATTCAGGGGAGCACCAGTCACAGTCCCAGCTCTTCATTCCCTGGTCCTGTCACCAGAAAAGTCTTGGGCTAAAGCTGCAACTCCACAGATCCAGTCTTAAAGTGTCAATCTGAGGACCAGGGCAGCTTAATACTCCTGACTCATGATGCAGTTTCAAGGTGTACAAAACCCAAAGGCACAACAGAGATTGGTTCTTTTGTCTAGAGCAGACCTGCAAACCTGGCAGTTGATAGGAGACAAAATTAAAATTGAATAAAGTTCTTTAGGCCAAAAATAGTTTTTTAGCAGCTCATAGCAGTTCCTTGAAACACAAGGAACCCAAGAACGAGTCTCAGAGTGGTCTAGGCAGCTAATGCTGTCATATGTGAACAGTTACCATTGCTGACAAAGTGGCAGGGTTTAGGAGACTCCCTTCTCACCTTTTCATGAGAATTCCCAGAAAGAGGGATTTCTAAAACACAAGCCAAAAAGAGAGAAAGAAAGGAGCAGCAGTGGAAGTTGTCTCTCCATTTAATATCTGTTGAATGGGCTATTCTTCCTGGCTCAGTGACCAATACTCTTTGAAACAGCCCTGTGCCTCTGATACCAACACAAGTACCATAGGAATGCTGTGTCATTACAAATGTTGAGTCCTTCAGAGAAGAACATGGGTTCCAGAAATTTCTGAGTGAGTTCAGGTCCCTGTTCTTCAGTGGAAGGTTTTCTAGCCAGACTAGAGCATCAGATGCCCCTAATTATTGCCAAAAAATCATTCTACTTTTGTAATGCCTCCCACTTGAAACTCATGCCCAACTGACAGCATCAGTTACACCAAGTGGCTCTCCAGAGGGGCAGCTGTTCCTACAGGCAGCAAGGTGGTAGAGTGGATGGAATGCTGGGCCTGAGGTCAGGAAAACATGGGGTGAAATCCAACTTCCACCCCAACTATGGGACCCTGGAGAAGTTACTTAACCTCTTCGTGCCTTGGTTTCCTCAAGTATAATGCAGGGATAATACTAATCATATCTACCTCCAGGGTGCATGTGGGGATCAAAAGAGATAATATTTTTTAAGCACTCAGCAGTGTCAGGCATAGTAGCTACTCATGAAGCACTCATGTCCTGCCTTTGTTCCTTTAATTCCAGGACTCCAAGGGCCACCTTGTGACTTTGTATGAGCAGTTTATCTTGTCTCTGTCTCCCTCACATCCCGTACCACTTGAACTGATCTCCATGCTGTTTATTCCCTCAGTACAGCTAATTATGGCCAGTCACATCCCAGAGGCTCCTTTATCAAAGAACAAAAACAGGAAAGAGAGTCACAGGAAATTTACCTACCAGGAGAATAACCCACGGCACCAGAGGCCTCAAGTGAAAGGCACCCTCAGAGACTGTCCCTGATACTGCCATGTACAACCACCCTGCTCCTTCCTCAGTCTCATTTTGCCCTTTGCAATAGCCTTTGGCTGCAGCTCATCCTCACGTTTACAGCAGGGTTGCTAACAGTCCAGCCTCCATTCAAAGATTTCTTCCGTGTTTCTGGGTTCAGATAGTGTTCTAGAACTCCACCTACTTACTGACTGTCACCAAGCCCTGTCATATGACTCATTCCTAGCCAATAGTCTCCCAAAATTTCAAAACCACTGACTTAGCTGTCTGTGATTTAATTTTCATTTTCACTTTAGGTGGAACACAGAATCTACTCCCACTCCAGAAGAGCTCTCCTAAGTGCCAAGGTAGGCAATGTCATAAATAATTTGTGTGACCTTCCATAAGTCTCCTTCTGTCTTTTGGCTATTTTTCTTATGATAAAATGTACATATTGAGTGAATACGGAGTGAGATGTAGTGGTGGGGTGGGTGTAATTTTGTACTTCATCATCTCCTAGGTGCCATCCTTCTATGTGACTCCACAATACTAGAATTTCTCACTCCCTTACCTCCCCCACCCAATACATTTCAGAGGAAATGGACCAGAGAGCCTGATGGCTTGAGAGATGACTGCTGGGGAGTCCCTCGTGTCTGCTGGGAGTGGAGGAAATATGTGTGTTGTGTGTGTGTCTGTGTGTGTGTGTGTGTGTGTGTGTCTGTGCATTTGTGAGGGAGGAATGTATACTGGTGAGTGGAGCACAGATGAGTTAGAGGATAGAGAGTAGGAATCAAGAGACCTGGGCTTTTATTCCCCTGTTGCCACTAACTTTGTGACTATAGGAAAATCCTTTAAACTGATACTCAGTTTCCCCATCTTTAAAATGGCAATAGTAAAACCTTCTGAAGTGCTAGTATCTATTTCTGAGAATTCTTATTAGATGTATTTGAAATAATATCTGTAAAATGTTTCGCAATTTCCAAATTGTGATACAAAATCTTTATTACTATTATTGTAGAGAAAAGACCAGTTTTTCAAGTCTTGTCTTTGTAAGCCCCAAGCTCTCACAATGTCAGATATTTTCAAATTAATATAAAATATGAACTCTGATCAGGTCATCAATAGGAACTGGAATTCTTCAGGATTCTGAATGCACAAAATGTCTCTGGACCAAAACTGGGCTAAGGAGTTTAAGACTTGAAGGCACTTCAAGACCAAGGACATTAAGGGGACTCAAGGAATGAGGACTGAAATAATGGAGGAAGAGAGGTGTAGTTCAGTGGCTGACAATGTGTTGAGAGCAAGAAAGGAAGAATAATGAGACTGTGGAAGGAGTCCTAGAGAGGAAGCCATTAGGTAGGACTAGGGAATAATCAGTTCAGTAACAAATTAGCAATTGTAATGCCAGTCACAAATAGTCCTCAGAAGAACTCTAAAAAGGAAGTGGTACCAATACCCCCCCATCCCATTTTACACTTAAGGAAACTGAGGCAGACAATCAAGAAAATAAAGAGTTAAATTGATTTGGGTTTAAATACATAGTCAAGTAGCTCTATTTGAATCCCAGTTGGCTTTATCAAAGCCTGGTTTATCAGAGACATATTTCAAGATATCAGGGATGAAAACTACATGATACAAAAGAGCTAATTGCCTTAGCTTTAAAATAACGTTAAAGAATAAATGTGGAAGAAAAAAATAAAGTTCAACCCCAAGACATCTTGCAAAGTATAACCAATCAAAGCTGCATATAAGGATATGATTCAACACATGGGCAGAGGGAGAGGAAGAGAGTAAGGGAGGAAGGTGAAGAGAAAGAGGAGGAGGAAGGAAATAGCAGCATTGCCCAAATGGAACAGCTCAGTTGAGTCCTCGGGGATCAGCTAGTATGACAGACAGGTTTTTGTTCTCCCTTCATTTTCAGGGAGGACCAGTGAAATGAGGGGTGTGGTATCTTGACTTTCAAGGGAGTTGGACTTAAGTGAGGGAGGGCTGTGCAAAGTCATCTGCCTCACTCTCTCCTCCAGAGTCAATTAAGTCCAGGGGCAAGACATTGGCTTGGACGATGTGCAATGGCCTCCAACTTCTCAAGAAGTTTAGCCACAAAACAAGAGAAGAGTTACCCAGGATGGATGGGTGAAATGTGGGATTTTTGAGAATGAGTGAACAGTAGACAGAGTGAATTTGAAGATAAATGAGAGAGTGGGGACGATGGAAAGGAGCAATCTGCTGAACTAGAATGAGATCCCTTGTTCATGTAGAGAAGTTTGCTTTTGCTAGGAAAAGGATGGAGATGGTAGCAGAAGGCATCTGAGTGTTGTGAGATGAGGAGGAAAGGGAGCTATCCATGAATGACCTCAGATTTTTTTTGTCAAATATTTGTCAACGTTCTCAGCTAGGAGAGTGAGGGAGGGGGGAGCCATGGGAGGTTTGAAGAGAGATCAGAAGGTTTGGAAGAACCACTGGGAACAGAGGGATGGTAAGTTGATGTGGGAGTTATAAAAGAATTGCATTGCTTGAGACCCAGTTGAGGTTATACACCATAAATCTAGTCATCATAGTTCCATCATTTTCTCCAGCTTCATTCAGCAGTGCTGTGTAGCAGACAAAGAAGAAAAATGTGGGAGTGATCTAAGACTGAAGAAAGAAAGAGCAAGGTTTTGTAAGAGGATGAGGGGTAAGGGACTCAGGAGAAGAGAACAGTGTAGAATTAAACCAGTTTGCCAAGAAGCCAAGATGGGGAAAGGAGGAGAGTGTAGTTAGTAGATGGGTGATTGCCTGGGAGAGAACTGAGGGCTTGACAGACTGGGGGCCATGATGTGGATGAAGAAGAAGGTTAGGGTTTGCAAGGCAGAAGGAAAGATGAAATGATAATAGATTGTGATTAGATAAGGGAGCTTCAAAGCTCATGAGCACAGAAGAGGTGTATCTGTGGAAGTGGTAGAATCAAAGGCACAATTTTTTTGGGGGGTAGCTTAAATTAGGTAGAGAAGTAACTGGTCAGGGCAATGAATAAGTTGAGAAACTAGGTTTAGTGTATCTGAGGACTCATCTATTTGTATCTATATCTCTATATATCTCTACAGATATAAATACATACATTTATATATATATATGTATATATATGTGTGCGTGTGTGCATATATGTGTGTATATATGTATAAATGTTGAAGTCAACTAGTGTGAAGGCAGGAGTTGAGGACAGCCATTGAGTCAAGCATTAAACTCATGAATTAAAGAAGGGGAGTGTACTGGAGGTCTATAGACAATAACTACTAGAAAGGATTCGGTGTTATGTGTGGATTGAGTGAACCTTGAAGGAGAGAAGATTACTGAGAGACACCAGAGAAAAATCTGGAGACAGCAATGGGGAGCAAGAGTGCTACAACTCTCTCATCTTGCCCTGTGAGTTGGAGAAATAATGTAAGTGCATCCAGTGTTGAAAAGAGTGGCCAGGGAGATCTGTTATCAGGAGAAGGCCATGTCTCAGTGAGGGCCAAAAGATGGAAGGAGGGGGAAAGAAAAGGTTTATACATCAAAGCAAGTTTGTTGTTTTAGGTGCAGGCATGTCAGAGGGCACAGCTGAAGGAGTGGCTAACTGCGAAATGGGTCACTGGGTGGGGCAAAAGGGTAGAGGAATAAGGGATCAGGCAAAGGAAGACAGTGAATGGGGTTTGAATGGTGAACAGGGGTTTATAAAAATTGGGATGGGAGAGGGTTGTGATCAGAGTGGTTTGTTAATTAATGAGGAGTAAGTTAGTCAGATTTTCATTTTCCCTAAGAAAGAAGGAAACAAATTTTTATTTGGTACCTTCTATGTGTTAGACACTCCTAAACATTTTTGAATTATCTCTTTTAACCCATACAAACACACTAGAAATAAGTGCTATCATTATCCCCATTTTAAGGTTGAGGGAACTGAGATAAAGGTTAGGTGCCTTTCCCAGGTTTGCACAGCTAATATATGTCTAAAGTTAGATTGAAAATCAGAATAGCCTACATCTTCTTGGAAGACTTCTGGTCTAGTGCTCTGTCCACTGCATCACTTAGGTGCCTCTGTTGACATGGCAGTTCAGAGTCCCTTTGGGATTGTCAATAATTGCTAGGCTCAGTAACTCCAGTCTTAATGTCCATGTGCCTCAGAGTCAGGGAAGCATCAATCATGGTCCCAGCTCTTCCTTCCCTGGTCCTATCATCAGAAGAAATAGTCTTGGACTAAAGCTCCAACCGCACAGGTCCAATCTTAAAGTGTCAATCTGATGACCAGGGCAACTTAATACCCCTGATTCATGGTGCACCTTCAAGGTGTACAAAACCCAAAGTCACAGTAGAGATTTGTTCATTTATCTAGAGCAGACGTGCAAACTTGGCAGTTGATAGAATCCAAAATTGGAATAGGAGAAAGTTCTTTAGGTCAAAGATAGGCTTTTAGCAGCTCACTTTCTAATTAAAGGTAAGTAGAGTCAGACTGAATATGGTTGATTGCTGCAGGTCATGTGACAAACAAAAGACAGTGAGCAGTGGCAAGCTGTTCAAAATTTCTTGGCAGGCTGCAGGTAGGCTGAGGGCAGCATATTTTGCAGGCCTGGTCTACAGAAATAAAGCTTGATGAAACCTCCTTTAAACATTGAAGAAAAGCTGTAATGGAATAGAAACTTTTAATAAAAGTTTTTGCCCAGAAGAATGGAAGGGAAGAGGGGAAGAGATGGTAGAAGTTGAAAAAAGATACTTCTTGGTTTAACCAGATTCATGGCTTGGGGAGAGAAATACATCCATTAATGATCAGGCTTATCTTCTACCTTGGCTGCCCTGGTGACATGGTCAATACCATCTCCACCCTCTGTATCAGAATCAGTGTTGGTCTCTCAATCACTTTCCTGAAATTCCAGAAAGACTCATACAGACTCTCTCTGGGGTTGCCTCATCCTCATCTGTTAATTCGCACTATATGCCTGGTCAGGAAAATGAGAATAACTCCAAAGGCCAGAATTCTCAGAGTAGTTTTAAACTACTTCCCCCTGGGATCTCCAGTATTACCTTCCTACCCAGAGAGGGATCAGATGTATCATTACTTTTTTGTTGGTTTCCCAGGGTCCAATTAAGAATGGGGTGGAGAATCACAGAAAGCTGAGAGATTCTGTTCTTTTTTCCTTCCCATAATCTTTGAAGTCATTCAATTTCTTCTTACTGAACAACTTTTCCCAGTAACTGCTCTTAGTTTCCTTCCTTTGCCTCTTTTTTCTCTCTCCATTATCTTCAATAACCCTTACAGAGCCACTTTTTATTACTCTTTCTAAGACTTCAGACAATTGGAGAAGACAGTCTCTGGAGTCATGATGATCGAAGTGCCTTACAAGGCCACATGTGATTCTGCCAATTATGAACCAAGTGAGAAAATGATTATTTTTCAATTATATTAATAACCAATTTCTATTGGGGAGATCCAGGATGTTTTCCCTTCCTATTTCCCCCATTCCATTCTATGTCAAATCAGCCCCTGAAGAATGGGGCTGATAATGACTTTGGATTTAACATTCTCCTCAATCTTGTCCAGACCCCACCCACCTGGGGAAGCTCATTGGGTACTACTAGGCTAGGGTGGGGGGGTTAGATGTTTAGATGGCTGGGGGCTGGGTGTGACCTGGGAGTAAGAGTGTTATAATCAAAGTCTTATTTCCTAACCCCTCCTTAGAACAGGTCCACCTTTCATTATAATATTCATTCCTCTCATTCTCATTAATTGTTACCTAATTGGAGTTGATAACCATCTGTACAGAATATCCACTCTCCCAAGAGCATATAAGCATTGACAGGGTGCTATGATCCATCTTTGGCTTGTGAAAGATGATATTTTGATGTGGGAAGTGGCTGATATTATTCTCCTGTGAGAAATTACTGCATTTATTTGACACATATAATTTTAATGGCTAATAAATTCATAGGAAAAGTATCAATGGCAGCAGCATTATCACTTTGAACCCCTCCTTGTGAAGTGCCATAGAATACAATTAAGGAAGTGAGATCCCAGGAACAATGTGGTTCAGAAGGAGCTGAGTGGTAGAGTCGATGTTCAGAGTTGGAGTCAGAAAGAACTGAGTTCACTTTCTGCCTCAGACATTTACTGTGTGACCCTAGACCAGTTTCTTGACCTTTAAGCCTCAGTTTGCTCATACGTAAAATGGGATTTATAACCACACATGCTACAGAAAAATATTGCTGGGGATCAAGTGAGAGCAATACAATTCAATAAATATTTAAGTGACCTCTATGTGCCAAGCACAGGTCTAAGCATTAGGGAAGGAAGGAAGGAAGGAAGGAAGGAAGGAAGGAAGGAAGGAAGGAAGGAAGGAAGGAAGGAAGGAAGGAAGGAAGGAAGGAAGGAAGGGAAGAAGGAAGGAAGGAAGGAAGGAAAGAAAAGAGGCAGGGAGGGAGAGGGAAGAGAGTTTGGTAGAGAGAAAGGGAGGAGGAAGGACTATTTCCCTCTTACCTACAACATTGCATATTTGCACATAACTGTTTGAAAGTTGTTTTCCCCATTAGACTATGAGCTCCTTGGGATCACAGATTGCTTTTTGCCTTTTTTTTTGTATCTCCTGCACTTGGAACAATGTGTGGCACACAGTAGACACTTAATAAATAAATATTGACTGATTGACTCCCCAGAATATTCAAAGAAGTACCTCTTTACACCTTTGACACTAATACACTCCTTGTAGTTTCCCCTATGTAGTCTAACTTTATCCTCAGTAAGTATCCTCTGCTGTGAGGTGGAAATTTTCTGGGGTCTGAGTGGAGAAATCTGTTGGTGAACAATAGGGGCAAGCAGGGACCAGGGAGACCTAAGGATGGGTCTACTAAATGGACAGCCTGGAATGTATGGCCATGACCCCTGTTCTTCCTATGATGAGCCATATCTCCATTCTCTGACCTGAGTGGGAAGAAGGATGGCCCTCTGTTCAGGAGAGATGTCCAGATATTTGACCTTCTACCTGGGGAGGAGATTCCCAAAGAACAATATGAAATGCCTTTTCCTGTGTCTGGAGAAGGTATGCAGGTCAGATTCTCCTGAGTTGACATGATGTGTTTCAGGTGAGGAAGAGACAATTCCAATGGATCCACAGGTGCGAAGTATGATAAGGAACATCCTTGCCTTCTGGACAATGTCATGTATATTTTATATATATGTCTTAGTATTCAACAGAAGTAAGTATGATGAAAAGTCAGGGAAAAAAATACCTCTTGAATCCAATATGAGGTGACAAGTTAGAGGGATTTGAACACTTGGTGACTTCACCATTTCCCACCTTTTTAACCCAACAATAGCACAAGAAATCTCTAAAATAAACACCCTTGAGTTTTTCTGTGGTGCCCTACTCATAAGGCAATAGAGCCAGAGAAGTTAGAGTAGTACAATATGTATCATAGTCTTAGTTCCTTGATCTGTGACTGGAGCTAAGGCATTATCTCTGAGTCCCTGAATCCTCACACTAACAATTTCTGTCCATGAGGTTGGTGGTCTGTATCCTTCTCTGGAATGTCCCCTGCATGAGAAAACATGGGTGCAAAGAAGTGGTAATGAGCTGTCTTTGAGGATCATGGAATCATAAGTGATTCACATCTTTCCACTTCAGTCCCTCTTCCATTTAGTTGGGGTTTGGGCCAGTGGTCAGATTGGTTGCAGAAAACTCCTACTTGCAGTCCTTTGGAGGGGTCCTAAGTCCTTTAGTCAGAGCTGACAATCAAGGGCTTTAGGGTAGAGTCTGAGTGATTATGACCTTAATCATCTGTGTCCTCTTTCAGAACGAATTTTGAGATGTCCTTTTTGGTGGCTCATGAATGGGATCCTGGCAGTGACATATTCACTGGAAATAGGCGCTTGTGTTTGTTATTTGTGGGCATATCACCGTTGCCACGGTAATGATGACATGGAGGTAGATGGGGGGGGCAGGGTAATTGGATAATATTAAAGGGCTGTCCTCCTGATATACTGAAGATCACCTCCCCATCCTCATTCTGTTCTTATTCTAATCTCTGGACAACATGACTCCAAGTCTCCCTTTTTCCCTTTCAAAGGCAAGCGTGACTCTCACCAGTTTCCCACGGCTGTATGTTACTTTCTCTTGTTCACATACACAATGGCCAAGAGATTTCTTGAGAAATCCTGGGGTAGGAAGAGGGGAAGGTTCCTGAGGATGGAGGAGGTTTTGTATAATTTGGTATGTCAGATAATCCAGAGGTGGTGGAGAAAGCCAGCTGTGGGCTGTGACTGCAGGTGGGAAAAGATTCAAGTGGTTCCAGACATTCTAGAGATGGACTTGGGGAAGGGAAACTGTATAGTCTCCCTTGGAACAGTTTCTGAGAGGTGACAAGATTTGGTCTGCTCTGCAGGGTTTATCCTCAAGCAAGATTGCATGAACTGGGCGTCTTCGGTCTCCATTTCTTGCTTCATCGCAGTGTTAGGAATGATAATTTTGAAAATTCTACCTACGTATTTTGGCGTCATTTTGATGATGGTGTTATTTTCAGTGAATTTCACCACTATTGAGAACATCCTCTTTCTGCTGCCAGTGCTAAGGATGTTTATAACCCGAATTCAGGATATCTTCATAACTGGGTGATTCAGGTAAATGGGGCTTATTGAGTCAACTGACTGGCATACAGAAAAAGGCCAGATGTCCCTGGGGAAGGAGTTAAATATTGTCAAGTGTTTAACCTAGAGGGTCACTGATGCTCAGTTTGGGAGAGAATTGGGAAATATTCACAAAGGGGAGGGTAACAAAGATGAAGCCTAGGGAAAGGGATGGACCAAGGAAGAAAGGTAGGCCAGGAGGTTTAGGATTTGACCTTGAGGCACCCAAGGAAGAAGATGTGCACTGGGACAAAAAACAATGTCATAGTCCCTTCATTTCTGCATCCCTACTCAACCTCCCCATCGTTTTTTTTTTCTCTACCTATATTCTCCTTCTTTCTTCCTTTCTCCTTGCTCTATCCTATGTTCCTTCTCTTTAAAGCAAGAACTAGCTCCCCACTAGCAGGAAAGTATCCCTACATCCTCCCCTGAAAGGTGAACAATATTGCTTCTCACATTCTGTCTCTTCTTCCTTCTATTTCCAGCTGATCCACAACCTCACCATTTCTCAATGTTTCATCATAGTCATGCTCCTTCCTTAAGGCAGTTTCCCAAAGGGGAAAGGAGAACTGTACCTCCCTCCCCTTACCTCAAGGAAACTGCAAGTCTCAGTATTTGTACTTTTCTCTGTCATCTGTAGAAACAGTGTGTGAGTTAGACTCTATATAAGGTGAGGGATCTCTTCAGGTTATCAATTTACCTGGAATAAAATAAGACCACATTAAAGAAACATCAATTAGATATACGTTAAAAAGTATAGTGTTTTATGAAACAAATCTAACTATTATGTACTCAACAATTTCAAAAAATGAAAAGTATTTGTTAATTTTAAAGTTAACTAAGGCCAGATGAGGCCTCAAGGATGTGCATTCCCCACCACTGGGCAATACCCTAGACTTGACCTCCAAGTAACATACACCTCATGTCCCTACCCCTTCTGACCACAGTGAATTTGCCTCTATAACTATAACTCCTTTTAAGGGTTCTGTTTCCTTTGATAACTCCCTTCTCCTTTCCTTATCCTTCCCAGAAAATATTCCTTCTTAGAGTCAGAACTCTGGAGAAATCTTGAAATATTTCCTGAGGAATCTCAAGTCTCATATTTTTCCTTAGAAAAGATCTGTTTTTTCTATAACCAGGATACACTAGGACGATTGCTGACATGGAGCAAAAATGCCAACCCTGGAGCCCATCCTGATTGATGCCTAGCAATCTGGTGTTCTATGAGGATCTTCTGAAAAACATACTTTATTTATCTGTATGGAAGACAGAGTGTGCCCAAAGGAGCCAGGCCTCTCAATGAACACCCTACGCTACAGGGCTAACCAAATATCTTCCAGGTATTACAAAGCTGAATATTATGATTACTTTATGTCACTGAGGAGAAAATGAGTAAAAATGCTAGCATATAAGCTTGTGTTCCATAGAACCCCTGAAGGTACCTTCGGGACGTTTTTGATAGCAGAGAAAATGATGGGAATTATGTATACTTTGTCTTGCTTTCACATAGTTCAGATGTCTTCCACCAGGTCTTTATGGTGTGAGAGTTTGGTTTTGTAAAGTTAGGATATTATAAGTATTCAATATAGCAACATTTAAAAAGTATATACAAATCTAAAAACATTAAAAACATTGTTCTTAATCACTTGTTATGACTGTTGTTTTTGAATCACTGAATGTCCAGGGTGAAAGACACCTCAGTGAGATTAGACTTATTCTATCTGAGCTATGGGAGAGAACCAGGAACAATGAAGTGGATGTTATAAAGACACAAATATTAGTGTGTTGACAGGTAAAACTTCCTGAGAGCTATAGCTGTCCAAAAGTAGAATGAGCCACTTCAGAGCACTGTGGATTCTCTGTGGCAAGAGGTCAATAACCAAAAGGGTATTGGGTTTACTGAGGTAGAGATTATTTTCTATGCATGTGTTCCTCCCTGAGAGTCCTCTTCACTCTAACACTCTGTGATTCTACGATGTAACACCATCTACACTTGAAAAAGAAATACTGACTACAGTATGCCTGACAAGTAGCCCTCCAGCTTCTGTTGAAGTCTTCAGTGAAAGGGAACCAAGCACTCCCTGAGGCAGCGCATCCCACTTGTGGGCCAGCTCTAATTGGTAAGAAGCTTTTCTTGATTTCAGCCCTGAATATGATTCCCAATAATATGTACCTATTGTTCCCAGCAAGAGAAGAAACAAAATCCCTCTTCGGCATGGCAGCCTTTCAAATATTTGCTTTCATTCATTGCTGTATCCATCTCTAGCAATTCATCCACTATACCACTTGATGGATTTATTTTACAAAAACAGCTTAAGAGTAACTGGCTTCCCCAAAAGTAACTAAGACTGACTAGCCCAAATCCTGAATTCCATAATCCAGAAAATAATACTGCCTAGAATTTTTCAGTAGAAATAACAAAGCAATGGATTCTATGAATCACTTTAAGGAATGGGAAGATAAGCTTTAAAGTCTAAGGTACACAGTAGTCAAATTATACCATGAGTTGTTTTAATTGCTATCTTTTGATTTTACGTCAACTTCAGTTCCCACTTCATCCTTCTCCTGCCTAGCAAGACATCTTCTGCAACAAAGAGTAAGAAAAGAAATGTTTAAACCATCTTAGCAAAGCTAAGCAACACCTTAAAACCAAGTCTCTGAGTAGATACAATGTCCTGCACTGATAATCTGCAAAGAATCGAAAGAAATGCATTATCTCTTCTTTTAGATCAATTTTCTTCAACAAAATCCCACATAACCCAAGGTTGATTTGTTGTTGTAATTCTTTACAGTTATAGGATATATTGTGTTCTTTGTTTTCTTTCATTCACTTTACATCAATGTATATGTCTTCCTTATAGTTTTCTCATAATTGCTTAAAAGAAAGTAATATTCTATTAAATTCATGTCTCCCAATTTTTTTTAGCCATTCCTTAATGAATTGGATGTACTTTTGTTGGGAAACAAGCCCAAGCTGAGACTTTGTCCCTGGACCAGGAGGGTTTTGTCCTATTGGTCTGAAAGGCCCAGGAAAGCTGGCCAGGAGGCTGCTTGAATTTTCCTTATTTGATTTAGCATTCTTTTCTATTCCTCCCTTTATCTTATTACCAGCCACTTCTTAGCATTCTCTTGAGGTCCATGTTTCCTAGCCTGGATTGTGGATTGTCTGGACTACTGGCCACTCCCATTAGGATCCTCCCTTGAATTGATCTACATTCCAGGCTGACTTTCCCCTATCAAGACCATCCCTGGGAATCCCAGACTACTTCGCAACACCTGGATTCTTCCCTCAGTCTTTTTCTGTATTTAAGTTCCATCTCTCCTCCATGAAGGCACTTAGATTCAATACAGCTCAGACTCTATCTAGCTGAGATTCTATCTGACTGGCATTACAAATGCTTAGGCTCCTTAAGAGTCAACCCAGTATGGGGAATCTTTAATAAAATTTGTTTTTCTTTGGCTTTACGAAGCCTTGTGTTCAGTTCGTTCCACCAGGACCAGGCATATCACCCCATATCACCCCAAACTTCAACACTTTGTTTCCAGTTCTTTCCTCCTGCAGAAAACTACTTTACATCAATATCTTGGTGTATTATATGCCTTTCTTTCTGTCTTTGGCTTCCTTATGTATTCGTCTAACAGTGGAATCTTGGGAGTTAAAGGTACAAACATTTTAGTCATTTTCTTGGCATGATTCCAAAATAGTTTCTAGAATACTTGAACCAATTTACAGATCCATCAGCAGTGCCTCAATGTCACTGTCTTTCCACAGTTTCTGCAACATTGGATGTTCCTAATTCTTTGACCACTTAGCCATTAAGGAATGGTCCTCATATATTTCTGTTATTTCCCTAGATATGGTGGATGTCATGCCCTTAAAAAAGAATCATTTCATACAAAATTTTTCTAGTTGGCCACTTCCTTTCTAATCCTCATGATGTATATTTTGTTCCTAACAATGTTTTTCATTTTATGTAATTTTGGGGGGCCTAGAAAAAGCTAGCAAATGTAAACGTTTTTCCTCAGCACCACGGCATTATAATATTTGGGGCACTACAGTGGTGACATAGCTTTATAAACACTCCAAAATGTCTCTTGTGCTACCTTCCTTAAACCTTCAGAGAGACCATGTGACAGGACTTTACACAGTGAGGGAATGGTCCTGTGTGAATTACCTCCTAGGTGGGCACACTGCTCAATAAGTCTCTTGAGAACCTCAGGCACATGCATGAGAGGCTTTGCAAAAGACTGAAGTATATTCCCTCTGCCAGTCAACAAACATGTAATAAGTACTTACTGTGTGGGGTAGAAGACCAGCCATGCCCCCAACAAATCACAGAGGCTTCTCCAGGTAGAGACAGAAAAAATTTTATTAGCAAGTCTCGAGAGAGTTGGGTATCTTCCTCACCAGGGAGGACTAGTGAGGGGAGCAGGTGGCATCCAACACAGAAGTAGGTTATATACTTTTACAGAATTACCCCACCCTGTGCTCTACCTTTTATATCCATTGGGGAGTTCAGTGGCCTCACAATCTGCTGCCCCAAACTAGGATGAGTTCTAGTCCAAGTAAATGTGTAAGTCCTTATTTGGCAGTAGATACACTGATGTGGCAATTCAACCTTTGCAAAGCAGTTAAAAATATCAGTTTTCCTTGAAATCACCTGGCTCAGGGTAAATTGAAACTGAGGCCTCCAATTCCCCATTTAGTCCTGGCTCAATTTTAGAGACTGTCTACTACTTTAGAATGAGACAGCTTTCACTGACTCACACACCACTACTGTTAGATGTTGTGCTAAGGAATGGGGATACAAAAGAAGGTAAAAGCCAGTTCCTGCTCTCAAGGACTTCACAGCATAGTAAAGGAAACAACATTAAATAATAATGTGTATGCAAACTCTATCCATAATAAATGGAGAATAATCAACGGAGGGAAGGCATTAGAATTAAGAAGAGACAGAGAAAGGTTTCCTGTAGAAGGGAGGATTTTGAACTGACTCTTGACAAAAACCAGGAAAGCCAACAGGTGGAGATGAGGAGAGTGAGCTCCCAGGCTTACGGGCATTCAGAGAAAATTCCTGGAGTCAGGAGATGCAATGTCTTGTTTGAGGGACATAAAGGAGGACGGTGTCCCCGGATTTCAGAATATGTGTGTGTGACTTCGTAGAAGAGTCATCCTGAGAGGGGAATACCCTCATTCATTTATACTATTTATACTCACTCTGAGTCATCAAAACCCAAACAATGAACACATGAGACTTGAGCTGGACCTATTATTGACCAATTCATGAGATCCAGAGTGATTGAGTTCAAAGGCATAGTCAAGTAGCTGTATTTGAATCCAAATGGGCTTTATTAAAGCCTGGCTTATCAGAGATATAGCTCAAAATATTATGAATGTTTAATTCATAATGAATAATATGACCCCCCCCCAAAAGTTAATTGTCACATGTTTCAGAGATTGATAAATGGGGAAGAAGAAAAAAAAGTCTAGACCCAAATTGCCAGCGTTCTTCTCCAGTTGTCTGAAGTCTTAAACACAGTAAGAAGGTCGCTCCATATGGGTTAGTGAAGATATGGAGAAGGAAGAGGTAAATGATGGAAAACAAGAATCTTTACTGTGCAAGTTGTTAGATAAGAAGAAATTGAATGACTTGAAAAATTATGAGAAGGAAGAAGAAAAGAATCCCTCAACTTTCCATGGTTCTCCTACCCTGTTATTAATTAGGCCCTGGGAAACAAGCTAAAAACAGGAATGATATGTCTGACCCCTCTCTTCGTAGGAGGGCAATGTTGGAGATCTCAGGGGGGAAAGTAGTATAAAAGTTCTCTGAGAATTCTGGGATTTGTCATTTTTCTCATTTTCTTACTCAGAGAAATACTGGAAACTAAGAGAAGAGAATGAGGAAATGACAGAGATAGCTTGAATGAATCTTTAAAGAGTTTCATGAGAGAGGAAGGCAGACACTGCTTCTTCTGGCAGAGGTGGCAGAGATGGAGTTGAGCATGTCGCCAGGGTAGCCAAGGTCTTCATCTGTGACAGGGAGGGGGGATGGCAGCACCAAAGTAGAAGATAAACCAGAGCATTAATAGATGTCCTCCTTACCCCCAATCATGAAACTAGGGGAATGAAGTATCTTTTTTTTCTCCCAACTCTCTCTTCCCATTTTCCCTTTCATCTTTTTGGACAGATCCTTAAATTGAAAGATTCCTGTTCCATTAAACTGTTCCTTAATGTTTAAAGGCAGTTTTGTTAAGTCTGATTACTCTAGATAAAAATAAACCAATTTCTATTGTGCTCTTGGGTTTTGTACACCCTGAAGCTGCCCCATGGGCAGGAGTGTCAAGCTGCCCTGTAGTCAGACTGATACTTGAGGATTTGAACCGTTTGGCTATAACTTAAGCCCAAGACTCTTCTGGTGATAGGAGCAGGGAAAGAAGAACTGGGACCAGGAATGATGCTCCCTTGAATATGAGGTACATAGAGATCAAAACTAGAGCAGCTGGCCCTGGCAACTATTGAAAATCTTATTAGCTGGTGAAATGAAAGGGGAGGTAGCTCTCTCCCTCTTTGTATCCTCTTGTGCGTGTGTTCATCTTTCATTGGCAAAGAAGACCATGTCATCAGAGAAATAATGACATGACTTGCACTTGACTTTGTTTTGAGTGAGGGAAGGCTGTGCAGGTCACCAGCTTCACTTCTCCTCCAGAGCCATCTGAATCCAGTGACCACATATTCATCAGGATGACTGGAGATGAACTAGGATGAAGCAAGTGGGGTTAAGTGACTTGCCCAAAGTCACACTGCTAGTGAGTGTCAAGTGTCTGAGGTGAAATTTGAACTCAGGTCCTCCTGACTCTTACACTGGTGCTCTATCCACTATACCAAGTCTGAGTGGTTTAAGGTGTCAGACTCAAGACTCTGTCTTCACTCTCTCAGTATTCTTTTCTGCTTATGGAGGGGTGGCTTCAAATCCCTTATGATACATTAATTGTATCCTCTTACTAAGACCTCAGAGAAGTAAGTCCAGCCTTCAATCTTATTCACTATGTGTGATTGTGGGGTAGAGGGCTCCATGTAGAAGCACTTAATGGTTTTCTTTTCATTTTTGCTTTTGTGTACTTGATTATGTGACCACAGGACACTGACTAAGTGTTCCTTTGATTATGAAAAGCAGTTTTAATTGACTAAGAGAAGAGAGTCTCAGAGTAGGGTAAGGGTTCTAGAGTTATTGTATCTAACTCTGGATATTTTGATCAAGAGGCTGTAGCTGTGTTCCCACTTGTAGCCATTCATGAGATCTCTAACTGGGCCTCCTGCCTTAGAGAAGGGGAATAATATGATTCCTTCAGCTCTAATCACCCTTTTCTTACATCTCCTAGAAAAGTATTCGTTAATTTTAAAGTTAACTAAGGCCAGGAGAAGCCTTAAGATCATGGATTTCCCATGGACATTACGCTAGATTTGACCTCCAAGCAACATACACCTTATGTCCCTACACCTTCTGACCCCAGTGAATTTGTCTCTGTAACTATAACTTGCTTTAGGGTTCTGTTTCCTTTGATCACTCTCTTCTCCTTTCCTTACCCTTCCCAGCAAATATTCCTTGTCAGAGTCAGGACTCTGGAGAAATCTTGAAATATATCCTGAAGAATCTCAGGTCTCATGTTTTTCCCTAAGAAAAGTCTGGTTTTTCAATAGTCAGGGTACCCTGAGACCACTGCTGACATTGAGTAGTAAAACCATCCTGACTGATGCCTAGCTATCTGGTGTTCTATGAGGATCTTCTGAGAAACAGACTGGATTCTTCTCACCTTTATTCCTTATCTGCAGTGAAGACAGAGTGTGTCCAAAGGAGCCAGGCCTCTCAATGAACACCCTAGACTACAGGGCTAACCAAACTTCTTCCAACTATTATGCAGTTGAATATTGTGACTACTTTATGTCACTGAGCAAAAACTGAGTAAAAAAAATGCTGGCATGTAAGCTTGTTTTCTGTAGATCTCCTGAAGATATCATCAGGACACTTCTGATAGCAGAGAGAATGATGAGAATTATGTGTACTTTGTCTTGGTTCAGATGTCTTCTTCTAGGACTTTGTGTTGTGAAAGTTTTCATTTTGTATAGATAGGATATTATGAATATTCAATATAGTAACATTTAAAAAGTATATATAAATCTAAAAGTATTAAAAAGATTGTTCTTAATCAGTTGTTATGACTGTGGTTTTTGAATCGCTGAATGTCCAAGATGAAACAGACCTCAGTGAGATTAGACTTATTCTATCAGACCTCTGGAGAGAACTAGGAACAATGAAGTGGATGTTATAAAGACACAAATACTAGTTTGATGCCAGGAAAAACTTCCTACCAGGTATAGCTGTCCAAAAGTAGAATGAGCCGTCTCTGAGCATTGTCCATTCTCCATGGCAAGAGGTTATTAACCAAAAGGGTATTGGATTTCTTGTAGTAGGGATTGCTTTCTATGCATATGTTCCACCCTGAGAGTCCTTTTCACTGTGACACTGGGATTCTATGATGTAAATACAATCTACACTTGACAAAGAAATACTAATTACAAGATGCCTGACAAGCAACCAATCCAGCTTCTGTTGAAGACTTCAATGAAAGGGAACCAACTACTCCATGAGGCAGCCCATCCCACTTCTGAGACAGCTCTAATTGGCAAGAAGGTTTTCTTGACCTCTGCACTGAATATGATTCTAAATAATATGTACCTATTGACCCCAGTGAGAGAAGAAATCAAATCCCTCTTCAACATGGAAGCCTTTCAAGTATTTGCTTTTAATCATTCCCGAATCTCTCTCTAGCACTTCATCCACTTTACCCCTTGGTAGATTTATTTTACAAAAACAGCTTAAGAATAACTGGCTTCCCCAAAAGTAACTAAGACTGACTAGCCAAAACCCTGAATTCCATAATTCAGAAAAGAATACTCCCTACAATTTTGTGGTAGAAATAACAAAGCAATGGAGTCTATGAATCACTTTAAGGAATGGGAAGATATGCTTCAAAGTCTAAGGCATAGAGTGGTCAGAATGTACCATGAGTTGTTTTAATTGCCATCTTTGGATTTCACATTAACTTCAGTTCCCACTTCATCCTTCTCCTGCCTAGCAAGACATCTTCTGCAACAAAGAGGGAGAAAAAAAGTGTAAATCACCTTAGCAAAATGAACCAACACCTTAAATCCAAGCCTCTGAGTAGATGCAATGTCCTGCACTGATAATCTCCAATGAATAGAAAGAAATGCATTAGCTCTTCTTTTAGATCAATTTTCTTCAATAAAACCCCACATAATCCAAGGTTGGTTTGTTGTTGTCATTCTTTACAGTCAGAGCATGTATTGTTTTCTTGATTCTGTTTAATTCACCTTAAATCAATGGGTGTGTCTTCTTAAGCTTTTTTATATTCTTCTTACTTATAATTGCTTGAAAGATAGTAATATTCTATTACATTTATGTTTCACAAATTTATTAGCCATTCCATGATGCATTGGATCTACTTTTGATGGGGTGCAAGCCCAAACCTAGACCTTTGTCCTTGGACCAGGAAGGTTTTGGTCCCATTTGTCTGAAATGCCCAGGAAAGCATGGTCTTGGGTACTCCTTGGATTCCCCTTATTGGATTTAGCATTCATTTTCTGTTTCTTACTTTCATCCTATTACCAGCCCATTCTTGGCATTCTCTTGAGGTCCAAGTCTCCCAGCCAGGATTGTGCATTGTCTGGACTACTGGCCACTCCCATTAGGATCCTCCCTGGAATTGATCTATATTCCAGGCTGACTTTCCCCTATCAAGACCATCCCTGGGACCCCAGACTACTTGGCAACACCTGGACTCTTCCCTCAGTCTTTTTCTGTATTTGAATTCCATCTCTCCTCCATGAAGGTGCCCAGATTCAATCCAGCTCAGATTCTGTCTAGCTGAGATTCTATCTGACTGGCATTACAAATGCTTAGGTTCCTTAAGAGTCAACTCAGTATGGGCAATCTAAGAAACTTTGTTTTTGTTTGGCTTTACAAAGGCTTGCGTTGAATTCATTTGAGCAGGACCAGGCATGTTGATATTTTGGGGTCCCATATCACCCCAAACTTCAACACTGTGTTTCCAGTTCTTTCCTCCTACAGAAAACTACCATCAATATCTTAGTGTATCATGTGACTTTCTTTCTATCCTTGTCTTCCTTATGGTATTTGCCTAAAAGTGGATTTTTGGGGGTTAAAGGTATAGGCACTTTAGTCATTTTCTTAGCATGATTCCAAAATGGTTTCCAAAATACTTGAACCAATTTGCAGATCCACCAGCAGAGCCTCAGTGTCACTATCTTTCCACAGCTTCTGCAACACGAGATGTTCCTAATTTTTGTCATCTTTTACAATCCACTGGAGAAAATTTGATTTGGAACAAATTTCGCTCCTTGTTTGGTCACTTATCATTGGTTGCCTCATGTTCTTTGATCCCCTAGCTATTAAGGAATGGCCCTTAGCCTCATGTATTTCTGTTATTTCCCTATATATACTGGATATCATACCCTTAAAAAAAAAAGAGACATTTGATACAAAATTTTCCTGGTTGGCCACTTCCTTTCTAATCCTCATGATATATATTTTATTCCTATAAAATATTTTTAATTGTATGTAATTTTGGAGGGCCTAGAAAGAGCTAGCAAATGTAAACATTTTTCCTCACAATCTGCTGCCCCAAACTAGAAAGAGTTCTAATCCAATAAGAATGTGTAAATCCTTATTTGGCACTAGATGCACTGATAAATTTTAGATGTAACCTCAGATGTTCCCCTAACAACAATCTATTATTTCATATATCTGGCGTTAAGCTTACAAAACCTTTCATTACAGGAAATTTCCACTGAGAGTTGGGACATTGCAGGGAAACAATATTTCCCTAACTTCATGTCAGCTCCAGTTAGGAGTACATTGTCAACTGCCATTCAGCCAGACTTAAAGCCTGTGAGGTATCAATGAGGAAATTGAGTCAGGAGAATCCTACCTAGTCCAGGCTCAACAGCTGCTTTCCTGACCTTCCCATGAGATCACCTTCTTGCAGTTCATACCAGCATCTCACAGGCTTATTGGCATCATGGATCAGAGGCTTGGACTGCCTTTCTTGCTATCCATACATGGAGTTAGAGTCAGAAGAAGAAGCAGATAATTGTCCCATAAAATCTTAAAATAGCAAGCTCCAATTATCAATTTCAGGTAGGACTATAATTTCACATTGGCTAAGGAACATCTTTTGAAACAAGTCTTAAGTAGCTTACATGCTTTGTTTAAATAACAATCATCAAATCTACTTTGCCATTAAAACCTTAAGTGATTGCTCTAATAGATTTACATCTGTTTCCCAAACTACTCTATCCCTTCCTAACTCTGCTCAGTCTAAAAGAATGAGCTACACATATGGTAAGTTCAAACACTGGCTTCAACTTATGTTCATGAAATGAATTCAAATTGAAACAGAAACATTTAACTTTTCCCTAAGTGTAAAACATTACCAGAGGTTATCTGTCTCTAAGAAACTTGGACTGAAATTCTTTTCCCCAAACTACAGGTGTCTCTGCTTTAGTCTCAGTAACTTGATTCAGTCAGCACTATTTACCCAGTTGGTCTTTGTAACAGGTAGACTTTATTCCAAGGTGAGATCTTAGTCTGTTACCCCCAGAGAGTTTTAGTCCCATTTGTTTAAAAGGCCCTGGAAAACCTCACTTTGTGCCAAGTGAACTGGTTGTCTAGAGGCCCATAGAGTCATATCACTATGTCAATTCTCCAGGCTATCGGCCCCTCCCATCAAGACCATGCCTGGAATCCCTAGACCACCAGGGGCCATCCTAGAAACCTTCCTTAGTCCCTCTGTAGATAAGATACAATTACAATTAACTTTAAACAATATCACATTTATACTTTGGTTTCATCTCCACCTTATAGCCAGACTCAGAAGTAGTCAAGTGGGAAACTTTAAAAGAAGTGTTCCTTTTCAAAGAAACACAATGGGGAAACTGAGCCAGAAGGATCCCATCCCAGGCTAAGGACACAGTCATCCCCTGAGGCTTGTACATTAGATAGTAGGTTTCACTAATCAAAAATTTTACCAGGACTCACTTCTTAAATTTTAAATTTGTCCTAAAAACTAGTCACTAGAGGTTATCACCTAAACAAATTCCTGGTTGAGGAGCTTCATATTCACTTTAGACTTTACATAGAGATTACAACTTTAACAAAGTGAAGGGCCACACCACTTCAGTGATCATTTTAGACTCTTCAGATCTTAGGGGCCCCTGTGTGAAGCTGGGGCCACTCCTTTGCTTCACAATAGGAAATAGTTAAGATCTCTCCTCTGAGCATCTCCAGTTCAGATTAGATCTTAAGAAGTCCCTCTGTAATGAGTGGATTTCCAAAGGAAAGGGGAATGGGGCCAGGAGGCTTTCTTATAATTTACTACAGAGCTACCTGGAGCCATAAAATTCCTGGTCTCCTTCTTCTTGTCCCTTATCTCCCAAACACGCCCCCCCCATCTCACCCCATAAAATCTGAAATTATAACAAATTAACTTACAAACATAAATTTGGTAGGTAGGCCTTTTAGAAATTTTATAAAAGATTTTATAAAGCATTTCTTGATACAACTAATATTTTCCTCTCTTAAGAACAGTTTACAATATATCACATCCTTCGTGACTGTAATAGACAAAAATACAAGATCTAAAATCAAGGCCTTTTCATATTTGGCCATAAGTTTCCTTTTACATACTTTTGTAAATGCTTGATTCATAGCAAATATCAATTTTAGTTAAAACTTCCTTCTTGCCAGCAGAAATGAACTTCTTAACATGCTTAATACATCCTTAAATGGAACAGGCTTGAAAATCAAACCCATATATGAAAAAAAGTCCATGTATTTTTTTTTCCCCAAAGATTCTCATTTTCTCAGTAAGTATTCTACAACATAGAAACTCTTACACAGAATTCATAACAGTTTTCTAACCAATTCATCATTGATTTGACAATGCAATTTCTAATATAACAAAATTTTCTCATTTTAGCTTAAACAAAGCAAAAGTTAATTCTACTATTATATAGCAAACATCAACATTTTCACTGCTTATTTATAATCAAATATAAGATTCAAAGTATCAAATTTCTATCACATCCTTTTTTAAACCCCAAGATATAAGAAACTCTAAATTTAAAAATGATGTCATAATTGCATTAGATTAATGTTGCATCTAACATATACCTATCTTTATGTTAAGCACTTTAAATCATAAATGCCAAATAACAATATTTTTGCTGCTTGTTATTCCTTCAAGGCAGATTCTAATTTGAACTCATATCAAATGATGATTTGTAATCACTTATGATAAACTAATGATAAATATGTTAGCCTTCCTCTTTCTTTTTTTTACTTTACCTCCTTAAAGTACTGAAAAGTCATCTTCCGAGGAGCTCCCCTCCCCTCTCCCAGGCCCAGCAGACCAGCTTTCCCAATTAACTCAGACTGGGATGAGGAGGGGACAACCTCCCCTGAGCACATGGTCTAGACTTGCACATGGAGTCCAAATTGCCAGCATACCTTGTGAAGCATGAGAAGGTAAACAGGAAAGAGATATCACAAGGGATTTAATAAAGCCTAACTGTTTACATTCCTACATGGAAAGATAATATTTGGTTAGTTATAGGGATTATACAAACATACATATAAATGTGTGTGTATATATACACATACATACATATATATACACATATATGTGTATATATATATATACATATATATACATATATACATATACTCACCCATTTAATTAATCTCCTCCCCTCCTACTTCCCTATCAGGTAAGATAGATTTCTATATTCACTCTATCAGGTATATTATAACCTCTTTGAGCCAATAGTGAAGAGAACAAGGTTCAAGTGATATCCATTGCCCACCCTCTCGTATGTCAGACCAGATTCTAATTCTACCAAACATTTAAAGGATAATTAATTCCAATATAACAGAAATGATATACATATGTACAGAGAGCACCAGGTGAATTGAAAAGGAAGGGATGATATCTAAAGATAAAATTAAGGGGTCAGAGAGGAATATATTGGGAGGAGAAAGGGAGAAAATGAATGGGGCAAGTTATCTCTCATAAAAGAGGCAAGAAAACATTTTCTCAATGAAGGGGAGAAGGGGAGAGGTGAGAGGGAAAAAGTGCAGCTTGCTCTCATCACATTTGACTTAAGGAAGGAATAACATGCACACTCAATTTGGTATGAAAAAATCTATCTTACACCACAGGAAAGTAGGGGCAAAGAGGATAAATGGACTGGGGAGCTATGGGAGGGAGGACAAATTAGAGGAGGGAGAAATTTGAAGTAAACACTTTTGGGGAGGGACAATATCAAAAGAGAGAAGAGAAGGAATGGGGGGCAAGATAGGATGGAGTGAAATACAGTTAGTCTTACACAACATGACTATTATGGAACTCATTTGAAAACTATGCATATATAACCTATATTGAATTGCTTGCCTTCTCACTGGAGATGGGTGGGGAGGGAGGAAGAGAAAAAGTTGGAAATCAAAATTTTAGGAAAGAATGTTGAGAATTGTTTCTGCATACAGCTGGGAAATAAGAAATACAAGTAAAGGGGTAGAGAAATTTATCTTATGTTACAAGGCAAGAGAGTAGATGAGGATAAGGGAAGGGAGGGGTGTGATAGAAGGGAGGGCAGATGGGGGAAAGGGGTAATCAGAATGCACTTTGTTTTGGGGTGGGGGAAGGGGAGAGATAGGGAGAAAATTTAGAACTCCAAATTTCGTGGAAATGAATGTTGAAAACTAAAAATAAATAAATAAACATTAAAAAAAGAAGTTGGATGTACATACTTGATACATATGTGTTCAATATTGATATTGCTTCATCATTAGTTTTAGCAAGATGTTGCTTCCTTCCTTTCCTCTTTTAATTAGATTTATTTTTACATTTTCTTTGCCTGAGATCAGCATTGCTATCCCTGATTTTTTCTTTTTACCTCAGCTGAAGTGTAATAAATTCTGCTCCACCCCTTTACCTTTAAAATATATATGTTTGTGTGTGTGTGTGTCCTTCAAGGATGTCACTTCTAAACAACATATTGTAGAATTCTGTTTTTTGATTCACTCTACTATCTGCTTCCTTTTTATGGAAGAAGTCATCCATTCACAATCAGTTATGATTACTATGTATGTATTTTTCTCCATCCTATTTTTCCTCCCCTTTGTCCTTTCTCTCCTTTCACCCTTTGCCTCCTCACCTGTATTTTGCTTTTCTCTACCACCACCCCTGATCAGCCATCCCTTCTGTCAGTTGCCACTCCACCCACCCATTTAATAATCTCCTCCCCTCCTATTTCCCTGTCAGGTAAAATGGATTTCTTTATATACTCTGTCAGGTATATTATGCCCTCTTTCAGCCAATACTGAAGAGAACAAGGTTCAAGTGATATCCATTGCCCACCCTCTCATATTTCATACCAGATTCAAATTCTACCAAACATTTAAAGGATAATTAATTCCAATACAATAGAAATTTTTTGGAAAAAAAAATATAAAAGAAGGGATCACATGAAATTTTTCCTATGACACAAATATGGTCTTGGTATGTTAACAAAGGAGAGCCAAACATAAAGAACAGTATGTAAAAACAAAGATCAAAATTCCAACCTTGAGAGATGTTTGATTTCTCCCATTCTCTCTACCCAATGCTGTTTAGCTTATGAAACAGAAATAAATCAGGGGACAGAATGGAAGAAGGGATGGAGTGGAGAGGAGATATATATTGGGAAGATAAAACTTGCTGCAGAGCCAGTTCCCAAAACTGGTGATATCTAAATGGCATAGAGCTGTCACAGAAGGCCAAAAATGACCTTTTTGCAAAGTGAGGGCCCTCCTAGTACAGGCTCTAAACAGGTCAGCCACTGTGATAACATTAGATAGTTCACCACCCAATTCAAGTTAAAAAGTAGGACTTGGCTGAGGATGCTAAAAATGAAGTCCTACTTCAGTAAGAATGTGGTTGCCTTGAGACTCCAGAAGCTAGGTTATTTAGGTTTTTTTAGAGCATCAGGTAGAAACCACTGTCCCCAGGGCTAAAAACATTGTTGACTCCCTGGGCCAACTTCAGAGAGATCACTGTATGTGGTACAATCAGGGAAGGCTTCATAGAGTAGGTGCTCCTTGGACAAATGACAAAAGTTGGAAGAATATAGAAAATGAGATAGAGAATTATACCATATGTAGAAGGGGAGGAGAAAGAATGAAAACAAAGATAATAATTGGCTTGAGAAGCAGATGGAAATGAAGTCCTGGTTGATGGGGGGCTTAGGGAACTGTAAAGTCAAGGGAGAAACTTGCCTGCTCTAAATCTATGATCTTGTGAGACTAAGAACTGAGGGCACTAAGAGGATTTGAGGAAGTGAGGACCAGAGAGGCCAATGGCACTGAAGAGTTTCTTAGGGCTGTTGGTGCTGAAGGGATTGACAGAGGAAAGGAGGAGACTGGGCACATTCCTTGAGATCATAAGTGTCCCTTTACCTGGGGAAATCTTAATATTTCTTGTCCCTATTTGGCAGTCTGGTGAAGCCCTTGGACCCTTTCTGTTTTACTTGCCTACATTAATAATTAAAGGAAATGCTAAATTTCTGTTAGAAGTAGATGAAAATATAGATCCAGTATTTTCCTATCCAAGTTCAGAAACCTCTAGAATTCTGTCCATAGCCCTCCAAGCAGACTCCAGGTTTAGCTTCCTTGCTTAAGCTCTCACAGTCCATTCAGTGTGCTCCTCTCTGGCTATTGAAGTTTAAAGGTACTAGAAATCCTGAAGAGGAGAATGAGCTTGTGAGGAGAAAACAGACAGTTGGGAGGAGCGGGCGGTGCAGCCAAATTAGAGAGTGGTAGCAACAGTGACCAAAGGAAGAGGAAGGATCCCTACTGGGAACTGCTGCAGAAGTCTAGGTTTGGATTTGCCAGGACCAAGTATGTCTCCCTGGGGTGGATCAGAAGGTTTCATGTGACAACTCAGGAGGTAAAAATAACATTTGGAGAAGTTACAGAGTCCCACCTATTACTGCAGGCAGTGTCTGCTGGTCCTCAGGGGGCTGAACTCCTTCACTTTCTCATGTCTTTCTTCTCATTTTGATTTGCCCAGCCTCTCTGTTCTTTTCTTATCGCTGGCAGTCAAGATCCTTCCCCTCCCTTTCTTCACCCACTTATGCTCTCTACCGTTTCTGTATATTATAGAAAAGGGAAGACACGGGTATACAGAGATGATAGCTCTTGGTCTCTGAGAACAGACCCACAGAGGAAACTGCAAAGTCTTTTCTCCATTTCAGTCTCTTTTTGTTTCAAATGGATAAGATTTTTACCAAATATGCCATGTGTCCCTCTTACTGTCACTTAACTCTTCTCCTACTCCAAGACCTGTCACAATAACTGACTTTTAATATTCTCAGTCACTCTCTCTCTCTCTCTCTCTCTCTCTCACACACACACACACACACACACACATACACACACACACATGCACCCCAACATTCCCTGTTTTTCTCTCCAAGGTCTGAAGACTCTCTGAGGGGTGAGTCTGCATAGGTCATGTTCTTTTCATTCCATTACCCTGCAAACCATTCATCCCCTCATTCTCTACCCAGTCCTTTCTCTAGATTTCCTCCTCCTGCCCCCTTTCTGCCTTCCAATGCTCTCACAATCCCATGAGAGATACTCATTTGTTGCCTATAAGATACTTTGTGAAACCAGTTCTTGAAGGGTCTGGTCCAACTGTGATTATAGCAGGATCCCTGGTGCCCTTAGCTGGAAGCCTTGCATGATGGGCAAATAGATGGGACACTGCCCAACCTAAGAATAGAGAACAGGCTAGTTTTGAATTCTGGTTTTTAAGGACTTTGAATTCACTTCCTTGAAGCAGAATAGGAGTCTCTGGTGATTAGTGACAATTACCTTAAGTGTAGAAAGGGGATAGATCTCAGGAACCAAGCTAGAGATGATGAAAAGAATATTTTGCTACGTCAAGCCATAGTTTCTAGGATAAGGAAATCAGAGAGGCTAGACCAGATGTGGAAAAGAAGTTTGTAACTTTGATCTGAAGTCAAGATAGTTAATCCTGAGTGAAGGGAGAAAATACCGTGATTGGGAGCACTTGATATTGGAAAGATGGTAATGTTTCATTTCTTTTCTCCACTTGAGATATCCTCATAATGTAGTAGAGAGCTATCCATATCTTCTCCCTCTGCTTTGCTGGCCCTCAAACTGCTATTTCTGGAAGAAGAGAGAGAAGAAGATGGGAATGGGAAATGGGAAAGCTTAAAGCAAAGGAGAGAATAAGGAAAATACAGGAGGAAAGGAAGGGAGAGGGAAGAGAAATTTGCAGGAGAAACATCTTGTTTGTTCTTCTGACACCTGTCTCCATGTCTCTGCACACATAGCCACTACCACAGTTCAGGCCCTTGTCACCTCTTGCCCCAGACTACAGCAGCAGTCTCCCAATTGGGCTTCCCAATTCATCTCTTTGCCTCCAAAGCACTCTCCATGTAACTTGCAAAGTGTTTTCCCTAAAACAGGTCTATCCATGTTACCCCATTACTTGATAAAAATTTTTAGCTCACTGTTAATTCCAATAAGGAAGTAATTCTTTGAGTTGGTATTTAAAGCCTTTCACAAGTTGGCCCCAATCCATGTCACCTTATTATTTCTCCTATTTGGCACTTCATTTGTCATCTCCACTCACACCTTTACACTGGTGATTCCTCATGCTAGGAATACTCTCCTTCCCTCTTCTCTGCCTGGTTTCTTTCCAGACTGCATTCAAAATGCCACTCCTGAAATTGCCTTGTATCTATTTTGCATATGGGTACATTTGTTTCTCTCAGGTAGATTATAAGGTCCTTGAAGGTAAGAATGATTTTACTTATGTATCTGGATTCCCCCCATATCCAGCCTATTGCTTAGCATATAAAATACATACTAAATAAACACAGATTGATTTTAGTATAGCCTAGGTCACAAGGCTGTTGGGGGACACTCTCCCAAGAGGAATCCTCAGTCCTAGCTTTAAGCAGGCATGATCTCTAAAGAAATGGGAATAGTCTTGTCTTATACTCTGTGGCTTATTACACCCTACCCCAAATCAGAACTCCAGAGAAAACCTCTTAACCAAAGTTAGGGTATGGTTCATCTCAAGGGACATCACAAATGCATGAACTAGATCCTTTCTAATAATTTCCCAATATGCAACATACTAAATATTCTGTTTAAGATAGTGATTTATTTCTTCTTCCACAAAAGGATCTTCCACCTAAAGCAGAGAAGGTATAAGTACAAATACTTAAAACATGAAACAGAAACCCATAACAAAGGCACCTATCAATGGACACTTACAGGATTTCTGCTATCCATCACTTTTCCTATGCATTGCCAGGAGGAAAAGACATCCAGAAGGTTTACAGGTCTGTTGAATGGGATTTCACCTTCATGTTGGAGGAACAGCTCCAAAAAGATACCTCTCTTTTGGCTAGCCAGTCATGCATGACCCATCTTCCTGTTGGTGGTCAAGTCTTTGAAGAAGCAGCATCATTGTAGGAAACACTTCCTGCCAACAAGCACCCAGAACTTTCAATGACTGTGAAGCACCTGAATTCACGAGGTGGTCCCCATCCATCTCATGTTTGCTGCTCCATCATCTGTGTTCATGTAAAGAAACCAAAAAAAAGCAATTAAGGACTTAAGATTTGGGATCTTGCAAGCACGTGTACACACTACCTCATGGACATAGTCATAACAGCTGTTACTGAAAAGGGAGTACAAGGAGAGATCCCCTCTCCCCCTTTATGTTGAAAGTCTGAAAAAGCCATGGGGTTTGTGGAATACAGCAGGAAATAAGAATGATCAGATATATTTGTCAACTAAAATATGGAAAAAATCTCAAGTGATCATTTTCTTTGCTATATACATATATATATATTTATGAATATGTAAAATTTTATTTTAGGGAGAGGCAATAACCATTTTTTAAGGAGCCTACTATGTACCAGAAAAGTTTTTTGCAAATATTGAGTCATTTGATCCTCATACAACAAACCTGTGAAGTAGGTGCTACTATAATCCCCATTTTATAGTTGAGAAAACTGAGGCAATCAAGGTTGACTTGCCCTGGGTCACACATCTAGTAAATGTCTAAGGTCAGATTTATATTCAGGTCTTCCTGAAAACAGGTACAGTACCTTATTCACTGTGCTACCTAGCTACATCTAAAGGAACAGAAATTTTGATATCAAGATCATTCATTGAACTTCTCCCTCCTCGTGAGATAATGAAGGTGCCACAAAACACAGTTTGGAAAATGAGACCCTGTACACAGTATCACTTTGGATTTCCTTAAGACATCTGATAAAGTCTGTTACAATAACCTCATGGTACAGATTGAGATGTTGATGATGAAGGTCTGGACCATTTCTTAACAGCAGTACTGACCTTTAGTGTCATTTTTAATTAAATGACAGACTAGTATTACATAAAACCATAAGTACTGTTGTCTAGAATATTATAACCATATGAGGAGAAGTTCAACACCCCAAATGAAAGAGGAAGGTTGGGGTGGAAAGATGAGGAAGCAAGGATAATAAAGGGGAGTGTAGAAAGGGGAGATCCTCCACACTTGCATGCTTAGTTACCTTTCCCTTTTGAAGGACATTGCCATTAGGACTGAGAGGCTCTGTCTACCATTCTCTCCCTCTTTCCATTTCCCAAGTGTCTCCTACTGCTCCAAATGATCAGTGTTTTGGGATGTTGTTTTCTTCCCACTGTTTATTGAGAAGGAAAAAGTAAATATATAGATTTATATTCTAGAGTTCAGTGAAAAAATTGATAATATATAGACCAGTTATAATATACAGACCCAAAAAAGTCATTAGACAAAAGCAAAAAGAAAGAAACATACTACATCCCAGATGCAGAAATGCACACCATCTAGATCTAAGTTGGACTTTGCTGGTTCTCTCCTGGCATGAAGAGATGACCCTTGTTTGGACTCATGCACAAGCATCATTTATCTCATTAGGATCCTCCCTGGTATTTGGGATCCCCTTCCTTGCCTCATCCCTCTCCCTTTGACTCACAAGATGGAGATCATTCTGTCACCACAAGCTCATTCTCAGATACTGAGAAAATGTCCTGATGGCATTGATGTGGTCTCCACTAGTCTTTATTGCTTCCACATAGACTAACTAATTGGATATGTTATCCTTCCTCTCACTACGGGAAAAGGTAATCACATACAGGTAAGGTTTTCAAGACAACACTTCTAAAAGAGATGGCAACATTTGCTCTCCCCAAGATATAGAGAATAGCCCCTTAGTACACCTAAAAAAAATTATATCCTTCCTACAGCCCCCATTGTAAAGTCTATGAATATTCTCAGTGAATATGCTCTGGCCTATGACTGAAAAGAAAATTTCTTGGGTTTTGAGAGAGACCTCTGTGAGGGACAAATGAATGCAAGGAATACAGGGAGGAGCAGGGTTGAAAGGTTCAGTTCTCTCATGTCTAGGGTCTCCACAAAAGGAAGTATAGATGGAATTAATATAAAATGTGAATCAGTATAGGATTGCTATTTGTTTTTTCCATACAATGCTTAAAAATGCCATGTCCACAGCCAAACACTTCAAACACTAAGGATAAGCCATAACTCCAGTGATATTCTCTCAGGAGCTTGATATTTGAATGAGCTGTTTCACTTTCTCCTTGACTCTGCACTGTCCAAACAAGTACCTCAAGTCCCATGTCTTCTGGTAAATCTGCCAAGGTTTGGCTTCAACCTCCTATCACTGGCAATCTTCTGTGAGCCACATGTGGCTGCAGAAAACTCTTTCTGTTTCCAATGATTTCCAACTCCCCAGGGTGAGCTAATGACCTATCTCAGGATCATTATTGGTCAGTTTTTCTCAGGCATAGAAACATGAAGCAGAAGGAACCCAAGAACGAGTCTCAGAGTGGTTTAGGCAGCTAATGCTGTCATATATGAACAGTTACCATTTGTTGGGAGCCAGCACTTGGTGCTGGGCCCCTCACCCTTGAGGTCACCATGCCCTGAACTCTTTTCTGCAACAAGCAAGTATCACAAGACACCTCTGTCAATAGATGTTGCAACCACAAAAGGGCTTGACCCCCCAGTTCCAGAAATTAACCACTAGATACTACCCTCGCCCTGGACCCTCCCTATTCCTCTTCCCTGTTTCAACTACTATATAAGCTGTCTTGCATTATAATAAAAGTTAGACCTTGCTTGTCACCATCTCGGTCTCACTCCTCTTTTTTCACCCATTCCCTTCAGGCTAGGTCCCCCTCGGCCCCCCACGAATAACTTAGTCCCGCGGGACGGGACAAGTGGTGCCCAGACGTGGGGCTCGAGGCACGGACCCCTGCCAGGCGGACCCCCATTGAGACACAGCTCGTCGCGACCCCTTGGTTTTCACCGCTCAGGAAGAGCCCCTGCATTTTGGTAAGTATAGTTTCGTCCGCCTCATTCTGATCATGGGTTCCAATCTCTCAAAGGAGCAGGTCTTTATCCAGGACCTTAAGAATGCCTTTATGGAAAGAGGAGTTAAGGTTAAGAAAAAGGACCTTGTGAAGTTCTTCCTCTTCGTAGATGAGGTTTGTCCCTGGTTTATAGTTAGTGGGCCAAACATTCATCCGGGGAATTGGCAGAAGGTCGGAAGAGATCTTAATAGAAAATTGCAGACTGAGGGGCCAGAGGCAGTCCCTCCCTCAGCCTTTTCTTACTGGGGTATCATTAGAGATATAGTGGAATCCGCCTCTGGGGACCCCGATAAGCGCCAGCTCCTTTCGGTGGCGGAATTCTGCCTGCGCCCCTTGTCACGGGCCGCCTCTGCTAAAGTCATTGGAGCACCCTCCATCACAGGCAGCCTCTGTAAAGTCATTAGAGTCAGTGGGAGAAAGTCCTCCTAGGCCCCCGTCCGTGGCCATTACCATTCCGCCGGAGCCTCCAAAGTCCCTTTATCCTCCCCTCCCTGTGGAGATGAACCCTGTCACCAAGTCCTTAGCGTTTCCTATAATTGCAAAGCATAAAGCTCCTCCTTTACAAGATCCCGGCCCTGATACATTAGACCCCGGGGATGAGGCAGGACTCGAGGAGGAGGCCGTCCGATATAATACCCCAGATTGGCCCACTTCCCAGTATTTGCCCCCTCCTTACTTATCTCAAACCTGTGCCCCTGCGCCTCTGCCCCCGATTCCTACTCCCTCCGTCCTCGCAGATGCTAGAAATCAACTTTCCACTCAGGTTAAGGAACTCCGGGAGGTCTTGGACCTACAAAAGCAGTATATGCAGCTCTCTTCGGAGCTGAGTTCCTTGCAATACTCCCTCCAGAGTTCGGTTATCTTCTCCCCCACTAAGCCTCAGTCAAACCAGGCATCCCTCAAAAAGATAGGAGCTAGCGCTAAAACTAAAAAACCTAAGAAGACAGTCAATGATGTTCCCTGTTTTAACTCGATCCCGTCTGTCCCTGCTGGCCCCTGGGACGGATGACCTCAAGGATTCCTCTGCTAGCGAGGGAGATGAAGAGGGAGAGGGGGAGGGAGATGAAGAGGAGGAGGAAGAGGAAGAGGGAGAGGGAGAGGGACGGAGTGGTGGAAAAACAGACCGAGAGCAGTCAGAATACAGGAAGCTGCATTTCAAAGGGCTTAAAGATCTCAATGCGGCCGTCAAGTCCTATGGCCCCAATGCCCCGTTTACCCTTTCCGCCCTCGAGGCCATGTCCCGCGGAGGATATCTCCTGCCGCGGAGTGGCTCCGCGTAGTGCAAGCAGTTCTTTCAAGGGGCCAGTTCTTGGACTGGAAGGCAGATTTTTTCGATCGCTGCCAATCCACCACTACAGCCAACCAAAAAACCCCTAGCTCCCCCACTTCAAAGTGGACTTATGAAAAATTGAGCGGTCAGGGAAAATACGCAGGGGAGGCCAGGCAATGCCGCCTCCCAATAGGTCTCTTGGCGCAAACCGCCAATGCTGCACTTGCAGCTTGGCGCGCCTTACCAAATCCTGGCTCCCCTCTCGCCCCGCTTAATAAGATTGTGCAAGGGACTCAGGAAGATTTCTCTGAGTACGTTAGTAGGCTTTTGGAGGCAACTGAACGGACTCTGGGGCAGGAGGCTTCTAATGATCAGCTTGTGAGACGCCTAGCATATGAAAATTCCAACAGTACCTGTCGCTCCGCCTTACGCGGGAGATGGAGAGATAAAACATTGGAAGAGATGATACGTTTATGCAGAGACATTGACCCTTTCACTGCAAAAATGTCCCAGGCCGTACATCTGGCCGTTGGGGCGGCTCTTCAAACCGGGGACTCCCAAAAGGGGTGCTTCCGGTGTGGTCAACCAGGCCACTTTGCCAGCCAATGCCCTAGCTCTCCTGGCACCCCCTCCACCTCGGCCCCACCTAGGGCCTCCCGACCCTCCACCCTTTGCCCTAGATGCAGGAAGGGGAAGCACTGGGCAAACACCTGTCGCTCCACTACGGATGTTAATGGTCGCCCCCTTCAGGGAAACGGCCGGAGGGGCCAGCCCCGGGCCCCCCGACCAATTCCTTTTGTACAGGCCTCGGGGATCAGCCCATCCACACCCCACTCTTTAGAGCCACCGCAGGAAGCACGGGGGTAGACTTGTGTGCCGCCTCCACCTTACTACTGACCCCTGAGGGTGGAGTCCACATTATACCTACAGGCATATTTGGCCCCCCGCCTCCCACCTTTTATTTTTTCATCCTCGGCCGTGCTTCCACTACTATTAAGGGCCTTATAATTCATCCCTCCATTGTTGATAGTGATTATACTGGGGAAATCCAGATACTCGCCTCGGACCCCTCACTATCCATTCAGGATAGCGCCTTGCACAGGCCCTTCCACTCCCCCTGCAGACTTCATACCCGGCCCTTGCCACCGCACGAGGCTGTTCCAAACCCGGATCCTCAGATATATATTGGGTCCAAGCCATTTCTCAGGATCGCCCCGTGCTTACGCTTTTTATTCAAGGTAGATCATTTGAGGGAATATTAGATTCAGGAGCCGATTCAACAGTCATTTCAAAAGACAGTTGGCCGCCTTCTTGGCCCCTTCAACCATCCATGACACATTTACAGGGTATAGGTCAGTCCCACAACACATTGCAGAGCTCCCAATGGTTGCCTTGGCAAGATAAGGAAGGAAATAGAGGGACCATCCGGCCTTTTGTGGTTCCCGGCCTACCTGTAAACTTATGGGGAAGAGATATTCTATCCCAGATGGGGGTCATTATGTGTAGCCCAAATGCCATTGTGACCCGACAGATGCTCTCCCAGGGATACCTCCCAGGGCAAGGGCTAGGCAAGAGAGGTCAAGGACGACCATCTCCTATCGTCATTGAAGGAAGGAAGGGCCGCTCAGGTCTTGGCCTAGAACGACCAACCACCCAGAACCATTTTTCCTGAGGGCCACGGGTTCCCCTGCACTCCAGGCAGATAGGATTTCGTGGAAAAATGACCTACCTGTCTGGGTCGACCAGTGGCCCCTATCCAAGATTAAGTTAGAAGCAGCACTCGCTTTAGTGCAGGAGCAATTAGCTGCAGGGCATATAGAATCTTCTACATCCCCGTGGAATACGCCCATTTTTGTTATCCAGAAACGCTCAGGCAAATGGCGACTCCTACACGACCTGCGGGCTGTCAACAAAACCATGGTCCCTATGGGAGCCCTCCAGCCCGGCCTTCCTGCCCCCGTGGCCATACCTAAAGGCTTCTCCAAAATTATAATTGATCTTAAGGACTGCTTCTTTTCCATTCCCCTTCATCCCTCAGATTGCCAGCGCTTTGCTTTTAGTGTCCCCATCACTAATTGTGTGGGTCCCTCCCCATGCTTTCAGTGGAAAGTCCTGCCACAGGGTATGGCTAATAGCCCTACGCTCTGTCAGAAATATGTGGCACAAACAGTTGACCCCTTTCGCCTACAGTACCCAGATCTTTACATCATCCACTATATGGATGATATCCTCCTTGCAGGACCAGAAAATGAGAAACTAACCCAGGTATCTCAGGAACTCATCAGGGCACTAGAGAATAGGGGCCTTAAAATTTCCCCCGATAAGATTCAGGCCCGCCCCCCACAACTCTTTCTTGGATTTGAACTTTTGACCAACCGAATCCTTTCTCAAAAGGTTCGTTTGCGAGTAAGTCACCTATGCTCCCTCAATGATTTCCAAAAGCTTCTAGGGGAATTGAACTGGCTCAGGCCCTATCTCAGACTAACCACCGGGGAATTGAGACCCTTATTTGATATCCTCAAAGGAGATTCCGACCCAAATTCACCTGCTCTTTCACACCAGAGGCCCGCAAGGCCCTTACTCTGGTTGAGCAAGCTATTCATGATCAACATATTGGGTATTATGCCCCTCTGAGACCCCTCTGGTTTCTAATTTTTCCCACCGCCTTTTCTCCTACTGGGTTATTGTGGCAAGAGCACCCGCTTTTTTGGATTCACATGCCAGCCACTCCCTCTAAGACCCTTTCTTCCTACCCCCACCTGACGGCTGACCTTGTGCGCCTAGGGCGAGAGGCCGCCTGCAGACTTTTTGGTCGGGAACCGATCACATTGTCTGCCCTTACACCACCTCCCATGTTCAATGGTTGCTACAGAACGATGATGCCTGGGCTGTTAACTGCATTTCTTATTCAGGGATTATAGATATTCATTATCCCTCAGACAAGCTTGTTCAGTTTTTTCAAAAGACCCCCATCGTCTTCCCGAGGATTACCAAAACAAAGCCCATTCAGAATGCCCACTTGGTATTCACTGACAGGTCCGCCACGGGAAAGGCGGCTTTTAGCGTTGACGGGAAGGCTACCTCTTTTGACACACCTTTCGCCTCTGCACAATTAGTGGAACTTGCAGCTGTCATCAGGGTTTTTGAGTCTGTCCCTGGCTCTGTGAACATTTATACAGACAGCTCCTACGTTGCACATTCAGTTCCCCTGCTAGAGACGGTCCCGTACATTCGTCCCTCTACCAATGCCTCTCCCCTCTTTGCCACCCTTCAGCTTTTAATTCTTTCACGTAAACATCCCTTTTTTATTGGACATATTCGTGCCCACTCCGACCTCCCCGGCCCCCTCTCTGAGGGCAATGATCAGGTTGATCAAGCCACCCGGTCCATTTTAACCGCCTTCTCTATTTCCCCAGTTGCTGCTGCCACGCAAGCTCATAAATTACATCACCTTAATGCTCATACACTTCGGCTTAAATATTCCATTACCCGGGAACAGGCTAGGCAGATCGTTAAACAATGCCCAGGTTGCCTGACCCTCCTCCCCGAACCCCACACCAGCATTAACCCCCGCGGTCTTATCCCTGGGGAGCTATGGCAGATGGATGTTACTCATTACCCTCCTTTTGGCCGCCTCAAATATATCCATGTATCCATTGATACCTTTAGTGGCTTCATTTTTGCCACCCTGCAACCCAGGGAAGCTACTAAACATGTCATTAACCATCTCATAAACGCTCTGGCAGTCCTCCCGCAGCCTAAAATTATTAAGACGGACAATGGCCCTGGGTACACCAGTTCCTCTTTCAGATCTTTTTGTGCACAGTTGCACATTAGACATATAACTGGCATACCCTATAACCCTCAGGGGCAGGGAATTGTGGAAAGGGCCCACCAGACACTTAAAAATATGATCCTGAAATTACAGTCAGGGGAGGAAGTACTCTATTCCAGAACAGGCAACAATAAAACCCTGCTCAACCATGCCCTATTTGTTTTGAACTTTCTTACCCTCGATGCTGCAGCAAAAAGCGCAGCAGATCGTCTGTGGCACTCCTCTACGGCCCAAACCTATGCCCAAGCAAAATGGAAAGATCCCCTTCTTGGCAGATGGCAAGGTCCTGATCCTGTGTTAATCTGGGGCAAAGGCCATGCCTGCATCTATGATTTAAAAAGCCAAAATGCCAGATGGCTACCAGAAAGGTTGATAAAGTTGGTTGATGAGCCAAATACTTATGATATAGTCCAGGGGACTACCCCCTGAGACACGGCTGCTTCTTTTTTCTTTTTGTCTTGCAGAATATGATGATCATAATATTTTTTCTCCTGCTTCCTGGAAGCCATGGTGGCTTTCAGTCTCCCGACCCTGCATCACTCCGCCGCGCTCTCTTCGGAAACCCTTGTGATTGTAGTGGAGGTATAGTCACTGTCCATCCCGTCACCTACACGCAGCAGGTTGACTGCACGGACAAAACAGCCCACCTTGCCTATCATCGTACCGCTACAGGTATCTCCAAACAAGCATGGGAGTGCGTAAAAAAGCCCAGAGTTATCCCTCCAAAAGGTGACCAGCCTGGGCCCTGCCCCAGTAATTGCAAATACCTTCAGGCCTTGCACTCCACATGCTACAGTTCTGCCCAGCAGTGCAGTGACAGCTCAGGGACAGTTTATCTTACTGCAATACAAGAAAGAGAGTATGCTGGCTCCTCTGGGGGTGATTGGGATTGGAGCCCCAGGCCACGTGGAAGTTCTAATAAGTATGCTCAGGCTCCCTGTGGCAGAGAAAATATTGGAAAGAATATTTGTTGGTCCCTTCGTGCACCCATCCATGTCTCCGATGGGGGTGGCCCTTCAGACCAAATTAGAGAACATGAGGTAAGGGAACGCATAAATGAGATAATTAAGAGCATGTACCCTCCCATCCATTATCATCCACTTGCGTTGCCCAAGCCCCGGGGGACGGACCTTGATGTCCAAACTTCAGAAATCCTTGAAGCTACACTTAAGGCCCTTAATCGCACTAATCCTGAATTGGCTGCCGATTGTTGGCTATGCATGGCCCTTGGCACGCCTATGCCCCTAGCCTTGATATCTCAGAATAGTTCCACATCTCTGAATTGTATACTTAGCCCATCTTTTAGGGTCCAACCTGTAGGTCTCTATCCTTCTCCTTGTATTCAAGCCCCTTTTCAGAATTCTACCTTTGATATTGATGTTGGCATTGCGACCTTCGCTAATTGTTCTGAAATACAAAATCATACTTCTCAGGAACCCCAACCCCTCTGCCCATTAACTGGACAGCTCTTCGTTTGTGGGGGAAATATGGCCTACTCTGCTCTCCCCCAGAACTGGACAGGGCTATGTACCCAAGTATCAATTCTCCCCGATATTGATTTCATTCCGGGAGATGAGCCCGTCCCACTACCCAGCCTTGATTATATTGCCGGAAGGCCCAAAAGGGCTGTTGTATTCATTCCCCTCCTTGTTGGTCTTGGGATTGCGGGCGCTCGCCACCGGCTCTGCTGGTCTGGGGGTTGCTGTTGATTCTTATACAAAACTATCCCATCAAATGATTAATGATGTGCAAACCCTCTCTGGAACCATTAGTGACCTCCAAGATCAGATTGACTCTTTGGCGGAGGTGGTCCTCCAAAATAGGAGAGGGCTGGACTTACTAACTGCAGAACAGGGGGGGATCTGTTTAGCCTTACAGGAAAAGTGTTGTTTTTATGCCAATAAATCCGGAATAGTCCGGGATAAGATCAAAACCTTACAAGAAGACCTAGTCAAAAGACGCAAGGAGCTCTCTGAAAATCCCCTCTGGAGTGGCTTGAACGGAGTCCTCCCATACCTCCTTCCCCTCCTTGGGCCTCTGATTGGCCTCCTTCTCCTCCTCTCTTTTGGGCCCTGGGCCTTTAGCAGACTAACATCTTTCATTAAAATACAGATCGAGGCTGCCCTTAAGAGCCCTATCAATATTCATTACCACCATCTCGCTGCATCGGAAGACCCTGGAGGTGCTATGGAAGAAGGTCTCCAGTTCTCAAAGCTTGTACGACCGGAATCTCGACGGTCGCGGTGATGGAAGAATCTTAAGGAAAAATGTAATCAGCAGCTGTGGGAGAGCCCATGATGGGAATATTGTGGCCCCATGACCTGGATAATCATACCATTGGCTGCAGAGGTACCCAATTACGGGATTATTGTGGGTCCATCTACCAGAAATGCTGGAGGTGGGGGCCACCCACATAGCCTAAGACAGGCCTCCCACCTGCGTTTCTAAACAGAAAAGGGGGACATGTTGGGAGCCAGCACTTGGTGCTGGGCCCCTCACCCTTGAGGTCACCATGCCCTGAACTCTTTTCTGCAACAAGCAAGTATCACAAGACACCTCTGTCAATAGATGTTGCAACCACAAAAGGGCTTGACCCCCCAGTTCCAGAAATTAACCACTAGATACTACCCTCGCCCTGGACCCTCCCTATTCCTCTTCCCTGTTTCAACTACTATATAAGCTGTCTTGCATTATAATAAAAGTTAGACCTTGCTTGTCACCATCTCGGTCTCACTCCTCTTTTTTCACCCATTCCCTTCAGGCTAGGTCCCCCTTGGCCCCCCACAAATAACTTAGTCCCGCGGGACGGGACAACCATTGGTGATAAAGTGTCAGGGTTTAGGAGATTCCCTTCTCACCTTTTCATGAGAATTCCCAGAAAGAGGGATTTCTAAAACACAAGCCAAAAAGAGAGAAAGAAAGGAGCAGCAGTGGAAGTTGTCTCTCCATTTAATATCTGCTGAATGGGCTGTTCTTCCTGGCTCAGTGACCAATCCTCTTTGAAACAGCCCTGTGCCTCTGATACCAACACAAGTACCATAGGAATGCTGTGTCATTACAAATGTTGAGTCCTTCAAAGTAGAGCACATGTTCCAGAAATTTCTGAGTGAGTTCAGGTCCCTGTTCTTCAGTGGAAGGTTTTCTGGCAGGACTAGAGCATCAGATGCCCCTAATTCTTGCCAAAAAATCATTCTATTTTTGTAATGCCTCCCACTTGAAACTCATGCCCAACTGACAGCATCAGTTACACCAAGTGGCTCTCCAGAGGGGCAGCTGTTCCTACAGGCAGCAAGGTGGTAGAGTGGATGGAATGCTGGGCCTGAGGTCAGGAAAACATGGGGTGAAATCCAACTTCAGACAGTTACTAACTGTGGGACCCTGGAGAAGTTACTTAACCTCTTCATGCCTTGGTTTCCTCAAGTATAACGCAGGGATAATAATAATCATATCTACCTCCAGGGTGCATGTGGGGATGAAAAGAGGTAATATTTTTAAAGCACAGTGTCAGGCATAGTAGCTACTCATGAAGCACTCATGTCCTGCCTTTGTTCCTTTAATTCCAGGACTCCAAGGGCCACCTTGTGGCTTTGTATGAGCAGTTTATCTTGTCTCTGTCTCCCTCACATCCCGTACCACTTGAACTGATCTCCATGCTGTTTATTCCCTCAGTACAGCTAATTATGGCCAGTCACATCCTAGAGGCTCCTTTATCAAAGAACAAAAACAGGAAAGAGAGTCACAGGAAATTTACCTACCAGGAGAATAACCCAAGGCACCAGAGGCCTCAAGTGAAAGGCACCCTCAGAGACTGTCCCTGATACTGCCATGTACATCCACCCTGCTCCTTCCTCAGTCTCATTTTGCCCTTTGCAATAGCCTTTGGCTGCAGCTCATCCTCACGTTTACAGCAGGGTTGCTAACAGTCCAGCCTCCATTCAAAGATTTCTTCCGTGTTTCTGGGTTCAGACAGAGATCTAGAACTCCACCTACTTACTGACTGTCACCAAGCCCTGTCACCTGACCCATTCCTAGCCAATAGTCTCCCAAAATTTCAAAACCACTGACTTAGCTGTCTGTGATTTAATTTTCATTTTCACTTTAGGTGGAACACAGAATCTACTCCCACTCCAGAAGAGCTCTCCTAAGTGCCAAGGTAGGCAATGTCATAAATAATTTGTGTGACCTTCCATAAGTCTTCTTCTGTCTTTTGGTTATTTTTCTTATGATAAAATGTACATATTGAGTGAATATTGAGTGAGATGTAGTGGTGGGGTCTGTGGAATTTTGTACTTCATCATCTCCTAGGTGCCATCCTTCTATGTGACTCCACAATACTAGAATTTCTCACTCCCTTACCTCCCCCACCCAATACATTTCAGAGGAAATGGACCAGAGAGCCTGATGGCTTGAGAGATGACTGCTGGGGAGTCCCTCGTGTCTGCTTGGGGGTGGAGGAAATGTGTCTGTGTGTGTCTGTGTGTGTGTGTCTGTGCGTATGTGTCTGTGTGTCTGTGTGTGTGTATGTGTGTCTACATTTGCAATGGAGGAAGGTATACTGGTGAATGGAGCACAGATGAGGTAGAGGTTAGAGACTAGGAATCAACACACCTGAGCTTTTATTCCTCTGTTGACACTAACTTTGTGTCTATGGGAAAATCCCTTAAGCTCTTTGAAACTCAGTTTCCCCATCTTTAAAAGGACAATAGTAAAACTTTCTGAAGTGCTAGGACCTATTTCTGAGAATGCTTATTAGATGTATTTAAAATGATATCTGCAAAATGTTTTGCAGTCTACAAATTGTGATACAAAATCTTTATTACTATTATTGTAGAGAAAAGACCAGTTTTTCAAGTCTTGTCTTTGTAAGACTCAAGCTCTCACAATATCAGATATTTTCAAATTAATATAAAATATGAACTCTGATCAGGTCATCGATAGAAACTGTAATTCCTCAGGATTCTGAATGGACAAAATGTCTCTGGACCAAAACTGGGCTAAGGAATTTAAGACTTGAAGGCACTTCCAGACCAAGGACATTAAGGGGACTCAAAGAATGAGGACTGAAATAATGGAGGGAGACAGGTGTAGTTCAGTGGCTGACAATGTGTTGCAAGTGAGAAAGGAAGAATAATGAGACTGTGGAAGGAGTCCTAGAGAGGAAGCCATTAGGTAGGACTATGGAATAATCAGTTCAGTAACAAATTAGCAGTTGTAATGCCAGTCACAAATAGTCCTCAGAAGAACTCTAAAAAGGAAGTGGTATCAATTCCCCCACCTCCTATTTTACAGTTAAGGGAACTGAGGCAGACAATCAAGAAAATAAAGAGTCAAATTGATTCGGGTTTAAATGCATAGTCAAGTAGCTCTGTTTGAATCCCAGTTGGCTTTATCAAAGCCTGGTTTATCAGAGACATATTTCAAGATATCAGGGATGAAAACTACATGATACAAAAGAGCTAATTGCCTTAGCTTTAAAATAACGTTAAAGAATAAATGTGGAAGAAAAAAAATAAAGTTCAACCCCAAGACATCTTGCAAAGTATAACCAATGAAAGCTGCATATAAGGATATGATTCAACACATGGGCAGAGGGAGAGGAAGAGAGTAAGGGAGGAAGGTGAAGAGAAAGAGGAGGAGGAAGGAAATAGCAGCATTGCCCAAATGGAACAGCTCAGTGGAGTCCTCAGGAATCAGCTAGTATGACACACAGGTTTTTGTTCTCCCTTCATTTTCAGGGAAGACCAGTGAAATGAGGGGTGTGGTATCTTGACTTTCAAGGGAGTTGGACTTAAGTGAGGGAGGGCTGTGCAAAGTCATCTGCCTCACTCTCTCCTCCAGAGTCAATTAAGTCCAGGGGCAAGACATTGGCTTGGACGATGTGCAATGGCCTCCAACTTCTCAAGAAGTTTAGCCACAAAAGAAGAGAAGAGATACCCAGGATGGATGGTGAAGTGTGGGATTTTTGAGAATGAGTGAACAGTAGACAGAGTGAATTTGAAGATAAATGAGAGAGTGAGGAAGATGGAAAGGAGCAATCTGCTGAACTAGAATGAGGTCCCTTGTTCATGTAGAGAAGTTTGCTTTTGCTAGGAAAAGGATGGAGATGGTAGCAGAAGGCATCTGAGTGTTGTGAGATGAGGAGGAAAGGGAGCTATCCATGAATGACCTCAGATTTTTTTTGTCAAATATTTCTCAAGGTTCTCAGCTAGGAGAGTGAGGGAGGGGGGAGCCATGAAAGGTTTGAAGAGAGATCAGAAGGTTTGGAAGAACCACTGGGAACAGAGGGATGGTAAGTTGATGTGGGAGTTATAAAAGAATTGCATTGCTTGAGACCCAGTTGAGGTTATATACCATAAACCTAGTCATCATATTTCCATCATTTTCTCCAGCTTCATTCAGCAGTGCTGTGTAGCAGACAAGGAAGAAAAATGTGGGAGTGATCCAAGACTGAAGAAAGAAAGAGCAAGGTTTTATAAGAGGATGAGGGGTAAGGGACTCAGGAGAAGAGGATAGTGTAGAATTAAACCAGTTTGCCAAGAAGCCAAGATGGGGAAAGGAGGAGAGTGTAGTTAGTAGATGGGTGATTGCCTGGGAGAGAACTGAGGGCTTGACAGACTGGGGGCCATGATGTGGATGAAGAAGAAGGTTAGGGTTTGCAAGGCAGAAGGAAAGATGAAATGATAATAGATTGTGATTAGATAAGGGAGCTTCAAAGCTCATGAGCACAGAAGAGGTACATCTGTGGAAGTGGCAAAAGCAAGGGCACAAATTTTTTGTAGGTGGCAGAAGTTAGGTAGAGAAGTAACTGGTCAGGGCAATGAATAAGTTGAGAAACTAGGTTTAGTATATCTGAGGACTCATCTATTTGTATCTATATCTCTCTATATCTCTACAGATATAAATACATACATTTATATATATATGTATATATATGTGTGCGTGTGTGCATATATGTGTGTATGTATGTATAAATGTTGAAATCAACTAGTGTGAAGGCAGGAGTTGAGGACAGCCATTGAGTCAAGCATTAAATCATGAATTAAAGAAGGGGAGTGTACTGGAGGTCTATAGACAATAACTGCTAGAAAGGATTCGGTGTTATGTGTGGATTGAGTGAACCTTGAAGGAGAGAAGATTACTGAGAGACACCAGAGAAAAATCTGGAGACGGCAATGGGGAGCAAGAGTATTACAACTCTCTCATCTTGCCCTGTGAGTTGGAGAAATAATGTACGTGCATTCAGTGTTGAAAAGAGTGGCCAGGGAGATCTGTTATCAGGAGAAGGCCATGTCTCAGTGAGGGCCAGAAGATGGAAGGAGGGGGAAAGAAAAGGTTTATACATCAAAGCAAGTTTGTTGTTTTAGGGTGCAGGCATGTCAGAGGGCACAGCTGAAGGAGTGGCTAACTGCGAAATGGGTCACTGGGTGGGGCAGAAGAATAGAGGAATAAGGGGTCAGGAAAATAAAGACAGTGAATGGGGTTTGAATGGTGAACAGGGGTTTATAAAAATTGGTATGGGAGAGGGCTGTGATCAGAGTGGTTTGTTAATTAATGAGGAGTAAGTTAGATTTTAATTTTCCATAAGAAAGAAGGAAACACATTTTTATTCAGTACCTTCTCTGTACCAGACCCTTGTAAATATTTTTGAATTATCTCATTTAACCCATACAAACACACTAGGAATAAGTGCTCTCATTATCCTCATTTAAAGGTTGAGGGAACTAAGATAAAGCTTAGGTGCCTTTCCCAGGTTTGCACAGGTAATATATGTCTAAAGTGAGACTGAAAATCAGAATAGCCTACATCTTCTTGGAAGACTTCTAGTCCAGTGCTCTATCCACTGCATCAGTTAGATTCTTCTGTTCACATGGTAGCTCAGAGTCCCTGTGGGATTGTCAATAATTGCTGGGCTCAGTAACTCCAGTCTTAATGTCCATGTCCCTCAGATTCAGGGGAGCAACAGTCGTGGTCCCAGCTCTTTCTTCCCTGGTCCTATCATCAGAAGAAATAGTCTTGGGCTAAAGCTTCAACCTCACAGGTCCAATCTTAAAGTGTCAGTTTGAGGACCAGGGCAACTTAATACCCCTGATTCATGGTGCACCTTCAAGGTGTACAAAACCCAAAGTCACAATAGAGATTTGTTCATTTATCTAGAGCAGACCTGCAAACTTGGCAGTTGATAGAATCCACATAAATAGGAGAATTGAAAAAATAGGAGAAATTAAAATAGCAGAAAGTTCTTTAGGCCAAAAATAGCCTTTTAGCAGCTAACTTTCTAAGTAAAGGTAAGTAGAGTCAGACTGAATGTGGTTGATTGCTGGAGGTCATGTGACAAATAGAAGACAGTGAGCAGTGTGGCAAGCTGTCCAAAATTTCTTGGCAGGCTGCAGGTGAACTGAGGGCAGTATGTTGTATAGGCCTGGGCTACAGAAACAAAGCTTGATGAAATCTCCTTTAAATATTAAAGAAAAGCTTTAATGGAACAGAAACTCTTGGATATAAGTTTTTGCCCAGAAGAATGGAAGGGAAGAGGGGAAGAAACAGTAGGAGTTGAAAAAAGACACTTCTTGGTTCACCCAGATTCATGGCTGTGGGAGAGAAATACATCCATTAATGATCAGGCTTATCTTCTACCTTGGCTGCCCTGGTGACATGGTCAATACCATCTGCACTCTCTGTGTCAGAATCAGTGTTGGTCTCTCAATCACTTTCCTGAAATTCCAGAAAGACTCATTCAAACTCTCTCTGGGGTTGCATCATCCTCATCTGTTAATTCCCAATATATGCCTGGGCAGGAAAATGAGAATAACTCCAAAGGCCAGAATTCTCAGAGTAGTTTTAAACTACTTCCCCCTGGGATCTCCAGCCTTACCTTCCTACCCAGAGAGGGATCAGATGTATCATTACTTTTTTGTTGGTTTGTTTCCCAGGGTCTAATTAGGAATGGGGTGGAGAATCACAGAAAGCTGAGAGATTCTGTTCTTTTTTCCTTCCCCTAATCTTTGAAGTCATTCAATTTCTTCTTACTTAACAACGTTTCCCAGTAACTGCTCTTAGTTTCCTTCCTTTGCCTCTTTTTTCTCTCTCCATTATCTTCAATAACCCTTACAGAGTCACTTTTTATTACTCTTTCTAAGATTTCAGACAGTTAGCGAAGACAGTCTCTGGAGTCTTTATGATCCAAGTGCCTTACAAGGCCAAATGTGATTCTGCCAATTTATGAATCAAGTGAGAAAATGATTATTTTTCAATTATATTAATAACCAATTTCTATTGGGGAGATCCAGGATGTTTTCCCTTCCTATTTCCCCCATTCCATTCTATGTCAAATCAGCCCCTGAAGAATGGGGCTGATAATGACTTTGGATTTAACATTCTCCTCAATCTTGTCCAGACCCCACCCGCCTGGGGAAGCTCACTGTGTTCTAGGAGGCTAGGGTGAGGGGGTTAGATGTTTAGATGGCTGGGGGCTGGGTGTGACCTGGGAGTAAGAGTGACATAATCAAAGTCTTATTTCCTAACCCCTTCTTAGAACAGGTCCACCTTTCATTATAATATTCATTCCTTTCATTCTCATTAATTGTTACCTAATTGGAGTTGATAACCATCTGTAGAGAATACCCACTCTCCCAAGAGCATATAAGCATCAACAGGGTGCTATGATCCATCTTTGGCTTGTGAAAGATGATATTTTGATGTGGGAAGTGGCTGATATTATTCTCCTGTGAGAAATTACTGCATTTATTTGACACATATAATTTTAATGGCTAATAAATTCATAGGAAAAGTATCAATGGCAGCAGTATTATCACTTTGAACCCCTCCTTGTGAGATGCCATAGAATATAATTAAGGAAATGAGATCCCAGGATCAATGTGGTTCAGAAGGAGCTGAGTGGTACAGTCGATGTTCAGAGTTGGAGTCAGAAAGAACTGAGTTCACTTTCTGCCTCAGACATTTACTGTGTGACCCTAGACCAGTTCCTTGACCTAAATTTTAAGCCTCAGCTTGCTCATAAGTAAAATGGGATTTACAACAGCAGATGGTACAGAAAAATATTGCTGAGGATGAAGTGAGAGCAATTCAATTCCATAAATATTTATGAAGTGCCCTCTATGTGCCAAGCACTGGTCTAAGCATTAGGGAAGGAAGAAAGGAAGGAAGGATGAAAGTAAGGAAGGAAAGAAAGAAACAAAGAAAGAAAGAAGGAAGTAACAAGAAAGAAAGGAAAAAGAGAAGAGAGTACAAAGTGAGAAAAGCAAGGAGGAGAATGCAGAAATGAAGGGTTAGGAGAAAAAGGAGAGGGAAGCAAGGAAGAAGAATAAGGAAAAGAGAAGATGGAAGAAAGGAAGGAAGGAAAGAAGAGAGGCAGGAAGGGAGGGGGATGAGAGGGTGGGAGAGAAAAAGGGAGGGAGTAAGGAAGGACTATTTCCTTCTTACCTGCAACATTGCATATTTGCACATAACTGTTTGAAAGTTGTTTCCCCCATTAGACTATGAGCTCCTTGGGATCACAGAGTGCTTTTTGCCATTTTTTTTTTTTGTATCTCCTGCACTTAAAACAATGTGTGGCACACAGTAGACACTTAATAAATAAATATTGACTGATTGACTCCCCAAAATATTCTAAGAAGTACCTCTTTACACCTTTCACACTAATACACTCTTTGTAGTCTCCCCTATGTAGTCTAACTTTATCCTCAATAAGTATCCTCTGCTGTGAGGTTGGTGGAAAATTTCTGGGGTCTGAGTGGAGAAATCTGTGGGTGAGCAATAGGGGCAAGCAGGGACCAGGGAGACCTAAGGATGGGTCTACTAAATGGACAGCCTGGAATGTATGGCCATGACCCCTGTTCTTCCTGTGATGAATCATATCTCTATTCTCTGACCTGAGTAGGAAGAAGGATGGCCCTCTCTTCTGGAAAGGTGTCCAGATATGTGACCTTCTACCTGGGGAGGTGATTCCCAAAGAACAATATGGAATGACTTTTCCTGTGTCAGGAGAAGGTATGCGGGTCAGATTCTTCTGAGTTGATATGATGTGTTTCAGGTGAGGAAAAGAGAATTCCAATGGATCCCCAGGTGCTAATTATGATGAGGAACATCACTATCTTCTGGGCTGTATCATGTGTGATTTCCACATATGTCTTAGTGACCAACAGAAGTAAGTATGATGAAAAGTCAGGGAAAAACATACCTCTTGAAGCCAAGTTGAGGTGGGAAGTTAGAGGGATTTGAACACTTGGTGCCTCCACCATTTCCCACCCTTTTCACCCAATAATAGCACCAGAAATCTCTAAAATAAACACCCTTGAGTTTCTCTGGGGTGCCCTACTCATAAGGCAATAGAAACAGAAAAGTTACAGTAGTTCAATATGTATAATATTCTCAGTTCGTTTTTTCTCTGGGATCTGCGACTGGAACTAAGGAATTATCTCTGAATCTCTGGATCCTCACACTAACAATTTCTATCCATGAGGTTGGTGGTCTGTATCCTTTTCTGGAATGTCTCCTGCATGAGAAAACATGGGTGCAAAGAAATGGTAATGAGGTGCCTTTGAGGATCATGGAATCATAAGTGGTTCACATCTTTCCACTTCAATCCCTCTTCCACTTAGTTGTGGATTTGGGCCAGCGGTCAGATTGGTTGCAGAAAACTCCTACTTGCAGTCCTTTGGAGGGGTCCTAATTCCTTTAGTCAGAGCTGACCATCAAGGGCTTTAGGGTAGAGTCTGAGTGATTATGACCTTGATCATCTGTGTCCTCTTTCAGAACAAATTTTGGGACATGCCTTCTTGGGGCTCCTAAATCAGATCCTTGCAGTGACATATTCAATGGAATTAGGCGCTGGCATTTGTTATTTGTGGGCACGTCACAGTTGCCAAGGTAATGATGACATGGGGGTAGATGGGGGGGCAGGGTAATTGGACAATATTAAAAGACTGTCCTCCTGATATACTGAAGGTCACCTCCCCATCCTCATTCTGTTCTTACTCTAATCTTTGGAAAACCTGACTTCAAGGATCCCTTTTTCCCTCTCAAAGACAAGTGTGACTTGCCCCAGTTTCCCACAGCTGTATGTAGATTTCTGTTGTTCACATGCACCATGGCCCTGAGATTTCTTCAGAAATTCTGGGATAGGAAGAGGGGAGGGTTCCTGAAGATGGAGGAGGTTTTGTGTAGTTTGGTATGTCAGGTAATCCAGAGGTGGTGGAGAAAGCCAGCTGTGGGCTGTGACTGCAGGTGGGGAAAGATTCAAGTGGTTCCAGCCATTCTAGAGGTGGACTTGGGGAAGGGAAACTGTATAGTCTCCCTTGGACCAGTTTCTGAGAGGTGACAAGCCTTGGTCTGCTCTGCAGGGTTTATCCTCAAGGAAGATTTCACGAAGTGGGTGATGGTCATCCTCATTTTTCTCTTCATCGCATCCTCGGGAGTGATAATATTTAAAATGCTACCTTTTTATTTTGGCTTCTATTTTATGATGCTGATATTTTTAGTGAATTTCAACACTCCTGAGGACATCATCTTTTTGCTGCCAATGCTAAGGTTGCTTTTAACTGGAATTCAGTTTACCTTCGTAACACGGTGTTTCAGGTAACTTGGGCTTATTGAGTCAGCTGACTGGCATACAGAAAAAGGCCAGATGTCTCTGGGGAAGGAGTTGTGTTGTCTAGTGTTTAACCTAGAGGGTCACTGATGCTCAGTTTGGGAGAGAAAGGGGAAGCTAACAAAGATGAAGCCTGGGGAAAGGGATGGACCAAGGAAGAAAAGTAGGCCAAGAGGTTTAGGATTTGACCTTGAGTCACCCAAGGAAGAAGATGTGCACTGGGACAAAAACCAGTGTCATAGCCCCTTCATTTCTGCATCCGTACTCATTCTCTCAATCGTTTTTTTTCTCTACCTATATTCTCCTTCTTCCTTCCTTCCTCCTGGCTCTATCCTATGTTTTTTATCTCTTAAGCAAGAACTAGCTCCCCACCAGAAGGAAAGTATCCCTACATCCTCCCCTGAAAGGTGAACAATATTGCTTCTCACATTCTGTCTTTTCTTCCTTCTATTTCCAACTGATCCACAACCTCACCCTTTCTCAATGTTTCATTATAGTCGTGCTCCTTCCCTAAGGCAGTTTCCCAAAGGGGAAAGGAGAACTGTACCTCCCTCCCCTCACCTCAAGGAAACTGCAAGTCTCAGTATTCTTACTTTTCTCTGTCATCTGTAGAAACAATGCATGACCTAGAATCTACAAAGGGTTGAGGAATCTTTTCATGTTATCAATTTACCTGTATTAAAGTAAGACCACATTCAAGAAACATCAATTAGATATACTTTAAAAAGTACAGTATTTTATTAAAAAAATCTAACTGTTATGTACTTAACAATTTCATAAAATGAAAAGTATTTGTTAATTTTAAAGTTAACTAAGGCCACATGAGGCCTCAAGGATGTGCATTCCCCACCACTGGGCAATACCCTAGACTTGACCTCCAAGCAACATACACCTCATGTCCCTACCCCTTCTGACCACAGTGAATTTGCCTCTGTAACTATAACTCCTTTTTAGGGTTCTGTTTCCTTTGATAACTCCCTTCTCCTTTCCTTATCCTTCCCAGAAAATATTCCTTCTTAGAGTCAGAACTCTGGAGCAATCTTGAAATATTTCTTGAGGAATCTCAAGTCTCATATTTTTCCCTAGAAAAGATCTGTTTTTTCTATAACCAGGATACACTAGGACGATTGCTGACATGGAGCAAAAATGCCAACCCTGGAGCCCATCCTGATTGATGCCTAGCAATCTGGTGTTCTATGAGGATCTTCTGAAAAACATACTTTATTTATCTGTATGGAAGACAGAGTGTGCCCAAAGGAGCCCAGCCTCTCACTGAACACCCTACACTACAGGGCTAACCAAATTTCTTCCAGGTGTTACAAAGCTGAATATTATGATTACTTTATGTCACTGAGCAGAAAATGAGTAAAAATGCTAGCATATAAGCTTGTGTTCCATAGACCCCCTGAAGGTACCTTCGGGACATTTTTGATAGCAGAGAAAAATAGCAGAGAAAATGATGGGAATTATGTATACTTTGTCTTGCTTTCATGTGGTTTAGATGTCTTCCACCAGGTCTTTATGGTGTGAAAGTTTTCATTTTGTAAAGTTAGGATATTATAAGTATTGAATATAGTAATATTTAAAAAGTATATAGAAATCTAAAAACATTAAAAACATTGTTATTAATCACTTGTTATGACTGTTGTTTTTGAATCACTGAATGTCCAAGGTGAAAGAGACCTCATTGAGATTAGACTTATTCTATCTGAGCTATGGGAGAGAAGTAGGAACAATGAAGTGGATGTTATAAAGACACAAATATTAGTGTGTTGACAGGTAAAACTTCCTGAGAGCTATAGCTGTCCAAAAGTAGAATGAGCCACTTCAGAGCACTGTGGATTCTCTGTGGCAAGAGGTCAATAACCAAAAGGGTATTGGGTTTACTGAGGTAGAGATTATTTTCTATGCATGTGTTCCTCCCTGAGAGTCCTTTCCACTCTAACACTCTGTGATCCTATGATGTAACACCATCTACACTAGAAAAAGAAATACTGACTATAGTATGCCTGACAAGTATCCCTCCAGCTTCTGTTGAAGTCTTCAGTGAAAGGGAACCAAGCACTCCCTGAGGCAGCGCATCCCACTTGTGGGCCAGCTCTAATTGGTAAGAAGCTTTTCTTGATCTCAGCCCTGAATATGATTCCCAATAATATGTACCTATTGTTCCCAGCAAGAGAAGAAACCAAATCCCTCTTCAGCATGGCAGCCTTTCAAATATTTGCTTTCATTCATTGCTGTATCCATCTCTAGCAATTCATCCACTATATACCACTTGGTGGATTTATTTTACAAAAACAGCTTAAGAATAACTGGCTTCCCCAAAAGTAACTAAGACTGACTAGCCCAAATCCTGAATTCCATAATCCAGAAAATAATATTGCCTAGAATTTTTCAGTAGAAATAACAAAGCAATGGATTCTATGAATCACTTTAAGGAATGGGAAGATAAGCTTCAAAGTCTAAGGTACATAGTAGTCAAATTATACCATGAATTGTTTTAATTGCTATCTTTTGATTTTACGTCAACTTCAGTTCCCACTTTATCCTTCTCCTGCCTAGCAAGACATCTTCTGCAACAAAGAGTAAGAAAAGAAATGTTTAAATCATCTTAGCAAACTAACCAACACCTTAAAACCAAGTCTCTGAGGAGATGCAATGTCCTGCACTGATAATCTGCAAAGAATCGAAAGAAATGCATTATCTCTTCTTTTAGAGCAATTTTCTTCAACAAAACCCCACATAACCCAAGGTTGATTTGTTGTTGTAATTCTTTACAGTTATAGGATATATTGTGTTCTTGGTTGCCTTTCATTCACTTTACATCAATGTAGATGTCTTCTCATGCTTCTTTATAGTTTTCTTATAAATGCTACTGTTAGATGTTGTGCTAAGGAATGGGGATACAAAAGAAGGTAAAAGACACTTCCTACTCTCAAGGACTTCACAGCCTAATAAAGGAAATAAGATATAAATAATAATATGAATGCAAACTATATGCAGAATAAATGGGGAAAAATCAACAGAGGGAAGGCATTAGAATTCAGAAGAGATAGAGAAAGGCTTCCTGTAGAAAGGAGGATTTTGAACTGACTCTTGACAAAAACCAGGAAAGCCAACAGGTGGAGATGAGGAGAGTGAGCACCCAGGCATGCAGGCATTCAGAGAAAATGCCTGGAGTCAGGAGATGCAATGTCTTGTTTGAGGGACATCAAGGAGGACAGTGTCCCTGGATTTCAGACTATGTGTGTGTGTGACTTCATAAAAGAATCAATCTGAGAGGGGAATACCCTCATTTATTTATACTATTTATACTCACTCTGAATCATCAAAACCCAATGAATGAGCAAGTGAGGCTTGGGCTGGACCTATTATTGACCAATCCGTGAGAGCCAGAGTGATTTGAGTTCAAAGACATAGTCAAGTAGCTGTATTTGAATCCAAATAGGCTTTATTAAAGCCTGGCTTATCAGAGCTGTAGCTCAAAATATTATGAATATTTAATTCATAACGCATAAACTATATGACCCCAAGAAAAGTTAATTGTCACAAGTTTCAGAGATTGATAAATGGGGAAGACGAAAAATAAATCTAGCCCCAAATTGCCAGTGTATCTTGTGAAGTATCTAAGCAGTCACATCCAGTCTTACACACTTTCTAGATCACAGTGATTCCAGAAACTGCCTTCTCCAGTTGTCTGAAGTCTTAAACACAGCAAGAAGGTGGCTCCATATGGGTTAGTGAAGATATGGAGAAGGAAGAGGCAAATGAAGGAAAACAAGAATACTTACTGGGAAAGTTGTTAGGTAAGAAGAAATTGAATGACTTGAAAAATTATGAGAAGGAAGAAGAAAAGAATCTCTCAACTTTCAATGGTTCTCCTACCCTGTTACTAATTAGGCCCTGGGAAACAAACTTAAAAAAAGAATGATATGTGTGATCCCTCTCTTGGTAGGAAGGCAACGTTGGGGATTCAGGCGGGAAAGTAGTTTAAAACTTCTCTGAGAATTCTGGGATTTGGCGTTTTTCTCATTTTGTTGCTCAGAGAAATACTGGAAACTAACAGAAGAGAATGAGAAAATCCCAGAGATAGCCTGAACGAATCTTTCAGGAGTTTCATGAGAGAGACAGGAAGGCAGACACTGCTTCTGGCAGCGGTGGTAGAGATAGAGTTGAGCATGTCAACAGGGTATCCAAGGTCTTCATCTGTCACAGCAATGTGCCGTTGGAACGGCAGCACCTGTTGGGGCATAAGCTCTGTTTTCATGTGAACAGTCTCAGGTTAGGTAAAGGTGAGGGCTTCTAAACCACAGAGCTCTCACGAGGCCTCCCAGGGAACAGCTGGGAATTGAGACATGAAACGTAAGTTATCTTTTTTTTCCACCTCTTCTCAGTGGAAACTTGCCGGGGAGAGAGAGCATCCCACCCTTGAGATTGGTCCATGGTCTGAGCATATCTGTTAATTGGCTAAAGGGCTGAGAGCATGCACAGTGTCCACGAGCAAACTATGCAGCTGGGAGAGCTTAAATGGGGACAGGAAAGCCTGGGGGCAGATTTCCTCTCTCTTCAGAAAAGAGAAGGGGGCTCCCGCAGGGAGAACTCATCCTGCATGCTGACATATAGCTGGTATCTGGAATAAAGCCTACACTTCTGTTTGACTCTGGAGGTCTCTTCATGAATAAATTAGAGAAGAATAGGAGATACTTGGCCCCACTGTCCTCCTTTTCTGCACCTGAATTTAGATTCATCTTCCCTTGCCCACTACATTCAATCAAATGTCAAATTCTGTTGAGTTTACTCAACAATTCACAGCTCTCACAATTCTTCCAGCCCTTTTTCACTCTGTTAACCATTCCAGTACAAAATATAACACAGACCACCACCCTGGTGCCTACTTCCTCAAAGGACAAGTTGATTATATTTTATTCCTCCCCCAAGGCTCTCTTGAATACTTAAGTGTCATTTGGGTAAATTAGGCTCTCTGAATATGGTATCAACTCCCATCAAAATTGTTCCCCTAACTGTAGAGAAGGGTTCTCCTGCATCAGCAGTCCATTTAATAATAGTCAGATTGACTTTGAAACAAATATGTACTTCAAAATGTTTAATCACAAATATTCAAACTTATTTTAAGAATTGACTAACCAATTAAAAGGAATCTCACTATAAATTATGGTCCAGGGAAGACAGTTGCCCTGTCTTTTATGGGTATCCACAGGCAGGTTGGTTCTCAAGGAAGACCAGATTTTTTTCTTTTGGAATCTTAGTTGTTTTCTTAGATCTTTCTCCATTCCTACTATCTGAATAATTCTTTGCTTAGTTCCATAACTGAAAACCATGCCTTACTGAAATGGTAGATGAAGAGATTACTTGACCTGGAGTTATACAGAGTAATGACTTCCTACATGTTCATACCTGCAGTACCCATTGCACATCCCCAAGGGATACAATACTTAGCCTGGTGTTTGAAGAACAGCAAGAGCCAAAAGAAAAAAGAAACTGTGACCAACCAGAAGTCACAAGGGAAGAATGCCTGACTTCCACAAAAACATTTTTTTCCAAACACTTGCTTTACCTTGGGTCTTGCCAAGTGTGCCTCTAGCATTACTCTAAGGCCCCTTAGATCCCTCCTTGGTCAACACCTTCTAGGACTTATTTGACTTTCTCAAATCTTCATGAGCCAGATAGTCCTGACAACAGCTTACTGTCTTCTTAAACTACTCCTCCACTTTCCATTTCCTGCCTGCCCCCACAAATCCCAAGGATGCTCCTTCATAAACAAAGAGCTTAGATTCCTTTCTGTTGAGGACTCTGGCCAATATCACTATGCAAGGAACCAAAGACTGGCTTGATTATTGTCCTTTGTTCTCAAAAAGGACCAAAATAACATCAGTATGCTACAGTCAACTTACAGAGTGTTGAGCAATGGCTGATCAGACCAATACAACCTGGAAATGTTCTACCATAGGTAGGGCACAAATAGTCCATGTGAATATTTGGGGTAGATTTTCTAAAATTGTGCATCTTCCACTTCTTCAATTCTGCTTTGCTCATAGAGTACAGCATGTTCTCTGATGTGGGCACACAATGTTGACTTGTCATGTGAAAGAGTCACACAATCTATTCCAGAGTTCTTAAGAGAAACCTTAAGAGTGTCACTGTAGCACTTCTTGGTGGATATCCTGTGTGAGTTCTCCATAAAATAGTCTTTTTGGCAAGCATACATTTGGCATTCAAACAATGTGGCAAGCACTTTGGAGTTATGATCTCAGCAGTAAAGTCTGAATGCTTGGAATCTTAGTTTGAATAAATGCCCAGAAAAGGGAAGAAAAATAAGACTATAGAGAGCTTCTTTGAGCAGGTGCAAATGTTCCCGCCTTTCAATTCTGATGACGAGGAACTATTCTTACCATCAGGGAAAGATGTGGAGGGCAGGGCCTCTGTATCCCAGACATCCCAGGGGGATGTCGGGTGGGCTCAGGCCTTGGAAGAGTTCAAAAAGGATTTTGAAAAGCAAGTTAGACAGGTGGAGGAAAAACTGGGAAGAGAAATGAGAGAGATGCAAGAAAAGTATGAAAAACAGGTCAATACCTTGGTAAAGGAGACCCCAAAAAAATGCTGAAGAAAATAACACCTTGAAAAATAGGCTCACTCAATTGGCAAAAGAGGTTCAAAAAGCCAATGAGGAGAAGAATGCTTTCAAAAGCAGAATTAGCCAAATGGGAAAAGAGGTTCAAAAGCTCACTGAAGAGAATAGTTCTTTCAAAATTAGAATGGAACAGATGGAGGCTAATGACTTTCTGAGAAACCAAGAAATCACCAAACAAAACCAAAAGAATGAAAAAATGGAAGATAAGGTAAGATATCTCATTGGAAAAACAACTGACCTGGAAAATAGATCCAGGAGAGGCAATTTAAAAATTATGGGATTACCTGAAAGCCATGATCAAAAAAAGAGACTAGACATCGTCTTTCTTGAAATTATCGAGGAAAACTGCCCTGAGGTTCTAGAACCAGAGGGCAAAATAAGTATTGAAGGAATCCATCGATCACCACCTGAAAGAGATCCAAAAACAGAAACTCCTAGGAACATTGTGGCCAAATTCCAGAATTCCCAGGTCAAGGAGAAAATATTGCAAGCAACTAGAAAGAAACAGTTCCAGTATTTTGGAAATACAATCAGGATAACACAAGATCTGGCAGCTTCTATATTAAGGGATAGAAGGGCATGGAATAGGATATTCCAGAAGTCAAAGGAACTAGGACTCAAACCAAGAATCACTTACCCAGCAAAACTGAGTATAATACTTCAGGGGAAAATATGGTCTTTCAATGAAACAGAGGACTTTCAAGAATTCTTGATGAAAAGATCAGAGCTGAAAAGAAAACTTGACTTTTTAAAAAATAACTCTAAACAAATTCTAGAGCATCAGAAGCCACAAAATGACAGGGTGAGAGAAATTTCCAGCTCAAGGCATCCAGGAAGACCAACAGGAAAGGTCTACCACACTAGGCTCAGAGAGGAGCACACCCCATCCTTAGCCATGGGGCACTTCACAGAAAGGTCTGGAACATGCTTCAGGGTGCAGAATCTCCATTAGCAGCAGCAGTTCCCAGATTTCTCAACACAAAAATACCAAAGACAGTTTCAAAGGTCAGTAAACAAGCTCTTTCACCTGGGTGAGAAAGGAGAAGGGTGTGGTCCTAGTTCTAGCTCCAGGGTGGCAACCACCAATGCAGGAGCAGTGTCCATTGTTGGAGCTCTCTGTATAAGAACCCTGGGGGAATCAAGCAGCAGATCTAGGGCTCAGTCCTGAGTGGCAGTCCTGGAATGATGAGGAATGCTGGCATAGTGGAGGTGGTGGAGGATCTGGATAGGGAATTCTACTGACAGATCCTAAGCAGAAAAGCTTGTGATTTCTCCCAGAACAGAACACATGCCAGGAGAGGAGTAAACTCCTCTTCCTTGATTGTGCCACCTTGGAGGAACTGAGAACTTTCAAGTTCCTAGAGTATGCCCTCCAATTGACAAATGACTCAAAAGTCAAGTAACTTGCTGGGAAAATGCCCCAAAAAAGGAGGAAAAAATAAGAATATAGGTTACTTTTTTGGTGAACAACTATTTCCTTCCATCCTTTTGGATGAAGAAGAACAAAGCATACCATCAAAGGAAGATATAAAAGTCAAGGTTTCTGAATCTAAAACCTCCAAAAAATATATAATGTTCTCAGGCTATGGAAGAGCTTAAAAAGGATTTTGAAAATCAAGTAAGAGAGATGAAGGAAAAAATTTGGGAGAGAAATGAGAGAGATGCAAGGAAATCATGAAAGGAGAGTCCAACAGCTTGCTAAAGGAGATGCAAAAAAAAATGCTGGAGAAAATAACACCTTTAAAAATAAAATAACTCAAATGACAAAAGAGGTCTAAAAACTCAATGAGGAGAAGAATGCTTTAAAAAGCAGAATTAGCCAAATGGAAAAGGAGGTTCGAAAGCTCACTGAAGAAAATAAGTCTTTAAAAATTAGAATGGAGCAGGTGGAAACTAATGACTTTATGAAAAATCAAACAATTACAAAACAAAGCCAAAAGAATGAACAAAATAAAAGACAATGTGAGATATCTCATTGCAAATACAACTGAGCTGGAAAATAGATTCAAGAGAGACAATTCAACAATTATGGGCCTACCTGAAAACCATGATAAAAGAAGAGCCTAGACATCATCTTTCATGAAATTATCAAGGAAAACTGCCCCAATATTCTAGAACCAGAGGATAAAATACATTTTGAAAGAATGCACTGATCCTCTCCTGAAAGAGATCCAAAAAGAAAAATTACTAGGAATATTGTAGTCAAATTCAGAGTTCCCAAGTCAAGGAGAAAATATTGCAAGCAACCATAAAGAAACAATTCAAGTATTGTGGAAATACAAACAGCATAACAGAAGATGTAGCAGCTTTGACATTAAGGGATCAAAGGGTTTGGAACATGATAATCCAAAAGTCAAAGGAACGAGGAACGAAACCAAAAATCACCTACTCATCAAGGTTGAGTATATTACTTCAGGGGAAAAATAGTCATTCAATAGAATAGAGGACTTTAAAACATTCTTGATGAAAAGATCAGAGCTGAATAGAAAATCTGACTTTCAAGCACAAGAATCAAGAGAAGCAAACAGGAAAGAGAAATCATAATGAACTTTCTAAAGCTGAACTATTTACATTCCTACATGGAAAGATAAGATTTGTAACTCTTGAGACTTTTCTCAGTATTTGGGTAGCTGGAGGGATTTTATATATATGATTTTATATGATCTTTTCATCAAGAATGTTTTAAAGTCCTCTATTCTATTGAATGACTATTTTTCCCCTGAAGTAATATACTCAACCTTGATGAGTAGGTGATTTTTGGTTTCGTTCCTCGTTCCTTTGACTTTTGGATTATCATGTTCCAAACCCTTTGATCCCTTAATGTCAAAGCTGCTACATCTTCTGTTATGCTGTTTGTATTTCCACAATACTTGAATTGTTTCTTTATGGTTGCTTGCAATATTTTCTCCTTGACTTGGGAACTCTGAATTTGACTACAATATTCCTAGTAATTTTTCTTTTTGGATCTCTTTCAGGAGAGGATCAGTGCATTCTTTCAAAATGTATTTTATCCTCTGGTTCTAGAATATTGGGGCAGTTTTCCTTGATAATTTCATGAAAGATGATGTCTAGGCTCTTCTTTTATCATGGTTTTCAGGTAGGCCCATAATTGTTGAATTGTCTCTCTTGAATCTATTTTCCAGCTCAGTTGTATTTGCAATGAGATATCTCACATTGTCTTTTATTTTGTTCATTCTTTTGGCTTTGTTTTGTAATTGTTTGATTTTTCATAAAGTCATTAGTTTCCACCTGCTCCATTCTAATTTTTAAAGACTTTATATGTATATAATATATATATACACACATACAAAAAGACAGACATGTATGTATATATATATATATATATATATACATATGTGTGTGTGTGTGTATACACACAGAGAGCGCACAGGGTGAGTTGAATAGGAAGGGATGATAGCTAAAAAATAAAATTAAGAGATGAGAGATAAATGTATTTGGAAGAGAAAGGGAGAAATGGAGTGGGGCAAATAACCTCTCATGAAAATGCAAGAAAAAGCTTCTTCAATGGAGGGAAAAGGGGAGAGGTGAGAGGGAAAAAGTGAAGCTTACTTCCATCACATTTGGCTTAAGGAGGGAATAGAATGCACACTCAATTGGGTATGAAAATCTATTTTACATCACAGGAAAGTAGGGGAGAAGGGGATAAATGGGGTATGAGGGGATGATAGAAGGGAGGGAAATGGGAGTAGGGAGTAATTAAAAGCAAACACTTTGGGGAGGGACAAGGTCAAAAGAGAGAACAGAATAAATGAGGGGCAGGACAGGATGGAGGAAAATATAGTTAGTCTTTCACAACATGACTATTGTGGAAGTCTTGCATAACTACACCTGCATAACCTATATTGAATTGCTTGTCTTCTCAGTGGGAATGGGTGGAGAGGGAGGAAGAGATAGAAATTGGAACTCAAAATTTTAGGAATGAATATTGAGAATTGTGCTTGCATGCAACTGGGAAATAAGAAATACAAGTAATGGGGTATAGAGACTTATTTACCTTACAAGAAAAGAGAGAAGATGGGGATAAATGAAGGGAGAGGTGTGAGAGGAGGGAGGGCATATTGGGGGAAGCAATAATCAGAATGTATGGTGTTTCAGGGTGGGAGGAGGGGAAAGATGCAGAGAAAATTTGGAGCTCAAAATCTTGTGGAAATGAATGTTGAAAACCAAAAATAAATAAACAAATTTAAAAGGAAAGAAAAAGAAAAAGAAAATAACACTTTATAAACAGGCTAGGTCAAATTGTAAAACCAGGTACAAAACGGCAATCGGAGAAGAGTGCTTTATAAGGAAGAATTGGTCAAGTGGAAAAACAGGCACAAAAATTCAATGAAGAAAAGAAATACCTAAAAATCAAATTAACCAAATGGAAACGGAGGCCCAAAAACTCATTGAAGACGATAATTTCTTAAAAAATTTAAGAGAGTAAATACAAGATAATGACTTCATGATAAATCAAGAAATAATAAAACATAGCAAAAGTAATCAAAGAATAGAAGACAAGGTGAAATATCTAATTGGAAATACAACTGATCTGGAAAATAAATCCAGGAGAGATAAAAAAAACTGAATTGCCTGAAAGCCATGATAAAAGCAATGGAGTCTAAACATCATTTTTTCAAGAAATTCTCACAGAAACCTGCCCTGATATTCTAGAACCAAAGGATAAAATAGAAATTGAAAGAATCCACTGATCACCTCCCAAAAGAGATCCCAAAATGAAAACTTCCAGAAATATAGCCAAATTCCAGATTTCCCAGGACAAAGAGAAAATTTTGGAAGTCGGAAGAAACAATTCATATATCATTGAGACAGTCAGGATAACACAAGATTTAGCAGCTTCTACATTAAAGGGTCAGTGGTCTTGGAATATGTTATCCCAGAGGTCAAAGGAGTTAGAATTAAAACCAAGAATCATCTACCCAGCAAAACCGAATATGATCCTTCAGGGGGAAAAAGACATCCAAGAAAACAGAAGCCTTGCAAGAATTCTTGATGAATAGACCAGAGCTAAATAGAAAATTTGACTTTCAAATACAAGAATCAAGAGAAGCATAAAAAGGGAAATAGGAAAGGGAAATCATAAGGGAATTAGTCACATTGAACTATCTGCATTCTCACATCAGAAAATGTATTTGTTACTTACAGGAAGTTTCTCATTTATTAGGTAGATAGAAGGAGTATATATAGACAGAGGGCATAGATGTGAGTTAAATGTGAAGGGATGATATCTACAAAGTAAAAATATTTTTTATTTTTTTTGTTTTTTTCTTTGCTTTTTTATAACTTTATTTAAATTTTTACATTCATTTTCACAAAATTTTGGGTTTCAAATTTTCTCCCCATTTGTCCCCTCCCCACCCCAATACACTGAGCATTCTAATTTCCCCTATCACCAATCTGCCCTCTCTCCTATCATCCCTCTCTTCCCTTGTTCCCATCTTCTCCTTTGCCCTGTAGGGTCAGATAATTTTCTATCCCTCATTACCTGGATTTATCATTTCCTAGCAGCAAGAACAATACTCAACAGTTGTTCCAAAACTTTGAGTTCCAACTTCTCCCATCCCTCCCTACTCATTTCCTTTGGGAAGGCAGGCAATTCAATATAGACCATATCTGTGTAGTTTTGCAAATGACTTCCATAATAATTGTGTTGTGTAAGACTAACTATATTTCCCTCCATCCTATCCTGCCCCCATTGCTTCTATTCTCTCTTTTGATCCTGTCCCTCCCCAAGAGTGTTGATTTCAAATTGCTCCCTCCTCCCATTGCCCTCCCTTCCATCATCCCCCCGACCCTGCTTATCCCCTTCTCCCCCACTTTCCTGTATTGTAAGATAGGTTGTCATCCCAAAATGAGTGTGTATTTTATTCCTTCCTTTAGTCAAATGTGATGAGAGTAAACTTCTAGTTTTTCTTTCAGCTCTCCTCTTTTTCCCTCCACTAAAAAGTCTCCTGCCTGCCTCTTCTTTGAGAGATAATTTGCCCCATTACATTTCTCCCTTTCTCTTCCCAATATATTTTTCTCTTACCACTTCATTTCATTTTTTTAAAGATATGATTCCATCCTATTCAATTCACTCTGTGATCTCTGTCTCTGTGTGTGCATACATGTGTGTATGTGTGTGTATGTGTATGTATATGTGTATATGTGTGTGTGTGTGTGTGTGTGTGTGTGTAATCCTACCAACTACCCAGAAAATGAAAAGTTTCAAGAGTTACAAATATTGTCTTTCCATGTAGGAATGTAAACAGTTCAACTTCAGTAAGTCCCTTATGACTTGTCTTTGCTGTTTACCTTTCCATTCTTCTTTTCATTCTTGTGTTTGAAAGTCAAATTTTTTTTTCAGCTCTGGTCTTTTCATCAAGAATGCTTGAAAGTCCTCTATTTCATTGAAAGACCATTTTTTTCCCCTGAAGCATTATACTTACTTTTTCTGGGTAGGTGATTCTTGGTTTGACTCCTAGTTCCTTTGACTTCTGGAATATCGTATTCAACCCCCTTCAGTCCCTTAATGTGGAAGCTGCTAGATCTTGTGTTATCCTGATTGCATTTCCACAATACTAGAATTGTTTCTTTCTAGCTGCTTGCAATGTTTTCTCCTTGACCTGGGAACTCTGGAATTTGGCCACAACGTTCCTAGGAGTTTCTCATTTTGTATCTCTTTCAGGCGGTGATTGATGGATTCCTTGAATACTTATTTTGACCTCTGGTTTTAGAATCTCAGGGCAGTTTTCCTTGATAATTTCATGAAAGATGATGTCTAGGCTTTTTTTTTGATCATGGCTTTCAGGTAATCCCATAATTTTTAAATTGTCTCTCCTGGATCTATTTTCCACGTCAGTTGTTTTTCCCATGAGATATTTCACATTCTCTTCCATTTTTTCATTCTTTTGGTTTTGTTTGGTGATTTCTTGGTTTCTCAAAATGTCATTAGCCTCCATCTGTTCCATTCTAATTTCTAAAAAACTATTTTCTTCAGTGAGCTTTTGAACCACCTTTTCCATTTGGCTCATTCTGCTTTTGAAAGCATTCTTCTCCTCATTGGCTTTTTGAACCTCTTTTGCTAATTGAGTTAGCCTATTTTTCAAGGTGTTTTTTTCTTCAGCATTTTTGTGGGTCTCCTTTAGCATGTTGTTGACCTGCTTTTCATGCTTTTCTTATATCACTCTCATTTCTCTTCCCAGTTTTTCCTCTACCTCTCTAACTTGATTTTCAAAATCCTTTCTGAGCTCTTCCATGGCCTGAGCCCACTGAATATTTATTTTGGGCTACAGAAGCCTTGACTTCTATGTCTTTCCCTGATGGTAAGCATTGTTCTTCCTCATCAGAAAGGAAAGGAGAAGATATCTGTTCCCCAAGAAAGTAACCTTCTATGGTCTTATTTTTTTTCTCTTTTCTGGGCATTTTCCCAGCCAATTACTTGACTTCTGAGATACCTCCCTCCCCACCTTGCCTCCAGATCCACCCAGCTAGTGCTTGGGGTCTGAGATTCAAATGCTGCTTCCCAGTCTCAGGGCTTTTGGCGGGGGCAGGGCTGCTATTCAGTGTGAGATTAAGTTCAGCTGCTCAAGTGGGGGCAGGGCCACCTCACATGGCTCAGTTCCTTCAGGGGGTTTATGTGGAGACCTTCAGTAATGGATTCAAGCTCCTGCCTGGTTTGCGAGCCCCTGTCTGCTGCTGCCTCCTTTGCTGCCTCCCGAGGGGGCCCGAGTTATGGGGACACCCTGCTCCCCTCTTGGCCAGCCATAAAGATTCTCTCACTAATCTTTGCGCCTGTGGGTGGATGGACCTGCGTGACCACTGGAGATTCTGTCCCTGAAGCCTGTTCGGATCTACTCCTCTTGGGGCCATGCGGCCAAGGCAGAGCTGAGCTCTGCTCCAGGTCTGGTGTGCAATAGACCTTTGGTGACGGTTTTTCAGGTCTCTCTGGAATAGAAAACTCCTCCACTCTGTTGTTGTGTGACTTCCACTGCTCCAGAATTTGTTGGGAGTTTTTCTTTACAGGTATTTTGTGGGCTGTGGGTTCGGAGCTAGCATATGTGGATCTTTCTACCCTGCCACCTTGGCTCCTCCATCAAAAAACATTTTTAAATATTCATTTTTAAAACTATGAGTTTCAACCTCTCTCCCTTCCTCCCTCCCTCCCCACCCATTCCCACTGAGGGGAAACAGTTCAATATATGTAATACATATGTAGTCATGCATAAGACTTCCATAAAAGTCATGTTGTGAAAGACTAATTAAATTTCCCCCCATCCTGTCTGGCCTCCCACTTATTCTAGTCTCACTTTAGACCTTGTGCCTCTTTAAAAGTGTTACTTCTACTTACTCCCTCCTCCCATTTGCCCTCCTTTCTATCATCCCCCTCACACCTCACTTATCCCTTTCTCCCCTACTTTTCTGTAGTGTAAGATATATTTTCATGCCAAATTCAGTGTGCGTATTATTCTCTCCTCAGTCAAATGTGATGAGAGTCAACTTCCCTTTTTCCTTCTCACCTCCTCCCTTTTCCTCTCAGTTGAAAAAACTTTTCCTTGCCTCGTTTAGGTGAGAGAAAATTTCCCCCAATCTATTTCTCGCTTTCTCCTCCCAGCATATTCCTCTCTCACCCCTTAATTTTATTTTTTTACATATCATCCCTTCCTATTCAACTCACCCTGTGCCCTCTGTCTATATGTATATAATTCCCCCAATTACCCACATACTGAGAAAAGTCTCAAGAGTTACAAATATTATCTTTCCATGTAGGAATGTAAACAGTTCAACTTTATTAAGTACCTTATGATTTTTCTTTCCTGTTTACCCCTTTCCTGCTCTCTTGATTCTTGTGTTTGAAAGTCAAATTTTCTTTTCAACTCTGGTCTTTTCATCAAGAATGCTTGGAAGTTCTCTATTTCATTAAATGACCATTTTTTTCCCCTGAAGTATTATACTCAGCATTTTTGCTGAGTAGGTGATTCTTGGTTTTAGTCCTAGATCCTTTGACTTCTGGAATATCATATTCCACACCCTTTAATCCCTTAGTGTAGAAGCTGCTAGATCTTGTGTTATCTTGATTGTATTTCCACAATACTTGAATTGTTTCTTTCTAGCTGCTTGCAAAATTTTCTCCCTGACCAGGGAACTCTGGAATTTGGCCACAATATTCCTAGGAGTTTCTCTTTTTGGATCTCTTTCAGGAGGTGATTGGTGGATTCTTTCAATATTTGTTTTGCCCCCTGATTCTAGAATATCAAGTCACTTTTCCTTGATAGTTTCATGAAAGATGATGTCTAGGCTCTTTTTTTATCATGGCTTTCAGATAATCCCATAATTTTTAAATTCTCTCTCCTGGTTCTATTTTCCAGGTCAGTTGTTTCTCCAATGAGATATTTCTCATTATCTTCCATTTTTTCATTCCTTTCATTTTGTTTTAAAATTTTTTGATTTTTCATAAAGTCATTAGCTTCCATCTGGTCCATTTTAATCTTTAAGGAATTATTTTCTTCAGTGAACTTTTGGATCTCTTTTTCCATCTAGCCAATTCTGCTTTTTGGGGCATTCTTCTCCTCATTGCCTTTTTGGATCTCTTTTGCCATTTGGGTTAGTCTGTTTTTAAAGTGTCATTTTCTTCAGCATTTTTGAGGTCTCCTTTAACAAGCAGCTGACCTTCTTTTCATGACTTTCTGGTATTACTCTGTTTTCTCTTCCAAATTTTTGCTCTGTTTCTCTTAGTTGATTTTCAAAATCCTTTTTGAGCTCTCCTATGACCTGGTATCAATTCCTATTTTTCTTGCAGACTTTAGATGGAAGAGCTTTGACTTTGTTTTCTTCTGTTTGCATGATTTGATTTTCCTTGTCACCAAAACAAGATTCTCCAGTCTGATTCTTTTTCCAATTTTGCTCATTTCCCTAGTCATTTACTTGACTTCTGAGTTCTTGGTCAATGTAGTTCCCTGCTTCCAGTAGGGTTGGAGGGTTGTACTATCTTCTGTTTAATCCCCCTCACAATCTATGTGCCTAGCACTCCAAAACAGTGGCTGCAGCTTCCTCTGCTGCTGTTGTGACTGCTGTGGGTTCCTCTGCTCCCTTCTCCTTCAGCTGCCCCATGCCTGGGCCTGACCACTCAACTCTCCTGGACTGGTCCCACAGGTTTTTTCCACTGACTTTTCAAATTATCCTCAGCGTTTTTGGGTCATGGAGTCTGGAAATCACAACAGGTGTGAGATATCCAGTCTCTCCCAGGCCTGATCAGCTACCCTCTATGCACTCGTAGCCCACACTGGACTGTACATTTTCCGGGTGGTCTTCAACTGAAAATTTCCTTTACTCTAATATTCGTTTAGAGCCATTTTTCACAGGTATTTTCCTGGGCTTGACAGAAGCACTCTAGAAAGTCCTTGCTGTTACTCAGGCATCTTGACTCCACCCTATTCCCCCTCCATTCTTGAAAAAAGACCAAAATAACATCAATATGTTAGACTCATGTCACAATGTGTCCATCAGTGGCAGAGCAGACCAATAGGAGCTCAGAATTATCTACCATGGGTTGGACACTGATAATCCATGTGAATATTTGGAGTGGATTCTCTATATTTGTGCATCCCACATTTATTTTGAGCTACTTAAATTCTACTTTGCTCACAGAGCACAGTACCTTCTCTCATGAGAACACACCATGCTGGGTGATTCTGTGCCAGTTTTTCTAGTGTCACACAATCAATTTCAAAGTTCTTAAGAGAAACATTGAGAGTGTCCTGGTATCATTTTTTCTGACTGTCATGTAAGGGCTTGCCATGTGTGAGTTCTCCTTAAATTAACCTTTTTGACAAGCATATGTTTAGTATTCAAACAATGTGGCAAATCCACTGTAGTTGTGCTCTCTTCAGTAGAGTTTGGATGCTTGACAGTATAGTTCACAAAGTATCTTAAGGTCTTCTATCTTATTTTACCAGGTGATCTTCCTAAGACAATTCAAATGAAAGTGATCCACATTCCTGTCATGGCACAGGTATTCTGTCCATGGCATGCAAGAATGAAGTCAGCACAATGGCTCTGTAGACCTTCAGTTTGGTAGTCAGTCTAATACCTCTTCTCTCCCACAATTTCCTTCAGAGCCTCCCAAACACCGAACTAGTTCTGGTAAGGCATATGTCAACCTCATTACCAATGTGTACATCCTTGGAAAGTACAATTTCATGTTAAGCAAACTTACCCACAGTATTCAAAACTTTTCTATTTGACGTAAGCAATGGTTCCATATCTGGATGTTGAAGCATCATTGTTTTCTTGGTGTTAATTGTTAGGCCAAAATTAGCACAACAAGCAGACAAGCAATCCATACTTTTTTGCATCTCAGTTTCAGAGGATGTGTTGAGTGCATAACTGTCTACAAATGGAAAATCATGCACCAAGATTCCTTACACTTTAGTCTTGGCTTGTAGTCTTTTCAAGTTGAAGAATTTACCATCAGTGCAGTAGTTGACCTTGATGCTGAGCTGGTCCTCACTGAAGGCATTTGAAAACATGTCCTACAATAACATGCTAAGTGGCATGGAAGAAAGCACAGAGGTTTGTTTTACTCCTTTGATGACTGGGAAAGTATGAGCACATTATCCATTATCCCGAACCTATGCAAACAGGAGAGGTTTATTAAGGGATTAGGTAATGGGAAGGGCTCCCTTTTATGAACTGGTGGTTAACCATCCTGGTTGTACTGCTTTCTGACTGGTTAGCTATTGCTATCCTGTCTGGTTAAGATGGATAAGGAAATATTGTGGTCTTGTCTTGGGCTAAAGGGATGTTGTGATTGTGAATGAACGCAATGATACAAATATGTTCAAATATCTGAATTTGATGTGGTGGAGGGTGGGTAACTAGGGGCAGTGGCCATATTGAGTCTGGAGGCAGCTTTATTTGGAATCCATCAATTTGGTTCTCACGATCACACTAAAAATAAGGGTGGGCCCTGCCCCAAGGAATAGAGCAATGTTTTTGGTGTCATGGATTGTTACATGGTCTGCTATACCTGTGAGAGCCACTAGGTGGCATTCATAGCTTGCTGTATCTGTTTACATGTTAATAAACTGTTACTGCCTGCTACGGTGCCAGGCATCGTGCTAACTATTAGGGATAAATACAAAAGAAAAAGCACCTCTTTTCCAGGAGGTCATGGTCTAATGCAGAATGGACTCTATGTCTATGAAGACATGGAAGATACTGCGTATAAACAAATGAAGATGGGAGATAGAATGTTCTGTGTAAGGAATGGCAAGAGGCTCAGTTTGCCTGAACTACAGAGTATGTGAAGGGGCATTGTGTATAATAAGCAAGGAAGGCAGGTTGGAGCCAGATTGTGAAGATTTTAAACACTAAATACAGTAGGTTGATCTACACACAATAAGGAGTCACAGAAATTTATTTTCTGTAAGTAGGGGAGTGACACAATTAGATCTACATTTTAAGAAATCACTTTGGCAGCTGTGTGGAGGGTGAGTTGGAGAGGGGAGAAATGAGGCAGGGAGACCACTTAAGAGACCAGTGCAATAATCTAGGTAAGAGGTGATGGTGGCCTGAACTTGAGTCAAGGCCATGTGAGTAGAGGGAACGGGTGGATGCTAGAGATGTGAGAGATAGACTTGAGAACACTTGTTAGCTGATTGGTTATCAATTAGCGTAGTGAAGTAGAATAAAGTGTTGAAGATGACTTTTAGGTTGCAAACTTAGGTAACAGGAAGGATAGTGGTGCACTTGACAGATATAGTTATAAAAGGGTATGTCTACAGCTGCCTTGCCTCTTTCTGACCTGCCACATGTGCTGATATAGACATTTTGGGGATGTTAAAGTCCCTGACTGCTTCTTGTCAGTCATGTGTGATTCATATTGAAAGATCTTACATATTTTGGATGTATCAAAGTAATCCTTTATTACTCACTCAGCAGAAGTACTGCCAACTCAGTGGATCTTTAAAAGGGGGATCATCCATCTTCAAGTCCATCTTCTCTTTCTGTCTACAGTCTGAAGATTCTGTTAATACTATTCCAGTCTATCCCTAAACTGAAGGAGAAGGCTGATAACAAGAACAGGGGTATGCAAGGTGAAGTTGAGCCAAGGTCTCTGGCTACCTCTTTCGTTTTATACTTTTTTTTTGGTCTGATCCTAGGTGATGCTGAATAGTGATCCTGAGACAGATGCGTCAAAATCTTGGAGGCAAGCTCATGAGTTTGTGAAATTGGAGATTCTGGATTCCTTGGTCAGAGCCTGGTAGAAGACAGAATTTCTGGACCAGAGAAGACACCTGCAAAGAAGAGAATGAATAAAAACCTGGGCTTCCAGGTAGGTCATCCATCTTGAAGGAGACTTCCTTGAAGTCAGTGGTGAGATACCTATTCAGTAGTCCTATGAAATACATCATGTTCTGATGCTGAAACTTTAACTTCCCACGAGGGCATAAAAGCAATTACAGGTGTATCAAACATTTATTTTGCATATTCAAAATAAATATTTTTCCTTAGATGATTTATACCGTACATTGAATTCCTTTCTATTCCTTCTCTTGAGGAGTCAGTAGATATCAGCTAATGCAGAACTAATAATGAAGGTTATCATTTATATAATACTTTAAGTATAATGAAATAAGAGTGCCAGAGGAGAAAAAAACTGGAAAACAATTGAGCTCTGTGGAAGGATTGGGAACGGAATTAACAACTTGACATAGGAGGTAAAAAAATCTTGCCCAAGCAACAAAATCACTAAAAATTAGAATGGACCAAATAGAAGCCAATGACTTCATGAGGTAACAACAATTATTAAAACAAAGTCAAAGGACAAAAAAGAAGAAAATGTAAGATATTGTATAGCAAAAGCAACTCAACTGAAAAACAGATTGGAGAGAAAAAAGCTGAGTCCTTGAACTTTCTGAATTCCACAACCCAAATAAAAAAACCTAAACCAAAGAAATTTTTAGAGAAAATAGCCCAAATTTCTTACAACCAGAGGACAAAGTGGAAATAGAATCACTGTTCACTTCCTGAAGGAAACCCCCAAATAAAAATTCTTAAGAACATTATAGTCAGAATTCAGTTTCCAGGTTGAAGAAAGTATTGCAAATATCCGGAAAGAACTCAGGTTCCAAGGAGCCATAGTCAAGCTCATAAATGATTTGACAACCACTACTCCAAAGGAATAGAGAACTTGAAATATAATATTCCAAAAGAAAAAGTATATAAGCTTATAACTAAGAATATCTTACCAGTAAAACTTAGTATAATGTTTCAGGAGGAGAAAAAGACCATTAATGAAATAGATTATTTCCAAGCATTCCTGATTGAGAATGCCAGAGGAATGAAGAAAAGTTGAAATTCAAAAATAAAATATAAACCATCAACAGGAATCATAATAAAGTAAACATGAATGGATAATGATAGAGGACTAAATGAGGATTAAACTGTTTACATTCTAATAAGGGGAGAATTGGTACGTGTCCCCTCTGAATTCTATCATCATCAGGAGTTATGAAAGGAGTTTAACTAGACAAGGCCTGGGAATGGTTTTGTTATGTGCTGATAATTTTAAGATAAGAATGGAAATATAAGAATACACTATGGTGGGAGGGAAAGGAAGGTTAGGAAAAATTAGGTCATACAATCAGAATTTAGAAGTGTACATCGGTGCAAACAAGGAGAGAGATTATGGAGAGTAGCTAACACTTAAGCTTCATTTCCATCTGAACTGATCAGAGGAAGGAAAAATATATAGATTAAGGGATGGATTAATCCCAAGTGAAACAAACTGTAAGTGAGCACAACAATTTTGGCAGCTCTTTTCCACATACCAGAATGTGTTAATTGGAGAATTACAAATTGTAATACATATATATATATATAATGTATATATACATATGTAATATATATTGTATTATATATTGTACATATATATTGTATTATATATTGTACATATATACAAATTTTAATATACATATATTATATATACATATATAATATGTAATATATATTACAAATTGTAATATATATATATATAATAAGATGCCACTGTGCTGTAAGAAAAGAGAAATATAGGAAGACTTTACATTAACAATTTATACAAGTAATATATGGTAAAGAAAAATAGTTTTGAAAGAATTAGAAATTCAGCATAATGACGAACTATGATTCCAGAAAATTAATGATTAAATATGATATCCACTTCCTGAAAAAGAGGTGAAGGACTCAGAGCATGGAAGGAGACAAACTGCTTCGTACATGACCAAAGTGGACCCTTGTTTTGATTGGCTGTGTAGATATGTAATGGATGTTGTTTTTCTTTTGTTTTTAGTTTGGGGGGAACTTGCAGGGAGGGTGAGAGGGAAAATTTTTGTTGATTGAAACAAAATATAATTTTAAAGTGTTGCCTTTATTTTTATTTTTCATTTTCAATTCCAAAATCTTTTCCCTCCTTCTACCCCAATCTCACTCACTGAGCAGGTCAGAAATGTGATATCCATACACATATAAAGTTATGAAAACATTTCCACATTAGCCATGCTGCAAAAAATGCAAGAAAAATAAAGTGGGAAAAATATGCTTCCATATATCCTCAGAATTCATCAGTTCTGTCTCTGGAGGTGGATAGTATTTTTCGTCTTCAGTCCTTAAGGATTTTTGTGAATCATTGCATTAATCAGAGTTAATTGTTCATAGTTGATTACCATTACAACATTGCTGCGACTCTGTTGTTCTCCTTGGTCTTCTTACTTCATTTAGTATCAGCTCATATAAATTTACCTGGGTTTTTCTCAAACTATCCCCTTCATTATTTCTTACAGCACAATAGTATTCCCATTACAATCATATACTACAACTTGTTCAGACATTCCCCACCTTATGAACATCTTCTTACGTTTCTAACTCTTTGCCACAACAATAAGAGCTACAGTAAATATTTCTGTACATATAGGTCCTTTTCCTTTGTTCTCATTTGGATATATATTTAGTTGTAGTATTGCTGAGTCAACGTGTATGTACTTTCGGTATAGATCTAAATTAATCTGCAATATGATTGGACAAGTTCACAACTCTACTACCAATGCATTGGTGTCCCTAATTTTTCCACGTTCTGTGCAGCATTTTTTTTCCGCCTGAGTTGCATTAATGTGCATTTCTCTAATTATTAGTGATTTAAAGCATTTTCTTCATATGACTATTGATAGCTTTGTTGGAAAACTGTTCATATCCTTTAACTATTTACAATTTACATCAATTCTTTTTGTTTTTAACTAATGTGGCTCAGTTCCCTATATATTTGAGAAATTAGGTCTTTATCAGGGAAACTTTCTGAAAAATAGCCTCCCCCACCCTAGTGTCCTGCTTTTCTTCTAATTTTAACTGCATTGGTTTTATTTGTGCAAAACGTCTTGAATCTAATATAACCAAAATTATTCATTTTACCTTCTGTAATCCCCTATTTTTGTTTGGTCATGAATTCTTCCATTATTCACAGATCTGACAGTTATTTTTTTTCTGTTCTCCTTTAATTTACTTATGATGTTATCCTTTATGTGTAAAGCAAATCCCCATTTTTAACTTATTTTGATATGTCCAAATGTAAGATGCTGATTTATGCCTTGTTTCTGGTAGATTGCTTTCCAGTTTTCTCAGCAGTTTTTTTTTGAATAGTGATTTTTTGTCACAATATCTAGGATCTTTAAGTTTATAAAAAGTTAGGCTACTGTAGTCATTTACTTCTATATATTTTGTACCTAAACTATTCCACTGATTTACCACTTTATTTCTTATCTAGTACAAAACTGTCTTGATAATTTCTACTTTGTAATATAATTGGAAATATGGTAATGCTAGGACACGTTCTTTTTCACCTTTTTTAAAATTGGTTCTCTTTGTTTTCTTGATTTTTTTTTTTTGTTCTTCTGGATGAAGTTTGTTAAGATTTTTGTCTACCTCTATAAAATAATTCTTTGATTTTTTGATTGGTATGACAGTGAATAGGTCAATTAATTTAGGTAATGTTATCATTTTTTTACATTGACTCAGTCTACTCATAGGCAATTAAAAGTTCTCCAGTTGTTTAGATCTTTGTGTGAAAAATGTTTTGTAACTGTGTTCTTATAGTTCCTATGTCTGCCTTGGCAAGTATACTTCCAAGTATTTTATATTGTTTCAGTTATATTAAATGGAATTATTTTCTATCTCTTGCTATTGGACTTTGTTGGTAAAAGATAGAAATGGTAATGATTCATGTGTGTCGATTTTATATCCTACAATTTTGCTTAATGTTTTTAATTTTTTTTCACTAGTTTTTCTAATTGACTAATGTTCTTTAAATATACCAATATATCATTTGAAAAACAAATGATAATTTTATTTCTTTATGGCCAGTTCTTATTACTTTAATTTTTTTTGTTTGATTGCTAAAGCTAACATTTCTAGTACAATACTGAGTAATAATGGGGCAGACTTTTCATTTATCCTTGTTACAGACAATACTTGCTCTTGGTATTAGATAGACACCATTTATCATTTTAAGAAAAGCTCCATTTATTCCTATGCTTTCAAGTGTTTTTTCCAGACATGGAAGCCATATTTTATCCAAAACTTTTTCTGCATCTATTGGTTTAATTGTATGATTTTTATTTTTTTGTTATTGATTTATGCTTATAATTTTCCCAATATTTCAGTAAACCTGTGTTCCTGGTATAAATCCAACTTGATCATAGTGCAGGACTTTTATGAAGTATTGCTGTAATCTTGCTAGTATTAAAGTACAGTTTTTGCATCAATGCTGATTAGAAAAATCAAAACAGAAATTGTTCTGTAGTTTTCTTCCTGTTTTTGCCCTCCCTGGCTTAGGTAGCAATACAATATTTGTGCTATAGTAGGAATCTGGCAAGACTACAAATTTATTCTTTAAATTGTTTATGTAGCTTTGGAATTAATTTTTCTTTAAATGTTTGGTAGAATTTATTTCTAAATCTGTTGGGTCCTGAGACTTTTTTTTTCTTTCAGAGTTCAGTTTTGGCTTGTTCAGTTTCTTTTTTGAAGCATTTCCTATTTTCTTGGGTTAATCTGAACAATTTATCATTTTATAAACAATCATCCATTTCATTTAGATTGTCCATTGGCATATAATTGCAAAAATGGCTTTTAAGATAATACATAATTTAAAAAAGAGAAAATTGGCAACTTGGATGAGAGTGACTTCATAGCTCTCTCACCTTTTTACCCAACTTTATTTCTTTTCCTTGAGATTTTTCTCCTCCTTAAGTTAAATTGCCATTTTTTTTTTACTAGATTTACTAAATTGAAATTGAAAGTAAAAAGTTTAGTTTTTTAAACTCTGGAATTGTTGATCTTACCCTTTCAGATTTCATCTATCTTATCTTCTAAGGTGGACATTTATGGACATACACAAGGATCTTTTGTACTAAGTGCAGCTTGATTTTATAATTAAGTGGTGGGAATGAAAGTATACCTCTCCACCCGCTGTCTATTCCCACTAGATAACTGTTTTCATAGTGACCTGAAACTCTTGACTAATTATGAGATCCATACATGGTCAGGTAGATCTCACAAACATTTTGTAATGTTATTGAAGGTCAGAGTAAAGGAGTGATTTCCCACCAAGAGACAGAAGCCTGAGTTTCCTGGGGGAAGGATTTCAATGTGCTGCTTTGCCCTTTTAGAATCCCTTATATTCACATAATTTTGATCTTTTGTAATTTCCCTATGATAATCTTGCACTTTCCCCCTTAAGCCTTATTTCACTTTTGTTGTCTAGAAAAATGAAGATGCAGTGAGAAAGTGGTCTTCCTTTGAAAGGGAATGGAAACAAATGCTTTAGAATGAGAAAAATTGAGGAGAGAAAGAGCATTAATAACTTTTGGAGTCAGAAAAGGCTGAGATGATACCTATTATATATCCTGAAGGAAAATGAGGAGTTACAAATGTGGAAATGAGGAAGAAATGCATTTCAGAAATATACAATGGCTTGTGCATTGTATATGTATTGTGTATGGAAATAGGAGATGAGATATAGAGTTCAAGGGAAGCTAGTATGCCTGTTCTATGTTGCAGTCTGGGCTAATTAGGGCTACTTTAGATTTGAGATTGGCAGAAAATGAGACATTCAGAGACCGTTTAACAGTCAATACAAGGAGATTTATTTACCCATAGCCTGAAAAGATTATTTTTTAGCGGGTATATAACATTGATTCATTTGAGTGTGACTTTCCTGTCTATAGATTGGGTGTATCAGTGAACCCTGAGGGTGAGCAACTCCTGCTTCCTTGTGGACTAGTTTTTGTAATTAGGCTACCAAGAAACTATGTCATCAATGGGAATCTTAATCTCTTGAATCAGTTAAGTGATGAGGATGAATTCATGAATTTTTAAGGGAAAAACTAGTGTGGTTTTTCTATGAAGCCAGTCCTCAGAAAAAGCTAGCCCATGAGAGGATCTGGGAACATGGCAGAGTAGGTGAGAAAACTTTTGGCTATCCAAATTTCTTCTAAAAAAACCCAAACAAACAGAACATCACATCAGAGTAGCAGAAATAAACACAGAGGAAAGCAGCTGTTCTGCTAAGAAAATTAGAGAAGACCTTATGAAATACCTGACCTCTAAACCTTCAGTGGTGGAGGTTTGGTTTGAGTGAAATGCAAGCACTCCAGGCTGACTCTGCTGATTCAATAAGCATCAACTGCTGAGGGCAGCTGGGTTGAGAGGCAGCCTCAGCCTTATAAACTATCATCTCATAGACATTGTGAGGATCTGAAGGCTGAGCAGAAGATTGAAGGACCTTCCACTGTTGAGGAACACCAAGCCCAACTGTCCTGACTAGAGGCATCCTAGGCAGTGGTTGTAGAGAGAAGGCCCAAGCACACACCTGATGAGTGCAGTAGTGAGGGGCATGGGCTCTTGGCAGTAGACACTAGCAGAGGAACAGAGTCCCTGCTTTCAGTTCTGGGGCAGAGAGGACAGCTATAATTTGCAGGCACCTGACAGACCAATGGAAGCATAATCATTTGAAGTTCAGTGTGGCTGGGGGCCCTACATGTGGCTTAGGAGCAGAGTGGAAAGCCCACAGTTGGATCTGAGACAGACCTCAGAACATAATGTTAAGAAAGACCCAAGGCTTGGGGTATCATTCCCCATACTTCAGGAATTCAACTTGATTACACTAATAGCTGCTAAAAAAACCAACAAATTAAAACAAATAAAATCAATAAAAATGAGCAAGCAAAGGAGAAAGAACTCAACCACAGATAATTACTGTGGGGATACAGAAGATCTGGATTCATATTCAGAGGAAGATAATGGAGTAAAAAAAGTCACCTCTTTTTCAATGAGAAGAGCCAAATAACACCAATCATAAAGAGTTCTTGGAAGAATTTAAAAAGGACTGTAAAAATCAAAGAAGGTCAAGTCCAGCTTCAGCCACTTACTAGCTGTGTGACCCTGGGCAAGTCACTTAATCTTGATTGCCTTGCCAAAAAAATAAAATAAGAGAGATTAAAGAAAAAATTGGGGGAAAGAGAGCAATCCAAGTGAATTCAAAAAATAATGAAAAGAAAGTAAACCAACTGAAAATAAAGAATGAAAATCTTAAGGAAGTAAATAATTCCTTCAAAACTAGAGTTGGGCAAAGGGAAACTAATGGCATTCTAAAACACCAAGAAATTATAAAATAATCAAAAGAATGAAAAAAATAGAAGATAAAATGAATCGCTTCCTCAGAAAAACAACAGATCTGGAAAACAGATTAAGGAGAAATAAGAATAGTTCAACTACCTAAAAATTACAATAAAAAAGAATCTTCATACACTATTACAATCAATTATCAAGGAAACTTGCCCCACAGTGCTAGAACAAGAAGGCAAAGAAGAAATAGAAAAAAAATTCACCAGTCATCAACTGAAAGAGATCCCAGGAGGAAAATTTACAGGAATATTATGGCTAAATTTCAAAACTCCCAGGTTAAGCAGAACATTAAAAGCAGTAAGAAAAACAGAACAATTTAAACATCACAGAGCTACAATATGGATTACACAAGACCCAACAGCTACTCTGTTGAAGGACCATAGGTCTTGGAATAATATATTTCATAGAGTAAAGTAGCTGGGGTTATGACCAAGAGTAACTTACCTAGGAAAGTGAAGTATGATTCTGAATGAAAAAAAGGGACATTTAATGAACTCAAAAACTTTAAAAATTCCCAGAAATTAAGGAAAAGTTTGACATATAACATCCAGGAGAAATGTAAGGTATATATTAAATACCAATCAGAAGGGACTTAATGAGACCAAATTACTTACTTCATATATGTTAAAATATTAGCAGTTCTCTTATGATTGTCATTATTTGGGTAGTTTGAAAGAAAGGCAGGGCTGAGTTGAGTATGATGGAGTGAACCTAAAAAATAAAACTATAGGGAGACATGAAAAAGAGTAACTATTTCACACAAATGAGATATAAAATGCAAAAAATATAAAGAATAAGCTAGTAGGGGTAAGGGCAGCAAGTGTTGGAACCTTGGTGTCACTGAAAATGGGTAAAAGAGGAAACAATACACACACACATCTAGGAGGATATAAATGTCTTCTAAATTCATAAAGAAATAAGTGGGCAAGGGGTGAGGTTTGAGGGAGTGGATAAGGGAGGAACTCTTAGAGGGATGGGTTGGTTAAGGAATAGGAAGACAAGGTAGTAAGTAGAAATAAAGTGGGGGAGTGAGGAAAGATAGAGTAAATAGGCTGAGAAGGATAGTGAAGAAAAATAGGAAGGAGGAAAGTAACATGTTAAGTAATTGTAACAGAATGTGAATGAGATGAATTTATCCATAAAATAGAAATAGATAGCAGATAAAAAATTTGAATTCAATGTTTCAGGAAACAGAATAAAAATGAGAGATACACATAAAAATAAAATAAAGAGTAGGAGTAAAACTTAGTACATAAAAAAGCAGGGATAGCTATCATTATCTTAGACAAATTTAAAGTTAAAATAGATTTTATCAAAAGTGAAAAATAGAGAAACTACGCTATGCATCAGTAATATTTTCCAATATTGGTTTAGACCATTTAAAATATCTGGACAGCACAAAGTACCTGGAGGTATAACTGCTAACACAGACACAGAAACTACATGAGCATAAATATAAAACATTTTTGTACAAATAAACCCAGTTATAAATAATTAAGATAATATGTATTGTGAAGGGGTAAGTAAAGCCGAGGTAATTTTAAAAATCACAATTTTACCTAATCAATATATTTATTCAATACTTGACCAATTAATTTATTTTAAAATGCATTTTATTGAGTTAGGAAAAAATAATTACAAATTTCATTTTCAAAAAAAACATCAGCAACTTGGAAGAAACCTGGGAAAAAGGGTGTAACGGAAATAGATTCAGTAGTATCAGACTTAATCTATGTTATAAGTTGAGAATATTTTTGAAGTATAAAAAAGATAATTTTGATCATTTTAAATTAAAAATTTCTTGTACTTCTATATAGTCAAGAGCAGAAGGAATGAAGTAATTTTGAAAAATAATCTTTCATAGTCAATCCCTCTGCATGTGACTGGATTGAAATATTGCTGTGGGTATAGGAAATGATGATCTGGTTAATTTAGAAAAAATTGGAAAGACTTGGAATTATGAAGGAAAATGCTATCGACCTTCAGAGAAACAGATAATAGGAGGAAATAAGCATAGTACAGTTTTGCGTATGTGTGTATGAGTTTGTATATATATATGTCTATGTTTACAGATATCTATGCATATGTATATATCTGCATATATATACACACACATGCACACATACACATATATGTATACACACATATCTCCATGCTTAATTGCAGTCTTCTTTAGGGTGATTGGGGGAGGGAGGGAAAAATAAAATCGAAAGTGCACAACAGACAACAAAAGAAAACCAACAAGGAAGCAAAGAATAGCTGGGTAGATTGGAAAACAATGAGTAGTATTTATTATATAGGTGTTCTTGAAATGGAAATTATTGTCTTATAATGAATCTTCTCTTATGGTCTGCTGTGTACAAGGCAATTTTTTTCTTTTCTCATTTTGTATATAAGTTTAAAACAAAATTTTTAAGATAATAAATAAAGAAAAATACAATTAAAAAGAAAGGGAAAAGCTATTCCAGCCTATGCAACAGGGCAATATTACTGGTATGATAGTTGGAATGTGGAATTTATGAAAGGAAGCAGAGTATAAAATAAAGCTAAAAGGTTATACGGGAGCCAAAGTATGGAATACCTTAAATTCTTCTTACAGGCAAAGGAGATTTTTAATCAGGGAAGTGACATAGTGAGCTCTGTGATTTGGGAAGATTACACTGGCAGCTGAGAATGGATTATAGAGTGGAGAGACTGGGAGCCAGGGATCCAATTAGAAGGCTATTATAATAGTTGAGTCAAGAGATGATGACTACCTGAACTAGGGCAGTGAATGTGTGACAGGAGAGAAGGAGATGGATGAGACATACTAGGGAGGCAGAATCTATAAGACCTAGCAGGTGACAGATTTAGGGAGTAAGAGAAAATGAAGAACCAAAGACAACTCTGAGGATGTCAACCTTAGAAGAATAACTGATAGGACCTCAGGATCTTAGATTTACAGCTGATAAGCTTTAGAGATCATCTAATTCAAACCCTATACTACTTTATAACTAAAGAAACTGGGGGGCAGAGCCGAGATGGTGGAGTGAGAGCAATGACTCAGCTAAGCTCTTAGACAAACTCCTTCAGATACACAGCATGACTACAGTGAAAACGTATTCAATAGGAATGTATGTGTAGATGCTATGTAGAATTGTATGCCGTCTTGGGGAGGCAGAGGGGTGGGGGTAGGTGGGGGAAAATCTAAGTTTTATGGTAGTGATTATAGAATATTAAAAATAAATAAAATGAATATATTTTAAAAAAAAGAAAGTGAGGTGTAGAAATATTAGATGATTAAGCAATGTGAACTCAGGGGTAGGGGGTCAGGTTATTGACCCATCTAAGAGGTAGGAATTGGGACATTTATTGACTGAATCTTAGAGGGAGGCTCTGACCTATAAAAGGACTGAGCTCAGGGGGTTACTAATTGGATGAACCACCCATGTGGTGGACAGAAGGTGAGACACTAATCCTTTGTGAGTCCTGGAGTATACACTAAGCTATGTGAATCCCAATCAATGAACCAAGTAACATTTGTAGGTAGTGTTTGCTTTACTTAAATTCACATTACTCAAATTTGACTTCATATTTCTGAAAGAAATCAACATTCAAAAAAAGACAACTCCACCTATGCTAGCTTTATTGCATAGTACTGCATAGTTTAATCTCTCTGCTCCTGCCTGTCTGTTCAACCTTTCCCCACTCCCCTCCCCAACCAGTCAAAAAACTCCTTCTAGTGAAAGCAATCTCTCCTGGAGAGACTGACATTTTGAAGGGACTGGGGGCTTGGCTTAAAACTTCCAGTGCTAAGAGAGGAGACCTTTGCTCTACTCTGTCCACCCAACCTGTGTCCAGGCCCCTCTTGTCTTTCTTCCATCCTCCATGCTCAGGTATCCTGTTTCTGTTCCGAGTTCCAGAGTGCTGCCTGTCCTCTCCTGTCTGTGTCTGGTCCTAAGTGTTCTTCCTTTTGGTTCTGGACAGTCACATAAGTGCATGGCCTTGTCTCCATGTTCTTCCTACCATTTTCATCTTGCATAAAAGTTACTTTTTGTAGAGGTTGGTGAATCTTACAATTATATAAAGTGAGAACTATCTGTATTTAAGTTTCAATATTTAAGATTATAATATGTTTCTTTTTCTTATTGTATATTTAAGTTTTAGTATTTAAGTCTAAAGCAAATTTAAAAAACAAAAAAAAAAGGTGATATTTCAATAGACTCAAAAGACTCTCAGGGCATTGACTCAAGTTAAGTATTAGCCATCCCAAGTCCTAAGAGCAAACGCTGCCCCTTTCAGGAAATGAGTTCATAACTTCATTATTTTTCTAATCTTAATATTTTATTTTCCCAATTATATGTAAAAACAATTTTAACATTCTTTTTGTTTGAAATTTGAATTAAAATTTTCCCCCTCCCTTTCCTTCCCCCACTTCATTGAGAAGGCAAGAAATTTGCCACAGGTTATACATGTATATTCATTCAAAACACATTTCTGTGCAAGTCATTCTGTGAAAGAAACCCCTCCTCCAATATCATGAGAAAGGAAGTAAGAAAAAGAATCTTTGATCTGCCTGCAGACTCTACCCAATCTTTCTCTGGAGATGGACAGCACTTTTTGTCCTAAGTCCTAAGAACTGCCTTGGATCATTGTATATCTGAGAATAGCTAAGTTATTCATAACAGATCATCATACAATATGGTCATTACTGTGTACAATGTTCTCCTTGTTTTGCTTATTTAGTTTCATATCAATTCATGTAAGTCTTCCCACATTTTTCTGGGAGCATCCTGCTCATCATTTTTAAAAGAACAATTGTACTTTATCATACACAAGAATCATCACAATCATATACAAGACCTTGTTCAGCCATTCCCCAGTTGATAGACATCCCCTCAATGTCCAATTCTTTGCAACCACAAAAAGACTTGCTATAAATATTTTCTGTACATATATGGCCTTTTACTTTTTGTTTTTTATCTCTTTGGGATACAGACCTAGTAGTGGCATTGCTTTCAAAGGGCATTGATTTTATAGACCTTTGGGAATAGCTCCAAATTGCTCTCCAGAATGGTTGTATCAGTATACAACTTCACCAGTAGTACGTTAGTGTTTTAATTCTCCCTCGTCCCCTGCAATATTTGTCATTTTTCTTTTCTGTCATATTAGCCCATTTGATAGGTGTGAGTTGGATACCTCAGAGTTGTTCTGATTTGCATACGACTGTAGATGATATTGATTACTTTATCTGAAAACTGCCTGTTCATATCCTTTGACCATTTATCAGTTGAGGAATTGCTTCTAGGTTTACGAATTAGACTGTTTTCTCTGCATTTGAGAAAGGGAGTATTTATCAGAGAATTTACTGTAATTTTTTCGCAGTAATGATGACCAATTATATATTTCCCTCCATCCTATTTTCTCCCTGCTTATCCTACTCTCTCCATCCTTTTATCTTGTCCGTTCTTAAGAGTGTTATCCTTCTGACTTCTACTCATGGAAACTACCCTTCATTCTATCAACTCCTCTTTGCTTCTTATCTACTTTGCTTCCTACTTTCTTTCAGGGTAAGATATATTTCTACCCCGAACTGTTTGTGTATATTATTCCATCTTTGAGACAATTCTGATGAGAGCAAATTTCATGTGCTCCCCTCTTCACTTCCCCCTGCTTTCTTTTTTTTAATATATAATTTATTTATTTTTCAGTTCTTAACCTTCACTTCCACAAGAATTTGAATTCAAAATTTTCTCCCCATCTCTCCCCACCCCCCACCCCAATACAGCATACACCCTATCCACCCCTTTCTCTAGTCTGTCCTCCCTTCTATTGCCCACTCCCTTCCCCTCTATTTTCCTGTAGGGAAAAATAGTTTTCTACACCACATTGCCTCTATAGCTTAATTTCCAGTTACATGCTAAAATAATTTTTAACATTCATTTTTAAAGTTTTGAGTTCCATATTCTCTCCCTCCCTCTTTACCCACTCTTATTGAGAAAACAAGCAATTCAATACAGGTCATATATGTGTAAAAATGTAAAGCACTTCCATAACAGTTATGTTGTAGAAGGTTAACCACATTTCCCTCTGTCTGATATCCTGACCTCCATTTATTCCATTCTCTTCCTTGACCTGTCTTCCCACAATAGTGTTTGCTTCTGATTTTCCTTATCCTTAATTTACTGTCTCTTCTATTATCTTCCCTCTCCTCTCCCCTTCCCCTTTACCTTCCTACAGGGTAAAATAAATTTCCATATCCAACCCAGCGTGTGTTATTCCCTCCTTAAGCCAAATTCCATGAGAGTAAGGCTCACTTAATTCCTTTCATCTCTCCCCTCTTTCCCTCTATTATAGAAGCTCTTTCTTCCCTCTTTTATGGGAGATGATTTGCTACATTCTACCTCTCCCTTTCTCTTACTACTAGTACATTCCATTGAACAGTAAATTTTATCTTTTTTTAGATAGTCTCCCTTCATTTTCAGCTCAACCTGTGCTCTCTCTCTCTCTCTCCCTCCCCCCTTTACATATATATATATAATACATATATATACACATACACACATACATATATATGTATACACACATATATACACACATACATACACACATAAACTAATGTACATATACATACTTATACATATATAATATACACATACATACCTACCCATACACTCCTACATATATGTGTCTGTATATATGCATATATATAAATATATATGAATGTTACCTCTGACTACCCTAATACTGAAAAAAGTGTCATGAGTTACAAGTACCATCTTTCCATGTAGGAATGTAAATAGCTCAACATTAATGAGTTCCTTAAGGCTTCTCCTTCCTGTTTGCCTTTCCATGTTTCTCTTGATTCTTGCATTTGAAGGTCAAATTTTCTATTCTGATCTAGTCTTTCCAGCAATGCTTGGAAATCTTGTATTGAAATTCCATTTTTTCCCCTGAAGTATTATACTCATTTTTGCTGGGTAATTCTTGTTTTAATCCTATCTCCTTTGACCTCTGGAATATTATATTCCAAGCCCTTTGATCCCTTAGTGCAGAAGCTGCTAAATCTTGTGTTATCCAAATTGTATTTCTACATTTTTTTAATTGTTTCCTTCTGGCTGCTTGAAGTATTTCCTTCTTGATCTGGGAGTTCTGGAATTCAGCTATAATATTCCTGGCAGTTTTCATTTGGGGATCTATTTCAGGAGGTGATTGTTGGGGTAATGGCCAGCTCAGTGAAGAGACCCCCAACCAGCGGGACATCTTGAATTTCAGGCATGCAGTGATGAGGTGGGAGACAGAGATATAGCAAGTTCCATTTATTATTAGGAAGTACAAGCCTTATATACTGTTCAGTCATAAGTTCCATACTGGAGGCAATCTAGTGATAACATTTACTTTTACCACTCCTCCTTAAGATACAGATACCACTCCTCATGATTGTCTTGGAATGTCTTATCAAGTTTACTCAAGACTGAGAGACCTTGGGGCTATTGTGTAGGGTTCTGGAGGGCCGAACCAACAACCTTTGCTCCATTTTTGCACAATCGAGTGGGCTTATCAGGCCATCATGTGCTCCTGAAACCATTGTGGACCTCTATGGTTCCCTACAGGTGATCGGTTGATTCTTTTCATTTCTCTTTTCCCCTCTGGTTCTACAATTTCAGGGCAGCTTTCCTTGACAATTTCTTGAAAGATGATGTCTAGGCTCTTTTTTGAACATGGCCTACAATTAGTCCAATAATTTTTAAGTTGTCTCTCCGGGATCTATATTCTAGGTCAGTTGTTTTTCTAATGAGATACTTCACGTTTGCTTCTATTTTTTTTCATTCTTTGATTTTGTTTGATTGTTTTCTGATGTATCATAAAGTCATTAGCTTCCACTTGTCCAATTATAACTTGCTTTTGGATCCCCTTTTCCATTTGGTCAATTCTAATTTTTAAGGAGTTCTCTTCAGTGAATTTTTGTGTCTCTTTTTCTGTTTGAGCAATTTTGCTTTTCTCTTCATTGGATTTTTGTGCCTCTTTTACTATTTTATCTATTACTTTTTAAGATGTTATTTTCTTCAGTATTTTTTACAATTTCTTTACCAAGCTATTGACTTATTTTTCATGATTTTTTTGCACCACTCCCATTAATCTTTCCAGTTATTGCTCCACATCTTTTACTAGATTTTTAAAATCCATTTTGAGTTCCTCCATGTTCTGAGACCAATTTATATTTTGCTTTGAGGCTTTAGATGCAGGAATTTTGACTTTATTGTCTTTTCTCTTAGTATGCGTTTTGATTGTCCTTGTCACCATAGTAACTTACCATGATAAGAACATTTTTCTGTTGTTTGCTGATTTTCCAGTCTACATCTCAACTTTCAACTCTATGCTAAAATGAGGCTCTACTTTCCAAGCAGAGGCTGCAGTATCTCAAACTTCAGATTTTTTGTGCAGTTATTTTCGGTAATTGTGGGGACCTGAATTCCAAGGTAGTATGACCTAGGGAGAGGTGCATTTATTACTTTTCTGAATTGTACACTGATTTATGAGAAACCATAAGCACTCTTTTCAACCCTGGAACTGTGACTAGGGTATCTGCTCCCCTGTGGCCATAAGCTCTGCTGTGCTAGTGCTCCTCCCCACACTGAAATGAAGACCTAGGGCTGTAAGCCTGATCTAAGTATAAGAAATGCAAGAGAGTCTTGACTCTGGTGGCAGCAAAGCGATCCCAGTAAATCTCCTTCTGACTGTTTGTCTGATCCCCTTACTGTCTGTGGGTTGAGAGGTCTGGAAACTGCCAAGGCTTTAGTTACCTTGAGGCCTGCTCCTAGTTTCCTGTGGCCTGCTCTGCATTGGTGGGGCCCATTCTACTTTTACATACTTCTAATTGTTAGGAGGAAGTAAAGAAGACTGCCCCAGAAACTTCCAAGTTGTATGACCCTAGACAGGTCACTTAACCTCTTTCATCCTCAGTTTCTTCATCCTCATTTCTTAATGGGGAGAAGAGTATCTACCTCTGTTGTTGTGAGGATCAAATGAGATAATATATATATAAAGCACACCACTTCAATTGAAGTGCTATATAGATGCTAGCTGTTACTATTATTGTTATTGCCATGAAATTTTTTCTTGATATTATTCTAATTTGCCTCTTAAAATTTGCACTCATAATAACGTCTACCTTCTGGAGCCACACAAAATCAGTCTGATTCCTCTTACAAATGAAAGTTTTTGAGATATTTGAACAACGTTATCATGTCCTCCCCTGAGTCTTTTCTTCTTCCACATTAAACATTCTCAGTTCCTGTAGCCATTCTTCATAGAAGTAGGAGCTCAAGGTTCTTCACCATGCTGGGTGTCCTTCTCTGGATCTTCTCCATCTTATCGATGTGTATTTTAAATTGGAGTGCCCAAGTGAACACAAAAATCTAGACAAAATCTGACAAGGGCAGAATTCAGCAGGACTATCACCGCCTTATTCTTGGAATTCCTGACCCACTTGATGCTGACCAAAATTACCTTACCTTTTCTTGGCTGCTCTATCACTGCTGACTACTACTGAGCTTACCATCCATTCAAACTTCCTGATCTTTTTCAGATAAGGTTCTGTCTCTCTCCTTTCTCTTACTTGTGAATTTTTTTGTCCCTAAGCATAAGAATTTACATCGGTCCCTACAAAATTTTATCTTACTAATTTCAGCCCAGTTCTTTAGCCTATCAGAATCTTATTCTAAGATTCTAAATCTAGTATGTACTGTGCTATCTGTTATTTCCAACTTCTTGTCATCTGCTAATATTCAAATGTAGCATATGTGCTCTTGCTCACTCCCTGAGAACCCAGCAGGGTACATACATCTCCTGCTCTCAGTTTCAAGCACTGGAAGTATTTTTGCCTGGTGAGGTGTAGTGGTGGTGGTGGTGGTGGGGATAGTGTATGTATGTGTGTGTGTCTATTGCCATTGGCTTGAGGCCCTACTAGTTGTATCTCTCTCCATTCTGCAGTTAGATAATAATCCATGAAATTTTATTGCATTTAGGTAAACGGAAGACAGTGTTCGTGATGAGAATGTCATGTGATGCACAAGTCTTCAGCAGTAAATGACCTTTGCTGTTGCTGTTTCCAACTCCATTCCTCCCTAGGACTCCCTGCCAAGTCCGGTACCGATAATGAGCAGCCCAGTTCCATTTAACACTTAACATCAGTAAGCTTTTATTAAGGCATATTTTCAGTGAAGACACAGCAAGAACAAACATACAAACATTTCCTCTCACCACCTCAGGAATACACTCTCTGTTTAATTCCTACATAATATTTGTCCCATCAAGTTCCTGCAGCCTGGCTGACAGATGAATCCTTGTATCAACCATTACTGGCCTGATCCAAGAAGGTAACTCCCAAAGGACACTCCTTGAACCTCAGTCCATGACTGCAAAACCCAGACTCTGGAACACCAGTGTGCTGGAGAGTTCTCTGGACCTTTTGAAACTAATATTATAGGAAATTCTATTCTTCAATGCGAAACAGAAAAAGAACATTACAGAGGCCAAGGACCAAGGTGAAGTCCACATGGCCACAAAAGGGACAGCTCCTCAAAAATGCTCTCCTTACACTTCTGTCTCTCACCAAACACTATGATTCAGGTCAATAAGATCTTTCAAGAGAGAAGCTGAAGATAACAAGGCAAAGACACTAGGCCAAGGGTGACAGACAGCCTTCTTGACAATACCCCCAGTTCTGTGTATACAACCAATGGACACAGACTCCTCCTAGCCACATGGTTAGCAATCTAGAAGCAGTTATTCAATGCCTATGCATGCTCCATATTATTTCTAAGGTATTTTCTGGAGCCAAGCTCCTTAGTTTTTTCCACTTGGGGGATTTCCTTCAATGGAATGCATCAATGCACTTGTCAATGTTCCAGTTTCCCATTACACAAATAATTAGTGAAAATATTAAATAACATTAAGAGGCACAGATCCCTAGGGCCCTCCATTGGAGACCTACTGACCCACTGATTTTTGAACTATGAATGACCCCTGTGAGTCCAACCAACCAGCTAGGTCTGAATCCATCTAATTCTCTTATCATCTCTTTACATCTCTTTATCTTTACATCTTTACATCTCTTTATCTTCTGCAAAGTATAATTTATAAACAAGCCTTGTTAAGATGTAGGTAAACTATATTTACAGCATCCCCCTCATCTACCAATTTAGTAACAGTGTTAATAAAAAAGTCCCTGAGGTCAACATGGTATGACCTGTTCTAGAAGAAACTGTGCTGGCTTCTTGTAATCAGAATGTTCCTTTCTGGGTGTTTTCCATCCATTGCTTTAACTTATTTTTTCATAGTGAGACTGGGAAAGAAAAAGTGTGTAGTCACTTCAGAAATAATCTCAATAGTTATACTTAAGTTTAGCAAAGACCAGACATCCCCAAGAGTCTGGCCTTCCTGGGATTCTATCAAGGAAGGGAGCCTAGAGGGATCTCTGAGTCTGCTTTGACCTTCCCTCAGTCAGATCCCAATATGTGGCCCAGCATGTCTTTTAACCATTCCTATGTTTTGTTGACATAGAGAGCTCTCAGTGAGGAAATTCTCTTCAGCGATGCAGAGCAAAAACTTCTCTTAAACTTAGTCTTAGAAAGTTTACTGGGACATTGAAGAGTTAAATGACTTGCCCATGGTCAAACACTAAGTTCAAGCTGGAGTCAGAGTTAAACCTAGGTCACCTGACCCTAAGGCTATAATATTATGTCATGTTACCTTTTGAAGTCCCCATTTCATTAGGCTTCATGAAGCTGGTGAGTTCTCATGAGCCTGAAAACACACGTCTCTGCCACTTTCTTCCTAGATCCTGCTGTTATCTTTCAACACATCTCCTACCTCCTCCTATTTCCTCTCCCCTTCCCCAGGATGAAAATTTAGGTTTTTTCTTCTGGCACATAGAGCTCAGTGGAAAAATTTTTGGTCCTGGAACAGAAGTGACTGTGCTGCCATGTAAGTTTCCATATTCCCAGCTGAGTTGGAGAAGATGGGCAGGGATCCTATTCCTTTGGACCTCCCACAACCTATAGGATTATGGGATGAATCTTGGTCAACCTATAGGACTATGGGATGATGACCCCAGTCATCCCCTACCCAAGCCTGTGGTGGTTATGTGGGTTATATCCCATAGCCAGCCCAATCTTCTAATGCTAGGATATTCCACTCCTGACTCCAGGAATCCCCAGCACTAGTGAGTCTTAAAATCTTTGAATCCCAAACCTAAGAACCCAAAAGTATTGATTTTGCCCTTTTCTTATCCTAGGAACTTAACCTTCCAATACCAAGAAATTCCCCAAACCTGAGAAACTGTTGGAATCAGGGAGCTTCCTCTCCCTTTCCCCTCTTCTTCCCTGCCCCCCTGCCCTGCCAACCTCAAGAAAAGACCTAATTCCTGGGAACTCCTGGACCTTGTCAATGACCATGCTTGCCCTTTCTTGTAACTATGGGACTCATATCTTCCATTTCTTTCCCTATGATATATCTAAAAAAAATGGTCTCTGACTTTGGTATCTAAAGTCCAGGAGGAGGGGAGAATGGTTTAGGGCAGAATGATATTTAGGAAACATAAGGACACAAGAGGTACACTCCTATGAGGAGGGATAGATAATTGTTCCACCTTACTCTGCCCCCCTCACCCTTTTCCTATACAAGAGATGAGATACTGCTGAAAGAGTCAGGGGGAGGCCCACACCTGGCTGGAAGAACAATGAGCCTCAGGTGCCAAGCTTCTGGTTTTCAGTTTAGTGCAAGCAGACTAGGCTAGTGTCTTTGGTGCCCTGGACATGCCCAATTGTGACTGACCAGCCTTGATAGCACATTTTCAAAATCCAGAGGGCCACATCACCTCTATCAGGGAGGACACCAGCAGCCATATTTCTCTCTAGATTAAGGACCTTAGCCTTGGAGACTATCATTACATAAGAAGGATGGGTGATGCAGGTGATACAGACAAGCTGATGTTTGCTTCTGGGACAAATGTGGCTGTGCACCCTAGTGAGTACCACTCCTGTCTCTGTTTTAGTCTAATAGTCTCCATGTCTCCCACTCTAATAATGTGGTGCCCCAGGGTTCCTCATGGCCATGTTATAAAGCATATAAACAGCGTAGGTATGTCATAGCTCAGGGCTCAGAGCATGTTCAGAAGGGCTCATTGTGAGTAACGGCTCAGGGATTGGAGGGAGTGATGACCTAGATACAAAGTTCAGGGAACATGCCTGTCCAGGGTTCGGGGTAGGCAGTAGCTCATTTATATTCTCCCTGACATTCTTAGCTGCTTTCCTTCCTCAGTGGTTCCCAACCAGGTCTGGTCCTATAGTTTCTGGTACCCAGAGTAGAACCAAGGTACTTCATTTCTCAGACCCTTCTCTACCACAGTGTGCCGTGTGATCATGTATAGCTAGCACACCCACTCTGGACAGTAATCTCTGGGGATGAACTGTGTTCAGTTAATGGAGGACTTTGAGTTCCCAGCTTATAAGGCTAATGGACTTAGGACACCCAGATGTGAAGCCCAGAGATCTGTCAGCCCCAGTGGGAGGCAGGAATGGGGGTAAGTTGTGAGAGAGAAAAGGGGCTGTGGTCTCAGGGTACTACAGGCATGTGAGGTGGGAATGTGAGAGCTACCCTTGGGCTGGGGCCAGGGAGCTGGAGCTGAGCTCCACTTTTCACAGTTGTTTGGTCTCATGAATTTATTTGCCACATATGGGGTTGAGGTGAGAAAGCAGTGGGAACCAAGGATAAAGTTTGTTTTTCAGAGTTATTTGGTTTCATATGTTTGCTCCCCACATGTGGGGCCAGGTCAGGGCTTAGAGGGGGCCAGGAAGTGGGTGAGGTTTGCTTTTTACTGTTATATTTATGTTCTCATGCTTGTATCTGGGTTGCAGGCTGACTAGGTACTCTGTAGGGGCCAGCTAAGTGATAGAAAGTCATGGTTTGCTTGTAGGATCTTGGGCCCATTGGTCACCCACCTGGTGCGAAGTCGGGATGCTATGGTCTGCCTGGTCAGTTACTTCTACCCCAAAACACTCAATTTGTGCCTGGTCTCCCTTCAGGCTTTAGTCTTATCCCAGTCCTCCCTGTGGCTCCTACAGATCATGGTACCTACAGTGCCTTCTGGTTTGGCAGGGTTGGTGAGAGTGACTCAGTAACCTGCTTGGTGTTATCACCCTGAGAAAGCTATCCTTGTGTCCTACCAGTGCCTGCTTGGGCATGGGGAATGGTACCAACAAAGCACATCTTATGCTTTGGAAGTGTTTTCCAGATAACTAAGGGGCAGAAACAGGAAGTGGAGGGAAATTTAGTGAAGTGAAGAGGAGGTCCCTGGTTGGGGAGCAGAGGCCTGGACTGGGGTTAAAGGTCCTTGGGTAGAAAGCTATTTCAGGCCAGTGTTTCCTGACTGGGAGTAGGATCCCACAAACAGGGGATGTGATTTCTGGAAGAGATTAAAGGGGAGCCTGGCTGAAGAAGGGTGTTCTGCCCTATAAAGCAAAATCCTGAGCTGGGAAGGAAAGACCCGGGCACACTCAATCCAAAGGCTGTGACTCATTGTATCTTTTTGCCTTCAGACACTAAGATCACCTTCAGCTGGAAGCATTCTGCCATGACCAGTAACTCCCAGGTGGGTTTAAGGTGAAAGGACAGAAATAAAGAGGTTTAGCTTAAGTAATATTGTCAGAAGGGAGATAATTCTCCCATTGTGGTAGTCTCCATGTCTCCCAATTTGATAATGTGATGCCCCAGGGTTCCGCATGGCTGTGACCAACACAGAGAATGATACAAACAGACTAGTTATGTGATAATTCAGGGCTCAGAGCATATGCAGAAGGGCTCAGTGTGAGTTCAGGGCCTGAAGGGGGTGATGACCCAGACCTTTATACTATGTGTAGATCCAAAATTCAGGGAACATGCCAGTCCAGGGTTCAGAGTGAAGACTAGCTCACTTCTGTTCTTCCTCACTTTCTTAGCTGCTCTCATCCCTTGGTAGTTCCTACCTTATCTGCTCCTGGTTTTGGGATGCTGAGTCTCAGTGGAGGAAATACTTAACTTGAATTAACTTCATTCATTATAGATTTATGCTATAGCATTGAAACTCACTCTGAATTTGTATTTATTTAACTTTTCTTTTGTCAATATAATAGAAAGCAGACCTTCAAGTAAGGAACACCCAGGTTTGAATCCTGCCCCTAATATATACTGGCTGTGTGCCCCTGAGCCCATCGTTGTTCCAGGCTGATCTCTAACATGATCATTTGCAGAGAAAATACCAACCTGTACTGATGGAGGGAGTTACACCCAGGATTTCCTTCTACCAATAAAATAAATCCTGACACCATCTCTAGCTTTATTCCCTACAGCAGTATTTCCAAACTTATTTTTCTCCTCTACCCTCTCATCAGCCCACATCTCTCACAGCTTTAGGAGACATCTCAGCATTCTATTTCCCCAAGGAGCCTGAGGCCCTCCTATAGGGGTGGTCTCCCTCTTGGTCCTCACTCTCATGCTCATGCCTTTTTAGCTTCATCATATACTCCCACCCTCTGACCAAAGAATAGTATTTGACAATGTGTATTCATCACTTTAAGGTCCACAAATGACTTTACATACACCATCTTGTTTGAGCCTCATAAGTGCCCTGTGAAGGAGGTACCAGAGCTACTGCCTCCTCCTCCTTCTTATAAACAAGAAAACTGAGTTTCAGAGAGATTTATTGATTTGTCCATAATTGTACAGTCAATAAAAAGGGCAGCCAGTGGCTTAATGGACCTCTATTGTACTGGGCCTGGAGTCAGAAAGACCTGAGTTCAAATCCAGCCTCAGACACTTCCTAGCCCTGTGATGCTGGGCAAGTCATTTAACTTCTCATTGCCAGACAGAATGGATCTACTTGACAAGGATGTGGCAAAGCACTCCTGTACCCTTGCCAAGAAAACTCCAAATGGGGTCACAACTGAAATGACTGAAAAACAACAGCACAGAGCTGGTAAATGTCAGAGGCTGGATTCTAACTTGCAATTGACTCTTTATTTCAGAAAAGTCACTTTGGTTGAGAATAAGTCTGAGTAGTGAAAAACCTGAGGCAGGGAGACCCAAACAGAATGCTTCATTATAGTCTTTCTTGACTAGCACTCTTTCTAATTCATCACTGACCATGAGTAATCCCTAGTGCAGTCTCTGCCATTGAGCCCATCTTCTCCTGCCTCCTCCAGGGCCTTGCTCCATCTCCAATGTCTCCTGTACTCCTACCTCCTTCCCTCTGATGATGAACTTCGCTCTTCCCAAACCCCTGTACCTTAATTCCCACCCACCTCTATGGCAACACTCCTCTTCCCTTCACTGCTAAAATTCTAGGAGCTGTCATCACTGTGCAGTTACTTTCTCCTCAAGCTCTCCCTTCTACTTTCCACACTCCTCCCCTCTGCATAGTGAGTTCTCTCAGTGTCTTCCTAACCACCAAATCCAGAGGCCCCTTTCAGTCTCCATTCTCCTTTGACCTCTCTGCAGCTTTTTATGGAGACTATCAGCCATCACTGAACACCTCCTCCAGTGCCCTCCAGAGACACTACATTATTTTCATTTTTCACTCTCCGTTTTAACTGCTCCTTCTTCATCTCCCTCTCTGGTCCCTCTTTATTGTGAGTACTCCTTAAGGACCAGTCCTAGGCTTTTTCTCTTCTCCTTTCTTTGTCAATATCCTTGACTCCCTGGTTTTAGTAGCAAGATTTTGCTGATGACTCACAAATCTTATCTCCAGGCCTCTACCTCTCTTACGAGTTCCAAAACCACTACACTAACTTCAGAAAATGCCTACCTGCATAGACCACTGGTCCCTCAAATTTAACATGTCTAAAATGGGGCTTATTCTCTTTTCTCCCATTTTTTAATAAGATTTCCCCTCATGCTGCTGCTATTCAGTTCACCCCTTCTCTTAGGTTGTATCCGTGGGGTCATCTCCAGTCATTCTGAGGAATATCAGGTAACTGGATTCAGATGACTCTGGAGGAGAAGTGAGACTGGTGACCTTGGGCAGCCCTCCCTTACTCCAAACAAACTCAAGTGCAAGCCATATCAACACTTCTCTGATGGCATGGTCTTCTTTGGAAATGAAGGACAAATACAACACCTTGGTGTGATTGTAGATTCTTTCACTATATTTAGTCATACCTTATTTGTCACAAAATCGTACTAATTTTGCTTCTACCACATCTTTTACTGCTTCACCTCTTTTTTCTTAATGACATCTTGTTAGTAAAGGTCCCAATTATCATTTTCCTGGATTGCTGAGATGATCTCCTGATATATGTTCCCAACTTTGCCCTCTCCTCCACATCACAATATAATCATCAGAATAATCTTTCATATGTATGGAATATTACATAAATAGTTGCTTTACTTCTCCATTCAGAAATCTTTATTGGCTTCCTTTGGTCTCCCACATAATGTCCAAATTCTGTTGTTTGCCATTCAAGGCCCTTCACCATCTGATGCTACCTTGATATCATTTTACTCTCCTCCACATACTCAAGGTTCTCATCAGTCTGACCTACTGAATGTACCATCTCCCTATTTGCTTTCTTACATTTCTTCAGGTTTTTCCATATGTCTTCTATCACTTCTCAATATCTACCTCTTGGTTTATTGTATTCTTTTCCACCCTTTGAAATCAAATTCAAATTCTACCTTGTCCGTTAGTTCTTCCTTGAAGCCCCTGTTCCATAGTGACTTTCCTCCCTCAGACTTCACATAAAAGATTGTTTTATACCTCTCTAAGGTATTTGTATAATTTTGTATACTATAATTATCTGTGTTTTTGCCTTATACCCCTTATAAACTGTCAGCTTTCTAAGGGCAGGTACTGTGTACCATCAAAATATTCAATCTCCCTGAATATAAAATATAATACTTGGTGACATTTTTTTGTAAATGTGAGCTCAACAGATGAATGAAATAATGAAGAAAGTTAAGGCTCAGAACCTTTGGTAGCTTCTGAGGGACTGAGAAGAAGAAGTCAAATTTTAGAGTCTGTAATAGTCTCTAACTCAGGGTGTGTAATAACCCAGGAATTGGAATGTGTGATCAGCTGGGGAAAAAGGTACAGTAACTGATATTCAGTGTTTGTGATAACCCGAAACAAAATGTTGGAATAACCAAGTGACCAAAGTGTTTGATACCTTCAGGCTCTATGTATGTGAGAACCCATTGCTCAGAGTATGTGATAAGCTCAGTGCCTGGGATAAGCCATTATTCAGGGTGTGATTTCATTTGGACTCAGATTCTGAGATATCTCTGGGTTCAGTGTGTTTGATTGCTGAAAACTAAGGGTGTATATAATAAAGCAACTCTTAAAGCATGATATGATATGCCATGCTGGGGAAAAAGTGTTTGTAAATACTGAGCATGTGTGTAATACCCCTTTCTCTAGAAGCAGCTGACAATTGTGGACTTATTTTCTCAGATAGTAGGGTCTCATCATTGATTCCTAATTAAGCCCAAAGATATTTTTTTTCCCATGACCTTAACATTTCTCTCTTTTAGCAGGGGAACCAGGTGTTCTTGGGACTGCTGGGCTTGAGGCTGCTATTGATGAAGACTGTGGCTTTCAGCATCCTGTTTACCACTATAGTCTTGTTCTTTTGATGTTCTTTCCCTCGTATAAAATTATTCCACTAATCTTTGTCTATTATCTACTCTCTCAGAGTTCCATCTAACTGTCTTCCTCAAACCCCATCTATATTCACCCTTCTTTTTCTCAGTCTCCTCCCTATCCCTTCATCTTCCCCACCCTAACCTCACAATCTAATGACTCTTCCCCTAGGCATTTCATAGTCCTCTCTGTCCTCATTCCTTTACATTCTTTTTTTTCTAAGTTTCCTTTCTTGACTATTTTTCTTTATGTCCCTATGATGTCCGTTCTGTGGGTGGAGAAAGGGAATGAATGAAAGTTTTGTCTCTGACTCTTTGACTTAACTTCTGACCTTTGCTTCTCTAGAAACCTGGGAAACAAAGTTCTGGGAACCACTACTTGGACCCTGACATGACCATTTGAGCTCCAGAATGATCCCAGTGACCCCAGTCACATTCATTCCCCTCCCCGAGATTCATAGTAGTCAATCTTTAGTCTGTATACCCTGAAATCATCAAGGTATTCCTTTCTTTGGAGGTCAGAGAATGTAAGTGGGATTGGTGCGAGGGAGGGAGAGCAGATATTCATAGCCCAATTTCCCCAGGTTTCCTTAGGTTGGGCAGTAGCAACAGTTTCCACTACTACCATTTTCCTATATGAGGCTTATTTTGGGGGTATAACCATGTTTCAACCTCCAGTTCATGTTCATGGGATTATGGCCATGTGGGCTGCTTAGAGTCAGTACGGGCTGTGTACAGTGATAGAAGTCAGGCTGTGAAGGTTGGGGACCCCTGAGGGAGAAAAGCATTCACATCATCTTCTAGTGCCTACCTTCTCTTATTGTATCCCTGGGGAGATCATCATCCTGCGTTCTTATAGTGGAGGAAGAAAGCACAAGGAGTCAAATGTAGGGAAGAATTTCCTGGCGCAAGATCTCCTTGAGACCCTGAAGCTATCTATGTTTAATCCCTCTCCCCAAAATATTCCTGAGGCAAGGTGTATAAGGATTTTTTAGGACACAGTCGAAAACCTGGACTTCCTCTGAGATTCAGTTGAGTCTAATCAGAGTCTTTTGCACCCTCAAAGATCAAATGTTAGTGTAGTGTGAGCCACTGTTTTCTTGGTAACAGAAAATAGAAGGAGGGTCCAGGGAGTACATGCTTCTAGAAGGAATCCAGGTGTTCCAAGGTGGTCCAGGCAGAGAAAAATTCTACTGGGAGCCAAAGAGAGATGGTCAAGAATGGGAATGCATAGGACAATACCTCAGGCTGCAGGAGAAAAGAACAAGGGAATGATTGGGGCATCTGGGAGTTGAACTTAGCCTCAAATGCTGACACTCTCTTGGAAGAAAAGAAACAAACATTTATTAAGTGGTTACTATGTGTCAGGAACCATACCAAGCTCTGGAGATAGAGATATGAGCAAGGAAGAAAGACAATGCCTGCCCTCAAGGAGTTTACATTCTAATGGGAGAAGATAACATGCAAAAAGGAGCTAAAAAGGGGGCAAAGGAAAGGATGAAGACACTAAAGGGCACGGTTTTGAAGAACAGAAGTCAGGAACAGCCAAAGGGAGAATAAAGGTCAGCCTGAGCCCCTCCACAAAATGGAAACTCCAAGAGGAATTCACCAATGGGAAAAGAGGTTGGGTCCCACAGAGACATATTCCAACTTGAAAAGATTGTATGCACATTAGGATAGGGCAGGGGGAGGAGACCCCAGGTGCTAAGGGGAGGCGGTGCTGGGGCATGGGTTTGAAGACCAGAAGCCAAGAACAGCCCCCTTGGTCACAAGTGTGAGAAAACAACAACAAAACCCACATATGAACGAAGAAGTGTTCAGGGATTAAACTCAATAAGTGAGATGATATCAGAGGAGTCTGGGTCATAAAACTGATTCATCATTTTCCTGAGCTGCTAACAAATAAATTAGTCATCTGAAGCTCAAGGGAGTGAAACATGTAAAACTTGAATCTGGGTATCAATCTACAACGATGATAAGATCATAATGAGGCTGCCATGCTGCCTTAATGGGAATGAGGTGCTGGAAGTGACAATGAGGGTGAGGGATGAGATACTGGGAATATGGAAATGCCAACATCCTCCTTGTTCATGCTTTCTCCCTGTATTCTTAGCCTGCTTCTTCCCCCTTTATCCTCTCCTCATGCCATTGATTACTAAACCTGTGCATCAAAGGTTGTTCTCAAGATTTTTGGCCCAGATGAACTAAGGCCCACATTCCTTTCCCCATCAAACCTAATTTGTCTTATATACATTCCCTGCCCAACCCTTCTTGTGAGGAAAAAAATAACCCCTGATTATTGTAGCTTGTGGCAGCTCAGTACTTGTTAGGTCGTTAGTAGACAGGAGACAGCTTGCTCAAACTCAAAAGAAATGCTGACCTTGTGCAGGTCTTTCTTTCAGCTTCCAGGGGTGGGACCTCCCACAGAGCATATAAGGGCCACTTTACCTACTCTTGTTCAATTTTTCATCTCTGAAAGAATAGTCCTAATCAACATCTACATAGCATCTACGTGCCAGGCACTCTGCTAAAAACTTTACAAATGTTACAACCTGAGGAGTTGGTGCTATTGTTATCCCCATTGATGAGCAAATGAGGAAACTGAGGTAAACAAATTTCAAATGACTTGCCCAGGGACACTCAAGGTCTGAGGTAAGATTTGAATTCAAGAATTCCTGACTCCAGGCCCTGCACTTTATCCATTTTATCACCTAATTGTCCTAAGACCTGTGCTCTCTGTTTCTACCTGGGGTCAGCAAGTCCTTTATCTTAGTACTACCGCTTGAGGATGTTATCCTTAGCATCTTATTACAGGAACCTCTTGCTTTCATACACAGACTCCAAGTGTTTAGCTATGTCAGGTATGATCTTTGTTTGAAATAATTGTCAGAGTTGGCAGGATCATGTGCATTGACCATGGAAGAAGTTCAGAAAGAGAAGCAGTCAGGAGGATATGACCCATCCCTTCTCTCTGAAGATAAAATGACTTCATATGGCCCCTGGTGTCTTATCACACAAGAACTATAGGACCTGTGAGATAAATCCCAGTTTGGGATTGAGAAAGATGTCCCACTGAGCCCAAGGACATCAATAAATGGATCCATAAAGATAGGAACCTACAGAAAATAAACCGTTGGAAGGGAGATTGTCCCCTGGCTGTTCTTACTGTAATAAAGAAGCAAGAGAAGAAATAGCCTGACTTTGCTAGGATATAAAGGAGGAAAGGGTGACAGGAGCTTGCTCTGGACTGCCTGTAGGTTGGGTGACCCCTACTTAACCCCTCTGGAAGCTGGGTCTTCTAGAGCTTAGTTTGGGGATATGATATAGAAGGTAGGATCTACAGATAGTGTGTGGTAGATGGGCAATCAGATGATGATAGGGCCCCTTGAAAAGTCTCATCTGTAGTCCACTCTGCTGCCAAAGTGATTTTCAGGACATGCATGTCTGATTCTAACCTTCCCACATCCCAATTCAACAAACCCCAGCGACTCATTACTAGTCTCCAGGATATCAAATACTCCTTTTAGCATTTAAAGCCCTTGACAACCTAACCACTTTGTACCTTTCCAGTCTTTCTATCCTTACTCCCCTAAATGTGTTCTATTGACCAGAGTCAGTGATCTTCATACTCTCCACCCCACTTCTGTACTCCATGTCCTTTCCCTGGTTGTCCCCTATATCTGGAATACAGTCTTTCCTCACCTTTACCTCATCTTCCTTGGCCTTCTTTGAGACTTACTCAAATATCACCCACTGCAATAGGCCTTTTCCCGTCCTCCCGAAGCCCTCCCTCATTAGAAAATGTCTTCCTTCTGAAATTGTTTTCCACTTACAGGGCATATAGTAAGGCTGTATGCATGTTATCTTCTTTTTTTTTTTATTTTCAACATAAATTTATTTATTTAACTTTTTACATTCATTTTCACAAAATTGTGGGCTCCAAATTTTCTCCCCATTTGTCCCCTTCCCCCACCCCAATACACCAAGCATTATAATTTCCCCTATCACCAATCCGCCCTCTCTTCTATCATCCCTCCCTTCTCTTGTCCCCATCTTCTTTTTTGTCCTGTAGGGCCAGATGACTTTCTATTCCCCATTGACTGTATTTCTTATTTCCTAGTAGCAAGAACAATACTCAACAGTTGTTCCTAAAACTTTGAGTTTCAAATTCTCCCCATCCCTCCCTCCCCACCCATTCCCTTTGGGAAGGCAGGCAATTCAATATAGGCCATATCTGTGTAGTTTTGCAAATGACTTCAATAACAGTCGTGTTGTGTAAGACTAACTGTATTACCCTCCATCCTATTCTGCGCCCCATTGTTTCTATTCTACCTTTTGATCCTGTCCCGCCCCGAGGGTTGACTTCAAATAGCTCCCTCCTCCCATTGCCCTCCCTTTCATCATCCCCCACCCTGCTTATCTCCTTCTCCCCCATTTTCCTGTATTGTAAGATAGGTTTTCATACCAAAATGAGTGTGCATTTTACTCCTTCCTTTAGTCGAATGTGATGAGGGTAAATTTCATGTTTTTTTCTCAGCTCTCCTCTTTTTCCCTCCACTGAAAAGTCTCCTCCTTGTCTCTTGAATGAGATATAATTTACCCCATTCCATTTCACCCTCTCTCCTCCCATTACATTTCTCTCTCACCATTTACCTTAATTTCTTTTAAGATATGTTCCCATCCCATTCAATTCACTCTGTGCTCTCTGTCTCTGTATGTGCGTGCATGTGTGTATGTGTGTGTGTGGTCCCACCAACTACCCACATGCTGAAAAGCTTTAAGAATTACAAATATTGTCTTTCCATGTAGGAATGTAAACAGTTCACCTTTGTTAAGTCCCTTATGACTTCTCTTTGCTGTTTACTTTTTCATGCTTCTTCTCATTCTTATGTTTAAAAATAAAATTTACTTTTCAGCTCTGGTCTTTTCATCAAGAATGCTTGAAAGTCCTCTGTTTCATTGAAAGGCCATATTTTCCCCTTAAGTATTATACTCAGTTTTGCTGGGTAGGTGATTCTTGGTTTTAGTCCTGGTTCCTTTGACTTCTGGAATATTCTATTCCAGGCCCTTCGATCCCTTAATGTAGAAGCTGCTAGATCTTGGGTTATCCTGATTGTATTTCCAAAATACTGGAACTGTTTCTTTCTAGTTGCTTACAATATTTTCTCCTTGACCTGGGAGTTTTGGAATTTGGCCACAATGTTCCTAGGAGTTTCTGTTTTGGATCTCTTTCAGGCGGTGATCGATGAATTCCTTCAATACTTATTTTGCCCTCTGGTTCTAGAATATCAGGGTAGTTTTCCTTGATAATTTCAAGAAAGATGATGTCTAGGCTCTTTTTTTGATCATGGCTTTCAGGTAATCCCGTAATTTTTAAATTGTCTCTCCTGGATCTATTTTCCAGGTCAGTTGTTTTTCCAGTGAGATATTTCACATTCTCTTCCATTTTTTCATTCTTTTGGTTTTCTTTGGTTATTTCTTGGTTTCTCAGAAAGTCATTAGCCTTCATCTGTTCCATTCTAATTTTGAGAGAACTATTCTCTTCAGTGAGATTTTGAACCTCTTTTTCCATTTTGCTAATTCTGCTTTTGAAAGCATTCTTCTCCTCATTGGCTTTTTGAACCTCTTTTTCCAATTGAGTTACCCTATTTTCCAAGGCATTATTTTCTTCCGCATTTTTTTGGGTCTCCTTTACCAAGATATTGACCCATTTTTCATGCTTTTCTTGCATCTCTCTCATTTCTCTTCCCAGTTTTTCCTCCACCTGTCTAACTTGATTTTCAAAATCCTTTTTGAGCTCTTCCATGGCCTGAGCCCACTGGACATCCCCCTGGGATGTCTGGGAAACAGATGCCCCAATCTCCACGTCTTTCCCTGATGGTAAGAATTGCAGCTGAGAAAGCTAGAAAAAGAACAAACTGAAAATCCCCAAGAAAATACCAAATTAGAAATACTGAAAACCAAAGGAGAGATTAATAAAATTGAAATTAAGAAAACTATTGAATTAATAAATAAAACCAATAGTTGGTTTTATGAAAAAACTAATAAAATTGATAAACCTTTGGTCAATTTGATTAAAAAAAAGAAAGAAGAAAATCATATTATGAATATTAAAAATGAAAGGGGTGAACTCACTTCCAATGAGGAGGAAATTAAAACAATAATTAGAAATTATTTTGCCCAACTTTATGCCCACAAATTCTATAATCTAAATGAGATGAATGAATATTTAAAAAAATACACATTTAAAAAAATACAAATGCAAAAAGATTAACAGAAGAGGAAATTGAATACTTAACCCCATCTCAGAAAAAGAAATTGAACAAGCCATCAATGAACTCCCTAGGAAAAAATCTCCAGGACCAGATGGATTCACAAGTGAATTCTATCAAACCTTTAAAGAACAGTTAATTCCAATACTATATAGACTATTTGGGAAAATTGGGGAAGAAGGAGTACTCCCAAATTCTTTCTATGATACAAATATGATTTTGATACCCAAGCCAGGAAGAGACAAAACAGAAAAAGAAAATTATAGACCAATTTCTCTAATGAATATAGATGCAAAAATTTTCAACAAGATTTTAGCAAAACGAATACAGCATCTTATCAAGAGAATAATACATTTTGATCAGGTAGGTTTCATACCAGGAATGCAGTGCTGGTTCAATATTAGGAAAACTATTGGCATTATTAATCATATCAACAACAAAACCAGAGACCTTCAGTAATGGCCCTGAGCTCCTGTCTGCTGCGCCAGGAGTTCCAGGCCACTGCTATCTCTGACGCTGCCTCTGCTGCTGCCTCTGCCACTGCCTCCCAAGGGGGCCCAAGTCCCGGAGACACCCTGCTCCCCTCTCAGCCAGTCCAGACATCTCTCTCACTGACCTGCAGCGCCTGTGGGTGGAGGGAACTTCGTGGCCACCAGAGGTTCCATCCCTGAAGCCTGCTCGGATCCGCTCCTCTGGGGCCGCACGGCCAGGGCAGTGCAGGGGTGAGCTCCGAGTCCAGAGCATGATGTACCCCTGGGGACCACTTTCCAGGGCTCTCTAGAATGGAAATCTCTTCCATTGTGTTTCTGCGCAGCTTGCAGTTCTCCAGAATTTGTGGGGAGTTCTTTTTACAGGAAATTTATGGGCTGTGGGCTCGGAGCTAGCATAGTCATCTTGGCTCCTCAATGTTATCTTCTTTAAAATGTGAACTCCTTGAGGGCAGGGACTGTGTTTTGGCCTTTCTCTATGTTCTTAGTGTTTAGTACAGTCCCAAGCATATAGTCAATGTCTAATAAGTTTTTTGTTTTTTTTTTGACTGACTTGATGGAAACTTCCCACAAGCACTCTGATTTGGAAGATTGCATGTTCAATTTTGCAATTTGCATATAGACTTTTCACAATTCCTTTTCCTTAAGGGAATGAAAAGAAGTCCATCTAATTGTCATTACTAATCTAGTCTATAAGGTGGGGTAGGTATTCTGAGAGTCAAAGGCAGTGCAATATTCTTCCAAGGAACTGGGTCAGTTACAAATCACACTCCTTCCATGGTCTTAGGATATGCTTTGCAAATTGTTGCTTTTGCCACTGGACAATGACATTTGCTAAGTTAACCTTACTGACTGTAAGTTGAAGCACCTGAGAGTCCTGACCACTAACCCCTTGATGCCATTTTAAAGTTCACCCAATTACCTAACTGGAGCCTCAGCAAGGGGAAACATCTTTCTCCAGTGTGTAGATATGTCATTCTAGCTACAATGGCTCCCAAAGTGGGACTTTCCCTGGGAATTTAAACCAGGCCAGTGAACTGATCTCCTGATGAGGGCTGCCATTGTAAAGAATTCCTGAAAGCAACCCAACGACCTCAGATGGACTCCCTGGCATATCTGAAATAACTTTGGCTTCCTTTCTGGGGGTTCCATCTGCCCTTCCTCATGGCCACTTTTGGAGAGATTTAGTATCTGGTGCTTGTGAATCTAAGGAACTTAGCTCAGGTGGATTTAAGGCATCAGGTCCTCGAGATGACATGATATGGGGCAAAAGAACCCTCTGGCAAACCATGAATGAAAGAAGTCTTGGCCTATGGCATCTATAGATTTGGCTATTAAAATCTGAGGTTCCTTAGGAGCAGCTAGGTGGAGCAGTAGACAGAGCTCTGGACACAGAGGCAGAAGAAACTGAGCTTAAATTTGACTTCTTGAGTTTATCAAGAGGATCAAATGAGATAAAACTTGTAAAGCACTTAGGACAATTCCTCACATATAGGCCCTTAATAAATGCTTGCTGCCTTCCTTCCTATGGAAGAAATGGATGGCAAGACATTCAGCATCTTGGTGCAGAGGTTCTCATAGTTTAGGGCAGGAGGAAAAGGGGTCCACCCCCTGTAAGTGCAAGCAAGGTGGGATTTTGTTGTTTTCCTTTCTGGAGTTCAGTTTCTTACACTCATTTTAAATTGTAAATATCTGCAGGATCAATTTCCTTTAAACCTTGGTAATTCACAGCTCTGCTGAGTCACATAGGTTATGATGCATTCTGGCTCTGGACATATTAGTTGAAAATATATATGTATATTGGGAGATAGGTATTTTATTTTTGGGTTACCTCATGGGAAGAATGATATTTTTGTTTGTGATTTGCTCAGATGAGACTCTGAGTAGCCTTTGTTAAGAGGGCCCCTGGCTATGTGAACCCAGATGCTGGTGCTCCTGATCTGGTGATTATGTATCTATTGCTTTGTTTAGACAGTTTGAAGCCTTATCAATTGGATATCTCTACTAATTTCTCTATGTTTCCCTGTTTTTACTTTCTCCATACTCAGAGTGCTGACCTTCCCCCTGAACTGGTGAATGACTTACATACTTTAATTTAAATAGGATTATCGATCCCTTTAAAGTTGTCTTATCTTTAGAAAAGCGTATCAAAGAACCTGTGTGAGGAGGCCATTCTGGGTATGCTAGAGTGCTTGTTAATACACTCCCTTCTCCCCATACCTTTTTAACCAGGCTTAAAGAGCTTGAGGGTAGAGGCCAATGACTCCCAGTTTGGCCACTCTTTGGCTCTACCCATCCTGTCAAGAGGTATCCTTATAATAGGATCTTGGTGAAATAGGACAGGAACATATAAAACAAATTTTCATTGGACTATTGCATACAGGATCACAAAGTATAATTATTCAAGGAGATCAGATCCAAGCAATGGGGAAAGTGCATGGTAAATAGGGATAGGATTCCCCTACAATTATGATGATTTGGAAAAGTGATCATCTTAGTATAGGAGCAGGGGCAGAGCCAAGATGACTGAGTAGAAAGACACATGTACGTAGGGTCTCCCCACACAGTCCATAAAATACCTGTAGAGAGGGACTCTCAACAAATTCTGGAGCAGCAGAAGTGGAGAACAACAGAGTGGAGGAGATTTCCAGTCCAGGGTGGCCTGAAAGGGCCATGGGAAATGTCTGTTGCACCGGACTCAGAGCAGAGCCCAGTCCAGCCTTCGCCACAGCGATAGCTCTCAGGGTGGAATCTCCAGTCCCAGAATATGCAGTCCCAGTAGCAGCAGCTTCACAGACCCCTCAACCCACAGGTGCCAAAGGTCAGTGACAGGGTTTTTTCTTTTTCTTTTTTTTTTCTTAAATTTATTTATTTATTTAACTTTTTACATCCATTTTCACAAAATTTTGGGTTCCAAAATTTCTCCCCTTTTATCTCCTCTCCCCACCCCAATACCCCAAGCAATCTAATTTTCCCTATCTCCAATCTGCCCTCTCTTCTGTCATCTCTCCCTTCTCTTGTCTCCATCTTCTCTTTTCTCCTGTAGGGCCAGATGACTTTCTATTCCTCATTAACTGTATATCTTCTTTCCTAGTAGCAACAACAATACTAAACAGTTGTTCCTAAAACTTTGAGTTCCAAATTCTCCCCATCCCTCCCTCCCCACCCATTCCCTTTGGGAAGGCAGGCAATTCAATATAGGCCATATCTGTGTAATTTTGCAAGTGACTTCCCTGATAGTCGTGTTGTGTAAGACTAACTGAATTACCATCCCTTCTAACCTGCCCCTCATTGTTTCTCTTCTGTCTTATGATCCTGTCCCTCCCCAAGTGTTGACTTCAAATTGCTCCCTCCTCCCTTTGCCCTCCCTTCCATCCTGCCCCCCTTGCATTATCTCCTTCTCCCTGACTTTCTTATACTGTAAGATAGGTTTTCATACCAAAATGAGTGTGCATTTTATTCCTTCCTTTAGTCAAATGTGATGAGGGTAAACTTCTTGTTTTTTGTTTTTTGTTTTTTTTGTTTCTCAGCTCTCCTCTTTTTCCCTCCACTAAAAAAGTCTCCTACTTGCCTCTTAAATGACATATAGTTACCCCCTTCAATTTCACCCTCTTTTCTCCCACTACATTTCTCTCTCACCATTTACCTTAATTTCTTTTAAGATATGGTCCCATCCTATTCAGTTCGATCTGTGCTCTCTGTCTCTGTATGTGTGTGCATGTGTGTATGTGTGTGCACGTGCATGCGTGTACATGTGTGTGTGTGGTCCCACCACCTACCCAGATACTGAAAAGTTTTAAGAGTTACAAATATTGCCTTTCCATGTAGGAATGTAAACAGTTCACTTCTGGTAAGTCCCTTATGACTTCTCTTTGCTGTTTACTTTTTCATGCTTCTTCTCATTCTTGTGTTTGAAAGTCAAATTTTCTTTTCAGCTCTGGTCTTTTCATCAAGAATGATTGAAAGTCCTCTGCTTCATTGAAAGACCATATTTTCCCCTTAAGTATTATACTCAGTTTAGCTGGGTAGGTGATTCTTGGTTTGAGTCCTAGTTCCTTTGCCTTCTGGAATATCCTATTCCACACCCTTCGATCCCTTAATGTAGAGGCTGCTAGATCTTGAGTTATCCTGATTGTATTTCCACAGCACTGGAATTGTTTCTTTCTAGCTGCTTGCAAGATTTTCTCCTTGAGCTGTGAGTTCTGGAATTTGGCCACAATATTCCTAGGAGTTTCTCTTTTTGGATCTCTTTCAGGTGGTGATTGATGGATTCTTTCAATACTTATTTTGCCCTCTGGTTCTAGAATGTCAGGGCAGTTTCCCTCGATAATTTCATGGAAGATGATATCTAGGCTCTTTTTTTGATCATGGTTTTCAGGTAGTCCCATAATTTTTAAATTGTCTCTCCTGGATCTATTTTCCAAGTCAGTTCTTTTTCCCATGAGATATTTCACATTCTCTTCCATTTTTTCATTCTTTTGGTTTTGTTTGGTGATTTCTTGGTTTCTCGTAAAGTCATTAGACTCCATCTGTTCCATTCTAATTTTGAGAGAACTATTATCTTCAGTGAGCTTTTGAGCCTCTTTTTCCATTTGGCTCATTCTGCTTTTGAAAGTATTCTTCTCCGCATTGGCTTTTTGAACCTCTTTTGCCAATTGAGTGAGCCTATTTTTCAAGGTGTTAATTTCCTCAGCATTTTTTTTGGGTCTCTTTTACCAAGGTATTGACCCGTTTTTCATACTTTTCTTGTATCTCTCTCATTTCTCTTCCCAGTTTTTCCTCCACCTGTCTAACTTGCTTTTCAAAATCCTTTTTGAGCTCTTCCAAGGCCTGAGCCCACCCGACATCCCACTAGGGTGCCTGGGGTACTGAGGCCCCGCCCTCCACATCTTTCCCTGATGGCGAGAATATTTCCTCGTCAGATCCGGAAGTCGGGATCATTTGCATTTGTTCGAAAAAACTCTCTATAGTCTTATTTTTCTTCCCTTTTCTAGGCATTTTCCCAGCCAGTTACTTGACTTCTCAGATTCCTGTCCACCTGTGCCTAGATCCGCCCAGCTAGTACTTAGGGTCTGAGGTTCAAACGGACTTTCCCCACTGCCGGCTGTTAATCAATGTGAACTTTAGTTCTGGTGCTGGGGTGGGGGCAGGGCCGCCTCCCAGGCTCATCTCCCTCAGTGGCTTTATGCAGAGACTTTCAGGAATGGAGCGGGTGGTGGGGGCCGCCTTCCAGGCTCAGTTCCCTCAGGGGCTTTATGCAGAGGACTTCAATTATAGAGCGGGGTGGGGCAGGGCGGTCTCCCAGGCTCAGCTCCCTCAGGTCACTTATGCAGAGACTTTCAGTAATGAAGATCCTGCCCGCTGCCGCTGCTGCCTCAGCCGCCACCCACGCCTCTGCCTCCACTGCTTCCTGTCCCCGTCTTTGCCGCAGCCGCTTCCTCCCAAGGGGGCCCGAGTCACGGAGACACTCCGCTCCCCCTCTCGTCCAGCCCAGCCTTCTCTCTTGCTGACCTGTAGCTTCTGTGGGCGGAGGGACTTTCCTGGCTGCCGGAGCTTCCGTCCCTGAAGCCTGTTCGGGTCAGCTTCTCTGGGGCCGCGGCCAGGGCAGTGCTGGGGTGGTGTCCGCTTTCCGGGGCGTGATGGACCCTGGGACGGCTCTCCAGGGCTCTCTGGCACGGAAATCTCTTCCACTCCGTTTCTGTACACTTTTCAGTGGTCCAGAAGTTATGGGGGTCTCTTTTTACATTAATTCTATGGGCTTTGGTTTCGAAACTCGTAAATGTGTGTCCTTCTACTCCACCATCTTGGCTCCGCCTCCGACAGGGTTTTTTCAGCTGCCTGAGAGAGGGAAACGACCTTTGGCAGCAGCCACAGAGGCCACATTGGGCAGGTGGCAGTAGTTCCCATCACAGCCCCTACAGCAGGCCGCATCCATTATTGGATCGCAAAACCCTTGGGGGCACTGAGGAGCTGATTATTATCTCAGCCCTGCATAGAGGCCCTGAGGGAGCTGATATTTATCTGATACTGAATGGTGGCCCTGCCCATGCAGCTTATCTGAAAATCAGCCCCCAGTGCTGACTTGGTGGAACTGGAGGCCAGGTGGCTGTGCAGAGGAAACTGCTAAGATTCCAGGCACAAAAATCTCTCTCTACTCCCAGAACACTGTACATGCTTGATTGTGCCACCTTGGAGGAACTGAGATCTCACAGATTCCCAGTGTATACCCTACTCTTGACAAAGGACTCAAAAGTCAAGTAACTGGTTGGGAAAATGCCCAAAAAAGGGAAAAAAAATAAAACTATAGAAGGTTACTTTCTTGGTGAACAGATATCTTCTTCCATCCTTTTGGATGAGGCAGAACAATGCTTACCATCAGGGAAAGACATAAAAGTCAAGGCTTCTGTATCCAAAATATCCAAAACAAATGTTCAATGGTCTCAGGTCATGGAAAGAGCTCAAAAAGGATTTTGAAAATCATGTAAGAGAGGTGGAGCAAAAATTGGGAAGAGAAAAGAGAGAGATACAGAAAAAGCATGAAAAGTGAGTCAACAGCTTGCTAAAGGAGACCCAAAAAATGCTGAAGAAAATAACACCTTGAAAAATCGGCTAACTCAATTGGCAAAAGAGGTTCAAAAATCCAATGAGGATAAGAATACTTTAAAACAGAATTAGCCAAATGGAGAAGGAGGTTCAAAAGCTCACTGAAGAAAACAGTTCTTTAAAAATTAGAATGTACAGATGGAGGCTAATGACTATATGAGAAACCAAGAAAACACAAAACCAAAAGAATGAAAAAAATGGAAGATAATGTGAAATATCTCATTGGAAAAGCAACTTACCTGGAAAATAGATCCAGGAGAGTCAATTTAAAAATTATGGGACTACCTGAAAGTCATGATCAAAAAAAGAACCTAGACATCATCTTTCATGAAATTATCAAGGAAAAGTGCCCTGATATTCTAGAACCAGGGGGCAAAATACATATTGAAAGAATCCACTTATCACCTCCTGAAAGAGATCCAAAAAGAGAAACTCTTAGGAACACTGTGGCCAAATTCCAGAGTTCCCAGCACAGAGAGAAAATATTGCAAGTAGCTAGAAAGAAACAATTCAAATACTATGTAAATACAAACAGAATAACACAAGATCTAGCAGCTTCTACATTTAGGGATCAAAGGTCATTGAATATGATATTCGGAAGGGACGAGATATGTGACAATAGCAGAATGGGGTAGAAGAGTCAAGGGAAACTTTTAGAGGGATTGGAGAGACATGAGCATGTTTATGGACAGATAACAAGAAGCCAACAGAAAGAAAGAGACTAAAGATGCATGAAAAAGAGGAAGGGATGATTCCTGAAGCAAAAACCCAGAGGAGGATGGAAAGAATGGAGACAAAGGCACAGATAGAGGGACTTGAGAAGTAGCATCATTACTTTGTCACTAGAAGGAAGGAGGAGAGAATAGGTGATGATTCTGAAAAATCTCAAGGAGGAGAAAAATTAATGGTACTCCAGCCAATAATCCAATAAATTCTTAGCTATTCCTAAATAACAGTAAGAATTTCTGAAGCTAATAACTACTTTTCCACTGTGCAGCTTACTGATCACCGTTCACATGTCTGCAACAGCACTGATAGTTTAGGGCCCAATCTGCTCAGACCAATGGTAAGTATTTATTAAATACTTACTATGTGTCAGAAACTATGCTAGACACTAGGCAAAGATGAAAATACAGCTAGGCCTGCACTCTTGAATTCTATGGGGAGGGAATGGGAAGCAGAATTTGCAGCATGTACATAAATATATCTTAAAAACAAAGTAAAAATTTTTTGGGGGGTGGTCTCAATCTTCTTCATGAAGTAGGAAACTAAACATTTAGCTCTAAGTCAGGGGTTGGGCTTGAAGTCAGGGCAAGAGGAGATGTATAAAACTTTGGTATATTTCTGAGGAATGAGATCAAATATTGATTAGAGAGAATTATCGACTGCAAAGTGTGGGAATATGTTTTCATTTTTGTTTTTGGTCAAGACCTCAACTTTCCTTGGTGTGTAGGGAACTTTGTGAAGACTTACCCCTCCACTGATGCAGATCTCAAACTGTTTGGCAATATAGAGAGTTGCCCAAGGCACTGACAGGATAGTTGCTGGGAGTTATATTGCCAGGACTTGTTCCAGGCAGGATAAGGACAGAGTTCTGCTTGGTATTCATTCACTAGGCAACATTACCTGTTTACCTTGGGCATCACTTAACCTCACTGTCTCAGTTTCTTCACTTGTAAAATAGATGGATTGGACCAGATGGCCTCTGAAGTCCCTTTTAGCTCTAATAATAACAATAATAGCAAACATTTATATAGAGTTCTGAGGATTTCTGTTCTTTTGGGAGATATCATCCTCACTTTACAGTAGGAAACTGAAACAGACAAAAGTGACTTGTCTGAAATCACAAAGCTAGTAAGTGCATGAGGCTAGATTTGAACACAAGTATTCCTGACTATAGCGCCAAGATCCTGCACCAGCTGGTTGCTCTAAATTTCTGAGCCTAGCATTCTATGAACCATTCCAGCTCACTTATTCCACTGTGACTGCCTCAGAGAACAATGAGCTCTCCCTCCTCTCCATGCCCAAGGCCCATGGGTACCTACCTGAGAATCCACAACAGCTTTGGGCCTATGGTGATAATGGTCCCTTTCTGTACCCTGCACAGAACAATGTCCAAGAATTTGGTTTCTTCAGTATCTTGGAATGCAGAGAAAGAGAGATGGCTGAAATGCAGGTAAAGAAAGGATATCTAAGAAGGAAAATGCTCGAACTATTTTCTAATCTATGCTGAGTTACACTGCACCTCAGGATGCTGATCTATGTCTCAAGCACCCTCATACTTCAGGACACTTGCTGCCGACCCCACAGGAAAACTAAAGGTGATGTTTTTGAATGCCAGTAAGGCTACGAATTAGCCCTGCAGTCACAGTTATTCTGTTTTAACTCCCTTCTCCTGCCCAAACTTGCATCTGTCTGCCTCATGCTCCACCCACTCCTAACCATCAGAGCTTGGGGGATGGGCAGACCACACTAACCTCAGCTGCCTTCTTAAAAACACTTCCTTCTGGGCAGAACTCATTATCTATGCAGATATTAAAGACCCTGGACCACAGTTGTTGGTGCCATTCTGTCTAGGGAATCCTGCCAGACTCAGCAGCATGTCTGCCAGGACCCTCACCACTCTTGCCAAGATCTGCCTCTTAGGGCTACTCCTCTCCATTCTCCCAGGTATATGTCCCATCCACACTGCTTCTCTCCTCTTCCTCACCCTCTTTATGGATCTGAGGCTCTAATTAGCTTCTGGTTATCTCTGTCCCTATCTCTCTGTTCTCTCTTCATTGATCATGGGGGCCTTGAAATGTAGCCTCTCCTTCTAGTTGCTTGGCCTCTTCTCCCTGGCAACTTGGGTTGGGATTGGGATCTCTAATTAGTAGCCAGATGTCTCTGCCATGGCCCTAAACTCCCCTTTCTGCAAAGGCTTTGTATAGGTTTTAATCTCCTTGGTATGTCCTCTACAGGTTCCTGGGCCCAGGTGCGGCTAGTGGAGTCAGGAGGCAAAGTGACACATGAGGGCCAGTCTGTCACCCTGACCTGCAGGGCCTCTGGTTTTAACTTCAAGGATTTTGCCATGTCATGGCACTGGAGTCCAACTGCAAACCACAGGGAGTTTGTGGCCAGCATCAGTGCCAGTAGCAATAACAGAGAGTACAGTTCCAAAATTCAGGGCAGGGCTTCCATCAACAGGGACAATGTGGCCCAAAGGGTCTCCCTGACCTTGCATCAGTTAAGAAGGGAGGATTCAGGCAAATACTCCTGTGCCAAACTTACTCACTGTGCTAGGGCCCAGGCAGAGATCTGGACACAAACCTGGGATTAGAGCCCCAGATGATGCTACTCCCAGATGCTGTGTTATGTTGTGTTGTGCTGTGGTGTGTGTTGGGGGGTGTAGAGAAGGGAAGAAATAGATTATATAGGTATAGCAAAGTAAGAGGCAGGGCTTTCTCCCAGATTCCACTGCACTTCCACACTTTTATGTTTCCAGCCACTGCTGCATTCTTAACTGATGTTTCCCTCCACCCTTCCTCAGGGTGTCAGGTAACCATACTTTCTCGGGCCAGGACTCCAGTAAGGATTCCTGTAAAAACAATCAATGACTGGGAGCAGGTAGAATTCAGGTTGAAGTTTTGCTGTTACAGCATCTTCTCTGTATCATGCACCTGGTCCGGTTTGGCTCAATTGTGGGGACAAGTAGGAGAAGCAAGCCCAGACTCCATTCTGGAGGAACCTTACAGCCTGAGGAGGCAGAAGAAGTAACCATCTCTGCCCCTGGGAAGCTCAAGTTTTAGCTTGAAGGAACCCAGAAAAATTGATTGTTTCCTGCCCTCAGAAGCCTTTCTCACACTCTTCCTTGTGAGGTATATGTATGTCCATTTTACAGATGAGGTAACTGGTTCAGATGAGGGAAGAGGCCTGCCTGGAGTTACCAAGCATATTTCCTCTTAAACCTCCTGCTTGCAGGCCTTCTGCCCTTTCCTCTATATATGGGGTCTCTTGAACCAGCTCTGCACAATGCATTGATCCTTTGCTGGCTTGTAAGATCTCAAGAATCCTTCTTTTCAAGTTCTATCAAATTCTAGTTTGGATTTAGGAATGGGAAAGGCTCCAAAGGCTGTCATGGATACAGATTTCTTTAAGCTTGTGTTATAATCTTGTCACCATCAAGTCCTTTTGAACTCTCTGCTTCAGACTTTGGAAAGCTCTGCAATCCCTCTTGCTATGTAAGACTTAGATGAAGGGCCATACACATGTCAAGAAGGACCTCAAGGACAGAAGCTCAGGGACACTTGACCACTGTAGATGTGCTTTTCGAGAGCACTGATGTCCCACAAGGCTTTTCTGTACACCTTCTTTTCCTCTGCCAAGGACTGTCCCATTCTGCACATGCCATATGATTTGGGCCAACCATTAAATCATATCAGTGAAAACTGCTTCTCCCAGCATTCCTTTTAGGTTCAGGAAGCAGTGGTGTGGAAGAGAGGGTTGGTGCCCTTCTCAGGCCTCTTGGTAGCAACTTCTACCTTTTTGAACTCATATCCCAGATCTATTGTCTTTCCTACTGTACTATGTGTAATCTATGGACCAAGAATTTCAAAGAAGTCCCTTGGAGTGGTGGGAAGGATGGGGAAGGGACATTACATCTGATCCTTGAAGGATGGGAAAGGATGAAGAGATTTAAATGAGAATTGAATGAGAAACAAAATGGAGAGGAGTAATCAAACCAATATCCCCAAGGTCTAGATTATTCACTGTACTCACTGCTCACAAACCAGCAGCAGCAGCTGTAGGATAAGTACTAAACTCCACAGGTCAGCATTGAAAAGTCCTCTAGGTTTTCCCCCGCTTGCTTTGTTACTCACAGTTCTCTCCAGATTCTCAGTTCTAGCCTAATGGGATACTTCGCTATCCCCCAAACCAATTTGTGTATGCTCCCATAGCTCTTATCCTACTTGAGATATCTTCCTAACTGCTATATCCCTCCACTCATCTACCTTTGCATCTTCAAGGCTCAGCTTTTCTCACATACTCTGACAAGTTTGTACTGACCACTTCAGTCCAACCTGATTATTCCTATCTCCAAACTCATAATCATCTTTCCACTGCTTCTCTCTTCTCTATATTCTATGCTGCTTCCTTGTACTTATTTCCACAGAAGAACTTATCTTCTGTAAGCTGACCGTGGAAGTCTGGGATTGAAATTTGCCATCTCATGATGACCAGAGACTCAGCAACAGCATGGAGGGGAGTGTGACCAGAGGACCTTGTACAAAGAGATATTATTTAGCATTCCATTCCCACATTCTCTATACTTCCAAGATCTTCACCTTAGTCTAGGTTTCCATGATTCACCTGGATTATTGCAATATCATCCTATCTGGTTTCCCTCCCTCAGATTTATCTCATGCCAATCCATCCAACATGCAATATGAACTTTCCCTTATCTGACACCCCTCCCCAATCTTCATGCTCTCCAAAGGTCCTCAACGGTATCTTCCTTGTATTTTGGTTTTATTTAGTTTTATTTAATCTCTCTCTTATTCCCTCCAATGAAATCCTGGAGGGCAGGAAACAAGTCTGATTCATGTTTCTATTTCTTCCCAGTTCCTAACACCTGGGGCTCAGTAGACAATATAGTCAATGTTTGTAGAACTGAAAAAAAAAAATTGAATTTAGATTTAGGACAAGATCATGCTGTAGATGGTTCTGAATGTCAGGATAAGGAGTTTGGGCTTTCCTTAAAGGCAATATGATGTCATTGAAAGGTTCTGAGTAGTGAAATGATGTGGTCACAGCTTCCTTGGCTTTCTGCAAGGCTAAGAACAAATACCATCTCCCACAGGAAGATTCATTTCAGGATGGGTCTCAATGTCGGTGTTCTGTCCCTTATCAAATCAGTTTTTAAAGTATGTTTATTCAATGCTTTATTTCCTTACCATTACACGTAAAAAAAATTTTGATATTCGCTTTTTAAAATATTGAGTTCTAAATTCTTTCCCTTCTTCCCTCCCCCTCCCCCACTGAAAAGATGAACAATTTGATATAGATTATATTTAGAGTCACGATAAACATTTCCATAATAATCATGCTGTGAAAGAAAATACAGATTAAAAAAACCAAGAAAAATAAACAAAGAAAAAAGTATAATTCATGTGCATTCACACTCGACTAGCTGTATCTGTGGAGATGGATAATTTTTTAAACATACGTCCTTTAGAATTGTCTTGGTTCATTGTGCTCCTGAGAGCAACTAAGTTATTCACAATTGATCATTCCACAATATTGCTGTTACTGCGTACAATGTTCTCCTCGTTCTGCTCATTTCACTTTGCATCAGTTCATTTAACGCTTGGTTTTTCTGGTAGCAGTCTGCTCATCATTTCCTACAGTACAATGGTATTCCAGCACAATGACAGACCACAGCTTTTTCAACCATTCCCCAACTGATGGGCATCCCCTCAATTTCTAATTCTTTGCTACCACAGAAAGGTGATATGAATATTTTTGTACTTATATGTTCTTTACCTTTTTAAAAATCTCTTTGGCATACAGACTTAGTAGTGGTATTGCTAGGTAAAAGGACGTGCATGGATTTTATAGCCCAGTGGGCATAGCTCCAAATTGCTTTCCAGAATGATTGAATCAGTTTATAACTGCACCAATATATTAGTCTCAATTTTTCCACATCCTCTCAACATTTATAATTTTCCTTTTCTGTCATGTTAGCCAGTCTAATAAGCGTGGGAGTCACATCTCACAGTTGTTTCAATTTGCATTTCTCTAATCAACAGTGATTTAGAACATTTTTTCCTATGATTATAGATAGCCTTGATTACTTCATCTGAACACTGCCTGTTGATATCCTTTGACTATTTATAATTTGGAGATTCCTCTTGTTTTTATAAATTTGACTCTGTTCTCTATGCATTTGAGAAATTAAGCTTTCATCTGCCTTCTCAAATTAATTTTGATTCACTTATTTATGCACCTCTTTTATCTTATTTCAGTTCAGTAAGTAAGCATTTTTTGAATATCTCCTATGGTCAAGACACAGGTATGGAGTCACAAAAACAAAAATGAAACATAGATTCTGTCCCCTAGAAGCTTCCATACTACTGGAAGATATGACCTTTATGCATAAAAGTCAGTTCAAGATAACCAAAGGAAGGAAAGAGGGTTAACCATGAGGGGGATTAGGAAAGGCTTCACCTTTCAAACATGAATTGATGTTTGAAAGACGCTAAGGTTTGTATGAGGTACAGGTGAGGATGAAGAGCACTTCAGACATAGCGAAGAGTTTGGTTAAGGCCATGGTTGTGAGAAATAGGACACTGAAATCAGAGACCAGCAAGTAAGTCAGTTTAGTTAGAATGAAGAATGTGTAAAGGAGAACAAGGTGAGATAAGCTTAGAAAGGTAGACTAGAACAATATAGTGCAGAGATTTAAGTGCCAATGTGAGGAATTGGTATTTTATTTTAAAGCCAATGGGGAGGGTTGGATATGGTGGTATACACTTACATTTGCTGTGTTCTCCCAATCTGTGCTCCCTTTTATCAGCCCCCCTTCTCTTATCGTCTTCCTCTCCAACTTTCTTGTATGGTCAGAAAGATCTCTATACCTAATTAAATATATATGTTATTCCCTCTTTGAACTAATTCTAACGAGAGTAAGGTTCACTCTCTCCCCTACATCTCCCCGCTCTTTCCCTTCATTGTAGCAGTTTTTCTTACCTCTTTTATGTGAGATCATTTACCCCATTCTATTTCTTCCTTTCTCTTTCCCCCAAATACAGTCTGCTCTCACTCCTTGCATATATATATATATATATATATATATATATATATATATATATATATATATATATATATATATATATACACTCATTATATCTACCCTGACGATGAGAAAGTTCTTACAAGTTAAAAGCATCACCTTCCTATGTAAAATGTCAATAGCTTGCTTTATTAAGTCCCTTATGATCTCCCTTCCCTGCTTACTTTTTCATGCTTCTCCTGAATTTTATATTTGAAAGTCATATTTTCTATTCAGCTCTGGTCTTTTCATCAAGAATGCTTGAAAGTCCTCTATTTCATTGAATGTCCATTTTCCCTGTAGAAGGATTATACTCACTTTTTCTAGGTATGTGATTCTTGATTGTAATTTGCTCATTTGTCCAATGTTCCAGAATATCATATTCCAATCCCTCTCATTTTTTATTGTAAAAGCTGTTAAATTTTGTGGTATCCTGATTGTGGTTCCATGATATTTGTATTGTTTATTTCTGTATGCTTGGAATATTTTATCCTTGATGTGCAGAAACTGTGGCATTTGGCTATAATATTCCTGGGAGTTTATATTTTGGGATCTCTTTCAGGAAGTGATAAGTTCGTTCTTTCTATTTCTATTTCACTCTAGTTCTAGAACATCAAGACGTTTTCCCTTGACAATTTCTTGAAAGGTATTTGAATAATTTTAAAGTTAAGTTTCCTATATCTATTTTCCAGGTTACTTGTTTCTTCAAATGGTATATTTCACATTTTCTTTCTTTTAAATTCTTTTTGTTTGTTTTATTGATTCTTGATTTCTCATAATCTCATTAGCTTCCTTTTGCTCAGTTCTAACTTTCAAGGAATTGTTTTCTTCATTGGGCTTTTGTAACTCCTTTCCATTTGGCCAATTGTACTTTTTAAGGCATTCTTCTCCGTGTTGGCTTTTTGAACTTCTTCTATCATTTAGCCTAACTTGTTATTTAAGGTGTTTTCTTCAGTACCTTTTGTGTCTCCTTTGCTGAACCATTTACTCTTTTTTCATGGTTTTCTTGCATTGCCCTCATTTATGTTCTCAATTTTCCTTTTACCTCTCTTAATTTTCAAAATCCTTTAAAGCTCTTCCATGGTCTGCAACCACATCATATCCTATATCTATTCTTGGAGATTTTAGATACAGGAGCTTTTACTTTGTAACCTTTTTCTGGGTGTTTGATCTTCATTGTTACCCTGACAACTTCCCATGGTCAGAATTTTTCTGTTATTGTTTGCTCATTTTTCTAGCCTGTTACTAGATTTTATCTTTTTGTTAATGTAGAGCTCTGCCAGGGTGGTGGACACACTGTCCCAAGTTTCAGGTGTTTAATGTAGCTGTTTTCAGAGACTTCTAGGGAATTGTAAGTTTCCCCTTCCTCCAAGGTGGTATGATCTAAGGAGAAGTGCTTGCTACTCTCCTGAACTGTGCACTGATTTGGGAACAACCAAAAGCATTCTTTTCTGCCCTGGAACTGTGAGAAGAGTCCCTGTTTCACTGTGGCCACAAATTCTGGTATGCTAGTGATCCTTCTTGCCCTGGGACTGCCACCCTTGACTGTGACCCAGATCCTGAGTATGGGAAAAGCAAAAGTCCTGACCCCAGTTACAGCAAAGAGACCCCCTGTAAATCTCCTGACTAGATGTTTGACTCCCTGCGTTATCTGGGGGTTGAGAACTCTGGAAGCAGCCTCCACTGCTGCTGATTCAGTGACTTCTAAGGTTTGTTCCTGGTTGCTGGCTTGGACTTCATTGGACTATGCTCCATTTTCACACAGCTGGATAATTCTTTCCTGTTGACCTTCTAAGTTGTCTTTGGAGTCTGTTGGCTAATAAGTCTGGAAATCTCTATTGCTGCCAGTGATTCAGTCACTCTGAGGCCTCTTCCTGGTTTTCAAGGGTGTGGTTTGCACTGGTATGACCTGTATGGAACTAAGGTGCTCTCTCACTCTGGTGCAATGACCTTTTCTGCTGACCTTCTAAGTTGTCTTAGGCTGAAAAATTGTTTCAATCCATCTTTTTGGGGGTTCTACTGATCTAGAATCTGTTTAGAGTCATTATTTAAAGGTATTTGGAGAGGTTTGAGGGAGAGCTCAGGTGAGTCCCTGTCTTTACTCCAGCATCTTGGTACTACATTCCCCCAAGGACCACTTTGAGTATCAACTAAGAAAATATTTGTGAAATGCTTTGCAAGACCTCGTATTGAGGCTAGTTACTATTATTATTATTACGTCTGTTGGGTTTCCTGTATCTTGTATTAATGTGTTCATATGGTACAGTTAAAAGAGGACTGGATTAGCACCCAGGGGATGTTGTAGAATAGATCATGTCAGCAAGTAATTAAGCATTGACTATGTGCTAGGTACGATGAGAAACACTGAGGCTACAAAGAAAGCAAAAACAGTCCCTACCCTCAAGGAGCTCACATTCTAATGGGGAAGGCAACTGTATAATGCAACATATCTCTATCTACCTATTGAAAATAGGAAATAAACTCAGAAGGAAGGCTCTAGTTGCTAAGGATGGAGTGGTGTGGTTTAGTGAAAGAAAAGGTCTCTTGAAGAAGGTGGTGTGACTCAGTCTAGTCTGGTAGTTTGGGTGAAAAATTAGAAAGAAATGGGAACTATTCACAGAACATCTAGAAGTTAGCAAAAGGTTTATTTCACCACAGCACAGGAAACATAATCTATAAGGATGTAGTATTGCTTCAGTTCGGACCAACTCAGTCATGGTAATGTGACAGTTAGGTCTGAGGGAGATGTACCTTACATCTTATGAATAGGTTTTTGTACCTTGGAAGTCATATTAGTGGCTTGAACCTTAATTCCTAGGACCATTTTAAGTGTCAGGGATGATTTCAGCACTTTTTATGGAAAAGTTTGCCTCATCTGTACGTGGTAGAGCCTTGGGAAGAACTAGCCCAGCCCACATGGCATGGCTCCTCATAGATATTTCTTCCGCCATAGGTGATATGACTTAAAATCTCACACTTACTGCTTGTGTGACCAAGGTAAGTCATTTCCCCTCTCTGGGTCTCAGTTTCCTCACCAGTATATGCAGAGTATAAGGCCCATGTAGAATGTTTATGTCCAAAAGGGTTGACTAAATATTGCTTATGGGATAGATATCTCCGGATTCTCATTCACCTTACTCCTAGGGAAACTGATTCCTGACTGGAAGGGAGCAGGAAAAGGTATAAGAAGGCTTTCTATTCAGTTAACCTCTAAGAGGGAGTCACTAGACCAAGACAATACTTATGTCACCTTGGCTCCCCAGATCATTCTGATCTAGAAGTCTATAGTTTTAGGTTAAAAGGAGATAAATCAGCTAGCTCCCCGGGTCACTGTCCCTTGAAGGACCCACAGCTTACACCTGCAGACTTGACTCCTTGCTAACAAAAGACCATCACCAATTGTGAATATTTATCTGAGTACATAGCAAACAGAAATTTAAATTTTACTAGAAATGAATGAGTTCTTCACATGGGAATGAGCTGAGATCTGCATCAATAAAAAGAGAGAATATAATATTATCCATGGAGAAATTACCTAAAGTCTCTAGGGAGGTAAGCTGGAAATGAAGGGCATGTTATCAATTTAGTCTTTCTTTCTCTCCCAGGAAGAGATTCTGTCTCTTTTGACTCCTTGAAATCAGTCTTAAGAGTCTGGAGCTGCTTGTGTGTATGTCTCCATTTAAGTAGGGATGGAAAATCTCTCTCCTTTCTGAAGCCCTCCTGCCAGTTCTACCACTCATGTAGGATCTCAGTGTTGACTCATTCTTTCTGTGAATTAGGATATTCTTATGCAAATTACTCCAATTTTGAAACCCAGGTTACAAATATAATGAGGAGCTTGAACTAGATGGCCTGTAAGGACCCTTCTAGTTCTAATTCTATGATTCGATCTTATCTCTGGTTTTTACAGAGCTCTACACGTCTTCTTTAAATTTCTCCTTCAGGTTAGAACTACTCCCTGGGTTTGTGATAAGGTATATATCACTGTGTGAGATGGACTGGAGAACACAACAATGCGACCTCTAGAGCATGTGGTGCAAAAACCTACAACAAGTTGGAGGGGAGTGCAGTGGGAGACTGGCAACACTACCTCATTCACAAACACATTTCTATCATGCTTGTACCATCATAGGTCCATAGGAGGGAGCTCCTTGACCTTGGGATCATCCTGTGCCTCTAGAACTAGGACAACAGAGGAAGCACTGCTAGAGACCATAAACCTGAGTCCTGAGGTTAGCCCAGGGTGAGATCCTAGTTTTTTTTCCTTCCTTGTCTCTGATCAGTTCTTTGGAAAAGATATTTTCTGATTCTAGCTACATGAGAAGGAAAAAAAACTTCATGTATTTGAAAGATGAACACATTGAAGATAAACTAGATGTGTGTGCCTTTTCCTGAGAAAGCAGAATTAGGGATAAATAAATGGGCAGAAGTAAAAGAAGCAGATTTTAGTTTGATGTGAAAAGTAGAAAAAGCTCTTAACCCTCCAAGCTGCCCCAAAATGTTATGGATGGCCCCATAATGTGTTGGTCTTTGCCTCAGTGGAGGTCTTCCAGTAGAAACTGGAAAACCATCATATTTTAGCTGTTTAAAGGAGGTCTAGTGTTTGGGCATGAATTAGGTTAGGTGGCTTGTGATACTCCTTCTAACTTGGAGATTCTATGGATAAAGAAGTCAACCATCATTGGGACTAAAATGTCTGGGACATGAGTGACACAAGAAAGGATGTCTCTGGATGACTGCAATATCCCTGGATTCCTGGTCTTTACTTGCTATTGTAAACATTTCATAATCTCAATGACCTGACCAGAAATGCCGTTGAAAAATGAAATAGCAACAATTATTGGGTATGTGGTCATTGTCAGTATCATGCCACCAGTCCTTCGTTCAGTGACCAAGAATATTAGCTTACCTAGATCTAGCTGTTTACCTAGATTATTCAGGGAGTCAGGATGCTCCTGAAGCAGAGGTCCCAGAGTGCTAGCAGTTTTTGAGAAAAACAGCTTAGACATGATTAAACAGCTTCATGCTTTCCTGCCTCTTCCCCTCCCCTTGCTTTTGATTTTAGAGAACTCTCCACAGGACTCTCATCTTATCTGCCTTTCCTTTTCTCAAAAGTGAATACTTGAATACATCAAATGATAAGAGGCAGTTGGTTGGCATACCAGTTCGAGTTCCAGACTTGAAGTCAGGAAGTCCCCAGTTTAATTCTACTTCAGACACTTACTAGCTATGTAATCCCAGGAAATTCATTTAATTTTTCTCAGTCTCAGTTTCAGCATCTGTAAAATGGGAATGAAGATAGCACCTCTTTCACAGAATTCTAACGATCAAATAAGATGATGTATACAACATGCTTTGTAACCCTTAAAGAGCTATATAAATGTGTACCATGTTTTTGATTACTATTTGTGGTCTCTTTTGTGATGGTGGACTGCAATTCTTGCATATATCTTCAACTTCTGTGATTTTTTCCATGTTACTCCATGTATTCTTGACAAAAGACCTACAAAACATACTGGAAAATGTGAAGTTGGAGGGTGGGAGCAGAAATAAAGGTCAAAGATGACTGAAGCTTATGACCCTGGATGACTTGGAGGGATAGTGGTGCCATCAGTATTATTCACTTCACTTGACTTCACATCAAGAAACATTGAAGTGCTTATTTTGCTCAAGATGTAGGGATACAAAAATGAAAAATGTCAAGAATCTTGTAATTTAGGCAAGAAAGTCTCACATTTCATTATTAATAATGCTGTTTAAGGATAAATATTTTGGAAAAATGTTATATTTTTACTTAAGGAGCCTAGAACATTTATGAACTCAGCCATACCTGTGGCTGATTCCGGGAATCACTTCCATATCCTTGATTCCTGGAAGCTATACTGAAACAACCTACCTCCACTTGGTGGCAGTGTATTCCAGTGGCAAGTTTATTTCTTTTCAGTGGGGTAGAACATTAGAGCACTAAGAGGGGAGGGAAGGAGCTTTAGATATATTGGGCTCAATATGACAGCATGCACTACTGAAGGGGATGGTGTGTGAGGGTGAGGAGTGGAATGGGATATTAGATGAACAAGGAGTTTGGTCCATCCCTGTTCACAGTGTTTATGTCTGTTTATATCTAGGCGTCCAAAGTAGGTCACAATAATCACCTGATTCCTTGAGGGACACATTTTTCATTCCATAGCATCATATATGCCTGCAGCTACCAGTGAACTCAATGGAAAGTGGGGAGCTCAAAATCTCTCCAGCAACCTGCATGAGGGAGAGCCAGCCAAAAGATTGTTACAACATCAAGTTCCCATTGGTTTAATAACAGCTGACATTTATATAATGCTAGGTACTATACTAAGCACTTCACAAATTTTAGATTATTTGATTGTCACAACAGCCATGGGAGATAGATATTATTGGAAAACTGAGCCAAATAGAGATTAAGTGATTCACCCATGTTTGTGACCCAGCTAGTAAGTGTCTGATGCAGGATTTGAACTCAGGTCTTCCTGATACCAGGCTTGGCATTCTGTCCATCTAGTTGTCGTGGTATTGAGGTTGCACACCTTGGAATCCATATTCTCAGATCTATGACTATCAGCCCTCTAGAAAGGTCTTCATGGAACTCTATTTGAAATCTTTTGGATAGTCAGAAGGTGGCTAAGGATTCAATATTGCATTGTTTTCTGTCCAACGAAATTGAAAGATATTGGACAGTGTTAGCCAATGTGTTTTGGACAACTAAAGAATGAATCACTGAGCTCCTTACCACTCAGGAGTTCAAGCTGAGGATGAATGACTGACACACTGAGAATGTTACAATTTGAGAGTTGGGAAAGGCCTTAGCAGCCATTTTGTCCACCAACAGGAATCTCTCCCATAATATACTCAGCAACTATCCATGCAATCTCTGCTTTTACTCCTCCAAGGAAGGGGAACCCGTCACCTTGTTAGGCATCTCATTATTCTCTCCTGGATGACTTGACTGAAACCGTACTATTTCCCTACATCCATTCAGAGAAACCTAAGGAACAAGCTGGGCACCCCTATGATCCTGTCCCTTGCCTATTAACAATGCACCTTGGTTATTGTAAGTATTATTAGCTGTCATCCATTACACCACTATGACTTGCAAGTTCCTGCAACCTGTTACCTTTTCTCTCCCTAAATTATTTTATTTCCAGACAAATAAGGCAAGCTACAACTATTCTGCACCTCCTGTTTTCTCTTTGCAATACTCTTCAACTCTTAGTAAGGATGGTCTCCAAGCATGTTCAGGAATGTGTTGGACTGTTGTTCATCCCTTGTTTTGAAGGGGATCAATGACATCACAGGATCATATCTTGACTTGTGTGTGAATCGGATTCTCTCTCTCTTCCAGAGTCATCAAAGTCCAGTAGCAAAAGAAAATACAAGATGACTGGCAATGGCCTGGGATTCAGGAGATGATGTAGGTGTCGTTGTTGTCTAACCAATTCTAAGTGTTCCATAATGCCTACTCAGCCACCTTCATGATCTGTTGGCATAAATTGTTTTTTCTACCCATTCCACTAGAGGAATTTTTCACATGCTTGGAGCATTTATCCTACTAAGTCACTGACTGTTTTGAGGCTTGTCAGTTTCCCTCAACTTGACTTAACTCAATTTATGAGAAGATTTTGCCAGAATATAGCTGCTGCAAATGCTACAGCTTCTTGGAGCATCAGATGAGATTTGGGTGAAAAACTGACACAAAGGTGGGTCAGCAGCCCTGAAAATAGCTAGATGAAGAGGTAACTAGGAATCTTGGCACCCAATTAAAACTTGTCTTCAAATCAGCAGTGGTGGAGAGAAATCCTGGACATCAACTTCACAAAGGGTGACATTTTTGGGGATGCTTCAACTTGTCAGGGTGGGGGAAGCTGCCACCCAGTGAAGGACTCCCATGGTCTGGATTCATGGGAAAGGGAGACACACTATCTGAAATCTTCCCAAATTAACTAATTTTAATTGCTAAGTCATCTTTATTCTGTTAAAGGAGTGAAAATACCTTTTATCTGACACTAGCTGTATAATCTTAGAAAACGAAGGTCTACCCCTTAGTTTCTTTATCTGTAAAATAAAGGACTTTGAATTAGATGGCTTCTGAGCCCATCCAGCCATAGCTCTATGAACCTAGGATTCTGCTAAAATGTAATTGTAACATTTTAAAATTGACTAATTTTATAAAACAATCTTTTAAAAGTTCTATATCCTGAAAACTTCTTTGCATTGGGGTCACCAAATTCCCAGTTAAATCTTGGGCTAGATGGACCATGAGTTCCCTTCAAGAATTGAGAATCTGAGGCCTTAAAAATTTCCAGATATTTAACGGAGTTGTGTATCTAGAACATAGAGTCCCTGGAGAAATGTACTGTAATACAAAGTTAGATAGGTGAATTAGTTTGAACTTAATCCTCTGAGTAATGGGGACACACTGACATTCTTCGAGCAAAGGAGATAGGTGGTCCAAGTTGGGTTTTAACATCATTCTGACAACACACACAGGATAGACAGGAGGATGAAAGACCAGAGGTGGGGCAGCTTAGGCAGAGTTTAGAGCTTGTTCAGTTTATTGAATTTCTTTTACTTTTGGACAACATTAACAGTGGGGAAGTCCTTTCTTGTACTGAGCCTAAATTGAATTCTTTACAACTTCAAGGGGAAGTAGTCAATCAAGTACATTTCAGTTTCCATTCAGAAATGGAGGAATTTGAACGATCTTTAGATACCTTAAATTGAAGAGGAATTGAGCTCATTCCAATTGGCCTTACAAGATAAACTAGGAGCAGTGTGTGTATGTTTGTGAATTGATGGATGGATCAAATGGAAAGGAATGAATGAAAAAGCATCTATTAATTAAGTTTCTTTTATGTGCAAAGCACTGAACAAAACCTTGAGGATACAACCAGAAAGGTAAGGCAGTTCCCTACTCTCAAGTGGCTTACGTTCTAATGGAGGAGGAATCACACATGGAAGGTTTCAGCTGCAAGTCAGATAGAAAGGTCTTATGGTGCTCAAGGTGCAGCAGCAAAACAGATGGTCATGCTTATTCTTTAATGTCATTCCTGCTGATAATGTTCCACCAGTTTCTGTTGTTTAACCATCTTACAGTACCAAGAACTTTGGTGGCAAGAATGTTTTTTTCCCCTGTGTTTCAAGTGGTTGTGGTTGCAGTCTCTATAGGAGTGGTTTCCAGGCTGCATTCCCTAAGAGACTGTTTCCTAGTTTGATGGCTATGGATTAGAGACTGGGAATGTTGATATTTCTAACACTTTGAATTTCAGGATCCTGGGTTACGTCCACTTGGAGATAGTGGTCAAGGTGGTGATGGTGTTTCTACTTACTTGGCACATGCTGCCTTTGTTCCACCCTCAGAGTATCCTGCTTCTTCAACCAGGCTGACTTGCCTCCCCTGTGAGTGACAGCTGGTGGCAGTTGATTGAGATGGCTGGCCTCTCCATCAACGGAAGTGCGCATATGCATGTGTGTGTGTGTGTGTGTGTCTGTGTGTGTGAGAAGAGGCAGATTTTGACTAATAATTCCTAATAATCAGTCATCCCACAATAGATCATAGGACTGCAGATTTAAAGATGGAAGAGATCTTAAAGGTGAAGTGCTTAAACACCCTATTACTAGAATCGGGAAAGTTAAATGACTTCCCAAGGTCATCCAGGTGAGAAATCTCCCAGTTGGGATTTTAAGTCTTTGCAAAGAGAGAGATCCTTGTCCCTGAAGTTCTCCAGTGGAAGGTAGTAGATAACCCCACTGTAGGGAAACTTGCTCAGATGGTGATCAGGGGATAGATTCTGGTCTCTGATGTTTTTTGTTTGTTTGTTTGGTTTTGTTTTTTTTAGCTTGCGTGTTGGGGGACAGGGACATTGACATCACACTTTCATGGATGAAGTATGGGGAGATATCATAAAGATGCTTAAGGATTAAAACAGTTTTTGGGATCAGACATGCTGTGCTATAGGAGGGTCCTCAGTCATTATGACTGGACTCTCCTGAGCCTCTTTTAGTGTCTTTAGTACTAGAGCCTCAAAGTCATTTTGTGGAAACTGATAAAATCTTCAACAGAAAATGCAACAGCTTCTTGGAGGGTCTAATGTCTGAGACACACACCTGCAGGTTCCAATCTTACACTGTGGTTACCAGAGCTCCTTAGGGTTTTCATCCTTAGGGGATGAGAGAGGTGCTTTGGAGTAAGCCATGAATCACTGTGCCACTTGGTTGGAGTACACAGTGATCTGTTCTCAGATGGCTTTTTTAAAAAAACTGTTAACCTCTGCACTCTGTGAGAGCCTGTGCTCTCATTGCCAGAACCTATTTGTTATCCCGAAGTAATCAGCATCACAGATGCTCAGAGGCCACCTAGTTCATGTTGTACCTGAGAAGGAATTCCCCCTGCAATCTACCAAACAAGTGGCCACCCAGTCTTTGCTGAAGGGAGCCCACTCTTTCCAGAGATGGCCCATTGTATCCCTGGATAGCTCCAATTGATTGGAAGTCTTTCCTTCCACCAGATCAAATGTTGCTTCTTTGTACTGTCCCCAACCTCCTTATTCTTGGTTTTGTCCTTTGGGGTTGAGCCAAATCAGGGCATTTTCCCCTTTGATGTGACAACCTTATACATACTAGAAGACAGTTACCAAATATGTACTCTGAGTTTTCTTCTCCAGGCTAAACGTTGTCAGTTCTTGCATCATACCTTCACATACCATGACAAAAATCAAGATGATAGGTGATGGTCCAGGATTCAATGGTTGACCTTGACCTTTTGAAACTAAGGTCTTTCCCAGGTCTTAATTTGTCTGAGGCGACAACCATTCAACAATTTGGGTCTAGGAAAGAATTGGGACAAAATATGGTCTAGTTTGCCATTAGAGAAGAATCAGTTTGGAAGGAGAAGACCCTCAGAGTTTCTAATCCTAACTGAAAGCAATTATCATTTTCAGTCTCTCAGAGCCATCAAAATTCAAGAATGTGAAAGACAAGTTTAGGCTATTATTAGCCATTCAATGAAAGTCAGAGTGATTTGGGTTTAAAGGCTTGGTCAAGTAGCTCCATTTTCATAATGATAGACTTTTGCAAAGTCTGTTTATTAAGAAGTATATTTCAAGAAATCATAAATGAAAACTGTACAAGGTGAGGAGTTAATTGTCCCAGCTATTTTCATAATGATGAAATAAATAAATAACTAGGAAATTTAAAAAATCTGTCCCTGAGCTACAAGATAGCTTACAAAGTGTAAGTGACCAATAGCTGTATTCCTTTGTACAGAGCACCCACATGTAAGGGTATGATTTCTTATGTCAACAGAAGGATGATGTGGTGAAGGAAGAAGATGGGGAGGGAGGAGGAAGAAGAGGAAGAGGAGGAGAATACTGTAGCAATTCCCACCTTGAGTTGTGATGGTCCAGAATGCAGCACTTGATCTTAAAGTTTAAGCTAAGACTTGGAAGGGGGAGATCTGAGTTCAAATCTGGTCTCAGACACTTATTAGCAGTATGTCCCTGGGAAAATCACTTAATTTCTGTTTTGCTTAGTTTCCTCAACTTTAAAATTGGATTAATAATAGCACCTACTTCCCAGAGTTGTCTTGAGGACCAAATGATACAATCATTGTAATTCACTTGGCATGGTGTCTGGCACATAGTAAGCACTACATAAATGTTGACTGCTATCACTATAATGCCATCATTGAAGGGGTGGTTGGACCCCAGTCCTAGGACCATGTCTTTCCCCAGCCCAAAGACTCTATCTCTAGCAGCAACTCCTGAATGGTGAGGCAAACTATCTCTCCCTGTTACAAGAACAAGCTGACCTCTGTAGAATTTCCCTTGAATGAATAGAATTACCTTGTACCAGCAGAACTATCATGTACTGATTCCCACAGTTACCATATATAATATAGAGGTCAAGCTATAGATGTAAACTTCTGAAGCTATCATGTTACAGACATAGCAGACCAAAAAGACACCACTTAGGAAACAGTCACACGCACACATACACATACACACACACGCACACACACGCACACATCTGCTGGAGGGCTTCCAGTAGTGAATGACACTTTTGTCCAAAGTACAGTGACTTTATGCTCCTTTATGCCCAGTACCACCTTTTAGGAAAATTGGAACACCATTCACTGAACTTTTTCTGTATAACCTTTAGTATCACTTCCACTAAGTTGTAAGTACCCTATAGAGCTCTGCCCATTTTATTAGTGTTATAATAAGCTTTCACCACTTGACTGGAAGACTGCTTGAGTCCTTGAATTCTTTCTAGATTACCCTGTACCTCAATAGTTTTGGGGTCCCTGTACCCTTAAACCTCATTAATTATCAATCAACATTATCACCACCAACACCACCATCACCACCAGTCTTTCCACACTGTTACTTTCCCAATCTTGGCTACTATAGCTCTTTTACTTCAGCCTAAGATTGCCCTAACTTTCTTAGGTGCAATACTGAACTTAGGAGTCCCCTAGATCTTTTTTTTTCCCTAGGAGAATTTTGCTCTAGTCACATTTCTATCATTTTATGCCTGTGAAGTTGGAACTCAAGTATAAGACTATATTTATTCCATTTAAATTCCACTGTGCTCGATTTTGTTTGATGATATGGTTTGTCTTATGTAGATCTTTTTGAATCCTGACTCATCCAGAATATTACTTATCTTTCCCAGTTCTACCATCATCAAGTGAGATAAGCACATTAACTATTCCTTTATATAAACCACTGAATAGAGTGTATTATGAATCACTGTGGTGAGCTCCCCTCCACAAACTCCTTCAAACAGTTCTAGAAAATTCAGACTGAATCCTGATGAGGAAATCCAGAAAAATTCACACCGAGTTATTTCTTTGGCATAGTTTTGGATAGAGAGACAGATGGAGGTCTGTGCACACTTGGGGAGGTTGTCAGGTCATAATCATAGGACATAGGACCAAGGAAGTGACTATCCACCAGGGTGAAAGGAGGTCCAAGATCCATGCTTAAGAACTACAGTGGGAACAGGTGTGAAGTGGCAGCTTTGCTGTTTACTACCTAATTTGAGGTGTCAGACTGAAAAAGGGACCCTCACAGAAGAATGGAAATCCCTAGTAGGGAGGCTCTGGGCAGTCTAGGAATAAGGCAGAAAATTCAAAAGTCTGCAGCAGTAGCAGGAGTGTTGTGGTACAGCACAGAATCTCCTTTCTGGTGCCTACTCTAGCCTGCAAAGGAATACCCAGAGCACAACCTCCAGACCAAAGTGGAGTCTACTATCCTGCAATTCTGAAGTAATAGTTTTCTAGCTGACTGATAGAGGTCATCTAGCATCATTCTACTCTTACACAGACCCAAACTCAGATTGGGGACTTGCAGAGCTCAGACCTCAGTGTCCCCTGGTCCCCCTTTTTAAAAGTCAGTTTTGCTTTTGACTAATGCCTCCCTTAATGTACCTTGCCTCTTATATCCCTTTTTGTGCTAACCTCTTTCAGACTTTCCTCTGGATAATATCCTTTTGGGAATGCTGAAGATCTGTAGTCTCCATTCTGTTCCTAAGATCCTGGAATAAAACAATACTCAATATCTCAAGAAAATAGCTACAGCACCAACCCAGATCTTCAGAAGTTCTTTCCAGAACTTCAAATTCAAAGTTAGGAAGTAGGCTGGAAAGATGGTCAAAAAAAGAAAGAATCCTATTATCAGGAAGTATTATGGTGCAAGAGATGCTTGAGACATAAACACACAAGAGAAAGACTTTAAAACATCTACAAGCAATGACTCAGAAGACAACACAACAACAAATTCAATTAGAATTCCTAGAAGACATGAAACAAGTATTTTTTTTAAAGTTAAAATATTTTTATAAATATATAAAGTGCTTGAGACTGCATGATGAAAAAATAAATGAGAACTATGGGGAAAAATTGGAAAGGCAATTAAGAGTTTGACTCGAGGTACAAAACTTTGCTGAAGCAACAACAAATTCCATAAAAAATTTGAATAGGTCACATATAAGCCAATGAATTCATGCATGTCACAAGAAAAAATGTTAAATCAAGTCAAATTGTTGAAAAAAATAGAAAAAAAGTAAGGTGCCTCAAAGCAAAAATGACTGAAGTACAAAACAGGTCAATGAGAAAAAAATTAAGAATCACTGGACTATCTCAATGCCATGACAAAAAGAACCCAGACATCTTTCATATTTCAAGAAATCTTAAAATTATTCATAACTCTTAAAACCAAGAGACAAAGTGGAAATAAAAAGCGTCTATCAGTAACCTCCTCAAAAAAATCACAAAATGAAAACTACGAGAAACATCATAGCCCAAATCCAGAGTTTTCAAAAATGTTGTAAGAAGCAAGGAAGACTGAATTCAAATACTAATGAAATACAGTCAGGATTACACATGGTTTAGTAACCTTCAAAAAGGAGTGGAGAGCCAGCAATATGATAGTCTAGAAGGCAAAGGATATTGATTTAGGGGGGTGCAGCCAAGATGGCCGAGCGACAACACGGACATTGTAGAGCACTGCCCCCAACTCCAGCCAAATACCTGTAAAAATGGCTCTAAACAAATACTGGAGCCGCAGAACCCAGAGAATGACACAGTAAAGCAAATCACCAGCCCAAGAGAGCCTTGAAGGTCACTGGGAAGAGTGTATTGTTCCATACCGGGAGCAGAGCACAGTCCAATGGCAGATGTGAGTACACAGAGGGGTCCTAAGGAGGCCTTGGTGGGACAGAATCTCTCACACCTATGGTGGTTTCCAGATTTCATGACCCCAAAATGCAGAGGATAGAAAAGCCTATGGGACCAGTGCAGGAGAGGGGAGAGATCTGGCCTCAGCCTCAGGGCAGCTGAGGGGTAAGGGGGCAGAGCAACCTGCAGCATCTACAGTGGCAGCAGGGACAGCTGCAGCCACTGCTTCTGGAACTCTTGGTGCACAGATTGTGGGGGGATCAAGCAACTGACAGTACATCCCCACACACACACCCACTGGAAGGACAGTATTACCTTGTCAAAGAGCTCAAAAGTCAAGTAAATAGCTGGGGAAATGAGCAAAAACCAGAAAAAGAATCAGACTATATAATCTTACTTTAATAACAAGGAAGATGCAAGGATGCAAACAGAAGAAAACAAAGTAAAACCTCCTCCATCCAAAGCCGCCAAGAAAAGTATGAACTGGTCTTAGGCAATGGAAGAGGCCAAAAAAGGATTTTGAAAGTGAAGGAAGAGAAGTAGTGCAAAAATTGGGAAAAGAAATGAGAGTGATGCAAGAAAATCATAAAAATGAGTCAACTACTTGCTAAAGGAGGCCCCAAAATATGCTGAAGAAAATTCTACTTTAAAAAATAGACTAGTCAGGGGGCAGAACCAAGAGTAGAAGGACACACATACACTAGCTCTTCCCCCACAGCCCATCAAATACCTGTAAAGAAAGACTCTCAACAAATTCTAGAGCAGCAGAAGTCACACAACAATGGAGTGGAGGAGATTTCCAGCCCAGGGCGACCTGAAAGGCTGATGGAAAAGGTATATCTCACCAGATGGGGAGCAGAGCCCAGCCCAGCCTTGGCCATGCAGCATGGCACTGGGAGGAGGACAAATTTTAACAAGGAGACTACATCGATTTAACACAATGGTTACATACTAAGCCCATCCTAGATTTATACCAAGAATGCAGGGAAGGCCCAATATTAAGAAAATTATAAGCATAATTGATCATATCAATGCCAAACCCAATAAAAACCCTAATTATTTTGATAGTTTTGGATGGAATATGAATAAAAATGGAGCTTTTTAAAAGTGGTAACTACTGTCTATCTAAATTCATAAGTCAGCATCATATGTAAGGGAATAAACTAGGAGTTTTTCCAATAAAATGCTAACCATGTAAGATATCCATCATCATCATCACTATTCAATATTGTGCTAATTAGTCTGGCAGAAACTAGGTAGAGGCCACTATGTCACATCATACAACAAAATAAACTCAAAATAAGTATATGCTTTAGACATAAAGGGATACATCGTAGAAAATTAGTGGAACATGGACGAAATTTCCCTTCAGATCTATGTATTGGGTAATAAGTCTTGATCAAATAAGAGAGGAGTTCAGAGGTGATAAAATGGAACAATTTTCTTTGCATAAAGTTAAAAAGTTTTGCACAAACAAAATCAGCGTAACTAAAATTGCAATAAAATCAGGACACTGGGGAGAACATATTCCCAGTAAATTTCTCTAATAAAGGTTTCATTTCTTTTTTTTATTTTTTATTCTTTATTTGTTGATTATTTTATTTGTTTTCAGTGTTCTACAATTACTTCATATATCTTTGATTTTTTCCCCTCCCTCCACCTCCTTTCCCCCTCCCTCCTTGAGATGGCATGCCATTTTACATGGGTTCTACACACACGTTCCGATTAAATACATTTTCACCTTAGTAATGTTGAATAGAAGAATTAAAATGAATAAGATAGACCATAAAACAAAACAAAACATTATACAAAAGTAAATTATCTGTTTCACTACGTGATCCAATTCCATACTTCTTTCTCTGGATGTGAAAAGAGTTTTCCCTCAAATGTTCGAGAATTTTTTAGGTCCCTACTTTTCTATGAAAGTCTAATTCTGCCAGAAAAATTCCACGCACACTGTGGTTGTTGCTGTGTACAAAATTCTCTTGGTTTTGCTCTAAAGGTTTCATTTCTAATATTGCTGATGTTTGTACTTCATTCTCAAAGAGGATCACGACCTCAGGGAGGTGATGTCATGACATACAAGTGAATTTAAGTGAAGGAGTCCTGCACAAAGTCACCAGCCTTACTTTTTTCTCTAGAGACATCTGGGTCAAGTGGCCAGATATGGATCAGGAAAATTCGAGATAAATGCAATGGGGGACTTTGACCTTTGCAAGCTAAAGTCTTTAACTGGATCTCAGTTTGATTGAGATAGTGCCCATTCAGTGATGAAGGCTTATAAAAATGAAGCAAAGGATGGCCTTTAGGAGCAGAAGACCCTCAAGGTTTCTGGCCCAAATGGAGACAATTGTTATTTACATTAGTTCTGAACCAATCAGGGCCCAAACAATAACCAAGTAGGGACTGGTCTGGGATCAGAGTGATTTAGGGTGAAGGCTGATTTTTATGAGGAAAAACCAAAAGAGAAACAAAAGTTCCAGAGATTAAAATTTGCATTCCATTTGGGCAGAACACAAGCAGTTAAGGGTATGATACCCAATGTGAAGAGGTAAAAAGAAAGAAAGAAGAAAAGGAAAAAAGAAAGGAGGGAAGGGAGGAAGGAAGAAGCTATGTTGCCTAATGGAGCCAATACAAATGTAGAAGAAAAAGAACCATTCTCCAATATGGTCAAAGCATATGAATGGATAATTTTCAGAGAATGAAACACAAATCATCAATTGCCATGTGAAAAAAATGCCCATAATCATTAATATTTGGAGAAATGCAAATTAAAACAACTCTGAGTTACCACTCCACATTTAGTCAGATTGACTAAGAGAGAAAAAAAAGAAATTGACAAATGTTGGAGAGGCTGTGGGAAAACTGGTACACTAAGCACTGTTGATAGGACTGTGAATTGGTCCAATCATTATGGAAAGCCATTTGGAACTAGGCTCCAAAAGCTGTTATACTCTGCATACTTTATGACCCAGCAATACTGCTACTAGATCTATTCCCTAAAGAGATCAAAGAAAGAAGAAAAGGACCTATGGTGAAAAATATTTATAGTAGCTCTTTTTGTGTTGCCAATAGAAAATGGAAACGTCTCTTCAAGGTGCCCATAAATTGAAGAATGTCTGAACAAGTTATGGTATGTGAACGCAATAGAATACTATCATGCTGTAAAAAATGATGAGGGAACAATTCCAAAAGACTCATGATGGAAAATGCTATCCATCTCCAGAGAAGGAACTATGGAATCTAAATGCAGATTAAATGATTTCTACTTCTTTTGTTTTTCATAGATTTTCCCTTTTGTTTTATTTCTGTTTTCATAGCATGACCAATGTGGAAATATGTTTGAGATGATTTCACATGTATAACATATATCAGATCATTTGCTGTCTTGGGGAGTGGGGAGGGGAGTGAGGGAGAAAAAAACTGGAACTTCAAATCTTATAAAAAATGAATGTTGCAAACTATCTTTACATGTAGAAATAATGAACGATATGGTTTCAGCAAAAAATCCTGGAAGGCCTTATATTAACTAATGTAAAGTGAAGCGAACAGAACCAGGAGGACAGTAATAGCAATATTGTAAAGAAAATAAATTTTGAAAGACTTAGTAACTCTAATTAGCACAATGACTAATCACAATTCCAAAGGTCTAATGACAAATCATACCATCCATCTCCAGACAGAGAGGTCATGAACTCAGAATTTAAGTTTAAACACATTCTCTTTGCTTCCTTCCTTCCTTCCTTCCTTCCTTCCTTCCTTCCTTCCTTCCTTCCTTCCTTCCTTCCTTCCTTCCTTCCTTCCTTCCTTCCTTCCTTCCTTCCTTCCTTCCTTCCTTCCTTCCCTCCTTTGAAATGGCCAATATATATATATATATATATATATATATTTGTAATGAGTTTTCTTTTTCTTGCCTTCTCAATGAATGGGGTAGGTGTAGGATAGAGTGAGAATTCAGAACTGAAAATGAAATAAAATTGAATAAAAAAAGGACACATCCAGGTACACTTCACTAGAGAACTTAGTTGACACTAAACAATTAATGACAGCTCTTTGGTTCCATCCAGTCAACTAATTACAGATCTGCGTAGTATTACTTTTGTCTGCAACACATCCGTCCATTTTTTTTCCACTAGAATAGCATGAGAGATTTTGTGAAATTTTTTTCTAAAATTTGGAAATATTCCCTCAAAAACATTTCTTGATTTGCCCATCTGATAACTCTGTCAAAAGCCCAACAGACACTTTACAGTGATTGTGATGTTAAGGGGTCTGCGTTAGATAATGTAGATATAAATAGGAATTTAAAATAATTTTTACTTTTGAGGAGCATTCACATGACTTAAAGAATTACAGCAGAAGCCAGGAGTAATACTACCTTTAGATGTGAACTTTGTTAGATCAGTGCTATGTGGAAACTCAGCTAAGTCTTGAGCCAAAATCTCTTCCCTTTTCTACTCACAAGGTATATGTGTATGTTTGTGCATATGTTTGCTGTTGGGGATTATGCCATGAAGACTTGAAAGAAATGCTTGTGTGTTTGTTCGTATTACATCTTTGTAATATTTATACCTTTGTAAAAGCCAATTGATGTTAAAGTGATAGTCACTGGGACCCTAAAAATGGAGGGAAACATAGTTGGTGGAGAGTTGATCTAATAGCAGAGAAAATAAATTTCTACGAACTCCTCAGAGTACCCTAGAACAACGAGAGACATAGGTAACAGTCCTGGGCCTGAGAGTGGGGTCTGAGCATGCATGTTACATTTGAATGTAGATATTTGAGAGTCATCTAAATAGATATGATGATTGAACTCAAGGGGAATTGATGATCAGATTATCAACAGAGGGCATTGAAATAGAAAAGAATGGAATCCATGACAGAGCCTTGAAGGGATATTGATGGTAAAAGGATGGGGAACAGATACTTGTTTACCCTTTGCTGGACCTGAACCTTCTCTGCAGTAACCTGGACATGCTTTGTGAATCTGTGCAACCCCTGTAAGTTCTTTGCCTCCCTTGCCTCTTCTGCAGAACGTGTGCATTCTTTAGAGATGGACATGCATTCTCTGGAAATGGAGGCATATTATCAGTAGAACCTGGGCACACTCCTTAATGTTCCTCTCTATTCTCCATCAAGAATCTGGACATCTTTTTCAGAGCCTGTCTATGCTTTCAATTAGAGGAATGGTCAGATAGGAAAGAAGGAAATCAGGAGAGTAGTATCATAAAGATCCATGGAGAAGAGAATGTCCAGGGTTGTCAGGAGCATCTGATGCTGGATAGAAGTCAAGCAAGATGAAGGTTGAGAAAAGGTCATTGGATTTAGCAATTAATATATCATTAATAACTTTGAAAGTTGGAGAGATTGGAAACCATATTGCAAAGACTCACAAAGTAAATGGGAATGAAGTGGAGCCAATGAATATAGGTAATTTTTTTGAAGAGGTTGACTGTGAATATTAGGAGAGATAAGGATGATAGCTTGAGAAGCTGATACAGTCAAGAAAATATTTTTTTTTTAAGGATAGTGATATATGAGTTTGCTTGTGGGTCTCAGAGCAGAAGGCAAACAGTAGGGAGAGACTGAATATTATTGATCAATAAAGAATAATCTGGGAAAAAATTTGCTAGAAGAACCAGAAAAGAATATTCATCATTTTGCGTGTATGTTATGTATGTATCCATCCAACTATCCATCCATCCATCCATCCATCCATCCATCCATCCATCCATCCATCCATCTATCTATCCATCTATCTATCCATCTATCTACCATCTATCTATCCATCTATCTATATTATATTAATGATTTTTATTTTTATATCACAGTAATTTCTAGTTGTACTCTTGTTTCTCCTCCTCCCCTCAGAGCTTTCCTTAACAACAAAGAAAAGCATCTGACGTGATGACAACATCTAGCAGAAATGACAACATTCTCATTTTTATCGCATTAAAGAATGGAGATAAGAGTCCTTCTCTGTTCTCCAGAGTCAGGAATGCTCGTTATAATCGCACAGTGCTGGTCTTCATTTTTAGCATTCTTTAATTTAAATGGTTGCAGTCACTGTTTACATTGTTTTCTCATTTTTGCTCAGCTTGTGCTGCAGCAATTCATTCTTAAGATATATGTCTTCCTACTTTCCTGTAATTTCCTCATTTTTTTCCTACTGGCACAATAGTAATCCAATGCTATATACCACAATTTGTAGTCACTCCCCAGAACACAATTTGTTTCAATTTTTATTGTTGTGATTTTTTTTTGTTCCCACAAAAAATGTTGTTGTGGTTACTTTTGTATGTATGGTTCCTTCAGTTCTATATTTGCTCTTTTTGGGTCATATGCCCAACAGAGAAATATCATCCAGGTCAAGGATACAAACAGTTTAACGACTTTTCTTACATAGTTCCAAATCATTTTCCTAGGACAGTCACACAATGTTCTAGCATGCCATTTATAGTTTAAATTGTCTCTCCTGGATCTATTTTCCAGGTCAGTTGTTTTTCCAATGAGATATTTCACATTCTCTTCCATTTTTTCATTCTTTTGGTTTTGTTTGGTGATTTCTTGGTTTCTCAGAAAGTCATTAGCCTCCATCTGTTCCATTCTAATTTTGAGAGAACTATTTTCTTCAGTGAGCTTTTGAACCTCTTTTTCCATTTGGTTAATTCTGCTTTTGAAAGCATTCTTCTCCTCTTTGGCTTTTGAACCTCTTTTCCCAATTGAGTTAGCCTATTTTTCAAGGTGTTATTTTCTTCAGCATTTTTTTGGGTCTCCTTTACCAAGGTATTGACCCATTTTTTCATGCTTTTCTTGCATCTCTCTCATTTCTCTTCCCAGTTTTTCCTCCACCTGTCTAACTTGCTTTTCAAAATCCTTTTTGAGCTCTTCCATGGCCTGAGCCCACCCAACATCCCCCTGGGATGTCTGGGAAACAGAGGCCCCACCCTCCACGTCTTTCCCTGATGGTAAGAATTGTTCCTTGTCATCAGAAATGAAAGGCAGGAACATCTGTCCCCCAAGAAAGTAGCTTTCTATGGTCTTATTTTTCTTCCCTTTTCTGGGCATTTTCCCAGCCAGTTACTTGACTTCTGAGATTCCTCTCCACCCCCACCTAGATCTATCCAGGTAGTACTTGGGGTCTGAGATTCAAATGCTGCTTCCCAGCCTCAGGGCTTTCAAAAGTGGTGGCCCAGTTGCTATTCAGGGTAAGATTAAATTCAGGTTCTCAGGTGGGGGCAGGGCTACCTACCAGGCTCAGTTCCCTCAGGGGGTTTATGGGGAGACCTTCAGTAATGGATCTTAGCTCCTGCCTGCTTTGGGAGCTGCTGTCTGCTGCTTCCTCCCACTGCTGCCATCCGAGGGGGCCTGAGTTATGGAGACACCCCACTCCCCTCTCGGCCAGTCCAGAAGGCTCTCTCACTGACCTGTGTGCCTGTGGGTTGAGGGATCTGCGAGGCCACTGGAGATTCTGTCCCTGAATCGTATCTGCTCCTCTTGGTGCCCCATGGCCAGGGCAGGGCTGGACTCTGCTCCGGTCCCATGCGCGATGGACTTTTCATGACAGTTTTTCAGGTCTCTCTGGAACATAAATCTCCTCCACTCCATTGCTGTGCAGCTTACCCTGCTCCAGAATTTGTTAGAGTTCCTTTTAATAGGTAATTATGGGCTGTGGGTTCAGAGCTAGTATATGTGAATCCTTTTACTCCGCCATCTTGGCTCCTCCCCCCCATTTATAGTTTAGACCCTCCAACATCGCTTATTGTTGTCTTTCAGCATCTGTGACATCTAGGCCACCATCTATGCTAATTTGCTGACTATGAGATCAAATTTGAACTCAAGTCCTCCTGACTCCAGGGTCGGTGTTCTATCCACTGCAATATCTAACTGCCCCTACCTGTTCACCCTTTGCTGGACTTGCACATTCTCCACCATAACATGGACATCCTTTGTGAATCTGTGCAACCTCTCTAAGTGCTTTGCCTCCCTTGCCTCTTCTGCAAAACGTGTGCATTCTTTAGAGATGGACATGCATTCTCTGGAAATGGAGGCACATTATCAGTAGAACCTGGGCACACTCCTTAAGGTTCCTCTATATTCTCTGTCAAGGATCTGGACATCGTTTTCAGAGCCTGTCTATGCTTTGTATGTCCTGTATAAGGACCACTACAAATATCTGCCTCACCAGCCACAATCTATGAAGAATTCTATGCAGAACCTGTACATCTTCTGTATATTTCAGTGTAGCCTTGTCAGGGTCTGTGCATTTTCTTTGTACATGCATATCAGCTCTACTTGGCTTATGTATTCACTTTAAGAACCTATGCCTCTTTAAATGCTTTGACACACTTTGCTGAGGTCTACGAATCCTCCTTAAGAACATCTAAAGGCTTGTCAGGGTCCCAGTGCTCTCAGGGTTTTAGGCTGGCTACGTATCACTGTGGTGGTTGGAAAGAAATCACAGTGATATTACCTCAGGGACACCTGGAACAAAAATATGTCAGCAATTGGAGGGGATGGGGGCTGTGGTAGGAACACTTGGGACTTATACTCATGCAGACATACCTTGACACCATGATATCCCTGAAACCTTGTTCAGCCTGGACTCAACCTGTCTGGCTCTGGAGAACCTGGGTAAAATAGAGGGGACATGTTGCAGATGAGAAACAGGGACCTTGAAGCAGGACTCCAATAAGGTAGAGTCCTTGTAAAGGTGAAGAGGCCAATATCAGACCTTGGCTAATTCATTGGAGGATTCCTAACTCTTTCCCTCCCTCAATGTCATTTTGGGGAAGCTACTCACAGTACCAGTTACTTTAGGGGACAAAAACCCTTTATGCAATTGAAATATTATCATGAGGAAGAGGAATTATACTTGATTCTCTTGGTTCCAGAAGACCAAATTGTATGGAAGTTTCAAATGGGCAGATTTTGACTCAGTGTAAGGAGAAAAGTCTAAACCATCAAAAATGTCCTGAAATTGAATTCCTTTCCTTGTGGGATAGTGATTCTTTATTCCTAAAGGACTCCAAGTTAAGGCTGGAGGGATAGGTGTTAGGACATTGGTAAAGCTGGAAAGGAGAGTCTTGCTTAGTTACAAGTTCATCAATTCCATCTTTAACACATTACTTATATCTACCCCTCTCTAATGCCATTTCTACCCCATAACACAGGCACTCAAAGCTGTATCATTCTAAAAATCTCCCAATGTTTCTTGCTGCTTCTGTTCTATTACTTTTCTGATTCATCCCTCACTTTCCTATCATACTAATCATCCTTTTGTCCAAAGTCAAGTTCATTATCTTTCTTCCTCAAACCTAATCCTTCTTTTGATTTTGCTAATCTGTCTATGGTATCACCATTTACTTTCCAGTGTTGGCTACTTTCTGATTATCTTTAACTCTTTTCTCTTCTCCATCACCTACTTTCAATGAAATAAATGTTCCCCTCCTTTTATTCCAGGCCTTCTGGAATATTCAAAGATTTCTGGGCCTTTCTGTATAAGACACATATTCTCTGGACAGAGTGACTGGGAAAAGCTGAGAGACCAGTGTCACCTACTGGAATTGGTGGCACTAATGAAGGTTCAAATCAAGGTTTGCCCACTGCTGCGTAAACCTGACAATCATCAGGAAAGATCGTGGATGAACTCAGTAGATGTTCTTGGCTTGATGAATCTTTCTATCTGTAAATGGATTCTTTGTAAAAATAGAATCTACCTCTTGTTCTGATCACTTGAGAAGGGGGAAAGAGTTTTGCTCAAAATCAAATCAGTGGATCAGAGGAATTCACATCCAGGAGGAGAACTCTTACCTCATTGCTAAAAGTCTGCCAGAGAGGCCCAGGGGGTGATTTATTTTATGTGTTGTAGAAAGGATGAGATTGTATCACCACACTCCTCACCTTCACCCCATACATGCCACCATTTTTGGAACCTTGTCTTTTCTACCTCCATAACATCTCTCATATTTGTCTTCTTCTCTCTAACCATGTAGCTACTAGCTAAGTTCAAAGGACATATAGGAAGTTCAGGGAGGACTAGCATCTTTGGTGTTAGGATTTGTCAAATGTTTTTTGGAGCTGTTCATCCACTTTTGATGTCCACCTGTCACCCAACTTTCACTGGTGGATCCAAGAAGCTGCAGCTTCTTGGCCATACCACAGTGGCCATACCCTAATAAAACTCTCTTGGCAGATTTTCTAAATCAAATTGAGGGTTATCTACAGTCCTCATACCCCCTGGTGAGTTAGAAGGATGTCTATCCCAAGCATGTGAAGACTTCTCCCAGTGGAATAGAATGCTCTTGAGATGAATGTTATAAATCTATGAAGACAAAAATGGTAGCTCCTTTGAAGCTATATGTTTCCTTTTCTGAAATAGAGTTATTTAAGTTTTGTTCCTGTACTTCTGACAGTTTGAGTACTTAACATTTTTTTGAAGGATGACTTTATTTCTTTTATGTTTTTGGTTTTGTTTGTTTTTCATTTTTTCAATATATAATTTACTTATCTTTCAGTTCTTTACATTCACGCCTACAAGAATTTGAATTCAAAATTTTCTCCCCATCTATCTACATCCCTCAGTCCAGGATAGCATGTACCCCATCCCATCCACCCCTTCCTCTAGTCTGTCTTCCCTTTCATTACCCACCCTTCTTCCATCTCCCATCCCCTCTATTTTCTTGTATGGCAAAGTAGATTTCTGTACTCCATTTACTGTACAGCTTATTTTCCAGTTGCATGCTAAAATAATTTAACAAATTCATTCTTAAAGCTTTGAGTTTTATATTTTCTCCCTCCTTCCCCACCCACCCTCATTGAGAAAACAAGCAATTCAGTATAGGTCTATATGTTTAACTATGCAAAGTATTTTCATAATAGTCATGTTGAAAAAGTCTAACCATATTTCGTTCTGTCCTATCCTTCCCTTCATTTATTCCATTCTTTTCCTTAACCTGTCCTCCAACAAATAGGATTTGCTTCTGATTATCTCTTTCCCCAATTTTCTGTCCCTTTTTTTCTTCCCTCTTCTATCCCCTTACACCTTGCATTCCTGCAGGATTATAGATTTCCACAACCAGTTGAATGTATGTTATTACCTCCTTAAGTCAAATTCCATGAAAATAAGACTCAATTATTTCCTTCCCTCCATTGTAAAGCTCTTTCTTCCTGTTTTTATGTGAGAACACTTGCTACACTCCATCTCTCCCTTTATCATACTCCTAGTACATTCCATTCAACAGTAAATTTTTATTTATTTTAGGTATTCTCCCTTCATATTCAGCTCACCCTGTACCCTATGTCTATGTGTGTGTTTCTGTGTGTGTGTGTGTGTGTATAGATAGATATATATGTATATATCTATAAAAGTATATCTATCTATCTATAGATATATACACATATACACATGCACCCATGTGCATATACATATATATGCATATCATTACACACCTACACATACATATATACATACCTTCTAAATACCCTTACACTGAAAAAGGTCTCAAGTGTTTCAAATAACATCTTTCCATGTAGGAATGTGAACAGTTCAACTTTAATGAGTTTCTTAAGACTTCTCTTTCCTGTTTAAGTTTTCATGTTTCTCTTGATTCTTCTATTTGGAAGTAAAATTTTCTATTCAGCTCTGGTCTTTTTAACAAGAATGTTTGAAAGTCCTCCATTTCGTTCAAATTTCATTTTTCCCTAAATTATTATACTCAGTTTTGCTGAGTAGGTGATTCTTGGTTTTAATCCTATCTCCTTTGCCCTCTGGAATATCATTTTCCAAGACTTTTGATCCCTTAGTGTAGAAACTGCTAAATCCTATGTTGTCCTGATTGTATTTCCACAATCCTCAAATTGTTTCTTTCTAGCTGCGTGTAATATTTTCTTCTTGACTTGGGAACTTTGGAATTTGGCTGCAATATTCCTATCCTTTTGAGATCTCTGTCAAGAGATGATTGGTGAATTCTTTGCATTTTTATTTTTCCTTCTGGTTCTAGAATATCATGGCAGTTTTCCTTGATAATTTCTTGGAAGATGATGTGTAAACTCTTTTTTGATCATGCTTTTCAGGTAAAGAGATAATTTTAAAATTAACTCTCCTCAATCAGATTTCCAGTTCAGCTGTTTTTCCAATGACATCTTTCTCATTGTGTTCTACATTTTCATTCTTTTGGTTTTGTTTTATTTTTCCTTGATTTCTCCTAAGTCATTAGCTTCTATCTATCTACCTGTTCCATTCTAATTTTTAAAGAACGATTTTCTTCAATGAGCTTGTGAAAGTCCTTTCCCATTTGGCCAATTTTCCTTTTTAAAGCAATCTTCTCTTCATTGGATTTTGGGACCTCTTTTGTCATTTGGGTTAGTCTCTTTTGAAAGATGTTATTTACTTCAGCACTTTTTGGATCTCCTTTTGTAGGTGGTGGGCATCCTTTTCATGATTCACATCATTCTCATTTTTTGCATCATTCTCATTTTTTTTCCCAGTTTTTCCTCCACTTCTCTTATTTGATTTTCAAAATCTTTTCTGAGCTCTTCCTTGACCTGAGACCATTGCATATTTTTTTTGCAGGTTTGTCATATAGAAGCCTTGATTTTGATATCTTCTTTTGATGGTATGTTTTGTTCTTCCTCATCTCAAAGATGGAGGAAAATACCTTTTCACCAAGAAAATAACCTTCTATGGTCTTATTTTTTCCCCTTTTTGGATGTTTTCCCAGTCAGTTACTTGACTTTTGAGTCCTTTGTCAAGTGGAGGGTATACTCTAGAGACTTTTAAGTTCTCAGTTCCTTAAAGGTGGCACAAAAAAGGAAGAGGAGTTTATTCCTGTCTTGGCCTATGGTCTTGTCTGTGAACAACCACAAGCACTCTTTTCTGCCCAGGATCTGTGAGGGTTCCTTCCCCACAGCCACCACCAGTTCCCACCATACCAGCACCAGTGCTCCTCCTCTTTAGGCCAAGGGCTCCAGAAATGGATGCTGCCACAGTGACTAACATCATCCTGAAGTTGAGGCTGGGGCCAGATCCATGCTCTGCTCTCACCCAGGTGAAAGAGCTTTCTTTGAAGGTGTCTTTGGTGTTTGTGAGTTGCTGCTACTGTGATTCCACTCCCTGAAGTATGCTCCAGTCCTGTCCATGTAGTACAATGTAGGTTGAGCTGCACTATGCTCTGAGCCTGGTGCGATAGACCTTACCTGTGGGCTTCCCAGGTTGTTCTGAGCTGGAAATCTCCTTCACTCTGTCACTTTGTGTCTTCTGCTGCTCTAGAATTTGTTTAGAGTCATTTTTACAGTTATTTTATGGTCTAAGGGAGCAGAGGTAGAACAGATCCATCCTTCTATTTTGCCATCTTGACTTTGTTCCCCTCTGGTTTTGTTTGCGTATAGTTGCATTGCATGTTCTGATCATTTCTCTTATTTCTTCTGACTTTGCTATGATCTCCCCTCACTTATTTAGTATTTTATTGGTTTGATTTTCTTTTTTTAAGTCTAATTATCTAAGAGTTTATCCATTTTATCTTTTCAAAGAACTAGCTATTAGTTCTCTGTATCACTTCTGTGTGAGTTTTTGTTTACAAATTATCTGTTTCCCCTTCTAATACTTAATATCTCCTCTTCTGAGTTTATTTTAAATTTCTTTGTTGACTTTATAGTTTTCAAAAATTATATTTAGTTAATTAATCCCCTATTTTATTAATATATGATTTCTCTCTGGGCACTACACTGGCTGCATCCCAAATATTTTTTATATTTTGTCTATTCATTATAATTTTTTACATAGTTATTAGTTATCTATTTCTATAATTTTTTCTTTGACAACTCATTAGTTAAATTTTGTTGCTAAGTCTTCATTTGAGTGTATATCCTTTGTTGGTGGTCCTTGAATCAATTCCTGTTTTTATTACCTCATTGTCTTTAAGTGTATATGGATTATTTCTCAATTTTTACATTGATTTGTAATATCTCTGTGCTCTACAACATGGTCAAGTTTTGTAAAAATTGTACATGGTATAGATAACAGCACAATAGTGATGGGAGACTTAAATATCATTCTATCAGTTTTGGGTAGGTCTAAATAAAGGATAATACAAAAGGATAATACAAATATAGAACCGAACAAATTTCTAGAGAAGCTAAACTGAAAAAAACTTACGGTGTATTCTAAAAAGGACAGCAACATAATATAAATATTTCTATACATCATGTCAGCATTCCATCCACTGGACCTCTAGCTTCTCTCAGTGTAGAATAGTCTTATGTTATTCAAGTGACATTTCCATTGTATTTGAAAGATTTTCTCTTCATCAAAGTGGAACTTGTTATTGTTTATGAATTAAATTGTGTCTTGAGATTTTTTCCAGAAAATACTCTTTTTTTGTATTGTTTTAACATCTCATTGCTGATCCTTTCTTCCCCCGTTCCCCACTTTTTGGGCGTCAATCATTCCTCAAATAAAAGTCCTCCCTTATAACCAATAAATATGGTAAGTAAAACAAATCAAAACATTCACTACAGCTACAAATATTTGCTTTTTTATATTCTTGTAGTCTATTACCTCTCTGCACAAAAGAGGATGCATTCACTTCAGTCCTAGTGGATCACCACATTAAAGCCCTGAATTTTTTAAAAGTTTACATGATCTCTATTATGATAGTTATTTATATAAACTATTCTCCTGGTTCTGTTCACCTCACTTTGTATTAGTTCATACAAGTCTTCTCAGGTTTCTCTGAAACTCTCATATTCCTCTTTACTTACAGCACAATAATATTCCACTATGTTCATATGCCATGATTTGTCTAGCTTTTCCCCAATTGATGGGCACCCACTTTTTTTCTGTTTCTTTGATACAACAAAAAAGGGTTTCTACAAAATTTTTGTACCTGTGGATCTATCCCCTATTTGTTCTCTTCTCCCCACTTTCCCCTTCATTCTACTGTGCTATGTGACTATGCACAGCCATCATAGCCATGTGGGGTCATAAAACCAAGTGATGATCTATGGTAGGTCACTGGAGGGCTTTGAGAGCACACCAGGGCACAACAAACAGACTTGGCATATCACAATAAGGAACTTTAAAGTTTTCCAGTCTTTATAAGTACCAGAAATGGGAGAAATGAAATATTATGTATGTACAACAGCAAGTAGGACAATTTTGTTGGAGAAAAAACTCATATATTGTCAATGAGTTTGAAAAAATTGTGAAGAGCATTAAAAGTCTGACAGAGGGATTTATATTTTATCCTGGAGGCACAGGGAGCCACATGAAACTTCTGGAGGGGGAATGGTGAAAACTTTAAGAATAACAATTTGTCAGCTCTTTGAAGTATGCTTTGAAGAGGAGAAAGACTGGATACTAGGAGATCAGTTAGGAGGCCACTACAAAAGTCCAGGAGAAAGGTGATCAGGGCCTGCTTGAATTAAAATGGATGTGGTGTGAGCAGAAACAGGAAGCTGGAGAAACATACAGCTAACTTTTACAAGATTTGGCAACTGCTAACAAGAATTTGTGTTCACAATCAAAATTTGAATAGGGTTGTTATTTTGTAGTGGGGATTGGATTCTTGGAATGGCAGTTTGTCTGTTCTGTGTGACACAGGTATTCTCTCTTAACATCAAAGAATTGCATTTGCTTTCTCATTTCCTCTGAGATCAAAGGTCCAAAAAAAAAAATAACCATGCCATTTAACACCAGGGAGAGTGGAGAGGAAGCAGAAGAGGATGGGAGGAACGAGGTTTTGGCTGAAGCCTGAGTCAAGGTGTTTGGGAAGCACAGTGATGCATCCCCTGAAGTTCATACTACAAAAACCGCTACTGGGTAAAGGTGGAGTTTTGGAACTGAATAGGATTATTAGTGACTACCAGCAGGCAAGGAGTAGGCTTATTGTAGAGGGCTCTCTTCTATTCATCAGCACAGGGAGAAAACATGGTTATTAATAAATATTATTTAGGCACTAAAATATTTTAATTTTTCCTCATCTATCACCTCCTTTCTAGTTACACAATCTCAGTTTTCTCCACCTTCCAATATCTACAAGTGGTTCCCTATTGTACTATGACTTAAATGCCAAATGCAGAACCCATGAACTAAGAGTGACTTTTATATTTTAAAATATAGTTCAGGAAAAGAGTCAAGATACTAGAATATTAGCAACAACTCAGCTAAAAACTCTTCCATATTCCCCCTCAAATAACCTTAAAATAACATGTCCCATTGATTATTGGAGTGTCAGAGCCTGCAAAAGTTTGGGATAAGACACACTTTCAATCCAAAATGACTTAAGAGGTTGCACAAGGAAGCTTATGATGCCACGGTGGGTGCCAGCCTGGAGCACATATGCAGCAACATCAGAGATCAGCCTGGGAGGTGACTGTCACAGTGTCTGCAGAAATTCAAGAATTCGCAGCCCAGAGATGATAAGGGGATTGGATGCCTCATCAGAAAGAGATTACAGAGGACACTTAGCCAACACTGGGTACAGTACCAGGTTCTGTGTGTTAACTCACTTGCCCATGTGCAGTTCTCTGTTGCATTTTTTAGGGTGGAATGGAGCACCTGTGGTCAGTCACAAGAGAGCACAAGCCTTGGTCACAGATCCAGGGCAGAGAGGAGCATTAGTATTTGTGACTGCAGGGGAGGAGGAGTTTTTCTCGATTACAAATTGGAACACAGATTAGGGAACTTATGACCATGCCTCTTCCAGATTAACACCACATTGGAAGTGCTAGAAAACACCCAGATCCCCAGAACTAGCTCCAAAAATATCAACACAAAAAAGCCTATAGTTTAGAACAGTGCCTTCACACCCCAAAATGAACAGAGCCCAACTTTAATAAAATAAAGTTTTAAATCAAGAGATAGTCTGGAAAAATGAGCAGACAACAACAACAAGAAGAACAAAAGAACCTGACCATAAAAAGCTACTGTGGTGGCAGGGAAAATAAAGACATAAAAGTAGAAGACAACATTGTAAAGGCATCTACAAGGAAAGAGTCAAAGAAAAATGGAAATAGGATACAAGCCCCAAAATAATTCCTCTAAGAACTAAAGAAAGATGCAAGAGTAGCAGAATAAAAAATGGGAAAGAAATGAGAGTGATGCAAGAAAATTATGGAAAGAAATTTTTCAACTTAACAGAAGAGACACCAAAGGTATTGAAGAAAATAGCATCTTAAAAAACAGAATTGGCCAAATGGTAAAAGAAGTACAAAATCTCACTAAAGAAAATAATTTCTAAAAAAATAGTAATGAGCAAGTGGATATTAATGACTCCATGAGACATTAAGAAGCACTAAAATAGAGTGCAAAAAGAATTTAAAAATAGAAGAAAATATGATATATCTCATTGAAAAAAAATAACCTGGAAAATAAATTTAGGAGCGACAATTTAAGAATTATTGGATTGCCTAAAAAGCATAATCAATGAAAGAGCTTAAACATAATATTTCAAGAAAATTTTAAAGGAAAACTGCCCTAATATCTCACATCCAGATGGTAAAATAGAAACTGAAAAAAATCCGCCTTCTGAAAGAAGTCCCAAAAGTAAAACTCCCAGGATTATTATAGTCAAATTCCAGTAAACCTAGGTCAAAGAGAAAATATTACAAGCAGCTATACAGAAACCATTCAAATAGCATGGAACCAATGTCAAGATCACACAAGATTCAGTAGGTTCAATTTCAAAGGGGCAAAGGAATTGGAATATGACATTCCAAAAGGCAAAGGAGTTAGGATTACAACCAACATTAACCTACCCAGCAAAACTGAATACAATCCTTCAAGAGGAAAAAATAGATATTTAATGAAATAGAGAACTTTGAAGCATTCCTGGTGAAAAGACAAGAACTAAATAGATAATCTTACATTCAAACACAAGACTCAAGAAAAACACAAAAAAGAAAATATGAAATAGAATTCATAAGGACTTAGTAAGATTAAACTGCTTATATGCCTTTGTGATAACATGGTAGTTCTAACTCCTAAGAACTTTATCATTATTAGGGCAGTTAGAAGAATTCTGTATAAATAGAGGGGATGAGAGTGGGTTGATTATGTTGGGATGATGTTAAAAAAAGTGAAAGGGTGAAAAGAGAAATGCACTGGGAGAAGAGGAATGGGAGAAGAATAATGGGAAAATTATATCATGTCAAAGAACATGCAAAGAAGAGTTTTTACAATGGAGAGGAAAATAAGGAGGGACAGTGGGCAACAGGAACCTTTCTTTAAATTAGTTCAAATGGGAAGAATACACATGCAAATTTAGGGGATATAAAGCCCTATCTACTCAACAAGGAAGTAAAAAGTGAAGGGCATAAGAGAAAGAGGAGGTGATAAAAGGGAGGGGGGATTAAAAGAGATCATGGTCAGAACTGAAATGGAGTATTGAGGAGGGGACAAAGTAAAAAGAAAGAGAGAGAGAAGGATAACCAGAAGAAATAAGATAGAGAAAATTACACAGTAATCATAACTGTGACTATAAATGGGATGAACTCATTTATGGAATGGGAGTGGATAGGAGAATGGATCATAAACCAGAATCTAGTATTCTGTTTACAAGAAACATATGTGAAATAGAGAGACAGGAGATGGAGCCAAGATGTCAGGGTAAAGGCAGGGACTCTTTTGAGGTCCAACTCCCTCCAAATACCTTTAAAAATGACTCTAAACAAATTCTAGAGCAGCTGAACCCACAACAACATGGAGTGAACAAAGTTTTCTAGCCCAAGTCAACTTGGAAGGGTGGCAGAAAAGGTCTGTTGCACCAGGATGGGAAAGGAGTGCAGTCCAGTGCAGGCTGCACCAGCACAGACTTGGCCCCAACAAATGTAGAGCCAGCCTCCGGGTGACCGAATCACTGGCAGTAGTGGCAGTTTCCAAACCCCTGAGTCCACAGATGCCAAAGACAACTTAGAAAGTCTATAGGAAATGCCTATTGCACCTGGGTGAGAGCAGAGTGTAGTCCAATCAAGCCATACCAGCACAGTCATGGCCCCAGCAAATCAGGAGCTGGCCTCAGGAGTGAATGAATCAGCAGTGATAGCAGTAGTAGTTGCTTTCAGAGCTCTCAGCCCACACATGACAACGAAGTCAAACAAATGGTCACAAGGAGATTGCAGGGGTCTTTTTGCTAGCACTACGGCAGGAATCTTGTTTTACCTAAACTCAGATCTAGATATCAGGCCTGGGCAGCAGTCCAATGGCAAGGAGGAGCACTAGCATGGCAGAAATTGTGATGGCAGTAGAGGGGGGACCTTTCTTATAGTTTCAGGATAGAAAAGAGTGCTTGTGATCACTTACAGATGAGAGCAAAGGCCAGGAGAGTAGTAAACACCCTCTCCTTGGATTATAACACCTTGGAAGAACTGAAAACTTACAGATTCTTAGCAGTGTCTGTGAAAACAGCTGCACAGGGGGTGGAGTCAAGATGGCGGAGTAGAAAGACTCACATATGCTAGCTCTGAACCCACAGCCCATGGTTTTAATGTAAGAAGAGCTCCCCACAAGTTTTGGATCACTGCAGGGTGTGCAGAAACACAGTGGAAGAGATTTCCGTTCCAGAGAGCCCTAGAGAGCCATCCCCAGGGTCCATCATGCCCCAGAAAGTGGAGTCCACCCCAGGGCTGCCCTGGCCACGTGGCGGAGAGGAGTAGATCCAAGCAGGCTTCAGGGACGGAATCTCCGGAGGCCGGGAAGGTCCCTCCGCCCACAGACACTACAGGTCAGCGAGGAGACATCTGGGCTGGCCGAGAGGGAAGCGGGGTGTCTATGTGACTCGGGCCCCCTCGGGAAGAAGTGGCAGAGGCAGGGGCAGTGGCGGCAGTGGCCCAGGACTCGCCAAGCAGGCAGGCAGAAGTTCAGGTCTCTGCATAAAGCCCCTGAGGGAGCTGAGCCTGGGAGGCTGCCCTGTCCCCACCAGCTCCATTACTGAAGGTCTCTGCATAAAGCCCCTGAGGGAACTGAGCCTGGGAAGCGGCCCTGCCCCCACCCAAGCACCAGAACTTAAGCTCACATTGAATAGCAGCTGCTCCCGCTGTGGATAGCCCTGAGACTGGGAAGCAGCATTTGAATCTCAGACCCCAAGCACTAGCTGGGCGGATCTAGGCAGGGGTGGACAGGAATCTCAGAAGTCAAGTAACTGGCCGGGAAAATGCCCAGAAAAGGGAAAAAAAATAAGACTATAGAGAGTTTCTTTGGGCAGGTGCAAATGTTCCTGCCTTTCAATTCTGATGACGAGAATCTATTCTTACCATCAGGAAAAGACATGGAGGTCAGGGCCTCTGTGTCCCAGACATCCCAGGGTGATGTCGGGTGGGCTCAGGCCTTGGAAGAGCTCAAAAAGATTTTTAAATGCAAGTTAGACAGGTGGAGGAAAAACTGGGAAGAGAAATGAGAGAGATGCAAGAAAAGTATGAAAAACAGGTCAATACCTTGGTAAAGGAGACCCAAAAAAATGCTGAAGAAAATAACACCTTGAAAAATAGGCTCACTCAACTGGCAAAAGAGATTCAAAAAGCCAATGAGGAGAAGAATGCTTTCAAAAGCAGAATTAACCAAATGGAAAAAGAGGTTCAAAAGCTCACTGAAGAGAATAGTTCTCTCAAAATTAGAACGGAACAGATGGAGTCTAATGACTTTCTGAGAAACCAAGAAATCAAACAAAAGAATGAAAAAATGGAAAATAATGTGAAATATCTCATGGGAAAAACAACTGACCTGGAAAATAGATCCAGGAGAGACAATTTAAAAATTATGGAACTACCTGAAAGTCATGATCAAAAAAAGATCCTAGACATTATCTTCCATGAAATTATCGAGGAAAACTGCCCTGACATTCTAGAACCAGAGGGCAAAATAAGTATTGAAAGAATCCATCGATCACCACCTGAAAGAGATCCAAAAAGAGAAACTCCTAGGAACATGGTGGCCAAATTCCAGAACTCCCAGGTCAAGGAGAAAATCTTGCAAGCAACTAGAAAGAAACAAATCCAGTATTGTGGAAATACAATCAGGATAACTCAAGATCTAGCAGCTTCTACATTAAGGGATTGAAGGGCATGGAATAGGATATTTCAGAAGTCAAAGGAACTAGGACTCAAACCAAGAATCACCTACCCAGCAAAACTGAGTATAATACTTCAGGGGAAAATATGGTCTTTCAATGAAGCAGAGGACTTTCAAGCATTCTTGATGAAAAGACCAGAGCTGAAAAGAAAATTTGACTTTCAAACACAAGAATGAGAAGAAGCATGAAAAAGTAAACAGCAAGGAGAAGTCTTAAGGGACTTACCAAAAGTGAACTGTTTACATTCCTACATGGAAAGATAATATTTCTAACTCTTAAAACTTTTCAGTATCTGGGTAGTTGGTGGGACCACACACACACATACACACACACATGCACACGTGTGCATGCACACACACATACACACATGCATGCACATACAGAGACAGATAGCACAGAGTGAATTGAATAGGATGGGACCATATCTTAAAAGAAATTAAGGTAAATGGTGAGAGAGAAAGGTAGGGGGAGGAAAGAGGGTGAAATTTAATGGGGTAAATTATATGTCATTTAAGAGGCAAGCAGGAGACATTTTAATGGAGGGAAAAAGAGGAGAGGTGAGAAAAAAAACAAGAAGTTTACCCTCATCACGTTTGACTAATGGAAGGAATAAAATGCACACTCGTTTTGGTATGAAAACCTATCTTACAGTACAGGAAAGTGGGGGAGAAGGAGATAAGCAAGGGGGGGTAATGATGGAAGAGAGGGCAATGGGAAGAGGGAGCAATTTGAAGTCAACACTCTTGGGGAGGGACAGGATCAAAAGACAGAATAGAAACAATGAGGGGCAGGATAGGATGGAGGGTAATTCAGTTAGTGTTGCACAACACGACTATTATGGAAGTCATTTGCAAAACTACACAGATAGGGCCTCTATTGAATTGCTTGCCTTCCCAAAGGGAATGGGTGGGGAGGGAGGGATGGGGAGAATTTGGAACTCAAAGTTATAGGAATAACTGTTTAGTATTGTTGTTGCTACGAGGAAATAAGACATATAGTTAATGAGGAATAGAAAGTCATCTGGCCCTACAGGACAAAAGAGAAAATGGGGACAAGAGAAGGGAGGGATGATAGAAGAGAAGGCAGATTGGAGATAGGGAAAATTAGATTGCTCGGTGTACTGGGGTGGGGGGAGGGGATAAAAGGGGAGAAAATTTGGATTCCAAATTTTTGTGAAAATGAATGCAAAAGTTAAATAAATAAATTTTTATTGAAAAAAAAAAGAAAAGAAAACAGCTGCACAACCCCCCCAAACTTGGTATAGTGTACCTTTCAATTTGCATTTATTTGCCACCATAAAAAGAAACACTATGCATATTTTTGTACTTATGCGTCCTTTTCCCATTTTTATGATCCATTTAGGATATAAACTTAGAAATGGTATATTCCTGGGTCAAAGAATATGTACTGTTTTATAGCTCTTTAGTCATAGTTCCAAATTTCCTTCCAGAATGGTTCCAAAATGCCTTGCAGATCAGTTTACATTGGTGTTCCAATTGTCCCACATCTTCTCCAACATTTATCATTTTCCTGTTTGACATATTAGCCAATCTGATAGATGTGATGTGGTACCTCAGAGTAATTTTGACTTACATTTCTCTAATCAATAGTGATTGAGAGCATTTTGTATTATGATTATCAATAGCTTTAATTTCTTCATCTGAAGATTGCCTATTCCTATCTTTTGCTATTTATCAATTGGGGAATGGCAACTGCCCTTTAAAAAAAATTTAGAGTTGGAAGGATGAGAACACAGCTGAGTGCTGTGGCAGCAGGCAGGTGGATCGAGGATGAATACCAGAGGACTTGGATCTCAGCTAAAGGACAGTATCCCAGTTTCTGAACTTTCAGCTAGTGGTCCTTTTGGAAACCATGATATTCTTTGGAGAGGTTTTTCTTGTATCAAAAATGAATTTTTGCCAAGTCATCCTCTTGAATTATCAGAAAAAAAATTTCCAGCTGAATCAAAATAAAATGAATTTTTCACACTGCCCATATTTTTCACAAGGCCTATATGCTCCCCTGAAGTTACAGATGGAATTCAAGGCAGTGAAACAGGTCCAGTATCTTCCATTTCTTCAGAGATCAAACCTCTCCCTGAATATTTTGAGGGGTAATGATGAGTACTGGATTTGAAGTTATCCTTAATGATCCATCACAAAGTGAAATAATGGGAGAACCACACATGATGGTGGAATACAAACTTGGTTTACTGTAAGAAAAATATGTTGCTGATGAAAATAGAGAAACTGCATCCTGTTTATAGCTAACTTTTTATTATGATTTGATGTGTGTGGTATTAAAAACATTTACATAACTGTTCTTATGGTTAATATATCAGTAATTTGAATTTGTTTGGGTCCATGTTGTACTGTTGTATAACCATGTTGTTTTGAGGAGCTGAATATTAGAAAATGTGGCAATAAGAAACACTAAGCTTTAGTTCTTAAATATGAAGAACAAATTTTTGTTGTATATTTAGAGGCATCATCAAAAGAACATAAAACAAATGTTCTAATTATTCTCATTTTGGTATACCCTCTTGCATTGATACCTAACTGGTTTGAACATGGACCCACACCCTTAAAGTAAAGTCCCTTAGAGAAAAAAGTACCTCTTTGGAGACAAAGCCCTCCAACTCCATAACTTGAACAGGCTTTGCTTAGGAAAGGTCCTTAATGCCACTCCTCTTTTCTCATGTAACATAACTGCCAGAACCAAAGTTAACCTGAGCAGAATTCCAATTCCTATTTGAATTAATACTTAAGTTAAAAAAAAATTTAACCTAAAATATTTTCGCTAGCTTTTACAGTATTATCACAATATATGAAAGCAGGCAGGGCTCTTTGGTTGCAAAATCATCATGTTTCCTGGCTATGCTAGAAGAAAGCTGCCTTAACGTTAACTTTACTCTTTTAAGTATTTTGCTCTAGTGATGGCAGTTACCCTCCTGGCCAGAAGAGGGTACTGACCGGTGAGCTTACTGTCAAAACAATGCCAATTGTATCACAAAATGAGACCAGGGAAACAGATTTTTATGCATCAAAAGAAAATAATTAACAGTACATACAACATTAGGTAATCTAATTTCTAATTGGAGGAAAGATTAGGAGTTTCCAAATTGGGAAGGGGAAAACAAAGAGGTCCAATTCTTTGAAATCAGTAAAAGAGGTGTCCCACTCCCTGAAATGTCTTATTCCAGGGCTTGTGATCTGGTGGCCTTGGGGCCACATGTGGTCTTCTGGGTCCTTGGGTGCAGCCTTTTTACTGAGTCTCAGGTCTTACAGAACGAATTCCTTTATTAAGGGGATTTGTTTTGTGAAATTTGGATTCAGTCGGGGGGGCTGCACTTGAGGACCTGGGGGGCCACATGACTTCAGGGCCGATGCAGATTCCCCACCCTTGGATTCAACCAAAGGAATGTGGCAATAGTAATTGACTAGACAAAGGCCAATTTTCAGATGAGACATGGAATGCTTGAGATATAATTGTGGGAAAACTCCTTGCATCAGTCTTTGGATTTGACTGAGTTTCTGTTAACCTAGGTCTTTAATCAAAATTCTTCAAGCAACAGGTAGAAGTTGTCCAGCTTACCAGATACTCAGGGCTAGATCCAAACAGTGCAATAAAGTTTTCTCACAATTCCCATCCTAAGTTTTCTCACAGGACAAAAGTTGGACTAGACCCATATTTGAATAGAAAGAGAACTGAACTAGATCCAGAATTGAGTTACAAGATAGAGTCAGTGTGGTTTACTCAATTCCCAAATTATTAGAGCTGCCTTTGTTCAATTTATTGAGTGTTCAGTCTAGGACTTCCCTTGTCTCTCTCTCTTTTGCTTTTATAATTTGCATCCAGATTAATTTTTTTTTACAGAAAATATATTGTGCTATGTGCTCAAAATCTGGGATAACAGGAAAATTCACAATAAAAATATTCCATATTAAAAAAATAATAAAATAAAAAAATAAAAATTAAAAAAAATTACTCAGTGCCCCCACCCCAAATCTACTTCTTTATCACTTCAATGTTTTCTTTTTTTAATTTTCATCCTTTATAAAAAAGATATATATATATATATATATATATATATATATATATATATATATATATATATATATATATATATATATATATATATATATATATATATACATATATAGTGGTACAATGGAGAGAGGAATCAGGAGGACCTGAGTTCAAATCTCACCTCAGACATTCGACACTCACTAGCTGTGTGATCTTAGGCAAGTCACTTAACCCCAATTGCCTTGCCTCATCCTGGGTCATCTCCAGTCATCCTGATGAATATCTGGTCACTGGATTCAAATGACTCTGGAGAAGAAGTGAGGCTGGTGACCTACACAGCCCTCCCTCACTCAAAACAAAGTCAAGTGCAAGTCATGCCATTCTTTCTCTGATGGCATGGTCTTCTTTGGCAACAAAGGATGAACATACACATACATGTATATAGATTTTAAAATGATGCATCTCAAATTTATTAATTTGTTGTAAATTTGTGTACTTTTCCCTGCATTGGAATTTTGATGATGCAATATTGTGTCATATAACCATACAGCATCAAATTGTAAGCAAATCATTTCACACATATATTCCTGCTGATGCACGCTGGACTTCCTGAGAAGGCACAACATGCTCACTTGACAACATTTGCTTGTTAAGGCCTGCTACTAGACTTGACCACTGATCAGTTATAATTTGGATTTTGTGTGTTTGCTTGAAAAATAGCATAATCACTATGACTTTTATTCTGTTATACAATAGATGAATCATGTATGAATGATTTTTCAAAATTTTCTTCTCTCCTTTCTTTATGCCTCCACTACCTCCCTATTTTTAACCACCAGCTCTCAGTTTCACCTGATGCTACGACCATCCCCACAAGGGGTGGTATTATTCACTTTCAGAACCTGCGTTCCAAAGCCTCCGAGAGAAACATGAATTGGTCTTGGACCGTAGAAGGTTCAAAAAAGGATTTTGAAAATCTAATAAGAGAAGTAGAAGAAAAATGAAAAAAAAATCATGAAAAAATGTGTTAACAGTTTGATATAGGAGACACAAAAAGTACCAAAAAAAGTAACATCTTAAGAAACAGACTAGACCAAATGGTAAAAGAAGTTCAAATAGCTAATGAGAAGAAGGGTGACTTAAAAAAATATGATTGGCAAAATGAAAAACGAGGTGCAAAAGATTACTCAAGAAAATAATTCCTTAAAAATTAGAATGGAGCAAATAGTAGCTTATAACTTTGTGAGAAATCTAGAAACAATAAAATAAAGCCAAAAGAATAAAAAAAAATAGAAGACAACATGAAATATCTCATTGGAAAAACAACTGGCCTGAAAAATTTATCCAGTAGAATTAATTTAAAATTTTAGGAGTACCTGAAAGCCATGATCAAAAAAAGAGCCTAGAAATCATCTTTTAAGAAAGCATCATGGAGCCCAAGGGGTTATAAAACTGTGCATTCCAGTTTTACCAGTTTGATCCAGCAATACCATTATTAAGTCTGTATCACAAAGAGATCATAAAAAAGGAATCAGGGTTCAAATGTACAAAAATAATTATGGCAGCTTTTTGTGGTGGCAAAGAATCATATAAACTGAGGCAATGCCCATCAGTTTGGGAATGGTTGAACAAGTTGTGGCACATGAATGTAATATGATGTAATACTATTGTTTCCTTAGGAAAGATGAGCAGTATACTCTCAGAAAAACCTGGAAAGACTTTCATTGATTAATGCAAAAATTGCAATTTCATTTCAATGCAATTTCATTGACTAAATGCAAAAATGAAATTTGCTGTGTGCAAAGTATCACCAATAATGTAAGATAATGAACTGGGAGTTGTTAGGGTGAATGGGCCTGATCTCTCAAGCCCACAGGCCTAAACTGACCAACAGTGCCTGTAGGTCTTGGTGGAGTGAGCTGTAAGTAATGATCAAGGCGGGAGACAAGATAGTGAAGAACTCCGTTTATTGTAACAGCAAGCGGTGCTTTTATCTCTATCCTAACACCAGAGCCCTAAGTGGACCTATCAGCAAATAGTTTGCCCTAATAAGGAAATACCATACCTATGACCAGGACTGCCCAGGGCTGACATGTAGCCCCTAGAAAGAAAAACATCTTGGGTTTTCTTTGTTCTCCAAAAGCCTGAGAAAATAGCCTTGAGCAAAACAGGCGGGGAACCCTTCCTCCCAGCGCCATCTTGTTCATGCCCTACGAGTCTCCCCTCAGTTTACCTGAGTTGTGACCAGTGAATGCCGTCTAAGAGGCTGGGGGTTGGCAATTCCCTTACAGGCAGTGACTTAGCTATGCTCAGTAATGTAATGATTTAAGACTATTGTGAAAGATTTATTATGAAAAATGCTATCAAACTCCAGAGAAAGAACTGATAGTGTCTGAATACAGATTGAAGCACATTTTTAAACTTTATTTTTCTTGAGTATTTTTGTCAATATTTTCTTATACAACATGACTATTACAGATAGATTTTTGCATGACTACACGTGGATAACCCATATTGAATTGCTTGCCTTCTTAGTGAGGGGGGGAGTGGAGAGGGAGAAAGTGAGAGAATTTGGAACTCAAAGTTTGAAAAATGAATGTTAAGACTTGCTTTTACATCTAACTGAGGAGAAAGAAAAGACTAAAGAAAAAGAAGAGAAACAGAGAGACACAGATTGATTAAAAATAAGAGGCTGGAGGAGCATCTGTTAAAAAAGCTGGGATTAAAAAAGATAGGAGTAATAATCATATTCTTAGAAAACACAAAAGCAAAAGTTGAATTTATTAAAAGAGATAATCAGAGAACCGACATTTTGCTAATAAGGTACAATAGCAATGAAGTAATATAAAAAAATTAACCATATTTCTCTGATGAAAACCTCATTTCTTAATGATATGGGGAATTGAGCCCAATTTATTAAAATAAGAGGCATAGCTTAGTTGACAAATAGTCAAAGGACATGAACAGGCAGATTTCAGAAGAAGAGTTCAAAGTTATCTATACTTATATGAAAAAATGCCCTAAATCACGACCAGTTGGAGAAATGCAAATTCAAACATCTCTGAGATACCACTTAATACATACCATATCAGCTAATATAGAAGAGATTGACAAATGCTGGAGGGGGATGTGGATTAATAATGATACCAATACATTGTTGGTAGACTTGTGAACTGGTCCAATAATTCTAGTGACCAGTTTGGAACTATGCCCAAAGAACTAAAAAACTGAGTATACCCTTTGACCCACTAGGTGTGTGGCCCAAAGAGACTAAAGAAAAGGAAAAGGACCTCTTTGAACAAAAATGATTTTTGCAGTTCTTTTTGTGGTGGCAAAAATTGAAAATTGAATGTCCATTAGTTGGGGAATGGGGGAAAAAGTTATTATAATGTATAAGAAATGATAAACAGAACAGTTTTAGAAAAACCTAGGGAGACTTATGTGGACTGATGTAAAGTGAAGTGCACAGAACCAGGAGAATATTGCACGCTATAACAATATTGTCGTTATGATCAGTTGTGAAATACTTAGCTCAGACTTGCACAACTTGGCAGTAGGTAGGGACCAAAATTAAAATAGGCTAAACTTCTTTAGGCTATAGATAGGATTTTGGTAGCTCACTTCCCAAAGGTAAAATTAATTTTTAGGTTTTTTTTTCTCAAAAGTACTTTTGTTTTTATCGAGGCATAATCCAGAAACTGCAATCAACAAACGCACCTTGAGAAGTCACCTTCAGTAAAAGACTTCCTAGCAGCAAATTTTGGAAGTCTGGAAGCTAACCTTAGTAGCCATCTCATTTTTTGAGTTTACTTTCTTGAAAACCCTTTATTCCCCACTGAGATTTGCCAACAATTTGAATGTTTTAAGTTGCTTTTCTTTGGTGTCCAATTAGTTTAAGTCAGAATATTTTGATTCTAGATGTTGACAAATATTGAATTCCTTGAAAATGGCAATTATTTCTTGGAAAAGAAAGCAAAACACTTCATCTCTCACATAAGTGAAAAATTATCTACTTGTCCACTTCAGATTAAACACTCTGTATTCTGATTCGATATTTCCATTTCTTTCTGTTGATAATTTGAGAAAGACACCCCCAAGACTATATTGGTAGAATTAAAAAGTCTCACAGCAACTGCTGATATAAAAAGAGATACTGAACTGAGAGTCTGATGTTGGAGCGAGCACAAGGCACTTGGATGGTGGCCTTGCAGGGAGAGATGGAAAGAAGCTCTCATGTTGTTGCCACACCTCTCAGAGCAGGAGTCAGATGCATTGGCGTGTGCCTGGGTTCACTTTGGCCCTGTTCAATGCCAGTAACACACAAAAACATGGCAAGAAGATATGGCTCTTGCTCCTCTCAGACTAGAGACATTTTGACAATGATTGGTTGCCGCAAGTCATGTGTCAAACAGGAGAGAGTGCACAGTGGCAACCCACTTGCCAAGTCACATGGTGGGCACAGTAGTGATTAATAGAAAGTGGGTTAAGTGGGGCATGGACAAAGCATTTGTTAACATCTTTACTTTCTTCTTTCTTTTCACTTTCCCCTAAATTTTTCAGGGACCACCCAAAATCTTTTGGCAGGCCATTAGTGACCAGTGGGTCAAATGCTGTGAGGCCTGATTTAGGTACTTGGATCAATACAATGATCCTGGATAATTCCAAAGGACCCATGATGAAAAATGTTATCTACCTCCAGAGAGAGAACTAATGAATTTTTGCAGACTGAAGCATACTTTTTAAACTATTTTTCTTGTTTTTTTAAGATGACATATGGAAATATGTTTTGCATGATTTCATATGTGTAACTTACATCATATTTCTTGTCTTCTTAATATGTGGAGAAGGGGTACAAGGGAGCTAGAAAATCTAAAAAAAAGAGTGTTCAAAAATAAAATCATTGAATCACAATAAAAGCATCCATAATTTTTTTGAGAAGAAAAACAAAGTTGCAGATGATAATTATTTCATCATATGAACTGATGATCTGGAATTAATTGAACTGGAGTTGGAAAACCCTTCCTGAATGCTCCATGAGCATCTGCAGAGGCTTTGCAGGAACATCAGGTTCCCATCAGTGGTTCCCTGAAATATTTCCAAATACTTTGGGAGGATTACTTGACTCAAATATTCCCAGACTCCCCAGGGAGGTACATCAATGCAAATATCCAACAACCCCCCACCCTTCTGAGACATTGGTGAGCTTTAGATTGGACAGGTGCCCACCAAGACAAGGTCCAGGGGAGACATGCAGGTTAGTCATCTCTGGACAACCATAGTAGCTTCTTGAGTTTCTTCAATCCTTCTTGACAATTGTTCAGTCTATGACCAGATCCATTATTGGATCCCAGGGCATTTTCTGTTTCAAGCCTTTTCCTATGTTACCTAGGTAAGCCCAGGGTTAGCTCAATCAATCTCACACAATAGAGGTGGTAAGGACTGAGGATAATAAGTCATTAATGTAGCTACCCCAGAAGTCATGTGGAGGGATCACCTGAGGCTTTGCAAAAGGGAAGTCTTTTTCATATATCTAGCTTGACTGAAGTTTTGCTGTGAAGTTGATCTAGGATATATATCTTGAGGACCTGTCCCTCTGCTTCATGACTTTGATGAGTTCTAATGGGCTTAACTTCAAGGTCTCTCACCTCATTTCCTGTCACTCTCATGTTCTTCTATACTTCCTAAGGACGGTTCTCTGGAGACAAGGGGTTTAAGTTATTTCCTGTGTCAATGTGAGAAGCTCCTGGAAAAAAAGCGACTGTGTTGCCAGGTAAGTTTCAATGTTTTCCGGAAAAGTGTGCAAGGGTGGGTAAAGCTTGACAGGGGGATCTCACTCCATTGAATCCTGAGAGGGCTCCAGGGATAGTTGGGGTGAGCTTTGAGGTGGGTTAATGGTTCAAGTCATCCTATGGCCTGATTAGTGTGGTGAGTTTCTGTGACTAACACTATTTTCAGATAGACCCTCTCCCTTGCCTACTCCAGGAAACCCCTGTCAGTTGTCCCATACCCATGAACCTCTATCTCCCTAGCCTTGAAAATCTTTTGACACTCAGAACCTCTGATAATCTGGGAGGCCTATGACCCAGGGACAGTTCCTATGATCCCAGGACCAACCTTGACCTCTGTGATTCCCTGGATGCCAACAACAAACTTGACCTTTCCTAATGCCATGCATCATTTGTCCCCTACATCCTTTCCTCCGTAGTTCTGTGGTGGAGGTGGGGAGATGGGCTAGGGTTGAGGTATGAGTGAGTTAAGGGGAATTAAAGCTCTATCTTAAAAGAGGAGGCATTGATGGATTGACCCTACTTATACCACCCCCATCTCTGATTCATTCAGTGGAACGGACAGAGCTGATGGAGTCGGGCGGAGGCCTCCATTATGCTGGAAGGACACTCAAACTCAAATGCCAAACCTCTGGTTTCCAGTTCAAGACAAGCAAACTTGGCTGGTATCTTTGGGCCCCTGGCCATGCCCCACTGTGGTTGACCAGTCTTGACAGTAGTTCTACAGATGCCACTGAAGACCGAATCACCGCATCCAGGGAGGACACTCGCAGCCGGATTTTCCTACAGATTCAGGGCCTGAACCTAAGAGATTCTGGTCAATACCACTGTGCAAGGAGGGTGGGCAATGGAGATGACACAGACAAGTTGGTCTTTGGTCATGGGACACGTGTAACTGTGGAGCCTGGTGAGTGTCTCTACTACCCCAGTCCTAAGAAAATCCTAAGACATCCGGTCACATAATCAATCAGTGTTGAGCCTAGACCAGAAATAGGGTTCCCCATCTCCGCTCTCTACATTGCAGTGTATTCTGTGACCATGTATAGTTAACATTCTTACTGTGAGCTAAAATCCCTGGGGATGGATAGTGGTAGGTCATTAAAGGGCTTTGGGGTCACATCATAAGGCCCGTGGAGTTGGGACACTCAGGAATGAAATCTTGAGACTTGTCAATGCCAGTGACAATCAGAAGTGGAGGAATTGGAAAGGGGAAGGAGACTCTGGTCTGTGGGTCTGTATAAGCATGTGAGTTGGGGACATGGGAACCAGGCTGAGGCTGGGGTTTGGGGTAGGAAATGGGGCTGAGGATTTTTTACAGTTACTTGGTCACATGAATTTGCTCCCCACACATAGAACCAGGCTTAGGTGAAGGGGGGCAGGAAATTTGGGGGTAAAGTTTGCTTTTCATGGTTATATGTTGGTCATATATGTGCCTTTCCCATATCTGGGGCTAGATCCAGATAGGGGACAGGAAATCATCATTTGATTACAGGACCTCAAGGCCCCCTATCACCCAGTGTGTTCATGATGAAGGATCAGGATTCTGTCATCTGCCTGATTCGGAACTTCTACCCCAAAGAACTCAATGTATCCCTGGACTCTTCTGGGGCTTTGATCTCAGCCCAACCTCTTACTGTAATTCCCATGGCCAATGGCACCTACAGTGCTGTCCAGATTGGCAGGGTTGGTAAGAACGATACAGTAACCTGCTTAGTGAAACATCTAGGAAAAGTGATACATGTATCCCATCAGCCAGGTATGATTAGCTGCTGGATGACATAAATTGGGGGGAAGAATGGGGATACTTCAGTTTCAGAAGGGATATTGTGGATTCACTGAAGGACAGGTACAGGGATATAGGGTGTGTCTGTGGAGGAGTATTACAAGGTGCTAAGTAAAGTTATAAGTTAGGGAAAAGGGTCTTGGAATTAGAATATTGGTCCTAGAATGGAAAGGAGTATCATAGGAAAAGCAATAATGATACTAGAGATAGGAATCCTGGGCTGGGGACTAAGTCTTGTATTGAAGGGGAGCAGTTAGGATCAGAACATGATCCCAATCTGGGAAGATAGTTTCTGAAATTGAGGTGGCGGGGTATGCACTGGGGAGGCTAGTCCTGGGCTCACTGAAGATCAGAGTTGTGTCTGAGGATGTATTTCTGGTTTCAGATCATATTGGACCAGACCTTGGGATTGCTTCTGCGCAGAAATCATCTTGTCCTGAGCAACATCTCATGGGTGAGTTAAACATTCATGGTTAAAATACACAGCTAATGAGACTGAACCTGAGAGCCTCATAGGATAGAAAAATGCAACAGTGACCAGAGGGGAACCTGACAAAGCCTGGAAGTTATCAAGAGGCAAATTAACTTTGATTATGTAAAGAATAATTTTCTGACTATTAGGACTGTTGAAAAGTGGAACAGGCCATCTGAGGAGGCCATGGAACCATCTCATTGAAGCATTTCAGCAAAGGCTGGATAAGACCTCTTAGGGATATGTTGTAGAGGGAATTCCTTCTAGGCACAGGTTGGAGCAGTTAGCTACTCAGGTCCCTTGTAAGTGAAGTTCTCTGAATCTATCATCTTGCTGGATCTATGTGTCCTACTTTGATAATGGGATAGCCCAAGGTTCAGAGCAACAGTCAGTCCAGGTGTGGAATGTGTGATATTCAACAGTTTGGATGTGTCATAATTCAGGGTTCAACGTGTATGTGATGTTACCCAGGTCTCAGGAAATGCGGTACTTGATAAACTGAATCGAGCTCAAATGCTCCTTTAAAATTCACTCTCTAGATCATTATTCACCACAGTGATTGCTCCAAACATACTTTCTCTCCTCTCCATACCCTCATCTTTCACAGTTGTAGCAGATAATCTTACTTCAAATAGAGCTTGTTAGTATTTCCTTTAAACTTGTTCCTTCAGTTTTTCCATCACTATTTCTGTCACTGTTATATTCACTTATTATCCCACACTTGAATCACTTAATTTTTTTTTATTTTTCCCCCTCATTCAAGTTTCATATCAAATCCAAAATACTCTAACAAATATTTATTGAGCACTGACCTTGTGCAAGACACTAGGGATTCAGGGGAAAAAATGAAAGACATTCTTTGCCCTCCCAGAGCTTATATTCTACTAAAAGGGAGGATATAACATACGAACAGATAAGTATACACATGATTATTTGAGAAGGGAAAGAGACCCAATAAATAAGGGGATGAGGCAAGACTTCCTGCTTGAATTGATGCAAGAACCAAAACTTGAAGGAAGTTAGGAATTCTAACAATGAGGGTGAGGAGGGAATGTATTCCAAACTGTAGGTGGGGGTAGTGGAGCTGGGAGATAGAATGCAAGTTGGGGGAACAGCAAATAAGCCAGATGGTTTAAAGCATAGAATGTGTGAAGAGGAAATAATGTGCATTAAGTATGGAAAAGTAGATTAGAACAAATTGTAAAAGATTGCAATCTATCCTGGAGTCAATAGGGAGTCATTGAAGATTCTTGACCTGAGAAAATGACATGGCTAGACTTGTGTTTTAGGAAGATAATTTTGGCAACTGCAGATGACATATTTGAGATGGGGAGATATTGGAAGCAAAAAGATTAATTAGGACACTGTTGCCATAATTTAGATAAAAAATGAAGGGACCCTGATCCAGGATGGTGACTGTATGAATGCATAGAAGGGATACAAGAAATAGAGAACTGAAAGGACATGACAATAGACTGGATACATGGGGTGAAGGAGAGGAAAACAATTAGGATAGTACTCAGGTTGTGAATCTGACTAATCAGATGGGTGGTGTTTCCTTGACATAAGTAGAGAAGTTTAAAGGTAAGGTACGCTTAGGGTAAAAGGAGATGAGCTCCATATTGGTCAAGCTCAGTTTGGAATGCCTATGAGATACCTAGTTCAGGGGTGGGGAACCTGAGACCTAGAGACCACATGTGACCCTCTAGATCATCAAGTGTGGTCCTTTGACTGAATCCAAACTTCACAGAACAAATCCTCTTAATAAAATGATTAATTCCATTTGGATTCCATCAAAGGACCTCACTTGAGGACCTAGAGGGCCATATATGGCTTCATCCTAGTTGGAGTCAGAAGATCTAAATTTGAATCTCATCCTGCCTATTAGCTACGTGACCATAGGCAAGTCAATTAAACTCTCTGAGTCATTTTTCTCATTGATAAAATGGCAGTAATAACTGTAGTACCTATCTCATGGTGTTTTGTTGAAAATCTCATGAGATTTTGTGTAGATTATTTTTTCAAATTGTATAAGCCCTACATAAATGTTAGCCAGGATTAATGTTTCCACTGCTTAGAGTGGGGATCTAGAATCCAGTCTGCCTCCATTTGACCTTGACCATTGCCCTCTGCAGAAGGACCTGCGCAGGAGAACAAGCTTCTCCTTAGTGTGATGGGCCTGAGACTGCTATTCATGAAGACTGTGGCCATCAATGTCCTCTTCACTTCCATGGCTTTTATCTCCTGAGGTAAATGTCTAGCTTTGGCCTATCTTCTGTTCCTTCTAGGTACTCTCAGACCATTAATCCCGGTCTCTTATCTTTGCAGATTCTCCTCTGTACGTCCAGCCATAGTTCAGCCTCACCCTTTTCCTCAGTCTCCATTCTGTCCCCTTAGAGTCTTCTCTGACCCTCAGAACATTCCTTAGTCCTCTTGAGGTACACATTGTTTATTTCTCACAGAATCCTCTCTGTAATTTCTCTACAACTTCCTCCTCAGTCACTGTGTCCCATTTTCCTTTCAGCTTTCTCTCTGCTATGGTCTCTTGTCTCTCATCTCAGATATCCACTCACCCTCCTTCAGCTTCAGTCAGGCTCTGCTTCACCCTGGTCTCATCTCTGCCCCCTCAGTATCCCCTCCATCACATTGCCTCTCCTCCTTCTTGAAACTTGACCTTGAGGGAAAGGAGAAGGGACAGGGCAATGGGTTTGGCATCTAACTACTTGCCATTTCACTTCTAAGTTCTGCTTCTCCAGGAAGAACTTGAGAAAGAAGGTCTGAGAATTTGCTACTTGGATTCTGGATCTCTCTGGGGACCCCAGAATGACCTCTACATGAACTCAAGATAACTCCAGAATGAACTCAAGGATCTATAATTATCCCAGTTATGTTTAATCCCCTTTAAACCCCAGACTCTTCATTCTGGGTCCATATTCTCCATTATACAGCTTTCCTCATTTCTTTATTCCTACAATAAAGATAAGAATACTTTGCCCTGCTGTATGTATCTGTGGGGTATTCAAGGGCCAAGTACCCTTGGATCTGACAGTTTACCTACTGTGATACAACATTCCCCCACCTCAAGCTTCTTTGTATTGGAGGCTCTGTTTGAGGCTGACAAGGGGATGAATTCATTGTATTGGGAACGTGAACATGGATGCCAATGAAGGGTGGGAGTAAGACCTTGTGAACTAATGGGTGAATGATGATGGTGTTGATGACGATGATGATGATGATGACAATAATAGCTGACATTTATACAGTCCTAAGATTTGCAAAGTGTTTCTACAAATATCTCATTTTATCCTCACAACAATCTCAGGAAATAGGTACTATTATTATCTCCATATTTTGAAACTGAAGCAAACAGACTAGCCCTGGGTCACAGAGCTAGTAAGTGTCTGAGGTCAGATTTGAAATTAGATATTTCTAATTCTTTCCTTAAGAAGCCTTTATCTTCCCTAGACATCTGTTAGGTATGGGAGGACAGCTGCTGTCTCCATGTAGGACTGAGCCTGCTGGCCCAGTAGAAAGGCGCCCTCCTTCCTTCCTCCTCCTTCTAACCAGAGGAAGCATTGACTGCTGGCTCCTTTGTTCATATTCTACCTTCATGATCAACTTAAGAGGGACGGCTCCCCTCTTGCTTTTTGTAAAACTGCTCCTGAAAACATAAGGACTATATGGGCTAGAATCTGGGCTAGCTAGATCCTGCACACAGAAAAAAATAATAGTAAAGAATAGTCCTTCCTTTAAGTTTTCTTGCTGCTGGGGAGTGAGTGAGGTGAGGAGTATGTACAGATATACAGAATAATGTGGCAGGGGAAAGGGCACTAAAAGCAGTAGGATTTTAAAGGTTTGTCCAAAGAGGTGTCATCAGAGATGAACCTTGATGGATACAAAGAACTCTAAGACTAGGAGTCAAGGAAGGAGAAATTTTCCAAGCACCAAGGACAGTTTATGTAAAGACATGAAGGAAGGAAAATGAATATTGTTGTTAGGGAAGAGAAAGTAAGCCAATTTGTCTAGAACAGAGAGATGAGAAACAAGCTAAATGTCTGATTGAGAAGGACTTTAATTGCTAAGCTGAAGCTTTTGTATTGTTTCCTAGAAAAAATGGGGAGGTATTAAAGCTCCTTGAGGAAGAAGGTCAGATGTACACTTAACAAAGTCTACTTTGGCAGCTTTGAGAAGAAGTGATTGGAAACAGGAGAATCTGGAGGGAAACCGATCAAGTAGGAGATTTTGTAATATTTCAAGGGACAGGTTATTTAAACCTTAAGTGAGCATGGTGGCTCTGTGAGTCATGATAGATATGAAAGATATTGGGGAAGTAGAACAGACAAGACACGATAAGTGGATGAGATGCTGGGATTATACAGCACATGAAGTGATGAGGAAAGTTCACAAACTTGAATGGCTATGACTCCAAAAGAAATAGGGAAACTTGGAGTAGGGACAAGTTGGAGGAGAAGGTAATGAGTTCCATTTCAGACAAGTTAGTTTGAGATGCATCCTGGATATCCAGGTGGAAATGTACTTCAGTTAAGTTGAAGATCTCTGGAACCAGAGTTTAGGGAAAAGATCAAAGCTAGTTATATAAATTTGGGAATACTCTGCAAAGAGAGTCTAATTGAGCCCATTGGATTTAGTGAGGACATCCAAAGAGAAGTGGTAGAAAGAGACTAGGGCCCAAGATAGATTCAGGATTATCTGGGACTGACTTCTTAATAGAGGAAATTTCCTCATCTGCAACAGCAGGATAATAATGTTTATACTAACTAATCAAAAGGTTGTTATTGGGAAAATGCCTTGCAATACTTAAAGCCCTGTGGAAATCTGAAGAAGCAGCATCAGTATTATTATTACTATTATCTCAGTTTTAAGCACGAAAATCTGCAAGATTTCTGGAAAATCAAGAGAAAAGATTATTTGTGTCCATAAGAACTTGAGACAGTGAAAATCCCAAATGAGCCTTGATTTTTATAGCTTAAATTAATATGATGACATTGCCCCCTAGCAGTGGTACCGTGGAAGCACCTGGCAGTTGGTTGGTTGCTGGAACCAACAATGCAGCATTCAGAAAACAGTGAGAACCACAAGGTCTTTGTTATAGACATGATCTTTGAAATCATCTACTCCAACCCATTCATGGAAGAAATAAAGAAACTGCTGATCAAAGGAGGGAAATGACTTACCCAGGGTCTCAAAGTCAGTGAATGGGAGTAGAAGGATTTGAACTGAGATGTTCTGGCTACTCTATCATTTATTTGTCCACTATATCATACTACTTTTCTGTGGAGAGATATTTTTTGTTAACATAGAGTATAAAGCCTAGAGACCGTCATTTATGTCATTTATGGTGAAACACAAGCATTTGTAATTACAACACCTGGTTGTTGTTTTGTTGTTTCAGTTGTGTCTGACTTTTTCTTTTTACTACATCTGGGGTTTTCTTGGCAACAATACTAGAGCGGTTTGCCATTTCCTTCTTCAGTTCATTTTACAGATGAGGAAATTGAGGCAGATAGGGTTAAATGACTGTGCCTAAGGTCACACAGCTAGTAAATATCTGAGGCAGGATTTGAACTCAGGAAGACAAGTCTTCCTGATTCCACTGCCAGTGCTCTATCCACATTATCAACTATTTGTCCATTGTAACATGGACCTTGGTATATACCTAATACCTTGGCATAAGCAACATCATGGTCAAGTCCCCTTCTCCTGACTCTTTCCTTCTGGAGCACATAATGATAATTATTATGCTAGCTAATAATAGCTAAGGTTTATATATATGTATATGGAGTGTTCAAGGAGGAGTAGCACTTCTGGCTTTCTGAGCTCTGTTTAGGGTTCCTCATTCACTTTTCATTTCTGGCTTTTCCCAATTCTTACCTGTGGCTCCAAGAAGCTATAGTATGCATAGGCCACACCTGGTAAAACTGTCTCAGCAGATGGACTAAATGAGGTTGAAGGTAACTGATAGGCATTAAACACTTTGGTGAATTAGGAGGATGAGTACCCCTATCATGTGAAGACTTCCCCTGGCAGGATGGCCAGATGAGAATAATTTATTCCTATAGCCATTAAGGTGGATGAAACAGGTATTTAGATTGCTGAGAGCTTGTTCAGACATCAAAAATGTCAAAGACATAGACTGCATCCCAGAACCTTGCCATTTGTCTTGATTTTTATCTTGCCACTAGACTTATGACTCTGAAACAAGGGAAAGCTAATGACTTTGCACAACTCTGCTTCACTTAAGTCCATTTCACACATAAGTCAGTACATCCCCCATCATCCACTATTTTACTATGTATTTTATTACATTGCTATATTATTTATATTTATTTATAATATATATTATATAATATATTATATATAATAATACTTATGTATTATTTAACTACCTTGAAGTTCTGTGGCGATGGGTGAGTGATGAAGCAGCTGGTATGGATTCACTGAGAGCCAGAACTACAATTCTGAACAGAGTTGGCCCAGGAAATTGGTTGTCTTCTCATTGGAATGAAGGAGCAATGAGATTTGTCTGCCCCTTGGTTATCTCTAAGAAAGTAGCTTTTAACTCTGTCAAAAGTAAAGTGCAAGCACAACCTAGAGAGATGCACAAGTTTTGGCTCTGCAAGAAGGAAGACGAGTTTTATACTGAAAGAAATAATTCAAGATGGTTTTACAAAACCATACAGAATATTTAGTGGCCAAAGACCTCTAATACATCTTATTACTCGTTGCTGATGGAGCCACATTGTAGCTGTGAGAAAGATCTCTAATAAGGGCATGACTGTGAAGATGGGGGCTGAAAACTTCCCCAATGTTCTTAACCTCATCAACTAATGCCACAGCCACAGATTACAAGCCTCAGATTATCATTAATCCCTCTCTAGAAGAATTTCCAACTAAAAAAGAGGTAGTAAATGTTATCAGGTTTCTCTCAAGGGGTAAAGTGCCTGGTGCTGATTATAATCCAGCTGAGATCTGCAAGGTAGGGAGTCCACTGCTTACAGAGAAGCTGACTACAATCTTCTGGATTATATGGCAAAAGGAAGTTACCCCACTTCCCATATAAGAGATTCCTCCATTATCCATCTTTATAAAGGAAAGAGAAACAGACTGTCCTGTCACAATTTACATTGGGCTCTCTCTCTCTCTCTGTCTCTCTCTCTCTCTGTCCTTAATTGTCTGATACTTCACCTGAAAGATGGTCATTTGCCCAAGAAGGAGTATGGCTTCAGAAAGGGCTAAAGAATGGATGACACGTTGTTTGTTGCCCAACAAGTTCAACAGAAATGTCATGAGCAGAACGGAGGTCTGCATACAATATTCATTGACCTGAACAAGGCCTTTGATACTGTAATTTGTGAGGGATTGTGAAAGATCACTGTAAAATTTTGATGTCTGGAGTTCATCAGTACTGTACACCAGTTTCATGATGACATACCTTCATGGGTTCAGGATGAAGGACAATGATCTCATGCTTTCCAGTTTCTATTGGAGTGAAGCAGAGCTGTGTACTTCCTCCCATGCTTCTTAACCTAATGTGGTAGCGCTGTAGTTAGATGCCTTCATCAAAGACAAAAACAGCATCAAGTTCAGCTACCACACTGATGATAAATTATTTACCTAGAAAAAGTCAAAATCCAGGACTAAAGTAGAGGGAGAATTGGTACACATGTTTTTGTTTGCAGATTACTGTGCATCCAGTGCAAACTGTGAGGCTGAGATGGAACAAATTATGGATCGATTTTCTACTTTCTTGTGCTGAATTTTCACCTGACAATTAACACCATGAAAACAGAGGATCTCCATTACCCAGCACCATACCATCCATATGTAAAACAGTTTGTCACAGGAAATGTTGAAATTTTTAATGCTGCAGATAAGTTCTCATTCCTTAGCAGTATACGTCCCAGGGGTGTCCACGCAGAAGATAAGGCTGATGCCCTCATTATCAGAGCTAGTTCAGTGCTTGGAAGGCTCTGAAGAAAAGTGTGGGAGAGAAGAGGTAATAGGCTACCTACCAAACTGACGATATACAGAACCACTGTGCTGACTTCATTGCTGTATGACTGTGAAACCTGAACAATATAATAATGCTATGACAGAAAACTGAACTGCTTTCATTTGAAATGACTTAGGAAGATTCTGAAGATCATATGGCAAGATAAGTTACCAGAGGTAAAAATTCTTCTGTGGGTACTCACACATTGGTCAGAGGTAATACACTGGCACTGTCAAATCTCTCTGAAGAAGAATAATACTGATTGTGAGACATGGCATTAGACTCCACAGCATGTCATGTTTGCATCAAAGGAGATACTGTACTCCATGAGCAAAGCAGAATTAGAGCAACACAAAGGAAATGTGAATTGTGCAAACCCAGAGAAATCTCCATCCCAAATATCTAACAGACTACATAGACCTGGTATGTGGTAGAGTCTTGTAAACTTATATTGGATTGATCAGTCACAGCTGAACACATTATATCCTCACCCAACTCTGTGATGTCCTTGGTCATCTTTGAAAAAGAAAATGAACAGCCATGTGTCAGGCCTTGTGCTTTACAATTATTATCTAATTTGATCTTCACAACAATGCTGAGAGGTTGATAATCTTATTATCCCCATTTTATAGATGAGAAAATTGAGGCAAGCAGAGATTAAGTCACTTGCCCAGAGTCATAAAGACTCTAGAATATTTTCCCAACTCATATACTCCAATCAACAGGTATAGCACAAAAGTAATACTCACAGACCCTAAAGTAGCTATCAATATGTCAGCACAGTTCTGAATCACAAAACATGGAAGACAGAACCAGACACCAGAAAGTCAAATTCTAATACCAAAAAAACAAATCTATTATAGCAACAAAGAAAACTCCACACAATTAACAATGGAGGCCTTCCCACAAAACAATTCTCTCATGCATATAAAACACCCCCTCTCTCACTCACAGAGTCCTACCTTGCTTCCGCTGTCTTTCCCAGTTCTGTCTGTTCTAACTCATTTCCTGCTCAACTCATTCAGCAAGCTCCTTCCACCACAGGCTCATTTCACTCTGCCTATCAAGTGACCCAGGCAGGTCACATGGGCCTATTAATAGATGGGAAAGATCCACCCATTCAAATTACCATTATAACTTTTAAACCTTGAGGGGCAGAGTCAAGATGGCGGAGTAGAAAGATGTACGTATACGAGCTCAGAACCCACAGCCCATAGATTTAATGTAAGAAGAGCACCCCAGAAGTTCTGGATCACTGCAGGGTGTGCAGAAACATAGTGGAAGAGATTTCCATTCCAGAGAGCCCTGGAGAGCCGTCCCCAGGGTCCATCGTGCCCCAGAAAGCGGACCCCACCCCAGCGCTGCCCTGGCCGTGGCCCCAGAGAAGCTGATCCGAGCAGGTTTCAAGGACGGAAGCTCCAGTAGCCGGGAAGGTCCCTCTGCCCACAGAAGCTGCAGGTCAGTGAGAGACACACCTGGGCTGGCTGAGAGGGGAGTGGGGTGTCTCTGTGGCTCGGGCCCCCTCGGGAGGAAGCGGTGGAGGTAGAGGCAGGGGCAGGAAGTCGCGGAGGCAAAGGCGGGGGCAGCAGCGGAGGCAGCGGTGGAATGGCTGTGGCAGCTGGGGACTCCCCCAGCAGCAAGCAGGATCTTCATTACTGAAAGTCTCTGCATAAACCACCTGAAGGAGCTGAGCCTGGGAGGTGGCCCTGCCCCCACCCCAGCACCAGAACTAAAGCTCACATTGAATAGCAGTGGCACCTGCCACTGAAATCCCATTTGAATCTCAGACCCCAAGCACTAGCTGGGTGGATCTAGGCAGGGGTGGACAGGAATCTCAGAAGTCAAGTAACTGGCTGGGGAAATGCCCAGAAAAGGGAAGAAAAATAAGACTATAGAGAGTTTTTTTGAACAGATTCAAATGATTCCGACTTTTGGATCTGATGACGAGGACATATTCTTGCCATCAGGGAAAGACGTGGAGGGCGGGGTCTCGGTACCCCAGACACCCCAGGGGGATGTTGGGTGGGCTCAGGCCTTGGAAGAGCTCAGAAAGGATTTTGAAAAGCAAGTTAGACAGGTGAAGGAAAAACTGGGAAGAGAAATGAGAGAGATGCTAGAAAAGTATGAAAAACGGGTCAATACCTTGGTAAAGGAGACCCCAAAAAATGCTGAAGAAAATAACACCTTGAAAAATAGGCTAACTCAATTGGCGAAAGAGGTTCAAAAAGCCAATGAGGAGAAGAGCACATGCAGCACAGCCCCGGAAATGTGGAACACATGCAGCCCAGAAAGCATGGAGCACACACAACTCAACCCAGGAAGTACAGAGCGTAGCCTGAATTAGCAGGAAGAGGACCCTGAAAAGACTTCAGGGAACCAATGGCAGCAGCAACTCCTAGATTGTTCAACCCACAAACAACTTCAAAAGTCAGCGAGAGGGTTCCTTCACCAAGGAGTGGGGAGAATGGTCTAAAGTAGCAGCCTGGGAGACCTCCACTTAAGACCCTGGGGGAAGTGAGCCACTGATCTGCATCTCAGCCTTGAGATCAGCCCTGACAAAGAACTCAAAAGTCAAATAACTGGCTGGGAAAATGCCCAAAAAAGGGAAAAAGAATAAGACATCAGAAGATTACTTTCTTGGTGAGCAGGCATTTCCTTCCATTCTTTCAGATGAGGAAGAACAGTGCTTACCATCAGAGGCTTCCAAAATAAATACGCAATGGTCTCAGGCCATGGAAGTGCTCAAAAAGGAATTTGAAAATCAAATAAGAGAGGTGGAGGAAAAATTGGAAAGAGAAATAAGAGTAATGCAAGAAAACCATGGAAAGCAAGTCAACAGCTTACTAAAGGAGACCCCAAAAAATGCTGATGAAATTAACACTTTAAAAAATAGACTAACTCAAATAGCAAAAAAGGTCCAAAAAGCCGATAAGGAGAAGAATGCTTTAAATAGCTGAATTAGCCAAATGGAGAAGGAGGTTCAAAAGCTCACTGAGGAAAATAGTTATTTGAAAATTAGAACAGAGTAGATGGAAGCTAATGACTTTTTAACAAACCAAGAAATTTCAAAAGAATGAAAAAATAGAAGATAATGTGAAATATCTCATTGGAAAAACGACTGACTTGGAAAATAGATCCAGGAGAGACAATTAAAAAATTATGGGACTACTGGAAAGTCATGATCAAAAAAGAAGCCTAGACATCATCTTTCCTGAAATTATCAAGGAAAACTGCCCTGATATTCTAGAACTAGAAGGTAAAAATAAATATTGAAAGAGTCCACCTATCATCTCCTGAAAGAGATCCAAAAAAAGAAACTCCTAGGAATATTGTAGTCAAATTCCAGAGTTCCCAGGTCAAGGAGAAAATAATGCAAACATCTAGAAAGAAACAATTCTATTATTGTGGAAATACACTCAGGATAACACAGGATCTGGCAGTTTCTATATCAACAGACCAAAGGGCTTGGAATATGATATTCCAGAAGTCAACAGAATTAGGATTAAAACCAATAATCATCTACCAGGCAAAATTGAGTATAAAACTTCAGAAGAAAAAATTGATGTTCAATGATATAGAGGACTTCCAAGCATTCTTGATGAAAAGACAAGACCTGAAAAGAAAATTTGACTTTCAAACACCAGAATCAAGAGAGGCATGAAAAGGTAAACAGGGAAGAGAAATCGTAAAGGACTTTCTAAAGCTGAACTGTTTAAATTCCTACATGGAAAGACAATATTTGTAACCCTTGCAACTTTTGTCAGCATTTGGGTAGTTGGAGGGATTATACACACACACACACACAGACACACACACATATGTATACATACATACATATATGTGTAATACACATATATGTATATATATACATTATCTATCTATCTATCTATCTATATATATATATATATATAGAGAGAGAGAGAGAGAGAGAGAGAGAGAGTGGAAGAGGGAGGGGGAGGGTGGGAGAGAGATCACAGGGTGAGTTGATTAAGGGGTGAGAGAGGAATATATTGGAAGGAGGAAGGGAGAAATGGAATAGGGTAAATTATCTCTCATAAAAGAGGCAAGAATAAGCAATGGAGGAGAAAAGGGAGGAGATGAGAGGGAAAAAGTGAAGCTTAGCCTTCATGTTTGGCTTAAGGAGGGAATAACACATTCACTCAATTTGGTATGAAAATTTGTATTATATTGCAGGAAAGTAGGGGAGAAGGGGACAAGTGGGATGAGGTGGTTGATAGAAGGCAAAGCAAATGGGAGAAGGGAGTAATTAGAAGTAAACACTTATGGGGAGGGACAAGATCAGGAGAGAGAATAGAATAAATGGGGGGCAGGATAGAATGGAGGGAAATACATTTAGTTTTTCACAACATGGCTATTATGGAAGTATTTTGCAAAACTACACCTATATAGCCTATATTGGATTTCTTGCCTTCTCAGTGGCAATGGGTGGGGAGGGAGGAAGGGAGAGAAGTTGGAGTTCAAAGTATTAGGAATGAATGTTGAGAAATGTCTTTGCATACAACTGGGAAAAGAAATACAGGTAATAGGGTATAGAAATGTGACTTGCCCTACAAGAAAAGAGAGAAGATGGGGATAAGGGAAGAGAGAAATGTGATAGAAGGGAAGGCATATGGAGGGAAAGAGGCAATCAGAATGCAATACGTTATGGGAGGGGGAAGGGATAGATGGAGAGAAAATTTGGAACACAAAATTTTGTGGGAATGAATGTTGAAAGCTAAAAATTAATAAATAAAAAAAAATAAATTACCCTTATAACAGGTCAGATTCCACAGCAGTGCTGTTATTCCAATGCTTAACACATAGGTTGGTTGATGGGTTGGTGGTTATCTTTCATTCTTAGTACATAGGTTGACTGGTTGGCAGTTGTTTTTCATTTTTAAACAGGAACAAAAGACATCACTATGTTGAGATCATGATACAGTGTGTCCAACTCTGGTTGATCAGACCAATATGAACTCAGAAAGCTCTACCAGGGAAAAGGAACAATTTGCTCATATAAACATTTGGAGTGGAGATGTCTCTAAATTTGTGTACCTCACATTTCTTTTGAGCTATTGCAGTTCTGATAGCTCACAGGGCATAAAGGCTTTTGTGACGTGGGCACGCCATTCTGTGTAATTCTGTGCCAATGTCTCCCACTTCTCACGATGGATTCCAAAGTTCTCCATAGATAGAGGTGGAGTCAAGATGGTGGAGGAAGGACAGGAACTCCTCTGAACTTTCCCTAAATTCCTCTCCAAATACCTTTAAGAAATGCCTCAAAACAAATTCTAGAGTGTTAGAAGCTACAAAAGGATGGGTTGAAACAATTTTTCGGCCCCCAAAAAACTATTGATAAAGCATTTTTGCTTATTGTTAATACAATTTTGTTTCTTAATGGAAAACCTTCCCCATCCATTAATGGATCTGCCCATTAAGGTGTGTTTGACTAGGGAAGATTGATAGGAAGACCTACACCTTTTGTCAATTTTCTAATGAGGCACACATTTCTAATGAGACAACATTCTCAAGGGTTGTGATGCCCTCTGGCTCTGAAAAATGAATAAGTACCCTAGGTGAGGCTTTACTTTGGGGATTACTGATTGGAAGTATTTGTTTGGTCAGATGAGACTCTGGGCAGCTACTAAGGAGTCGACCTGGCTTTGAAAATCCAGATGTTGGTGCTTCTCTCTCTGGTAACTATGCATGTATGGTCAGACAGTTGGATCTGTCTGGTGGCCAGTGATGTTATAGATTGCTTATGATCAGAAAGTTGGAAGCCCTGTCTGTGGGTTTTCTGTTTGTAATTTCTGTTTATATTTTCCCTGAAGCTCAGGGTGCTGACTTTTTCCCCTGAACAAAGTGAATGATATGTGTGCTTAAAGTGATTTTCATATGTGAGTAAAATGATTGTTGACCCCTCCAAATTGGATTTATTTTTAGAAATTCAGATCTAAGAGCCCATGATAGCAGACCCTCCTCTGTACGTCAGGGTCCTTGCTTTTACAAACAACTTGAAAAGTTGGCAGAAAAAAATCTGTGACACCAGGCTGAGAATGGAGGCAGGTCTTGTACATGTCGTGCTCCAGCAAACCAGCAGTAGGCCTTGAAGGTGACAGACTCAGTGTTGGCAGTGACTAATTCTGGACATCCGATCAAAAACAGTAAAAAAACAGTATAGGGTTAGACAACTTGTCAGAAGGAGATTACAGGGGTCTCTTTGCTGGCATAGGGGCAGGACTCTGCCCATACTTAGACCTGGGTCACAGTTTAGGGTCTCAGTCCCTGGGTGAGGAGGAGTACTAGCACACCAGAACTTATGACTGCAAGGGAGCAGGGACCATGGTCAAAATTCCAGGGTTGAAAAGAGTATTTGTGGTTGTTTAGACAGCAGAGCACAGAACAGAACAGTAGTAAACACACCTTTCCCTAGACTGTACCATCTTGGAAGAAATGAAAACTTATAGTTCCTCAGAATTACCTCTGAAAACAGCTACAAAAACTTTGATGCTTGGGACATTGCACCTTCCTCTCTGTAAGCAGAGCTACACTTCAGCATAGAGTTAAAAGTCAAGAAATAGTCTGGAAGACATGCAAACAGAAGAAAAAGAATCTGACTATACAGAGGTCTACAGGGAAACCTTGAGAGCATCCTTGTATTGCTTCATTTGACTTCCATGTGAGTACTTGTCTTATGTGAGCTCTCCATAAAGAACTCTTTTAGTCAAATACGTATTATTTGGTTTTCCAACAATGTGGCCAGCCACTGGAGTAGCAAGCTCTTAGGGCTTGGAAGTTCAGCTACAGAGAGGACCTCAGTGTCTGGTACCTTATCTTGCCAGCTGACCTCTAGAATCTTTCTTAGACAATTCAGATGGAAGCATTTCAATTTCCTTGCAATGATAGATGGTCCAGGTTTCATAGAAATAGAAAAATGAGATTAGCACAAACTCTCTTTGTTCAGTTTGTTAGCTAGTCTAATAACCTCTTCTCTCTCATACTTTCCTTTGAAGCTTCACAAGCTTTGAGCTAGCTCTGGTAATGCATGTATCGACCTCATTATCTCTATAGACATCCCTGAATAGTATGCTGCCATGTTAAAGGAACTTAACCACAGCAATCAAAATTTCTCCATTTGTTATAACTAATCTAGTTCTGTGTGTGGATGATGCAGTGCAGGCTGGTGGACAGCCTTTGTTTTCTTGTTGCTAATTGTTAGGCCAAATGTAGCACAAGCAAGCAGAGAATTGATGCAATCTTTGTTGCTTGTCAGCCTTAGAGGTTGCACTAAGTGAACAATCATCTTTAAGCAAAAATTCATGCACCTACTCTCCCTCCACTTTAGTCTTGGCTTTTAGCCTTTTCAAATTAAATAATTTGCTGTCAATGTGGTAGCCAACCTTGGTGATCTTTCAGTGTGGTAGCTGACCTTTTGTCTTCATTGAAAACTTCTGACAACACTGCTGAAAACATCGTGCTATCTAGCATAGGAGGAAGTACATAGTTCCGCTTCACTCGATTGGTGTATGGGAAAGTGAGAGCATGTATGCCTGGATGAGATATTATGCTTTTTTTTGGTTTGTTTCTCAGGTCCTAATTAAGAATGGAGTAAAAGAATCACTGAAAGCTGAGATTCTGTTCTTTTTTTCCTCCCTGTAATCTTTTGAATTGTTCAATTTCCTATTACCAAACAACTTTCCCAATAAGTATTCTTGGTTTTCTTCCTTTATCTCTTCTCTTTCTATATCTTCACTAACCCATATGGAGCAATCTCTGGATTCTGTATCATCTAGAAGACTTACAAGGCTGTGTGTGCCTACTTATAATTCACAAAAAATCTTGGCAATTTGGACCCACACTTTTTTCTTCTTCCCTGTTAATCATTTTTTAAAAATGTGAGAATTAACTTTTCTTTGTCTCATGTAGTTTTCATTCATAATGTCTTGAAATATAGCTCTGATAGACCAGGCTTTAATAAAGCCTTTGGGATTAAAATAGACCTACTTGACCATGTCTTTGAGATCAAATCACTCTGACTCTCAATGACTGATCAATAATAGGTTCCAGCTCAAGTTTCACTTTCTCCTTGCTTGGGTTTTGCTGGCTTACATTGAGTAAAGAGCATTTGCTTTTGTTCTGACCAGAAACAATGAGAGCCTTCCCCTTCGAGACTGTTTAATTTTTGAGAAGACTTACAAACACATGTTCTGAAATCCATTGACACTAGCCTACTTGATGTTTCTCAAGCAAGACATTCCATGTCCTGGTTCCAGAAATTCTTTCAGACTGTATGCTGGGGTGCTCACTTTCCTCATTTCCAGCTCTTGGCTTTTCTGGCTTCCTTCAAGTGTCAGTTCAAAATTTTACCTTCTACAGGAAGTCTTTCTCTATCTCTCCTTAATTCTAGTGCCTTTCCTCTGTTGATTATTCCCCATTTATTGCAGATATAGTTTGTATGTTATTGTTTATATGCTGTTTCCCTTATTAGGCTGTGAACTCTTTGAGAGGAGGAATGTCTATTAGCTTCTTTTGTGACCCCAGGCTTATCACAATATCTAACACTTAGGTATTTATTGACAGGCAGAAGGGATACTTCTTTTTTAGGTTCATTAATTTTTAGTTTTCAATATTCATTTCCACAAAATTTTGAGTTCCAAATTATCTCCCCACCTCTCCCTTTCCCCCATCCCAAAACACTGTGCACTCTGATTGCTCCTCCCCCAATCTGCCCTCAGTTGTATCACTCCCTTCCATTCTCTTATCCCCATCTTCTCTCTTTTCTTGTAGGGCAAGATAGATTTCTGTACCCTGTTACCTGTGTTTCTAATTTCCCAGCTGCATACAAAAACATTTCCCAATATGCACTCCTAAAACTTTGAGTTCCAACTCCTCTCCCTTCTTCCCTCCCCACCCATCCCCACTGAGAAAGCAAGCAATCCAATAGGCTGTATATGTGTAGTTTTGCAAAAGACATCCATAATACTCATGCTGTGTAAGACTAACTATATTTCCCTCCATCTTATCCTGATTCCCATTTATTCTATTCTCTTCTTTGACGTTGTCCCTCCCCCAAAGTGGTTACTTCTAATTACTTCTTACTTCCACTTGCCCTCCCTTCTATCAACCCCCCACCTAAGTTTTCCCCTTCTCCCCTACTTTCCTGTAATGTAACATAGATTTTTTCAGATAAATTTGGATGTATATGTTATTTCTTCCTTAAGCCAAAGTGATGAGGGTAAGCTTCATTTTTCCCCTCTCACCTCCTCCCTTTTCTCCTCCACTGAAAAAGGTTTTTCTTGCCTTTTATGAGAGATAATTTGCCCACATCCCTTTCTCTTCCCAATATTCCTCCCTCACCCCTTAATTGCATTTTTTTTAGATATCATTCCTTCCTATTCAACTAACCTTGTGCTCTCTGTCTATATGTGTGTGTGTGTGTGTTGTGTGTGTGTGTGTAATTCCTCAAACTACCCAAATACTGAGAAGTTTGAAAAGTTGCAAATATTATCTTTTCATGGAGGAATGTAAACAGTTTAACATTAGTAAGTCCCTTATGATTTTCCTTTCCTGTTTACCTTTTCATGCTTTTCTTGATTCTGGTGTTTGCAAGTCAAGTTTTCTTTTCAGCTCTGTTCATTTCATCAAGAATGCTTTAAAGTCCTCTATTTCATTGAACAGCCATGTTTTTCCCCCTGAAGTATTATACTCACTTTTTGGTGTAGGTGATTCTTGGTTTTAATCCTAGTTCCTTTGAATTCTGGAATATCATATTCTAAGCCACTCAATCCTTTAAGGCAGATACTGCCAGATCTTGTGTTAGCCTGATTGTATTTCCACAATGCTCCAATAGTTTCTTTCTGACTGCTTACAATATTTACTCCTTGACCTGGGAATTCTGGAATTTGGCTGCAATATTCCTAGGAGTTTTTCTTTTCAGGTCTCTTTCAGGAAGTGATTGGTGGATTGTTCAATGTACAATTTACCCTCTAGTTCTAGAATATTAGGGCAGTTTTCCCTGATAATTTCATGAAAGATGAAGTCAAGGCTCTTTTTCTGATCATGGCTTTCAGGCAGTCCCATAATTTTTTTTGAATTGACTGTCCTGGATCTATTTTCTAGGTCAGTTGTTTTTCCAATGAAATATTTCACATTGTGCTCTCTTTTTAATTCTTTTGGTTTTGTTTTGTAATTTCTTGGTTTCTCATAAAGTCATTAGCTTCCATCTTCTCCACTCTAATTTTTAAAGTACTATTTTCTTCAGTGAACTTTTGAACTTCCTTTTCCATTTGACTAATTCTGCTTTTTAAAACATTCTTCTCCTCAGCTTTTGAACTTCTTTGCCATTTGAGTTAGTCTATTTTTAAAGGCGTTATTATCTTCAGCATCTTTGTGGGTCTCTTTTAGCAAGCTGATGACATGCTTTTCATGATTTCTTTGCATTGTTCTCATTTCTTGTTCAAAATTGTCCTCCACCTCTCTTACTTGATTTACAAAGTCCTTTTTGAGCTCTTCCATAGCCTGAGATCATTACATATGTATTTTTGAAGTTTTGGATAGAGAAGCCTTGACATTTATGTCTTCCTCTGATGATATGCATTGTTCTTCCTCATCCAAAATGATGGAAGAAAATGCCTGTTCACCAAGAAAGTAACCTTCTATATAGTCTTATTTTTTACCCCTTCTTTGAGCATTTTCCCAGCCAGTTACTTGACTTTTGAGTCCTTTATCAAGAGGAAGATATACTCTGGGGACCTGTGAGTTCTCAGTTCCTCCAAGTGGCACAATGAAGGGAGAGGAGTTTAATCCTCCCCTGGCCTATGCTCTGGTCTGGGAGCAACCACAAGCTTTTCTGCACAGAATCTGTGAGTGGGGTTCTCCTTCCAGAGCCTCCACCGGCTCCACAATGTTAGTGCTCCTCCTTTGTTCAGGATTACCAGTCAAGACTGAGATCCAGATGAGCCACTCAATTCCCACAGGGCCTTTAGATCAAGGGCTGCACTGCAGTGGCTGCTGCTGGCAGGGTCAGATCACATTCCCTTATTACCCAGGTGAAAGAGTTTTCTCACTGAGCTTTGAAATTTTCTTTGGAGTTTCTGGGTTGAGCAATCTGAGTACTGCAGTTGTTACCTGGGATTTTGCATCCTGAAGCCTGCTCCAGTCCTGTCCCTGTCACTCTGCATGGCCGAGACTTATCCGTGCTTCACTCTGAGCTTGGTGTGATAGAACTTTCCTCTTGGCCTTCCAGGCTGTCTTGCTCTGGAAATCTATTTCACTCTGTTGTTCTGTGGTTTCTGATGATATAGAATTTGTTTAGAAACATTTTGGAGGTATTTTATGGACTGTCAGGGAGAGTTTCTACAGGTCAGTCCTACCCTGCTGATACTTCAATCTTTTGGAAAGTCTCCCATGCAAGATGTCTCAAGAAACACCTTGGCCTGAGTAGAGTTCCACTTTGTAGGTAATTCAGGTAGGACATTCCCTCACTGTGTCAGATCCTGCTACATGGTATTTCCTAAGAGAAGAACTGTAACATAAGAACAAATTTGGAATGATTACAAGGCAGTGACAGCACTATAGTTCCTTAAGTATCATACTGTAGTGGTGTTGAAGAAAAAGTTTATATTTGATAGCTTTTTCTAGGTCCTGTAAAATTAAAAATATTTTGTTTGAATAAAATAAGCATCATGAGGGTTAGAAAGGAAGTGGCTAACAGGGAAAAATTTGCATTAAATATCTCCTTTTTAAGGGTAAGATATAAAATATCTATAGGACACTAACAGAAATATATAGGAAAAAGAATCATTCCTTAATGCCTAAATGATCAAAAAATGTGAACCAAAGAATGGTAAGTGATGAAATACCAAGGAAAATTTGCTCCAAATTAAATTTGTTCCAGTGAATTGACAAAGATAACAAAAATTAGGAACATCTGATTTTGCAGAAAATGTGTAAAGGCAGTGACACTGAGGCACTGCTGGTGGATTTGTAGATTAGTGCAATTATTTAGGAAAACACTTTGGAATCATGTTAAGAAAATGAGAGGGGAGGAGCCAAGATGGCAGAGTATAAAGACTCACATATGCTAGCTCCGAATCCACAGTCCATAAAATTCCTGTAAAAAGAACTCCCCATAAATTCTGGAGCACTGCAAGCCATGCAGAAACACAGTGGAAGAGATTTCCATTCCAGAGAGCCCTGGAAAGACATCCTCAGGGTTCCGTCATGCTCCAGACATGGAGCCTAGATCTGCGCTGCCCTGGCCACGGGACCCCAGAGGAACAGATCCGAGCAGGCTTCAGGGATGGAATCTCTGGCGGCCTCGAAGGTCCCTCCTCCCACAGGCACTACAGGTCACTGAAAGAGACTTCTGGGCTGGCCGAGAAGAGAGTGGGGTGTCTCCGTGGCTCAGGCCCCCTCAGGAGGTAGCGGCAGAGGCAGTGGCAGCCTGGAACTCCCAGAGCAGGCAGGAGTTCCATTACTGAAGGTCTCTGCATAAACCCCCTGAGGGAACTCAGCCTGGGAGGCAGCCCTGCCCCCACCCAAGCACCAGAACTTAAGCTCACATTGAATAGCAGCTGCTCCCACCACGGAAAGCCCTGAGGCTGGGAAGCAGCATTTGAATCTCACACCCCAAGCACTAGCTGGGCAGATCTAGGTGTGGGGGGGGAGAGGACTATCAGACGTCAAGTAACTGGCTGGGAAAATGCCCAGAAAAAGGAAGCAAAATAAGACCATAGAGAGCTACTTTCTTGGGGAAGAGATGTTCCTTCCTCCTTTCATTTCTGATGAGGAAGTACAATGTGTGCCATCAGGGAAAGATGTGGAGTCAGGGCCTCTCTATCCCAGACATCCAAAGTGGATGTCGGGTGGGCTCAGGCCATGGAAGAGCTCAAAAAGGATTTTGAAAAACAAGTTAGACAGGTGGATGAAAAACTGGGAAGAGAAATGAGAAAGATGCAAGAAAAGCATGAAAAACGGGTCAATACCTTGCTAAAGGAGACCCAAAAAAATGCTGAAGAAAATAACACCTTGAAAAATAGGCTAACTCAATTAGCAAAAGAGGTTCAAAAAGCCAATGAGGAGAAGAATGCTTTCAAAAGCAAAATTAGCCAAATGGAAAAAAAAGGTTCAAAAGCTCACTGAAGAAAATAGTTCTCTCAAGATTAGAATGGAACAGATGGAGTCAAATGACTTTCTGAGAAACCAAGAAATCATAAAACAAAACCAAAAGAATGCAAAAATGGAAGAGAATGTGAAATATCTCATCGAAAAAACAACTGACCTGGAAAATAGATCCAGGAGAGACAATTTAAAAATTATGGGACTACTGAAAGCCATGATCAAAAAAAGGGTCTAGACATCATCTTTCATGAAAATATCAAGGAAAACTTCCCTGAGATTCTAGAACCAGAGGGCAAAATAAGTATTGAAGGAATCCATTGATCACCGCCTGAAAGAGATCCAGAAAGAGAAACTCCTAGGAACATTGTGGCCAAATTCCAGAGTTCCCAAGTCAAGGAGAAAATATTGCAAGCAGCTAGAAAGAAAAAATTCCAGTATTGTGGAAATAAAATCAGGATAACACAAGATCTAGCAGCTTCTACATTAAGGGATTGAAGGGCATTGAATAGGATATTCCAGAAGTCAAAGGAACTAGGACTCAAACCAAGAATCACCTACCCAGCAAAACTGAGTATAAAACTTCATGGGAAAATATGGTCTTTCAATGAAACAGAGGACTTTCAAGCATTCTTGATGAAAAGACCAGAGCTGAAAAGAAAATTTGACTTTCAAACATAAGAATGAGAAGGAGCATGAAAAAGTAAACAGCAAGGAGAAGTCATAAGGGACTTACCAAAGGTGAACTGTTTACATTCCTACATGGAAAGACAATATTTGTAAATCTTAAGAAGTTTCAGTATCTGGGTAGTTGGTGGGACCACACACACACACATACACACACATATACACACACACATGCACACATGTGCACGCACACACACATACACACATGCGTGCACACATAGAGACAGAGAGCACAGAGTGAATTGAATAGAATGGGACCATATCTTAAAAGAAATTAAGATAAATGGTGAGAGAGAAATGTAGTGGGAGGAGAGAGGGTGAAATGAAATGGGGTACATTATATCTCATTCAAGAGGCAAGCAGGAGACTTTTTAGTGGAGAGAAAAAGAGGAGAGCTGAGAAAAAAACATGAAGTTTACCCTCATCACATTCAACTAAAGGAAGGAGTAAAATGTGCACTCATTTTGGTATGAAAACCTATCTTACAATACAGGAAAGTGGGGGAGAAGGAGATAAGCAGGGAGGGAGGGATAATGGAAGGGAGGGCAATGGGAGGAGGGAGCTATTTGAAGTCAACCCTCGGGGCGGGACAGGATCAAAAGGTAGAATAGAAACAATGGGGCGCAGAATAGGATGGAGGGTAATACAGTTAGTCTTACACAACACGACTGTTATTGAAGTCATTTGCAAAACTACACAGATATGGCCTATATTGAATTGCCTCCCTTCCCAAAGGGAATGGGTGGGGAGGGAGGAATGGGGAGAATTTGGAAATCAAAGTTTTAGGAACAACTGTTTAGTATTTTTGTTGCTACTAGGAAATAAGAAATACAGTTAATGGGGAATAGAAAGTCATCTGGCCCTACAGGACAAAAGAGAAGATGGGGACAAGAGAAGGGAGGGATGATAGAAGAGAGGGCAGATTGGTGATAGGGAAAATTAGAATGGTCAGGTTATTGGGGTGGGGGAGGGGATAAATGGGGAGAAAATTTGGAACCCAAAATTTTGTGAAAATGAATGTAAAAAGTTAAATAAATAAATTTATATTAAAAAAAAAAAGAAAATGACTAAAATATCTATACCTTTAACTCCAAGATTCTTCTTCTAGGCAAGTACCATGAGGAAGGCAAGGACAGAAAAGGAAGGCACATAACACACTAAGATATTTATAGTAGCTTTTTCAAGAAGGAAATAACTGGAAGTGAAATAAATCCAAGTGACTATGGAATAGCTAAAGAATTGTGAAAAATGAATGTGATAGAATATTACTGTCTTTTAAGAAATGATAGGTAAGAATATAGACAACTATAAGAAAATATACACATTGGTGCAAAGTGAATTATGGAGAACCAAAAAAACAAACATACTGTTGAGGACACGGGTGCTCAAGACCCTAAAATATTGATATGCTGAGTTTTTGACTCAAGCCTTCTTTCAGCCAAAGAAAATGAAGTAAATTAAAGATCCACCATGTTGGCCAGACTCATAAGAAATCAAACTATTGACTAGACACTTCAGGAATCTGAGCATCTTCATGGAAATGGGATGGGTCTTATTTACAGAAAGATTGTGGGAGGGATCTAAGGGTGGTCTAGCAGTCTGGAAGGAGGGATCTAGGGCAGGTCTTGAGGAGGAGTCTAAGGAGAATCTTGATGAGACTGGTGTGACCAGAGATCAGAACCAAGAGAATAGGATTTTGATGAGATCAAGGGTAAGAAGCAGCCAGAGGCAATCCAGAAATAACAGACAATGTAACGTTAGACTAGGTTAAAGGTGTTTTGATAAGATCAAGGCTGGGAAGTAGCCAGAAACATTTGGACAAAGGGATAATGAAAGGCTGGCCTCAGGCAAATTTCAGATCAAATGTGGAAAATTTCAGGAGAATTTAAGGTGGGTGGTTTGTCAGGGTCTATGAGACCAATAGGACTCAAATTCTTTTGGAGTGAGGGGAAAATGTCTTATCTTGGACGGTACCCTGTCACATATGATGATTGCAGAGAATGACAACAACAAATACACCTTGAATTATGAATGATAAAAATTGGTCTAAAAGAAAGGACAATATACTTTGTATATTATTGGTGCAGAATACTCCATCTTTTGGAAGATATCATTTATGTGATGGTTAGTTTTGCTGAGACGATTTAAAAAATTATTGCTTATTCTTTGTTGCAGGGGATGTCTTGCTAGGCAGGAGAAAGATGAAATGGGAGCTTAAGTTGATGAAAAATCAAAAGAGAGCAATTAAAATAATTAATGGTAAAATTCGACTACTATATATATGCCTTAGACTTTGAAACATATCTTCCCATTCCTTAGAGTGATTCATAGATCCTATTACTTTGTTGGTTCTATTGAAAAATTTGAGGCATGATTATTTTCTGCATTATGAACTTCAGGGTTTTGATAAGTCTTAGTTCCTTTCGGTGAAACCACTGACTCTTAAGCTTTCTTTGCACATCAATTGCCCTAGGTGGTGCAGTAGATGAAATGCTAGAGATGGATTCAGGAATGATAATAGCAGTGTTCAACTATTTGAAGGACTATCATGTTGAAGAGGGATTAGATTTCTTCTCTCCCTGGGATCAATAGGTAGACACTATTTAGAATCATGTTTATGGCTGAGGTCAAGAAATTTTACTCCCAAGTAGAGCTGACCCAGAAGTGGGATTGGGTTGCGTCAGGAAGTTGATTCTCTTTTCATTGCAGCTGGATGGCTGATTGTCAGGCATACTGTACTTGGTATTTCTTTTTCAAGTGTAGATTATGCTGCATCACAGAATTACAGTGCTAGAGTGAAAAGGACTCTCAGAGAGATCACCTATTGGAACACATGCATGGAAAACAATCCCTACTACAGTAAATCCAATACTCTTGGTTAATGACCTCTTGCCATGGTGAACCCACAATGCTCTGAGGTGGCTCATTCTATTTCTGGACAGCTATAGCTGTGAGGAAGCTTTCCCAGGCATCAAATTAAAATTTGTCTCTTTGTAACATCCACTTCCTAGTTGTCTCCCATGGGGTCAGATAGAATAAGTCTAAATTCATTGAGGTCATGTTCAACTCTTACATTCTGTGACTCAAAAGCAATAACAATAGCAACTGACTAAGAAGAGCATTTTTATTATTTTTAGATTTGTATACATTTTTTAATGTTACTATACTGAATATTCCTAATATCCTAACTATACAGAATGAAAGTATTCAAAACATAAAGACCTAGTGGAAAATATACGAACCATGTGGAAACAGGATGAATTTCACATAATTCCCATCATCCTCTCTACTATCAGAAGTGTCCTGAAGGTACCTTCAGAGAATTTACAAAAAATAAGCTTACATGCTAGCATTTTTACTCAGTTTTTCCTCAGTGACACAAAGCAGTCATAATATTCAGCTGTGCAATAGCTACAAGAAATTTAGTTAGTCCTGTAATGTAGTATGTAGGTAAATGAGAGGCCCTGGCTCCTTTGGTACACTTTCTCTTCACTGTGGGTAATGAAGAAAGGTGATAAAGAATTAAGTCTGTGACTCAGAAGATATCCATTGAAGAACAAACTGCACAGGGTCAATGCGGATGGGCTCCAGGGAGGCATCTGTGCCCTATGTCCCCAGTGGTCTCAGTATACCATGGTTATGGGAGAATCAGACCTGTCCTGGTGAAAAACAAGAGACCTGAGATTACTCAGGATATATTTCAAATTTTCTCCTGGCTGCAATGAGGACACTGGGAGAATATTTGCTGGGGAGTATAAAGGAAGGAGAAGAGAGTGATCAAAGGAAACAGAGCCCTGACAAGGAGTTATAGCTACTGAGGGAAATTCACTGGGGGTAGAAGGGGTACGGATATGAGGTGTATGTTGCTGGAAGGTCAAGTCTGGGGTATAATCAGGGTTGGAAAATCTATGGCCTTTTTAAAATTAAAAAAAGGTCTTCATTTTTTGAAATTATTAAGTATATAGTAGTTAGAGTTTTTACAGAATAATGTACATTTTAAAGTATATATAATTGATGTTTCTTGAGTGTGACCTTATTTGATGACAGCTAAATTAATAACATGAAAAGTTCTCCATCTCTGGTAGAGCCACTCCTGTGGATTGTTGATATAGATTAGAAACAGAAGTATGAATACCAAGGCTTGCAGTTTCCTTGAGGTAGGGTGAGAGAATTGCAGTCCTGTTTTCCCCTTCGGAAAACTTCCTCAGGGAAGGAGTAAGACTTTAATGAAATGTTGGATGTTGGGGATGGTGAGGTTGTGGACCAGGTGGAACTAGAAAGGAGAAAGGACAGGATGTGGGATGCAACACCCCTTTAAGGGTAGGACATAGGATCCTACATAAGGTAGGACATAGGTAGGATTATGGTCACTGTCCTAGTAATTGGGAGGTAATTCCAATTTTAGAAAGAAAAGGAAAGAGAGTAAGTACAAAGAAGAAAAGAAAGATGTTATAGGAAGAAAAAGAAAAAAAGATGGAGGGGAGGAGTAGGAATGAAGAAATAAAGGGACTATAATAGTGGTTTTTTGTCACAGCCCACTTCTTCCTTTGGTGCCCCCAGGTCAAATCCTAATCCTCCTGGTCAATCTTCCCTGGGCCATCACTTGCCCCTACTTTGATCTTGGTAAGCTTCCCCTTGTAAACATTTTCCCATTTCCTCCCAAATTGAGCATAAGTGGCCTTCTGGGTTCAATCCCACAACATCCTTAACTCCTTCCCCTGGTAAGTCTGGCTATTTTCTATATGCCAGCCAGTCTACTTGAGAAGCCCCACTTACCTGAATAATCAATTTATGAGGAAAAGCTGAATACGGGTTAAAGCCAACTTTAGTACTGGAAGAACAAGGATGATGTCCTCAATGTTGGTGAAATTCATTGAAAACAACAGTACCATAAGAAAGAGGGTAAAATATCCAGGTAGAATGTCTAGAAATGTTATTCCCAACAGTGTGAGGAGGATCAAAATGAGGCTCCAAACAAACCAGTTCATCCAATCTTCCTTGAGAGTAAATCCTGCAGAGCAGACCAATGCTTTTCACCTCTGAGACACTGGTCCAAGGTAGACTATACAGTTTCTCTTTCCTGTTCTCTCCTTTAGAATGGCTGAAACCACTTGTCTCATGTCCCACCCAGTCACAGTACGTAGCTGGCCACCACCTCTGGATTAGTTGACATACCAAATCATACAGAACCTGTTCCATCCTCAGGAACCGTCCCCTCTCCCCATCTCAAAATTTCTCAAGACATCTTTGGACCACCATACATGTGAACAAGAGAAATCCACATGCTGTTGTGAGAAACTGGGCCAAGAAACACTTGTTTTGAAAGGGAAAAAGGGATACTTTGGGTCCGGATTGTCCAGAGATTGCAGTAAGGACAGAATGAGGACTGAGAGTTGACACCGAGGATTTCAGGAGGATAGCCCTTTAATATTGTCCAATTACCCTCTCCCCTCATTCCTCCCCTAGGTCATCAGCATTACCTGGGCAGTTGTGCCATGTCCACAAACAACAAATACAAAGACCCACTTCCATTGAATAAGTCACTGCCAGGATGCCATTCAACTGCCACCAAAAGGCACTTTTCAAAATTCGTTCTGAAAAAGGACACCAAGGGTCAAGGGCATAATCACCCAGACTCTACCCCAAAGCCCTTGACTGTCAGCTCTGACTAAAGGACTCAGGACTTCCCAAAAGACTGGAAGTAGAAGTTTTCTCCAACCAATCTGTCTCATAAAAGATGACTACTGGGCAAACTCTCCAGCTGAATAGAGAAGGTAGTGAAGTGGAAGGATGTGAATCTCCTGTGATCCCATGGTCCCCAAAGACATTTAATTATCACTTCTTTGTACCCATGTTTTCTCATGGAGGGGGACATTCCAGAAGAGGTTAGAGACTATCAGCTTCAGGGATGGAAGCTGTTAGTGGGGGGATCAAGGGGCTCAGAGACAATTCCTTAGCTCCAATCACAGAACATTTAGGAAAAAGGAACTCAGACTTTGAAACATATTGTATTACTGTAACTTTCCTGTCTCTGTTGCCTTATGAGAAAAGCACCCTAGAAAACTCCAAAAGTTGTTTATTATAGGGATTATTGGTGCTATTATAGGGTCTAATAGGTGGGGAAGAGTGGAGGCCTCAAGTGTTCAAATCCCTCTAACTTCCCTGCTCAAAATGTTCAAGAAGAATTCCTTGCCCTAACTTTTCATCGTACTTACCTCTGTAGATGAGTAAGAAAGATATAGAAAATAAATAGGAAATTGTCCACAAGCCAACGATGCTTCTCATCATACTTCCCACCTGTGGATCCATTGGAAATGTCTCTTCCTCACCAGTAATACATCATGCCAATTCAGGAGAATCTGACCTGCATACTCTATCCTGTCAGAGGAAAAAGCATTGTTCTTTGGGAATCTCCTTCTCAAGTTGAAAGTCTGTTATAGGAACATCCTTCCTGAGGAGAGGGGCATCCTTGGCCCTACTCAGTGCAGAAGATGTAGATATGACTGAGCATAGGAAGAGCAGTGGTCTTTGCCATACATTCCAGGCTTCCCAACCACTAGACTCATCCTTGGTTCTCTCTGGCCCCTGCTTGCACCCATTCCTCACTCATAGATGTCTCCCTTCAAGCGCCAGAAATTGTCTACTAATTTCAGAACAGCGCATATAACACTTGCAAGATATCTTCAAAATATATAATGTTTATTATGAGAGTGTTTAATGAGAAGTATATAATGTAAAGTATATATAATGATATACTATATTATATGTAACAATAAGTATTTATGAGAAGTATATCATGAGAATAAACATTATAATGAAAGGTGGACCTATTCTAATGAGGTACTAGGGGAATGTGATTATAGATAGTCACATGATTGATAGATAGATGATAAATAGATAGATAGATAGATAGATAGTTCCTCAGACACCATAAACTCCTTGTACCTTAACTTGTTCATTCCACTGACCAGTTTCCCCTACCCAATTTAAGCTATCTACAAAAAAGATCATGCCCATGATCTTGTCGCTTCCACAGATGTACCACTTCTGTGCTTATGAGCTTTGAATCTCCTTTATCTAATTATAATTTATTATCATTTCATCTTTTCTTCCACCTTGCACCCACTAACCTTGTTATTCATCCACATCATGACCTCCAGTCTCTCAGTCCCTCAGTTCTCTCCCAGGCAATCACCCCTCTACTAGCTGTACTCCCCTCCTTTCCCCATCTTGACTTCTTGGTGAATTAAGTCTACACTGTCCTCTTCTCCTGAGTACCTTACCACTTCATCCTCTTATAAAACTTTGCTCTTCCAAACTTCAGTCTTAGATCACTCCCACGTTTTACTTCTTTGTCTGCTACACACTATTGCTGAATGAAGCTGGGGAAAATGATGGAAATATGCTGAATAGGTTCATTACAAATTTACATTATACAACCTCAACTGAATCTCAAGCAACACAATCCTTTTGTAACTCCCATATTAACTCTCTATCCTATTCTCCACAATGGTTCTTCCAAACTGTTTTATCCTTCTTCTAACCTTCCATGGCACCTCCTCCCCGACCTTGACTAATAGTTTACTGATAGTATTTGAGGTCATTCATGGATAGCTTCCTTTTCACTATTGCTCCTTATCTCCCAACACTCAGATGCCTTCCACTCTATCTCTATCTTTTTCCTTTCAAAGGAAAACTTCTGTATATGCACAAGTGATCAAATTCTAGTCCAGCAGATTGCTCCTTTCCTTCATTCTCACTCTCATTTATCTTCAAACTCACTCTCTCTACTGGATCCTTCCTTATTGTCTACCAATGCCCTCCTCAGAAAACTCTCACTTTAATCATCCATCCTGGTTGTCTCTTCTCTTCTTTTGTGGCCAAAATTCTAAGGAACATGGGGGCCATTTCATAGCATCCTGGCCAATGTATTGCCACTAGACTCCATTTATTCTGGAGAAGAGATTGAGGCAGATGACTTTGAATAGCCCTGCCTCATTTAAGTCCAATTCACTTGTAAGTCAAGACATCAGTCTCTTGGTGACACTGGTCCTCTTTGAGAATGAAGGCAGAACAACAGTCTGTTAGTAGTAGTACCCTCCCCACTGGGGACACAGTTGAGCTGTTTCATTTGAGCAATGCTGCTATTTCCTCCCTCTTCATCCTTCATGTCTTCTTCCCGCTCCTGTGTTCTCCTGTTCTCCCTCTGTCCATGTGGAGAGTCATATCCTTACATACGGTTTTCATTGCTTAAACTTTGCAAGATGTGTAGGGGTTGGATTATTTTCTTCTTCCCTGTTTATTCATTCTATTAAAAAAAAAACTGGAACCATTAACTCTTTGGTCTCTTGTGGTTTTCATTTCAGATTTTTTGAAATACAGCTCTGATAAACCAGGCTTTGATAAAACCCATTGGTATTCAAATAGAGCTACTTGATTATACCTTTAAACTCAAATCACTTTGTCTCTTTATTGTCTTGATTGTCTGCCTCAGTTCCTTTAACTGTAAAATGGGGGTAATCACAGCACTTACTTTATAGGACTGTTCTGAGAACTGTGTGTGACTGTCCTTGAAACTGCTAATTTGCTACTGTACTGATTATTCCTGAGGCCTAGTTAATGGCTTCAGCTCTAGGGCTCCTTTCACAGACTCATCTCCTTTATTCATCTGAACTTTCAGGAACTTGACTGTACCCCTCTCCTTCCACTGTTTCAGTCCCTCATTCCCTGAGTCACCTTAATCCCTTTGGTCCTGAAGAGCCTTCAACTCTAGAATTCCTTTAGCCCAATTTTGATCCAGATACTTCTTGTCCATTCAGGAGCCTGAAGAATTACAGTTTCTAACAGTGACCTGGTCAGAGTTCATATTTTGTATGCATTAGGAAGTGTCTGATATTGTGTGGCCTCGGGTCTCACAAAGACAAGAGTTTAGTAGCTGATCCATTCTCTCCAATAATAATAGTGATAAACTTTTAGTCCCACAATCTAAAAATTGCAAAACATTTTACAGAAATCATATCAAATAAATCTCATAAGAATTCTGACGAACATGTACTATGAGTTTTACTATCCCCATTTGAAAGATGAGGAAACGGAGTATCAAAGAGTTTAAGGGATTTTTCCAAAGCCTCAGGGGAATATAAGCCCAGGTCTGTTTGATTCCAACTCTCTATCCACTATCTCATGTGTGCTCTATTCACCAGTATTTTTCCTCCACCACAAATTCACACAAATACTTCCCCATCCCCCAGCAGACCTCAGGGATCTCCCCAGAAGTCCTCCCACAAGCCATGACTGTCCGGGGCTTCACGGTCCCCGGTCGACCCTCCCGGTGAGTAGTAACCCCTCGCTCTGCTTCTCGCAGCTTCAGACGTCTCTGGGCCCGACCCCGGGGGCAGGAGCACGGGTGGAAACCAAGCACGAGCCAGAGTGGTAGAGCAATGCAGATGTTTATTCAGCAGTTCACATCAGCCCAGTCCCCCCGAGCAACCCAGGGCGTTGCCTTTTATTCCTTATCCCTTCCGGTTCTTGCTATCTGGCCCCTGATTGGAGAGCTCAGCCTGCTGTCGCCCCAGCCCCCTCCCCTTAGCTGGTTGTGTCCTGTGGCAATAGGGCAGGAGTCTCTCTGGACCTTCCCTCCCCACTCGGACCATCTGCTTGGTCCTATCACAGGTGGCCAGGTGTGTTTTACTCTTACTGGGGCTTCCTCAGCACCTCCCAGAGGGCGGTATCGTGCCTTGTACACGAGCCTTTCCTGCACCCTTAGCCCGGAAGTCACGGGTGAGGCGCGTGATTGCCGGGGGGAGGGACGGGTATAGACTCCTGCTGTTACCTCTCTGCCCAGGAGGTTCAGGGACGGCCCCTGACAACTCCCCCTTTTTGTTTTATAAATGGTAAGTGAGAGAATAGGTCATGTAGCCTGTCTCCATGCCTGGTACCGAAAGTGGGCAGGGCCCCTGTCTTAGGCTATGTGGGTGGCTCCCACCTCCAGCATTTCTGGTAGGTGGACCCACAATAATCCCGTCATTGGGTACCTCTGCAGCCAACGGGTCTCCAGGTCATGGAGCCACAATATTCCTGTAGAAAGCTTATTATTGATTATAGTGGGGCATAGGGATGCTTTTGGGGCTGAGGCGAGAGCTAGCGTCTCTCCAAAGCTGTGATCCATACTTGTGGATTAGAGTGATTTGTCAGGGAGCGGAGAGCCCACGCGGTATATTGCCGCTGTTGCGTCTGCCTCTGCCGAACCTGGCGTAGGCAGAGCAGGAAACCCATGGCAAGGAGAAGGAATAAAGAGGCGGAGCCCACATAGCCTTTCACCCATGTAGATAGAGTAGAAAAGATAGAGCTAAAGGTAGTGGTAACAGCGGGATCAATTCGGGTGGCATTAATATTGGCAACCTGGTGCCGGAGGGTGTGGAGGGTGCTCACAAATCTGCGATAGTTTGTGGGACAAATTGGCAGCATGGGAGAGGTTTTGTTTGAATAAACACTCTCCCTACTATCTTTGGTCCTATACATGCTTGTACAGAACAATTCTGGCATGTAAAATTGAAAATTCCTGTCATGTTCTGATATGTCTCTAGTTTAGATCTGTAGTCTCTGTCCCATAGAAATATATGTGTGTTCCCTAGACATACTTCACCCATTAAAGTAATGTTGTTAGCTTTCTTTGGTGATGCTGCAGCAGGCATTCCCTGCACTGTTTGTCCTCTCATAGCTAGAATAACTTTGTCTAGTCCCTGAACAGGTCTCTCAACCTCAGGAGACCCTTTATAATTGATGTACATTTGTCTAGGAAAGTTTGCTGCATATTTTTCCTCAAGTAAGTATGTAAGATTGTGACATGAATATAACATTTCTGTGTAGTTTCCCATAATCAATTCTTTCTCCTGACAGGTATGTTGTGACCGTTCTCAAATGGTAAAAACCTCTTATACAGATGCCAAAGGGTTACATTTCTCTTCTTTTGTAAGTTACAAAATGGCCTAAATTTCATCCCACAAACAAGTCCCACAAAGTCCTTGTCTGACCAAACTACTATTGTCCCATTTATCCTCCAGGTGAATAGATTATAAGCGTGTAATGTATCTTTCTCATCCCATGTCTCTTGTCCATCCACAATAGTGGCACACCAGGGATACCCCTCTGTTCCATTCACCTGTGTGTATTTAAAACCAAACCCATTCCAATTCCCAGAAATACCCTTCTATAGACAAAGTGGGAAACCTGTGACTAGTCCTGAAAAGTTAGTGTCTCTAAAAGAGTCCCATTATTATCATAGTCTAGTCTATCATCTTTAAACATGTGAGAAATATTGCCTTGGATGATAAACTTAGGCATTGTCTCACTCCATGACATCACCCTTAACCATGGTGGATTCCTGATGAACGCCCATCTCTGTTGTTCCTTCGGTGCTGGATCGATGGACGCAGTGTTCTTTGAGTGTCATAATAAGTACAAGAAAAATGAAATGAGTCATTGTGATCTAGTTGATTAAGTTTCTCCAAAAGTTTTTTCATCCGCCGCTGACAGCACCTCCTCACTCCCATCCTTTTCACTGGAACCCAAACTTCTTTATTATCATCTGTTGAAACACAAACATACCCTTTTCCCCACGTTAACACTGTATGAGGACCAAATCAATTTTTATTCTCATCGTGCCACATTACTTTACTGGCTGCTTTCAGGGCACTTGTTATTGCTGATTCATTCTTTGCAGACTCCTTATTAGGAGATGTTAAGAATTTCATAGCAGCCAATAAGCCATCATTATAGAATTTTAAATAATTTAGAATATAAACAGCCAAACAGCCAATTGTGAATTTATCAACTCCTGGTCCAACTCCTCCTTTTTCTTTTTGCAAGTAAGTGTCCAGGGATCGATTTGCTCGTTCCACTATAGCTTGGCCAGTGGGATTATGGGGGATTCCAGTGACATGTAAAATGGAAAATTCCACCATGAACTGTTCAATGGCTTTACTGATATAAGCTGGACCATTGTTTGGTTTAATGCTTTTTGGTACTGCATGATTTAGAATGTGACCGAGTGTGTGTGATATAAAATATTGTTGTTTTGGCCCTTATTGCTAGTTGAACTTCCATAGTTATCTGTTTAATACTATCTGCCCTATCAGGAATATAGGCTGACTCTACTCTAGGTATCAATGGTACTGTATACTTTCTGTCTGTGATGATATTGCAAGGTTCTTTCACATATAATAATGCTTGTAATACTTCATATAATTCATTTTGTTGTGTAGAAGTAAATGTTGTTTTAAATTTATGCATCTCCTTTTTAGATGGAATATACATAGATGCCCTAAAATTTTTTTGTTGCATCTGTAAAAACATTAACTCCCTCTACCAGTGAGGAAGAGCATTTGTTGGCCCAAGATCATGGCCACGTGGCAAATTGCCACCCAGAAGGAATTGGGAACCCGTGTTGTAAATTCTGATTAATCAATATCTGCCATTCCACAAACTCTTGTATGCAGTTCTCTATTTGTTGACTTGTATACATAGTATATATTGTGTGAGGTTTCTGTCCTATTAACATCCTTACTCTCTTCACTGCCTTATGTATGATTTGGGCTACCAGCACAGCAATAAAGCACACAAGCTCTGTTCTTTAGCTGAGCCAAATGTACACACTCAATAATCCCTTGTTTTTGATGTAAAACTCCAGTGGGTATTTTTTCAGTGAATAAAATTGTTACTTTCAAGTCCTGTGATTCTAATATCCTGCTAATAGTACACCCCATAATCTTTTTCTGCACTAATTTCAAACATTCCAGTGCTTCATCTGTCCATTCTCTGCATGAGTTTAATTGAGAAGGACCTTTCAATAAATCATATAATGGTTTCATTTGATCAGTTGTAACTCCCAACTGTGGCCTACACCACTGAATTACCCCTATCAATTTCTGAAAGTCATTTAAAGTTGTAACCTTTGTAGAATCTATGATAGGTGACTTCAAACTTAAGCCTTACCACCTTACATCATTGTTTCACAGGGTAGTTTCTCCTTCTCTGATTACATTTACTCTGAAAAAGAAAACCTTTTAGAAATTAAGTTGTTAATAAGTTCAAATACTAAATTTAACTTTTGCTTAAGCCAAGGAATGACTACAAGTTCAGATTAAAAGAGCAAGATCTTTTCTGCTTCATAGACCATTACATATTAATTTACCAATACATTGTCTTGAAAATGAAAATTTAAAACCGTTTAAAATTTGTCCTGTTGTTAACAGTCACTAAACTTTTACAAAATTTAGTTGAAAACCTTCAAAATAATAGTTCTCTTCTCTTGATCTAATCTGGAATGATAAAAGTTACAATTCACTGTAGACCCAGCTGAATGATAGTTGGGACTGCAGGGCAAAAATCTTAATGGTTCCATCCTTTACTCAAGTAAATTTTACTTCTGTGTCCACTCCTTAAGAACTTCTTTGAATGAGAGAGTTTTTGAATTCCTCAGCTGAAGGGAGGGAGACTTCTGGACAACTGCCCAGTGGCGCCAAGTCTATTCCATTCTGCTGGAGAGTTTCAAAAGCTTTATCTCTGCTGAGGTGTCCCTTTAAGATTTATGCATATTTCCAATTTGCCTAGTGCCAAATAATATGACAAATCCTGATCTGTTTTAAACATCCAATTAGGAGTGACACGTTTCACTTAAAATGTGAACAGAATAACTACCTTTTGGTTACTTCTCATTGTACAAAATACTTTTCTTTTAGGTGAGATTTAGGCGAAAATGCTGATCAGCCTGCACCAGATCTCGTCTCGTCTCTCTCTCCACCCTCACAATTTGGCCAGGATTGGAGGGAAGAGGGTAAGGCGAGAGAGTTTAACCAAAAACTTTCAAATAATACCCAAAACTTTTATGCTTTCCTTAAACTTCATATCCATGTTGTTTTCCTAATGGGCTTTGATTAAAGCCCCCTTTAAAACTGCACAGACACTATGTCCCTGCATTTCCCATCCAAGACTACACCTTGCAATCACATAAACTAAATAATATAAGATTAGTTCCTCTCTTTCTCTCTCCCACACTTCTCCCCGATGCTGCAGTCATCAGAGAGAAGGGAGGAGGGGGAGGGAAAGAGATAACATTCCAAGGTCCAGCTATCATGGAGCTGACCGTAATAACTCACAAACACACGCACACAGAACATGTAAAGACAGAACACATACACAGACAATAAAAGAATCCAAAAAACTGAGAAAAATTGTCAGAAATCCTCTGTACACATTATAACTCTGGCTTAATTTCTATCACTGTGTTCAGGCTGCTGAATTCGCCACTGTGCCACAAATCCTGGGCAAATTTTTTGCTGTGCCACAAAACCAGGCCCTGGGCCAACTCTGGATGTATTTCCTGGTTGAATTTCTGACTGCACCAGCTCCCTCTTTCCTCTCTGTCCTATCTGGTCATGATTGTCTCCTGAGCTCCCAGACCGCCAAGATTGTATGACTGTCTGTACATTATGCACCCTTTGAGGCTGTCCGCCCTGTTCTGGCTGAACAAGCACAGGGAATAGGTTGGCCCCTTCCCAATCTACCTCCTCTCTATTTTCCTGCTGCTCTGGGACTTCCTCTTTTTGTTTGTCCTGTGATTTCTTTTGGGGTCCCTCTCCTCTCTGCGGGCGAGGTTTTGTTCCTTGTCTTTTCCCGTGTCCTGCTCCCTCCTCCCGGATTCCTTCCTGACTCTGTCTTTTCGCCTCTTGAACTACACTACCCAGACTTCTCCATGGATACATAACAAAGTCCTGGGGATTGAGGAAGTAGGGGTCCTCTTTTTGGTATGAAGCCATCTGCTGCCCTATTAATCGGCAACGGGTCGGATCAATTCCTGTATGCTCTACCCATGGACTGATGGTTATTATTTTCTCGACCCAATCTTGGCAAATTCTTATGTGTATTTTTATCCCATTCTGCTTGCAGAGTTCGTACACTTGGCAAGCGAGAATTCCTTTGTCCTCTGGCTTAATCTCTCCTACGGACTGTGTTTGTCCCATATTTAATTTCTGCCTTCGGGGAGCCTCGGGTAAATCTTTAACTTTTGCTCTGCTCAGGCAATCCCCGGGTGCTTGGCTCTTCTATCCCCCGCCCGCGAGGGATAGGCGAGTTACTCACCTCACCACGTCCGTCACAGTCCCTGTTGGAGGCGCCAGTTGTCCGGGGCTTCACGGTCCCCGGTCGACCCTCCCGGTGAGTAGTAACCCCTCGCTCTGCTTCTCGCAGCTTCAGACGTCTCTGGGCCCGACCCCGGGGGCAGGAGCACGGGTGGAAACCAAGCACGAGCCAGAGTGGTAGAGCAATGCAGATGTTTATTCAGCAGTTCACATCAGCCCAGTCCCCCCGAGCAACCCAGGGCGTTGCCTTTTATTCCTTATCCCTTCCGGTTCTTGCTATCTGGCCCCTGATTGGAGAGCTCAGCCTGCTGTCGCCCCAGCCCCCTCCCCTTAGCTGGTTGTGTCCTGTGGCAATAGGGCAGGAGTCTCTCTGGACCTTCCCTCCCCACTCGGACCATCTGCTTGGTCCTATCACAGGTGGCCAGGTGTGTTTTACTCTTACTGGGGCTTCCTCAGCACCTCCCAGAGGGCGGTATCGTGCCTTGTACACGAGCCTTTCCTGCACCCTTAGCCCGGAAGTCACGGGTGAGGCGCGTGATTGCCGGGGGGAGGGACGGGTATAGACTCCTGCTGTTACCTCTCTGCCCAGGAGGTTCAGGGACGGCCCCTGACACATGACCTTCTCTCATCCATTTCCTCTGAAAAAGTATTGGGGTTGGAGGGTGGTGAGGCGAGTGAGTGAGAAATTTTACTATTGTGGAGTAACAAAGAGGGATGGGACCTTGGAGATGATCAAGTCCAATATTCTCCCCACACAACCACTACATCCCACTCTACATTCATCCAGTCTGCATATTTTAGCACAGAAGAAAAAACCAAAAGACAGAAGGAGACTTAGGGAAGGTCACACATATTATTTACCACATTGCCTACCTTGCACATAGGGGAAGTCTCCTGGAGTGGGTGCTGACACCATGTTCTACCTAAAGTAAAAGGAAAAATAAAATGCAGAAGGCAACAGCAGTAACTTTCAAAGGTTAGAAGCCCACTGGTTAAGTGTGGGTCAGGTGACAGGTTTTGGTGACAGTTACCAAGTAGGTGGAACTCTAGAACACTATCTGGACCCAGAGAGGAGAAAGCCATCTTCAAGTGGAAACTGGAGTGTTAGCAGCCCTTCTGTAAAACAGAGGATGAGTTGGAAGCAAAGGCTATTGTGAAGTTAAAGTGAGGCTCAGGAAAGAGTAGAGTGGTGGTACAAGGCGGTATGAGGGAAAGTCCCAGAGAGGGTCTTGGATGGGCGGTCTCTGGTGCCATGGGTTATTCTCCTAGTAGCTGAATTTACAGTGACTCTGTTTCCTATTTTTGTTCTTTAATAAAATAACCCTTGGCATGTTACTGGCCTGAGGGAGTAAGCATCATGGAGACCAGGTCATGTGTGGGTGGAGACAGTGACAAAATGAGCTGCTCTTGCAAACCCACAAGGTGACTCTTAGAATTCCGGAGTTGAAGGAATAAAGGTACATGAGTACTTACTATGTGCCAGACACTGTACTAAGTGCTTTACAAATATTATCTCTTTTGATCCCCACATCAACTGTGGAAGATAGATGATATTATTATTATCCCCATGTTATACTTGGTAACTTGTCCAAGGTCCCATAGCTAGTAACTATCTGAAGCTGGATTTCAACTCATGTGTTCCTGACTTCACTCCCAGTATTCTATTCATGGCACCACCTGTTTGTCTGTAGAAACAGCTGCCCCTCTGGAGAGCCAACTGGTGTAAACGATGCTGTGAATTGAACACGAGTTTCAAGGGGGGGCGCATTACAAAAGTAGAATGACTTGGTTGGCAATAACCAGGGACATCTTATGATCTTCTCTGGCAAGGGAAAATCCCACTGAATCACAGGGACCTGAATTCACAAAGAAATTTCTGGAACGTGTGGTCTGCATTGAAGGACTCAATATTTGGTGTGATGGAGCAGTCATCATTGTGGTCCTTCTGTTGGTAACAGAGGCACAGAGATGTTTCAAAAAGGATTGGCCACTGAACCAGAAAGAGCAACCCATTCAATAGACTTTAAAAGGAGAGATAACTCTCACTGCTGCTCCCTTATTCATCTCTTTTGAACTTGTAGCTTAGAACTCTCTCTTTCTGGGAATTGCCATGAAAGGGTGAGAAAGGCATCTCCTAAATCTTGCCACCTGGGCAGCAATGATAAATGTCCTCATATGACATTAGTTGCCCAGTTCTGTATGAGACTGGTTCTTGGGTTCCTTCTACTTCATTTTTCTATGCCTGAGCAAAACTGACCAATAATGGTCCTGAGATGGACCTTTAGGACACCCTAGGGCCTTTAGTTGGATGTGACTGGCGGCAGAAAGAATTTTCTACAGCTACATCTGATTCACAGAAGATTACCAGTGATAGAAGGATGAGGACAACCTTGGCAGACTTAGCAGAAGACATAGGCTTTGAGGGAATTATTTGGACAGTGCAGTCAAGGAGAAAGTGAAACAGCTTATCTAAATATTGAGCTTTTGACAGAATATCATTGGAATTATGGGTTACTTTTAATGTTTTAAGTCTTTGTTAATGCACATTTCTGACACTTGTTTTTTAAGCGTTTCATTTGTGTGGAAGAAACAAATAGCACTCCCATACTGACCCATATTTTATACTAATTTCCTCCATACTTCCTTTTGGGGAGACCCTAGACATCAGTGAAACTGAAGCTTTCAATGTTTTCCTTTGAGATCTCGGGGAGTTGGGGAGTAAAGTCAATAGTCAAGAAGAAAGAACCTGATATACATTTATAGGGACAGGTTTCAACTCATCCTGTAAGCCCAGAGCTGAGGACCTCCCCAGGTTCCTGGCCCAACACTTGGTCTGATTACCATGTAGGGATAGAGATGCTCTCTTTCACTAAAAAGCTCTGGCCCTGAGCTCTTGAGCAGACTGAATTCATTCCCAGCAGAACCTGGCCCCTAAATAGAGGGGTCAGACTCTTTCTTGAACTTGCCGACTGAACATAATTGTTTGGTGACTTGATTACTCCACATTCTGTAAGCTGAAGTTGACATTTTCCCATCAAAATCACTGTCTCCTCCTAACTTCCCTTGTCCATGTGTGTGAAAATATCTGGTCTTCTTTGATTCTTTTCCTTTTCCGCACTTCCCAAAGCCAACATCAGATTTCCCTTATTTCCACCTCTGATGTTTCTCATTTGTCTTCCAACATTTGTCTCCTGCTGTCTTCATCTTAGTATAGGCCTTACATCCATCTTTCACATCACTTCATAGTTCTGATCCCTTCACTTACTATGAATATTTAATGAATGAAAATCTAAGGAGTGATGGGAATGTTCATTTGTCTCAGTGGCCCTCAGGTATCTATGGTGTTTGATGCTATAGTTGGGGGAAATGACTGATCCTTGGGAAAGTATTCATCAGAGGTGCTGCAGAGGATATCATTGGGTCAAATGACTGGGAGTTAGGAGGCAGTGAATGATATTATCTTTTACCATCCCTGCCCACATTGCCTGATCGACTAACAGGGGATTCCCTGCCTCAACTGTCTATCATACTTCCCTCTTACATTTATTATGAAATAATGAAAAAAGTCAAATATCAAATATCAAATACCAAATGCCAGTTGCACTCCTCCTCATCCTCACCTGGAACACAGGAAACCAATCTGTGACTATATGACTTGCACACCTCATCCTTGCACAGGACTAGGTATTCCACAAATGATTGTAGGAATCTCCTCTCCAAGCAAAAGAAAGTACCCTCTAGGGGCACCTCCAGAGTGCAGTGACATCCTTGGTGTAGAGAGTATAGAGACCTACCTGAGCATAGAGAGAACAGGGCTGTAGGCACATACTTTGGTCCTCCCAATCACTTGACTCAATCCTGGATGCCACTGGCCCCTACTGTTCCTTGTTCTGTTATTTCCTAAATGCATTTTTCACTTATATCAGCCTCTCCCAAATGTTAAAAGCTATTTTTCAATCATAGGCCAGTCTGTTTGCTGACAATGGTGGTAGACTTTACAGCGGGTGCGGAAGGAAGGATATATAATTGTGTTGGGTATAGTAAGGGGATATTTTATATATCTTGGTGATGGGAGATGCTTCATTCTCTTCAGGGAATGTGTTGGGGGTAAAAACCTTAATTGATTGTGATTGCCTTTTTCTGTAGATAGAGGAAGGATATGACACCCAGTTAGCTAAATCATGCAATACCAATAAAGGCCAGTGGCCATCAGGAAATGCCCTTAATGTCTGAGAAGGAGCTTGTGGTGAGAGAATGAACACCACCTTATTTGTCTAAGGTAGAGGGGTGAGGTATGGAAGAGGATTCCAAATCTTCTCAGGGGCCATCCTAATGAGACAAATGATGCTTGCATAGATGACCAAGAAAGGACAATTTCTCCATGCCAAGAGAGAATCAGAAGAGGCCAAGCTAGAGCTAGATGTTGCACATTTCCCTGTCTGGAATACAGTATGTTTCTTTCTTTGTGCTTATGCCTAATGACCTTTATTGGGTCTGCACATTATAAATGATCTACATATTATAAAACTATTTCCTGGGTCTGGAAAACATAAAACTGTGCACTCACCTTTTCCTTCTCAACAATCAGTAGAGAAAAACCCCAAATACTGATGATCTGAAGGTGAGGTGACAGCTGGGAAAAGGAAAAAAGTGACAATGGTAGAATGAGGAACTCAGTCCCAATAGCAATGACAGTCAAAAGGGAAAGGTAACTAAGCATAGAGGTGCAGCAGATCTCCCCTTTCTGCCCTCCACTTGCTATCCTTGCTTTCTCATCTTCCTATCCCATTCTCTCTTTCTTTTGTGGCCTTGAATTTATCCCCCATGTTATTCTTGAAGTACTCTAAATAACTTCAGGCTTATTGTTTTATGCAATGCTAGTCTGTGATTTAATTAAAATCCACATTAAACCTCAGGATTGCTGTTAAGAGTATCATTATCAGCCAGCCTACATGTCTGTTTCTTGTCGATGAGGCTATTGTAATAAACTTTATCAAATATCTTAAAGAAATCAGAGTGATACTGTGTACAGGTCCTCATTTTCTAAACTGTGTTCTGTGCACCTTGGCTATCCATACCTCATGAGGAGGGAGAAGTTCAATGAAATAATCTTGATATCCAGTTTCTTTCCTTTAGAGATAGGTACGTGGCATAGTGAATAGAATACGGTACCTGGATTCAGGAAGATTTGAGTTCAAATCTGCCCTCAGACACTTACTAACTGTATAACCCTGTGTAAGTCAAACCTGTTTGCCTCAATTTCCTCAATTGTAAAATTGGGATAATAGCAGCACCTACCTCTACCTCACAGGGTTGTTGTGTGTGGATCAAATGAGATAACATTTGTATAATACAGTTCCTGGCACAGAGTATGCCTCATATAAATGCTTATTCCCTTCCCCTAAAATATAAACTTGATGTATATCCCAAACAATTTATTACATGCAGGTATTTTTTTCCATTTCAAAATAAACTCTACATAATATATTTTGCTGACAAATTTCCTGGCCTTCCTTATTTCCTGCTGTATTCCACAAAACCCCTGGCCTCTCCACCCCACAGGACCAGAAATTGCAGATCCTATTTATATATTCCAAAGTTCAGTGTTCCCTGACTGAAGTGGTTCAGGAAGTATCAATCTTTGACACTATCCTTGATCTAGGTGTCTAATAGTCATGTTCTGGACTGTGTGTGATGGACTGATAAGGCTTGGCTAGGCCTGGAGATGAGATACCACAGTTGTTTTATATCAGAGATGTGATTACATTTGTATATTGAACCTGTGTTCTGGCCCCTTCAGGTGGACCCCAAGATCAGGCCACTTCCCATGACACATGTGCTCTGGTGCCTTGCTAAAAAGCATCCACATCCAGAGTCTCTCAGTGGATCCCTTAGTCCCGATGATGCTAGGGAATTGGGGGAATTTTTCTGTTTGTGGGAAAATATCCCCCAAGACATCTGTGGCATGGGCTATACTGAAGTCAATCATTCAGTGTTTCTTAAGTATCATATTATGTGCTAGGCAATAGGGATGGTGCTGGGAAAATAGAAAGATAAAAGTGAAATCATCCTTGCCTCTGTATCACCAGTTTAATATTCACACACCTACTGTAGTCATGCGCATCCTCACACAATGTTGAATGCTGAAAGACAACAGACTCTCCACATGGAAGACAGGAACAAAATATTTATTCAAAGACCAATCCATCATAGTAACAAAAATCTATATCCAATAACAGTGCAGAGAACAACACCATCCCCCAGGCTTCCCCCTGCTAGGCTTCCCACGAAGCAGCTCCATTAAACAAATCGCAAGCAGGCCCCCTTTAACAACATCACAACGAGCTTTCACTTGCACTAGCCAGCTCCCAGCTTGCCTGATTCCTTCTTAACTTTGACTAGACTTTGATCGACTTTCTCTCAGCTCTACTGTAGCTGAGCCTCTTCCTGTTCCACCCATTCATCAAACTTCCCCTACCCCAGGCTCCATGTGACTCAGAGTCATGTGACTCAGGCTTCCATGTGACCCAGGCAGGTCAATGAATGGGAAAAATTTTCCCATTTAAATTACTATTAGAGCCTTCAACGATCATATAAGCTACCTGAAGGAGACGTGTTTATATATGTATCTTTCTCAGCTTGTGGGAGCCTGTGGATGGTCTAGGAGCAAACACACCAATCAGTTTGTCCAGCATCCAGTGCTTGGGGGCAACTATATATTTCAGTTGTTTCTTGGGTTCATGAGCCATAGCTGCAATGAGCTGGGAAAAGGGGAGATTTATCTTCTTTCTACCCTAAAGGTAATTGTCACTAATACCCAGGGACTCCTATTATACTCCAAGGAAATAATTTGAAAGTCCTGAAAAATCAGCATTCAGAACTAACCTTTTCTGCCTTCTTAGGTCAGGCAATGGCCCATCTATTTGTCCACCACACAAGGCTTCCAGCTAAGAACTCCGGAGACCATGGTGCCATGGTGGTATAATCGCAGTTTGAGTACACCCTCCAAGAACTGGTTTCACAAGGGTATTCTAGGCAACAAAAGAGTGGTTCCAGATGGAATTGTGAGAACATTGGGATGGAAAAAACTGACAAAAGGAGGAAATAAAGAGAAAGGACTGGGAAAGTTGACAGAGAATGAGTGAACGTAGGGTAACAGGAAGGAAAGAAAATGGGAAGGGAAGAAAACAACCTATGCAGACTCAAAGCTATGTGAGCCTTCCCTCACTGAATCCACCTCCTTACAACTAGGATCTGGAAACAAACATAAACATGCTCTTCCCTCAGGCCAGTGAGGACCTCTCAAGGTATAAATGAAAGAACTCCAAAACTAAGAAGGACACAGGGAATATTAGATAAAGACCTTACCCTTCCGAAGCAAAAAGGTACTGAGATGGAGGCAAGAAGCTGCAGTTCCTTGTGTGGGTCTGTTCTCAGAGACCAAAAGCTATCATCTCTGTATACTTGTGTCTTCCCTATCTGTAATGTACAGAAAGGAGAGGAAGGGTGAGTGTGTGAGGATAGGGATGGGCTGGAGCTTCAGTGCCAGAGATGTGAAAAAAACCGAGAGGTTGGAAGCTGAAGATAAGCGGGAAGACATGAGAAAGTGAAGGAGCTCAACCCTCTGAGGACAAGCAGAAATTGCCTGCAATAATTGGTGAAACTCTCCTCCCTGTAACTTTCTTATATGTCATTTTTACCTCTTGAACTGTGACATGAAATCTTCTTACCAACCCCAGGGAGACTTGTTCCTGGCAAATCCAAACCTAGACCTCTGCGCCATCCCCAGTAGGGAACCTTCCTATTGCTCTGGTCCCTGACACTGCCACTCTCCAGTCTGACTGTCCCCGCCTTTCTTCCTAGTTCTCCCTTTTCTCCCCAGATGCGCATTGTCCTCTTCAGGGTTTCTAGGTCCTTTACACTTCAATAGCCAGAGGGGACCAGACTGAATGTACTGTGAGAGCTAAAGCAAAGAATCGTAACATGAGGCACCCTTGGAGGTCAGTGGACAAATTTCAAGAGGTCTATGAACTTGGATAGGAAAAATATACATGTATATTTTCACCTACCTCCAACTAAAATTCAACATTGCCTTCAATTATTAATGTAGGCAACCAAACTTAAGAGAACTATAGGCTTCAGACTGCCAGATAGACCCAGAACACAAGAAACATTAAAATTTCCCCAGCTAAAGGGATAGGTATGCTCTCATGGAATGAACCCGGTCTCCACCTTAACATTGTCAATCCCTTCAGCACTGACAGCGTCAGGAAATTCCACAATGCCATAGGCCCCCTGGTCCTCATTGCTTCAAATCGCCTCAGTGCCTTCAGTTCCTAGTCTCACAAGATCATGGATTTAGAGAAGGAAAGTTATTCCCTCTATCTTTTACTTCACAGTTTCCTAAGCCCCACAGCAACCTAAGACATAATTTTCATCTGCTTCTCAAGTCAATTTTTCAATCAAAGAACAACTATTAAGTGCAGGGTGCTATGCAGGTACTGAGGATACAAAGACAAAAATGAAATTATCCTTCCCTTCAAGAAGCTTATCCTCTACTGAGGGAAGCAACATGTTCAGATGTGTACAAAATGTTAGGCAAAATAAATACAAGTTTACTTCAGGGGCAGGAATGAGGAAAGTCCTCATGTAGGAGACCCTCCCTGAATTAAGCCTTGTAGGCGGATGAGGATTCTAAGGGGGGGGGGGGGAGGAGATGGGAGGAGGAGAGCATTACAGGCAAGGGAGGCCAGGCTCTGCTCCCTAGATTCCTCCTGTGTCTCAATTAACTCATGTTCCTCATCCAAGATTTCTTTTACTTCCTCTGACCCTTTAGGAATGAAGTGTCTTCTGCTCTCACATTTCCGCCAGCTCCTTCCATCTCCCCACTTACCTCAGTTTTATCAGTTCCTTCCTTACTTCCCCGTTCTCATTTTATAGCTTATTTATTACAAAAAGCACTTCGAATTTTGAGTGAGAGAACCTGGGTTCAAATCCTGGCTGTGTCACTTCACTATCATTTGTGAAATTGAATGGATTTCATTATTTTTAAATTCTAAGTCCAACATTTTATGATTCTAGTCCTCTAAATTCCATCTCCCTGGATCGCAAACCCATCTGAATCATTCAGGGTCCTCCCTCTGTCTTTCTTGTAAGTCTTCGTGGTTCCTTACTGCTTATTGCATTGTGTAATCTACCTGGCATTCAAAGTTTTGCCCTATATATTCACTCTTCTCTCCTAGGACTACCAGAAATTCACTCCCCAATCCAGCAAGGCAGATTTCTCCATTAGTCCCCTCCATCTACCCCATACATGCATGCTAAGCCTTTTCCTATCCACCTGAATCTTTGCTAACATTTTCCCTTCTCCTCCTCTACCTTAGGTATAATTCTTTATCTCATTTTCTTCATTCTTCCCACTTCTGTTCTTTATTCAAGGAGCACATGCTGTATGAAACCTTCCCTGACTGCCCCCAGGATACAGGAATCTCTCTTTACACTCAACATAACACATAATACTTGTAGTAGTTATCTATTGGATGTGGACTAGGGAGAAAATAATATCATAGGTCCTGGAGACAGTGGTATATGCCTGAAACTCTAAAAAAAAAAAACTCTAAAACTCTTGTTTCCGAAGTTTTCAAGCAAACAGTTACCCACATACAGAAAAAGACTGATAAGGCTAAGGATGCTAAAAAGTGAAGACTTACTTTTTAAGTTGAGTTGATTGTGAAACTATGTGATGAAACCACACTGGCTGTCCCATCTAAAGAAGTGCCTAACATTGTAAAAAGGACACTTTTGGCCATATATGGCAGTTCTACACCACTTGGATATCACCAGTTTTTGGAGCAGTAACTTTTTGTTCCCAACATCTGTCTCTTCTTCACTTCCTGCCATCTTCCACTCTGTCCCCTGAGTTGTTTCTATTCGATAAACTAATCTGTAGTAAACAGATAGAATGGGAAAATTCAAATACCTGTAGAGGTTGAGATTTTTATCTGTAGTTTTCTATATGTTTTGATTCTCCTTGGTTTAAGTATTGAGATAATATTTATGTCATAAGAGTAATTTTATGGGAGCCCTTCTTTTCTGACCCCCCAAAAGGTTGTATTGTACTGCAATTAATTATTCTTTAAATATCTGGTAAAATATGCATCTGATTTGGAGTATGGAAGAGTGGGAAATGGGCACTGGTTGAACCCTGCTGTCGTTAGTATTGGCTCAAAAAGGGAATAATATATACCCTAAAGCCTTGAATGTAGACATCTCTCTTACCTGTCAGGGAAGTAGGAGGCGAGGGTAGTGTGGTGTGGGCTGGTGACTGACAGTAGGGAGGGCCTATCAGGGTAGGTCATAGGCAGAAGCAGAACACTGCTGAGGAGGGAAAGGGTGGGAGAGTGAACAAAGAGGAAGAGGAATAGGATGCAGGGAAATACAAAGGTGGTAATGATAACTGTAATTGAGAATGGGATGAACTCACCCTTACAATAGAAGTAGATAGCAGAGTGGATCAAAAATCCAAATCCTACAATATGTTGTTTATAACACACTTGAAGCAGAGACACACACACACACACAGAGTAAAGGTAAGGGACTGAAACAGATGTTATTATACTCAAGTTGAGGTTAAAAAAAAAAGCAGAGGTAGCAATCCTGATCTCAGACAAAACAAAAGTAAAAATAGACCTCATTAAAAGAGATAAGGAAGGAAACTAATCTCGACATAAGGCACTGTTGCCAGTGAACATATATGTACCAAGTACATGCATCCAAATTTTTAAGGAGAGGTTAAGTGAGTTATAGGAAGAAATAGACAGCAAAACTGAACTGGGGATGGGGACGTTAATGTCCCCCTTAGAACCAGATAAATCCAACCAAAAATTAACAAGAAAGAAACTAAGGAGGTAAAGAGAAATTTAGAAGAATTAGATATGACAGACCTTTAAGAAAACTGTATGAGAGCTATATATGGTCCAGTCTATCAACTTTGGAGTGAATTGGGTTTAAGGTTTTGAGAAAGATAGAAAAAAGAAAGAAAGAAATCTGGTCTGTAAACTCCAAGTTAACTGGACAGCTTCTTGTTCTACAGGAAAATAGATAGTCAGGGGATAAGAGAAAGGATGGCATATTGGGAGAAGGGGTAATCAGAATGCATGCCATCTTGGGATGGAGGGAAGGGGAAGATGGGGAGAAAATTTGGAATTCAAAATCTTTTGGAAGTGAATATTAAAAACAGAAAATAATTAATTAATAGAAAAGAAAAAAGAAAGATAAGTATTATAGCAGTTGAAAGTAAGATGTTCAAGGTTTAGGAGTATCCCCTGAATAAATGCACAGAGGTGAGAGATGACATGAAGATTGGAGAACAGCTGATATTACTACATGAGTATGTAAAGGAGTATCATGTGAAATAAGTCTAGAATGGGAGTGTGTTGTTAGGTTGTGGAGGACCTTAAATACCAGGCAAAGAAATTTGTATTTTTAGATACTAGGTGCCCAGAACAGTTTTGAACAGAAATGTGATATGGTCAGATAAGTGCATCATTAGTCAATCAGCAAGCATTAATTTCGTGCTTAATATGTGTCTGTGCTAAGTAACAGGGATATAGAGAAAGGCAAAAACAATCTCTACCCTCAAGGAACTCACTTTCTAATTGGAGAAATAGTATACAAATAGCTAGGGATACACAAAACATATTGACAGAGTGAACAGAAAGCATTCCCAGAGACATGGCACAGAAACTTAAGAGTTTTGTCAAGATAACTTGCTGGTCATAACGAACACTTTTTTCCACCAAGCCAAAAAATATCTTTACACATAGTTATCACCAGGTGACTGATATCAAAACCAGATTAATTATATGCTTTACAGCTAGAGATGGAGAAGTTCTATGCAATTCTTTACAAGATCTGGAATTGCCTGTGGCTCAGATCATGAGCTTCTTATTGTAAAATTCAGACTTAAATTTAAGAAAGCAGGGAAAATCACCGGTGTAGAGATATAGGTATAACCTAAATAATGTCCCTTATAATATGAAGTGAAAGTCCTATGTAGATTTTAGGAATTAGATCTGTTAAAGTGCCTGAAGAACTGTCAACAGAGTTTGCAATATTGTATTGGAGGTATCAACACCAAAAAATTCAAATAAAAAGATAAGGGATAAAGGAAAGTAGCTGCTGATGAGGATTTACAAATAGCTGATGCACCATAAATAGGCATCAGGGTATCATAAAAGCTCTTTGGATTGCTGCTATCAGCATAAAACTAATTTTTTTTTTTACTGCCTTTTTACTGAGCCAAACATCTTGCATCTGTCTGAACTTCACTGCAGATATCATCATACTGTGTTTCTTCGCCTGCCTCTGAGCTTCTTTTCAAGACATGGAGTCTATATATGCTGGGCATAGGTCTCTGCTTGGCATTTCTACTGGTTGATTTCATGGTCATTACTGGTCCAAAAGACAATGTTCCACTGGCTCCAAGACTGGGGACCATTGTTGTATCTTCTGATGTCACCTAGTATTCTTTGTTGTGATGCTCTTTCTTCCTTACAAGAGAAGCGTACTTCACCATTACTCCTTTCATTTAAAATCTGAAGGCCTTTGCTGTTAATTTGAAAGAAGGCAAGATTTTTTTTTCAAAAGGATTTCATATTTTGCATTTCATATCTGCAGAGAGTAGCTGGAATGTTGACTCAGATAGCCATTCTTGGTGTCCACACCCGGAGTTAGATTCAGAAAAAAAAGCAGTGAACAATGCCATAAAAATCTTAAAATAACAAGCTCCAATAATCAGTTTTCAACCTGACCATAATTTCACCTGACTGAGGAACATCTTCAAAATGAGCATTAAGTATCTTGTATGCATTTCTATACTTGTTTTAGTTCCTGATTAAATAATATAAAATCAAATTTACTATTATGACTTCCCTAATATCTCTTTCCTAAGCTTCTCTATCCTTTTATAACCATGCTCAGTCTAAAAGAATGTGATACACATATGATAAGTTCAGTCACTAATTTCAACTTATGTTTAGGTCATGGAAGGAATTCAAATAAAAATAGAAACATTTAACTTTTCCATCAATGCAAAAGTATTACCCTTGTCTAAGAAACTTCCTGATATTCTTTTCTCCAAACTGAAGATGTCTCTAATTTAATCCCAGTAATTGATTCAGTCAATTGTATTAATATCCAAATGCTCTTACATCACTTTGAAATATCCAAAGACCTTATTCCGTACAGATACATCTTTATTACAGTTAACTTTAAATCCCAGTCTATAACAGTAAGTACCCTGGCATACACTGTGGGAAATGTTATCACAGGTTCTTAGATGTGCATTTCTGAAAGGAAAGTAACTTTTTGAGGGGTTAATAAATCTCCTTTAATCAAGCACATGTATTATTTACTTAGTTCACATGGAAAATTCAACACCCTGAACTTCAGAGAAAATACAGAGAAGTCAAAGATCAACAGACAGGCTTCCAGACTGTCTGACATACATCACAGATCAACAGATAACTGTGTGACCATACATGTATAGTCACTACAGAGGGAAACACCAACTTCTGGGTTTTCAAAGCTTAAGTCTCCTTAGTGGCTTCCCAGAGTCTCCTCTGGCAAAACAAAAACAGCAAAAGATCCCACTTTGCTTCCCATCACAGTGCACCTTTCCAAGATTCTTGGCCTTACAATCCAAATGGTCATGGATCCCAGAAGAAATAGAGGCACCATACTTCTTGATTATACTAAAACACAAACAAGAAAAGATGTTACTTTGCTTGCCCTTACACAGACTAAGTCTATGGAACAATGATTTACCACTGTATTTGTACCTTTGTTTCACAAACTTCTTTTCCTTTATATAATTAATCCTGTATCATTCAGAAAGAATGTTCTAAGATGAATATTTTAAAAAATATATAATTTGCACAGATTAACAGAAAAGGAATTTAAATATTTAAATAACCTCATCTCAGAAAAAGAAGTTGAACAAGCCATCAATGAACTCCCTAGGAAAAAATATCCAGGGCCAGATGGATTTACAAGTGAATTCTATCCAACATTTTAAGAACAGTTCATCCCAATACTATATACAATGTTTGGGAAAATTGGAAAGCAGGAATCTTACAAAATTCTTTTTATGATACAAATATTATTCTGATACCCAAACCAGGAAGACAGAAAACAGAGAAAGTAAATTATAGACCAATTTCTCTAATGAATATAGATGCAAAGAATTTAAATAATATATCAGCAAAAAGAATACAGCAACTTTTCATGAGAATAATACATTATGATAAGATAGAATTTATTCCAGGAATTCAGGGACAATTCAATATTAAGAAAACTATGGACATTACTGATCATATCAACAGCAAAACTAACAGAAAGCATATGATTATCTCAATAAATGCAGAAAAAGCTTTTGACAAAATACAACACCTATTTCTATTGAAAACACTGGAGAGCATAGGAATAAATGGAGCTTTCCTTAAAATAATAATCAGTATCTACTTAAAACCATCAGCAAGAATTATATGCAGCAGCGATAAGCTAAATGCATTTCCAAGAAGATCAGAGGTGAAACAAGAATGTACATTATCATCATTGTTATTCTATTTGGTACTAGAAATGTTAGCTGTCTCAATGAGAGAAGAAAAAGATATTGAAGGAATTAGAATAGGGAAAGAAGAAACTAAGTTATCATACTTTGCATATGATATGAAAATATACTTAGAGAATCTCAGAGAATCAAGTAAGAAAATTACTTGAAATAATAACTTTGGCAAAGTTGCAGATTGCAAAATAAACCCACATAGATCATCTATATTTCTATACATTACTCACAAAACCCAACAGCAAGAGATAGAAAGAGAAATCTCATTTAAAGCTGCAGTAGATACTGTAAAATATCTGGGAGTCTATCTGCCAAAACACACCCAGGAACCATATGAACACAATTACAAATCATTTTTGCACAAATAAAGTCAGATCTAAGTAAATGGAAAAAACATCATTTGCTTGTGGGTAGGCTGAGTTAATATAATAAAAATGACAATTCTACCTAAATTAATTTACTTATTTAGTGCCATACCAATGAAACTATCAGAAAATCATTTTCTAGAGGTAGAAAAATAATATCAAAATTCATCTGGAAGAACAAAAGTTCCAGAATATCAAGGGAATTATTGAAAAGCCATGCTAGGGTAGGTGACCTATCCCTACCAAATCTCAAATTGCATTATTAAAGCAGCAATCATCAAAGTGTCTTTGTACTGGCTAAGAAATAGAGGGTTAGACCAGGGAAATAGATTAAGTGCTCAAGACAATGAATATAACCTTCTACTGTTTGATAAACCCAAGGTCCCCAGTTTCTGGGGTAAGAACTCACTGTTTGCCAAAAACTGCTTGGAAACCTGGATAATGGTGTGGTGGAAACTGGGCATATACCAATGCCTGAGTTATATCAACTTATGCTGAGTGAAATAAGCAGAACCAGAACACTGTACACATTAACAGCCCCAGTGTGTGAGGGTTTTTTCTGGTAGACCTAGTCCTTCACAGAAATGCAAGGATCTAAAACATTCCCAAAGGACTGTTGAGGCAAAATGCCATCCACATCCAGAGAAAGAACTATGGAATCAGAATGCAGAATAAAGCAGGCTATTTTCCCTTGTGTTATGTTTTGTTTTTTTTTCTCATGGTTTCTCCCATTCATTTTAATTCTTCTGTGCAACATGTCTAATGCGACAATGTGCTTAATAAGAATGTATGTGTAGAACCCATATAATATGGCATGCTTTCTTGGGGCAGGAGGAGAGAGGGAGAGGGAGAAAATTTAGGACTCATGGAAGTGATTGTTGAAAACTGAAAACAACAAATGAATTCATTAATTAACATAAAAAAAGAATGTTACATTCCAGGGATTTTATCTTTCACAAGATAAGATATACAAGAGTCACAATTCACCCAATTATTTGATTGAAAACAGCAAGATTCCACATGCTTCCATTATGCTCACATCTTAAACTACTTCCTTTGATTACAGAAACATGCCATAAAGATGAAAAGTAAGGACCCAATTAGATGTCATCTCCACTTTATAGCTAGATTAAAGAACAGTCAAGTAGGAAAATCTTCCTTTTCAGAGAAATGCTATGAGGAAACTGAGCCAGAAGGTTTCATCCTATCCAGAGGCCAGGATTGTCCTTTCAGGTTTTCTAGAGGGAGATCTCCACCCATACCAGTCACATTTTTCTCTGAGTAGCAGAATATAATGTTATTGTCCCAGAACCTTTTATGTCAGATGGCAAGTTTCACTAATCAAAATTTTTTTTACCACGACTCACATCTCAAATTTTAAATTTGTCCTAAAAGTCAATCACTAGAATTAATTTTTGTTAACTCTAAAAGTCAGGTTTGGAGACCCACTGATTTCTGACTTCATTGTTGCCTTCATAACATTTCCTAGGCTTTCCAGCCCCAGGGGCTCAGAGTCATTCATTACCTGCCAGGCTTTAGTTGTAGCAGTTGTCCCTCTTCCCATACACAGTAATCAATTAACAATTTTAGGCTTTAGCATCAATTTCCATATCACTTAATAGGAAATCGACAGCATTTTTCCCAGACCTGTCTGGGTAGCTCTGTGACTTCAGATTAGATTTTAAGAAGTCCTTCTGTAATAATGACTGGACTTTGAAAGGAAAGGGGAAAGGGGAATAAGATTAGCTACTTATTTTCAAAATATCACAGAACTTCCTGAGTCATAAAATTCCCCCCTCCTTTATCTTGTCCCTTATATTTTGACTACCATAAAACCTCTATGTAAGCATAATTCACAGTAAGTTTGAACAAAAATTTCTGTATCTAGTTATTACATCAAACTAGCTTACAAATAGAAATTAGGTAGGTCTTCCAAAAATAATAAAAAAAGATTTAACAGAACATAGCTTCATAAAAACAATTCCCTTTCTTAAAACCATTTTACAATTCATCACAAAATGCTCTTGAACCTAAATAGCAAAAATGAGAAGAAAAGATCTAAAATCAAGGCCTTGGTATAATTACTAAGTTTCTTTTCACAAACATACTTTAACAAATGCTTGATTTAATAGGAAAAACAATTTTAGCTGAAGCCTTCTTAATAGTCAAAATAAACTGTTTAACACATTTAATACATCTTTAGATGAAACAGGCTTAAAAATCATACCCCTATATACCTACATACATATATGCACACATATATACATACACATATATGTGTATATATATAATATATGTATATATATATATATATATATATAATTGTTTTTAAGGATTCTCATTTTCTCAGTAAGAATTCTATTAACACAGAAACTCTCACACAGAATCCATAACAGCTTCTTAACACATACATCTTTTTTTAAACAATGCAATTCATAATATAACAACATTTAGATAAGTGAAATTGGTTTTTTAACAATATATATGAATTGAGTTTTTAAAGGGATGTGATAGAAATTTGATAATTGAAACATATTTGGTTATAAATAAGCAGTGATAATACTACCAATGTTTTTTATATAATGGTAGATTTTTCATTTGAAGTCTTGTCTATTATAAAAATGTATACAGTGGTTGAAGATGATGGTTTCCAAGTGTTGGAGATGAGATGAATGATTATCTGTGCAAGGTGATTTTGAAATTCGTTCACCTAAATTGATAATAGGTAGCTTCAAGTTTTAAATACATAATGAAGATTTATGGTTCCCCAGAATTACCTCTGAAAAGAGTTACACCAAAACCCTGAAGCTTGGAATATATACCCCTTTATTCTAGAAGCAGAGCTGAACAAGGGAGAACCATGGAAGGAGGTCCAGGTATCTGCAGCAGCTGTGCTGAAGAATTTCAGCCTGCAGATTAAATGTCTGTACGTCACCTACTTGAACTTCTGGGAGTCAAAATGGCAGCATGAAAGGTAAATGCTTTTTCCTCCTCCCCTTATTGACCTTGAAAAATACCATAAAATATTTCCCCAGAAAAATCCTGGATCAGTGGGATCAGCAGAAAGGGCAAACTGTCCCATAGCACATGAGACTATGAAAATAGCAAAGTAATATTCACCTTACTGTGACTGAGGAGCAGAGTTGTTCCAGAAAGCCTAAGCTCCAGGGGTGTGGAGCCTCACACTAGGACCCAGGTGTGCCTAAGAGGGTGCAACAGATGTTTCCCATGGGCCTTTTAGGTCACCCTGGGCTGGAAATCTCCTACACTCTGCTGTTCTCCACTTCTGCTGCTCTAGAATTTATTGAGAGTCCCTCTCTACAGGCATTTTATGGGCTGTGTGGGGAGAGCCTGCAAATGTGTGTCTTTCTACTCTGCCATCTTGGCTCTGCCCACCCCCCCCCATCCCCATTGATTCTTTCTATGGGGACAAGGACCAAAACACAAATACCAAAGAGGTCAGATTGAGACTGTAATCACATCTGAAACTTCAGAAGGGACCATGAACTCTTTGTATGTACAGAGAGAGCTCCTGGAACAGCTGAAGAAGAAAATAGAGGAAAAAAGGGCCGATGATTTTAAAAGTATTCAAAAAGGAATTCACTGAAGAGAGCAGCTCTTTAAAAAGGAAAACTTAACAAAATGAAAAGTAAGCAAAAAAACTAACTGGAGAAAATAAGTCCTTAAAAAATAATAATTGGACAGATAAAAAGGAGATACAAAAGTTAACTGAAGAAAACAATTTGGTGAAAACTAGGATTAGACAAGTAGAAGCTAATGATTCTAGGAGACATCAAGAGTTAGTGAAACAAAATCCAAAGAATGAAAGATACAAGAAAATGTAAAATATCTAATTGGAAAAACAACTGACTTGGAAATTAGATCTAGGAGAGAAAATGTAAGAATTATTGACCTATCAGAAAACCATGATGAAAAAAAGTCTGAACAAAATCTTCCAAGAAATCATCAAGGAAAACTTCCCAGAAGTGCTATATCCAGAAGGCAAAATAATCATAGAAAGAGTGCACTGTTCACCTCCTGAAAGGGACCCCAAACTAAAAATACCAAAAAATACTGTTGCCAAATTCCGGAACTATCAAGTGAAGGAGAAAATACTACAGACAGCTGGAAAGGAACCATTAAATGATTAAGAAGCTATAGTCAGGATTACACAGGACCTTAAAGCTTCAACAGTAAAAGACTGAAGGAATTGGAATATGATGTTTTGCAAGGTAAAGAAGCTGAAACTATAAACAAGGATCAATTATCCAGAAATCTTCAGCATAATATTTCAGGCAAGGAGATGGACATTCAATAAAATAAGGGATTCCAGAATTTCCTGATAAAAAGGCCAGAACTCAATAGAAAGTTCTATCTTCAAAGGCAGGTATCAAGAGAGGCATAAAAAGGTAAATAGGGGAAAGAAAGCTTGTTACTCAATTTGGGCAAGCTGTTTACCTTCCTATAAGGGAAGATGATACTCATTAATATGGAAAATTGTATATCTAATATGAAATATACAAGGGATATTCAGAAATTTAGGGAATGTGTATAAAATAAATTATGTGATGATAAAAATGTGATTTAAGCATGTGAAGGGATTGTAACAGGAGATGTGAAAAGGAGGAAGCAGAAAATGGTAAATTACATCAAAAGAAGAAGTGCAAAATTATATTACAGTAGAAGGAAAGACAGCAGGGAGATGAGCACTGTTTGAGAGGTATCTCATCTGATTTGGTTCGAGAAGGGAACAACAAACTTAAGTATATAAATCTTTTATTTTATTTTTTTTTATTAATTTTAACTTTTTTACATTCATTTTCACAAAATTTTGGGTTCCAAATTTTCTCCCCATTTTTTCCCTCCCCCACCCCAAAACACCAAACATTCTAATTTCCCCTATCACCACTCAGCCCTCTCTTCTATCCTCCCTCTCTTCTCTTGTCCCCATCTTCTCTTTTGTCCCGTAGGGCCAGATGACTTTCTATTCCCCATTAACTGTATTTCTTATTTCCTAGTAGCAACACCAATACTCGATAGTTGTTCCTAAAACTTTGAGTTCCAACTTCTCCCCATCCCTTCCTCCCCACCCATTCCCTTTGGGAAGGCAGGAAATTCAATATAGGCCACATCTGTGTAGTTTTGCAAATGACTTCCATAATAGTTATGTTGTGTAAGACCAACTATATTTCCATCCTATCCTGCCCCCCATTGTTTCTATTCTGTCTTTTGATCCTGTCCCTCCCTGAGTGTTGACTTCAAATTGCTCCCTGATCCCACTGCCCTCCCTTCCATCCCCCCCCCCCACTTATCCCCTTCTCCACCATTTTCCTGTATTGCAAGATAGGTTTTCATACCAAAATGAGTGTGCATTTTATTCCTTCCTTTAGTCGAATGTGATGAGAGTAAACGTCTTGGTTTTTTCTCAGCTCTCCTCTTTTTCCCTCCACTAAAAAGTCTCCTGCTTGCCTTGTGAATGAGAGATAATTTACCCCATTCCATTTCACCCTCTCTCCTCCCACTACATTTCTCTCTCACTGTTTACCTTAATTTCTTTTAAGATATGATCTCATCCTACTCAATTCACTCTGTGCTCTCTGTCTCTGTGTGTGCGTGCATGTGTGTATGTGTGTGTGTGCATGCATGTACGTGTGTGTGTGTGTATGTGTGTGTGTAATCCCACCAACTACCCAGATACTGAAAAGTTTTAAGAGTTAAAAACATTGTCTTTCCATTTAGGAAAGTAAACAGTTCACCTTTGCTAAGTCCCTTATGACTTCTCTTTGCTGTTTGCTTTTTCATGCTTCTTCTCATTCTTGTGTTTGAAGGTCAAATTTTCTTTTCAACTCTGGTCTTTTCATCAAGAATGCTTGAAAGTCCTCGATTTCATTGAAAGATCATTTTTTCCCCTGAAGTATTATACTCAGTTTTTCTGGGTAGGTGATTCTTGGTTTGAGTCCTAGTTCCTTTGACTTCTGGAATATCCTATTCCATGCCCTACGATCCTTTAATGTAGAAGTTTCTAGATCTTGTGTTATCCTGATTTTATTTCCACAATACTGGAATTGTTTCTAGCTGCTTGCAATATTTTCTCCTTGACCTTGGAATTCTGAAATTTGGCCACAATCTTCCTACAAGTTTCTCTTTTTGGATCTCTTTCAGATGGTCATAGGTGGACTCTTTCAATATTTATATTACCTTCTGGTTTTAGAATATCAGGGCAGTTTTCCTTGATAATTTCATGAAAGATGATGTCTAGGCTCTTTTTTTGATCATGGCTTTCAGGTAGTCCCATAATTTTTAAATTGTCTCTCCTGGATCTATTTTCCAGGTCAGTTGTTTTTCCAATGAGATATTTCACATTCTCTTCCATTTTTTCATTCTATTGGTTTTGTTTTATGATTTCTTGGTTTCTCAGAAAGTCATTAGGCTCCATCTGTTCCATTCTAATCTTGAGAGAACTATTTTCTTCAGCGAGCTTTTGAACCTCTTTTTCCATTTGGCTAATTCTGCTTTTGAAATCATTCTTCTCCTCATTGGCTTTTTGAACCTCTTTTGCCAATTGGGTTAGGCTACTTTTCAAGATGTTATTTTCTTCAACATTTTTTTGGGTCTCCTTTAGCAAGGTATTGACCTGTTTTTCATGCTTTTCTTGCATCTCTCTCATTTCTCTTCCCAGTTTTTCATCTACCTAACTTGATTTTCAAAATCCTTTTTGAGCTCCTCCATGGCCTGAGCCCACTGGACATCCACTTCCGATGTCTGGGATAGAATGGCCCCGAACTCCACATCCTTCCCTGATGGCAAGCATTGTACTTCTTCATCAGAAATGAAGGGAGGAAGGAACATCTCTTCCCCAAGAAATTAGCTCTCTATGGTCTTATTTTGCTTCCTTTTTCTGGGCATTTTCCCAGTCAGTTACTTGACTTCTGAGATTCCTCTCCCCCTCTCCCCCCCCACCTAGATCTGCCCAGCCAGTGCTTGGGGTCTGAGATTCAAATGCTGCTTCCCAGACTCAGGGCTTTCCGTGGTGGAAGTGGCTGCTATTCAATGTGAGCTTAAGTTCTGGTGCTTGGGTGGGGGCAAGGCTGCCTCCCAGGCTCAGTTCCCTCAGGGGGTTTATGCAGAGACCTTTGGTAATGGAGCTCCTGTGTGCTTAGGGAGTCGCGGGCTGCCATTACCTCCACCACTGCCTCTGCCGCTGCCTCGCGAGGGGGCCTGTGTCATGGAGACACCCCGCTCCCCTCTTGGCCAGCCCAGAAGTCTCTCTCACTGACCTGTAGCATCTGTGGGTGGAGGGACCTTCGTTGCCACTGGAGGTTCCGTCCCTGAAGCCTGCTCGGATCTGCTCCTCTGGGGCTGTGGCCAGGGCAGCACAGGGATGGGCTCTGCTGTCCGCAGTGTGACGGACCCCTGTGGACAGCTTTCCAGGGCTCTCTGGAATGGAAATCTCTTCCACTGCGTTGGTGTGTGCTTGCTCTGTTCCAGAATTTGTGGGGAGTTCCCTTTACAGGAAATCTATGGGCTGTGGGTTCGGAGCTAGCATACGTGAGTCTTTCTACTCCGTCATCTTGGCTCCTCCCCTCAGTAGTTATCTGAATTCCAATTTTATTAATTTCTTGGTTGGTTTTCAGTATTTCTACTTTGATATTTCCTTGGGGATTTTCACTTTACTTTTTTTCTAGCCTTTTCAGCAGCTTGCCCAATTCACTGATCTCTTCTTTCTCTATTTTATTCCCATAGGCATTCAATGATAGAAATCTCCTAAGAACTGCTTTCGCAGGTTCCCATATGTTTTAGTAGGTTGTCTCATTACTGTCATTCTTTTGAATGAAGTTGTTGATTGTTTGTATGATTTGTTGTTTAACCCACTCATTCTTTAGGACTAGATTATTTAGTTTCCAATTAATTTTTAGTCTGTCTTTCCATAGTCATTTATTACAAATAATTTTTTTATTGCATTGCAATCTGAGAAAGATGCATTGACTATATCTATGTTTCTACACCCAATTGTGTGGTTTTTTGTGCCTTAGTACATGGTCAAATTTTGTATATGTGCCTTGTACTGCTGAGAAAGAGTTATAGAATTTTTAGAAATTAGAAATAGAAAAGAATTTTTCTATTCCCTTTCAGTTTTCTCCAGAGATCTATCACATCTACCTCATCCAGAGTTTTATTCACCTCCTTTACTTCTTTCTTGTTTATTTTGAGGTTAGATTTATCAAGCTGATAGAGGGGGAGGTTGAGGTCCCATACTACTATAGTTTTGCTGTATATTTCTTCCTGTAACTCCCTTAACTTCTATCAGAATTTGGATCCCATAGCTCTTGGTACATACTTGTTTAGCAAGGATATTGCTTTATTGTCTATGGTGCCTTTTAGCAGGATATAGTTTCCTTCCTTATCCCTTTTGATTAGATCTATTTCTGATTTTGCTTTGTCTGAGATTCAGAATGCTACTCCTGCTATTTATCATCAACTGAACCATATTATATGTGCTCCCATTTACCTTTACCAGGTCTGTATCCCCCTGTTTCAAATGTGTTTCTCGTATACAACCTGTTATTGAATTATGGTTTTTAATCTATTCTGCTTTCCCCCCTCCATTTTATGGGAGAGTTCATTCCATTCCCATTCACGGTTATGATGATAATCTTTTGTCTTTTCCTCCATGCTGTTTCCCCCACTTATGCTTTTAGCTCTTCCTTTTCCCATCCCCTCCACAACAGTTTTAATTTTTGATCACAGCCTCCCTTAGTCTTCTCTCCCTTCTTTCAGTTCCCCTCCCTTTTATTCCCCTATTCCCTAACTACTTATTCCCTCCTTTAAACCTCCCTTACCTTTTCTTTCCCTTTCCCCCCGCTTCTGCCTATAAAGCTCTTTAGAGTTCTATTGTTTTCTGAATTTGTTGTTTCCTTCTTGAACCAAATCAGAAGAGAGTAATCTCAAAATAGTGATACTCTCCTTTCTCCTTTCCCTCTAATGTAATATGTTTTTGTGCCTCTTCCTGTGAAGTAATTTACTTTTCTCTGCCTCCTCCTTTTCTCATCTCTTGTTACAATCCCTTCCCACCCTTAAATCACATTTTTATCATTACATCATTTAATTATACCCACTCCCTCTATATATGTATATCCCTTTTATACATAATAATGAATATACAATGCTCAAAATTAACAGGTATCCTCTTCCCTTATAGGAATATAAACAGTTTGCACATATTGAATTACAAATTTTTCCTCTTTTTATGCCTTGTTTGAGATTCGTGTTAAAAGATTGAATTTTTTATTGAGTTCTGGCTTTTTCAACAGGAAGGTCTGGAAGTACATTCTTTTATTGAAAATCAGTCTTCTTGCCTGATACAATATGCTCAATTTTCCTGAATAATTGACCCTTAGTTGTAGTCCCAGCTTCTTTGCCTTATGGAATATCATATTCCAATCCTTCAGATTCTTTTAATGTATAAGCTGCAAAGTCCTGTACACTCCTGACTGTAGTTCCTAGATATTTGAATTGTTTCTTTCTGGCTACTTACAGTATTTTCTCCTTCACTTGATAGTTCTGGATTTTGGCAACAATATGCCTTGGTATTTCCAATTTGGGATCTCCTTCAGGAGACAATTGATGGATTCTTTCAATGACTATTTTGCCCTCTGGATCTAGCACTTCTTTGTAGTTTTCCTTGATGATTTCTTGGAAGATATTGTCCAGGTACTATTTTCATTATGGCTTTCTGGTAAATCAATAATTCTTAGATTTTTCTGTCCTGGATCTATTTTCCAGGTCTGTTGTTTTTCCAATGATATATTTTATATTTTCTTCTATTTTTTCATTTTTTAGATTCTTTTTTGACTGATGCTTAGTATCTCAAGCATAGAGTCATTAGCTTCTATTTTCCCATTTCTGATTTTAGCAGATTGTTTTCTTCAGTTAACTTTTGCATCTCCTTTTCCATTTGCCAATTGTTCGTTTTAAGGAGTTATTTTCTCTAGTTAGGTTTTGTACTTTTTTTTTTTTTTGGTCCAGTTTTCCCTTTTAAGGAGCTATTTTTTCAATATATTTTTTTTTTCATATTTTTAAAGTCATTGGACAGGTTTTCTTCTACTTCTGTAATATAGCTTTTAAAATCCTGCTTGAGTTCTTCCAAGAATGCTTTTTGGACTTGAGACCAGTTCATATTTCCTTCTGAAGTTTCAGCTGGGAGAACAGTCTCAAGGCTCACAGCTTCAGTATTCGTGGTTTAGTCCTTGTCCCCACGGTAAAATTCTGTGGTCTTTTCTTTTCTAGTTTGCTTCCTGCTCATGATGATTGTCTTTTCCTGGATTTTAAAGTAGTTGTCTGCTTCTGCAGCACAGGGGGATCCATTCCATGGTTCTTATGCTTGGAACTTGAGGCTTTGTGTATTGTTGTGTCTCATTCTTTCATCTAGAAGCTAAAATGTTATAGCTTACCTGACACTGAGCTGGCTGATGTGCCAAATCAGAGGCCTAGTGAAGTCTTTGTGAGTTTTCCTGAGTTACCCGGGAACTCATTGTGTGAGGTATGATGGGAGGGATGGTCTGTCCTCTCCTCTCCTGAGCTAGGGCACAAGCAAGCTCAGTGGTTGGTGAATCCCATCTGTGATAGTGTCTTTCTAATTTCCCTGGCTGTTCTGAGGCAAGCCTCAGGTCCTGGTGTTGGTGTTTATGGGCTCCAACCCCCTCAGGCTCAGGATCTGGCACAGCTCCAGTTCTGCCCTGGTCCATTTAAGCCACAGCAAGAGGGACCCTCCCTTTTCCTAACTTCTACTTACCTCTTTGGCTGATTCCACTATTCCAGGATTTTTCCTGGGGAGATATTCTCTGGATTTTTTAAGGTCAATAATAGGAGGGGGAGAGCATTTACAGATCACTCTGCCATCTTGTCTCTTGTAAATTCAAATAGGTGATTTACAGACATTTAATCTAAAGGCTGATAGTCTCAGGAGCTGTTGTGACTGTTACCTGGCGTTCTGCACTTCTCTCTCACTCAGTTCCACCCGAATTCCTCCTTGGGCTGATGTGTTTGAGAATCTGCTCTGTTTCAGACCACTAGGTAGTTCCTGCTTGGCTTTGTATTGGTGGGGTCTGTGCTGGTACAGTCTGTGTGCTCTGCATTCCTTCATCTCCATGCAACAGATCCTTCCTGTTGACCTTCCGGGTGGTCCTAGCCTGGAAATTTGCCACACTCTCTCTTCTAGTGAATTCTACCACTCTAAAATTTGTTTAGATTATCTTTTTAGAGGTATCTGAAGGAGTTTGTCTTAGAGTTTAGGTTGAGTACTTGCTCTCACTCCTTCATCTGGCCTCCATTTACCGGAAAGATGGTCATCTACCTGAGAACCAGTGTGGGCTGAGAAATGGTTGATATGGTGTTTGCTGCCTGACAACTTCAGAATAAAAGCTAGTAGCAAAACAGAGGTCTGTATAAAATGTTTGTAGGTCTGTCTACAGTCTTTGATACAGTCAATTGTGAGGGCTTATGGAAAATTATTTCAAAATTTGATTGCTCAAAGAAGTTCATTAGCATTCTGCATCAGTTTCATGACAGCATACTTGGCCAGGTTCTGAATACTGGACAATGCTCTCTTGCTTTAATTGCCACCAATGGAGTGAAACAAGCTTGTGTGCTTACTGCCATGCTTTTCAGCATGATCTTTTCAGCCGTGTTTTCAAATGCCTTCAATGAGGTTGATCTCAGGATCAAGGACAACTACTGTACTGATTATAAATTCTTCAACTTGAAAAGGCCACAAAGCAAGATCAAAGTGGAGGGAGTGTTGGTTTTCTATTTGCAAATGATTGTGCACTCAACATATGCTCTGAAGCTGAGATGCAACAAAGAATGTATTGATTCTCTCCTGGTTGTGCTGATTTTGGCCTACCAATTAACAGCAAGAAAATAATGGTGGTCTATCATTCAGACAGAACCACTGGTTATGTCAAATGGAGAAGTTTTAAATACTGTGGAAAAGTTCGCTTATCTTGGTAGTTTACTTTTCCAGGATGTACACATTGATAATGAGTTTGATCCATACATTGCTTTAGTTAGTTCAGTGCTTAGGAGGCTTCAAAGGAAAGTGTGGGAGAGAAGTGGTATTAGACTGGCTACCAGACTGAAGGTCTACAGAGCCATTATGCTGACCTCATTGTTGTATGCCTGTGAAACATTCACAGTATACCTGAGCTGCTGGGAAAGTGAATTGCTTCCATTTCAATTGTCTTAGGAAGATTCTGAAGATCACCTGGCAGAATAAGGTACCAGACACTGAGGTCCTTATTCAAGCTAAGCTGCCAAGCATTAAAATTTTACTGCTGGGAATATAGCTCCAATGTACTTGGCACATTGTTTGAATGCCAAATGTAAACTTGCCAAAAAGACTGTTTTATGGAGAACTCACATAGGGTGAGCATTAAGAAGTATTACCATGAAACTCTCCAGGTCTCTCTTAATAATTTTAGAATAGGTTGTGTGACATAGGAGACTCTGACACATGAAACTCAGCATGTTGTGTCCACATCAGAGAACGTGCTGTGCTCTATGAGCAAAGAAGACTTAAAGTAGCTGAAAAGAAATGTGAGATGCCCAAATTTAGAGAATATATCCCAAATATTCCCATGGACTAATTGTGCCCTACACATGATACAATATTTCAAGCTTGTATTGGTCTGATCAGCCACAGGTGAACACATTGTAAGTTGACTGTCACATAGGGGTGTCATTTTGATCCTCTGAGAACAAAAAACAATAACCAAGCCAGTCTATGGTTACTTGCATAGTAGTATTAGCCAGAGTCCTTGACAGAAAGAATTCTGAGCTCTTTGTTTCTAAAGATGGGTCCTGGGGATTTGTGGGGGCAGGCAAGAAGTGGAAGAGGGAGGAATAGTTTAAGAATACAGTAAGCTGGTGTCAGGACTACCTGGCTCATGAAGTCCTGAGAAAGTCAAAGTACCTCCTAGAAGGCATTGGCCAGCAAAAGATCTAAGGAGCCTTAGAGCAGTGCTAGAGGTACACTTGGCAAGACCCAAGATAGAGCAGCTGTATGGAAAAAAAATGTTTTTCCTGGAACTCATGCATTCATCCCATATGACTTCTAGTGGGTCCACACCAGTTTCTTTTGGCTTTTGGCTCTTGCTATTCTCAAAACACCAGGCTATGTGCTGCATCCTTTGGAGATGTAGGATGGGTACTGCAGGGAGGAGCACTTAGGGAGTCATTACCCTGCAGACCTGTAGGTCAAGTAATTTCTTCAAATACCATTTCAACAAGGCATGGTTTTCAATTATGGAACTAAGTAAAGAATTATTCAGAGAGCAGAAATGGAAAAATATCTAAGAAAACATCTAAGACTCAAAATGAAGAAAAAAATCTGATCTTCCTTGATAAACAAGCTGCCTGGGAATACCCAGAAAAGAAGGGCAACTCTTTTCCCTGGATCCTTGTTTAGAGTAAGACTCTTTTAAATTCATGGTTGACCAATTCTTAAAATAAGTTTGAATATTCTTGATTAAACTTTTTGAAGTAAATATTTGTTTCAAAGCCAATCTGACTATTAAATGGAATGCTGATGCAGGGGAACCACACTTTACATGCTATGGGAATAACATTGATGGGAGCTGAAAGCATGTGCAGAGAGTTTAGTTCCCTCAAATTACAGTTAAGTATTCAAGAGAGCCTTTGGGGTGGAGTAAAATCTAACCTACCTGGCTTTTAAGGAAGTAGGCACCAGGGAGGTCTGTGTTATATTTTGTAATATAATGGTTGCCATAGTGAAAGAGGGATGGGAGAGTTGTAAGAGCTGTGAGTTGTTGAGTAGACTCAACAGGATTTGGCTTCTGATTGGATGTGATGGGCAAAGCAAAATGAATCAAAATCCAGAGCCAGAGAAGGAGGATAGTGGGGCCAAGTATCTCCTATTTTTCTCTAATATCTTCATGATATGACCTTTGATACAATAATACTAGCTAATATATATATTTCTTTAAGGTTTGCAAAGCACTTTATATATGTTATTTCATTTATTCCTCACAACAACCCTGTGGAATCAGTGTTATAATTTTCCTCATTTTACTGATAAGGAACTGAGACTGAGAGAGGTTAAGTAACTTCTTGAGGGCCAAATATCTAGAAAGTGTTTGAGGCAGAATTTGAACTTATATTTTCCTCTATCTACTATGCCAGCAAGTTGCCTCTTTTTCATGGATACATAGTAAATCCTTGTGCCAATAGAATCCTTATGTCATTGGGTTTAAAAAACACAATGCTACTGTGTTCAATTACTTCTGGATTCTATTTGCCTAATCTGTTCCATCGAACAACTTTTATATATTTAAAATCAGGATCAAATTGTTTTGGTGATTACTGCTTTGTAGTAGCATATTTTGATGTCTAGTACTGCTGGGCCCTATTCCTTCTCATTTTTTTAATTATTTCCCTTGAATCTTTTTATCTTTCTGTATATTTTTATTTCTTTGTCTAATTTGGTAAAGTAAAAAGTAATCTTTTGATATTTTCATTGTCATGGAACTGATTCTGTATGTCATTCTGGGTGGTATTGTCTCTCAGATATTTTCTACATAGTGAAGAATTTTGAAGGGAATATATTTTTCTATTTCTTCCTGATCAAATTTATTGCTAATATAGAGAAAAATGGATTGTTTTGTGGAATTATTTTATGTACTACTGCTTTGCTAAAATTATTAATTGCTTCTATTAATTTTGTTTCAATTTTTTATTTATTTCAATCTACTTAGAATAATTAGTTGTTTTCCTCTTCCATTCTTTTTTGTAATCATTTCCAATTTCTTTTTAAATTATTTTTTATTTTTAGTGTTCAACATTCATTTCTACAAGATTTTGAGTTCCAAATTTTATCCCCATCTCTCCCTTCTCCCCACTGTAAGACACCATGCATTCTGACTACCCTTTCCCCGAATCTGCCCTCCCTTCCATTACACCCATCCATTCCCTTATCCCCATCTCCTCTATTTTCTTGAAGGGCAAGATAGATTTCTATACCTGATTGCCTGTTGTATTGCCAAGGCAATATTCACAGCACTGGTAGTGACTATGAATATGCTCACAGAGTTCTTAGTCACCAAGTATAAAAGACTCTCCATATAGAAGGCAGAAGAAAAACATTTATTTAAACACCAGAAAGCCAAATCCCAGAACCAGAAAGCAAAATCTGTCATGGCGACCAAGAAATTAATAAAGATGGTGAGAGGGGGACAGAGCCAAGATGGTGGACTAGAAAGACACACTTATGCAGGGTCATCCCCACAGCCCATAAAATACATGTAGAGAGGGGCTCTCAACAAATTTTGGAGCAGCAGAAGTGGAGAACAACAGAGTGGAGGAGATTTCCAGTTCACAGTGGCCTGAAAGGCCCATGGAAATGTCAGTTGCACCAGATGTAGAGCCGAGCACGGAGCCCAGCACAGTCTTGGTGGAGCAACCCAGTATGGTGCAGCACGAGGTGACCCCTGGGAGGGGGTAGAAATCTCCAGTCGCAGCAGTGGGGCCTCAGATCCCTCAACTCACAGGTGAAAAAGGTTGGTGATGGGATTTTATTAGGGGACCAGGAAGGGAGAAGGGTCTTCCCATAGCTCTGGCAGCAGGCAGCAGCCACAGAGCCAGCACAGCACCCCACACGGAAGCTCCATTGTTGGAGTGTAAAAACCCCTGGGGGCATTGAAGATCCGAGTCTTACCTCAGCCCTGGGTGGAGGCCCTTGCTGAGCTGGTCTTTGACTCCAACAGAATGGTGGCCCTGCCCATCTAACTTATCTGAAAATCAGCCCCCAGTGCTGGCTTGGTGGAACTGGAGGCCAAGTGGCTGTGGAGAGGTATCTGCTAGGATTCTGGGCACAAAAATCCCTCTCTGCATCCAGACTAGTACGCGCCTGATTGTGCCACCTAGGAGGAACTGAGATCTCACAGATTCCCAGAGTATACCCTACTCTTGACAAAGGATCCAAAAGTCAAGTAACTGATTGGAAAAATGCCCAAGAAAGGGAAAAAAATATAAGACCATGCAAAGTTACTTTCTTGGTGAATGGTGAACTTCTTGGTGAACATCCTTTCAGATGAGGAAGAACAATGCTTACCATCAGGGAAAAACATAGATGTCAAGACTTCTGTATCCCAAACATCCAAAACAAATATTCAATGGGTTCAGGCCATGCATGGAAGAGGTTAAAAAGGATTTTGAAAATCAAGTTAGAGAGGTGGAGGAAAAAATGGGAAGAGAAATGAGAGAGAAGCAAGAAAAGTATGAAATGCAGGTCAACACTTTGCTAAAGGAAACCCCAAAAAATGCTGAAAAAAAATAACACCTTGAAAAATAGGTTAACTTGATTGGCAAAAGTGGTTCAAAAAGCCAATGAGGAGAAGAATGCTTTAAAAAGCAGAATTAGCCAAATGGAAAAGGAGGTCCAAAAGCTCACTGAAGAAAACAGTTCTTTAAGAAATAGAATGGAACAGATGGAGGCTAATGACTTTATGAGAAACCAAGTAATCCCAAAACAAAACCAAAAGGATGAAAAAAATGGAAGATAACGTGAAATACCTCAATGGAAAAACAACTGACCTGGAAAATAGATCTAGGAGAGACAATTTAAAAATTATGGGACTACCTGAAAGTCATGATCAAGAAAAGAGCCTAGAGATTATCTTTCATGAAATTATCGAGGAAAACTGCCCTAATATTCTAGAACCAGAGGGCAAAGTAAATATTGAAAGAATCCACTCATCACCACCTGAAAGAGATCCAAAAAGAGAAACTCCTAGGAACTTTGTGACCAAATTCCAGAGTTTCCCAGTCAAGGAGAGAATATTGCAAGCAGCTAGAAAGAAACAATTCAAGCATTGTGGAAATACAATCAGGATAACACAAGATCTAGCAGCTTCTACCTTAAGGAATCGAAGGATGAGGAATATGATATCCCAGAAGTCAAAGGAACTAGGACTAAAACCAAGAATCACCTACCCAGCAAAGCTGAGTATAATACTTGAGGGGAAAAAATGGTCTTTCAGTGAAATAGAGGACTTCAAGCATTCTTGATGAAAAGACCAGAGATGAAAAGAAAATTTGACCTTCAAACACAAGAATGAAGAGAAGCATGAAAAGGTAAACAGCAATGAGAGGTCATAAGGGACTTACTAAAGTTGAACCACTTACATTCCTACATGGAAAGGCAATATTTGTAACTCTTGAAACTTTTCAGTATCTGGGTAGTTGGTGGGGTTACACACACACACACACACACACACACACACACACACGTGCACACATAGAGACAGAGAGCACAGAGGGAATTGAATAGGATGGGAAAAAACTTAAAAAATGAAATTAAGTGGTAAGAGAAAAATATATTAGGAGGAGAAAGGGAGAAATGGAATGGAGCAAAATATGTCTCATAAAAGAGGCAAATAAAAGATTTTTCAGTGGAGGGAAAAAGAGGCGAGGTGATAGAAAAACATGAAGCTTACTCTCATCACATTCGACTAAAGGAAGGAATAAAATGCACACTCAGTTTGGTATGAAAACCTATCTTACAATACAGGAAAGTGGGAGAGAAGGGAATAAGTGGGGTGGGGGGTATGATGGAAGGGAGGGCAGAGGGAGGAGGGAGCAATTTGGAGTCAACACTCTTTGGGAGGGAAAGGATCCAAGGAGAGAACAGAAGCAATGGGGTCAGGATAGAATGGAGGGAAATATAGTTAGTCTTACATAACACGACTATTATGGAATTCATTTGCAAAACTACACAGATATGGCCTATATTGAATTGCCTGCCTTCCCAAAGGGAATGGGTGGGGAGGGAGGGATGGGGAGAATTTGGAACTCAAAGTTTTAGGAATAACTGTTGAGTATTGTTCTTACTACTAGGAAATAAGAAATTCAGGTATTGGGGCATAGAAAGTTATCTGGACTTACAGGACAAAAGAGAAGATGGGGTCAAGGGAACAGAGGGATGTTAGAAGAGAGGGCAGATAACTGATAGGGGCAATTAGAATGCTTGTTGTATTGGAGTGGGGGGAGGGGAGAAATGGGGAGAAAATTTGGAACCCAAAATTTTGTGAAAATGAATGTTAAAAGTTAGATAAATAAATAAATAATGATAAAGATGATCAGAGCAGAGGGTAAAGTCATTCTCAAACCTCCACACCCCTCAGCCAGAGTTTTTTCACTTTCAGCCATCATGCTGACTTTTATCAGTTTGCCTGCATTCTATTCCCTGTAACCTCACTCTATTCACTCACTTTCTCCCAGTTCCGCTCCATCCTTCCTATTCTGTCTCTTCAACAAGCTCTTCCTACCACATTTGACTTGGGCTTCCAGGTGTTTTAAGCAGAATTAATGAGAAAGATTTTTCCATTTAAATTACTATTACGCCTGAATTTCTTATTTCCCAGTTGCAAATAAAAACAATTTTTAACATTGTTTTTTAAAACTTTCAGTTCCAACTTCTCTCCCTTCCTCCCCTCCCCACCCATCCCCACTAGGGAACAAGCAATTCAATAGAGGTTATACATGTGTAGCTATGCAAAAGACTTCCATAAAAGTCTTGTTGTAAAAGAACAACTATATTTTCTCTATTCTATCCTGCCCCCCATTTATTCTATTCTTACTTTAGACCTTGTCCCTCCCCCAAAATGATTACTTTTAAATACCCCCTCCTCCCATTTGACCTCCTTTCTATCATCCCCTTCACACCCCTCTTAACCCATTCTCCCCTACTTTCCTGTAGTGTAAGATAGATTTTCATACCAAATTGAATGTGCATATTGGTCCCTCCTAAGCCAAAAGTGATGAGAGTCAGTTTCAGTTTTTTACTCTTACCTTCCCCCTTTTCCTCTCAACTGAAAAATACTTTTTATTGCCTCTTTTATGTGAGAGAAAATTTCCCCCATTCTATTTCTCCCTTTCTCCACCCAACATTTTCTTCTTTCATCCCTTAATTTTATTTGTTTTCATATATCATCCTTTCCTATTCAACACACCCTGTGCCCTCTGTTTATAGGGATGTAATTTCCCCAACTACCCAAGTACTGAGAAAGGTCTGAAGAGTTGAAAATGTTGTCTTTCCATTAGGGAATGTAAACAGTTCGAGTTTATGAAGTACCTTATGATTTTTCTTTCCTGCTTACCTCTTTCCTGCTCTCTTGATTCTTGTATTTAAAAGTCAAATTTTTATTCAGCTTGGCTCTTTTCATCAAGAATACTTGAATGTCCTCTATTTCACTGAATGACCATTTTCCCCCTAAAGTATTATACTTAGTTTTGCTAGGTAGGTGATTCCTGGTTTTGATCCTAGTTCATTTGACTTCTGGAATATCATATTCCAAGCCCTTCACTCCCTTAATGTAGGAGCTGCTAGATCTTGTGTTATTCTGATTTTATTTCCACAATACTCAAATGGTTTCTTTCTGGTTGCTTGAAATATTTTCTCCTTGACCCAGGAACTCTGGAATTTAGCTACAATATTCCTAAGAGTTTGTATTTTTGGGTCTCTTTCATTAGGTTTTCAGTGTATTCTTACAATATTTATATTACCCTCTGGTTCTAGCATATCAGGGCACTTTTCCATGACAATCTCATGAAAGATCATTTCTAGGTTCTTTTTTTTTGACCATAGCTTTCAGATATTCCCATGATTTTTAAATTCTCTCTCCTGGATCTATTTTCCAGGTCAGTTGTTTTTCCAATGAGATATTTCACATTGTCTGCTATTTTTTCATTCCTTTTGTTTTGTTTTATAATTTCTTGATTTTTCACAAAATCATTAGCTTCCATCTGGTCCATTTTAATCTTTCAGGAATTATTTTCTTCAGTGAACTTTTGGATCTCCTTTTCCATCTATCCAATTCTGTTTTTTAGGGCATTCTTTTCCTCATTGACTTTTTTGGATCTCTTTTGCCATTTAGGTTAGTCTATTTTTTTTTAAAGTTTCGGTTTCTTCAGCATTTTGGGGATCTCCTTTAGCACGGAATTGACTTGTTTTTCAGATTTTCTTGTGTCACTCTCATTTCTCTTCCTAATTTTTTCTCAACTTCACTTACTTGATTTTCAAAATCTTTTTTGAGCTCTTCCATGACCTGAGACCAACTCTTATTTTTCTTGAAGGCTTTGAATGGAGGAGCTTTCACTTTGTTTTCTTCTGTTTGCATGCTTTCATCTTCCTTCTCACCAAAGTAAGATTCTATTGTCTGATTTTTTTTTCCAGTTTTTGCTTATTTCCTTAATCATTTACTTGACTTCTGAGTTCTTGGTCAAGGTAGTTCTCTGCTTCTAGTAGGGGTGGAGGGTTGTACTGTTAGCTGTTTAATTCCCCTCACAATCTGTGGGCCTAGCACTCTAAAATAGTGGATGCAGCTGCCCCTGCTGCTGTTCTGGCTGCTGTGGGTTCCTCTGCCCCCTTCCCTCTCAGCTGCCCTGTGGATGGGGCCCAACTACTCCACCCTCCTGCACTGGTTCCACAGGCTTTTCTCACAGCTCTTTCAAATTTTCCTCAGCGTTTTTGGGTCATGAAGTCTGGAAACCACAACAGATCTAAGAGATTCACTTTCAAGGTCTGCTCATGTCCCCTCTGTGCACTTGTGGCCCACTCTGGACTGCACTATGCTCCCAGCCTGGTATCACAGGCACTTCCTATGGAACTTCCAGGTGATCTTGGGCTGGAGATTTGCTTCACTCTGTCATTTTGTGGGTTCTGCAGCTCCCAAATTTGTTTGAAGCCGTTTTTCACAGGTATTTTGCTGGCAAAAGCACTCTAGAAAGTCCTTGCTGTTACTCAGTCATCTTGACTGTACCCCATTCCCCCTCCATTCTCGAAGAAGACTAAAATAACATCAATATGTTAGAGTCATATCACAATGTGTCCAGTGGTGGCAGAGCAGATGAATAGGAGCTCAGAATTACCTATCATTAGCTGGGCACAGATTGTCCATGGAAATATTTGGAGTGCATTCTCTATATGTGTGCATCTCACATTTCTTTTGAGCTACTTAAATTCTGCTTTGCTCATAGAGCATAGCACTTCCTCTCATGAGAACATACCATGCTATGTGGTCCTGTACCAATATTCTCATGGCACACAATCAATTTCAAAGTTCTTAAGAGAAACATTGAGAGTGTCCTTGTATCATTTTTTTCTGACTGTCATGTAAGTGCTTGCCATGTATGAGTTCTCCATAAATTAACCTTTTTGACAAGCATATATTTAGTATTCAAATAATGTGGCAAATCCATTGGAGCTGTACTCTCTACAGTAGAGTATGGATGCTTGACAGTTTAGTTCACGAAGGATCTTAGTGTCTTGTATCTTATTTTGCCAAGTGGTCTTCCTAAGACAATTCAAATGGAAGTGATTCAGTTTTCTGCCATTGCACAGGTATTCTGTCCATGGCATACAACAATGATTTCACCACAATGGCTCTTTAGGCCTTCAGTTTGGTAGTCAATTTAATACCTTTTCTTTCCCACAATTTCCTTCAGGGTCTCCCAAACAATGAACTACCTCTGCCAAGGAATATCTTAACCTCATTACCAATGTGTACATCCTTGGCAAGTACAATTCCAAGTTACATAAACTTATCCACAGTATTCACAACTTTTCTATTTGATGTAAGCAGTGGTCCCATGTGTGGATGTTGAAGCACCATTGTTTTCTTGGTGTTAGCTGTTAAGCCAAAATTGGCACAACAAGCAGAGAATCAATCCATACTTTTTTGTATCTCAGCTTTAGATAATATGTTGAGTGCACAATCATCTGCAAATAGAAAATCATGAACCAAAACTCCTTCCACTTTGGTCTTGATTTTTGGTCTTTTCAAGTTGAAGAATTTACCATCAGTGCAGTAGATGACCTTGATGCTGAGTTGGCCCTCATTGCAGGCATTTGAAAACATGTCCAAAAATACCATTCTAAAAAGCAATCACAGAGGTTAGTTTCACTCCATTGGTGACTGGGAAAGTATGAGAACACTATTTGTCATCCAGAACCTAGGCAAATAAGAAAGGTTTCTTAAGGGATTAGGTAACGGGGAGGGTTCCCCTTTGTAGATTGGTGGTCAAACATCTTGGGTGTACTGCTTTCTGATTGGTTAGCTATTGTTGTCCTGTCTGGTCAAGGTGAATAAGTAAATATTGTGGTCCTGCCTTGGGCTAAAGAATGATATGACTGTGAATGAGTGCAAAGATACAAATATGTTCAAATATCTGAATTGGATGTGGGGAAGGGTGGGCAGCTAGGGGCAGTGACCATATTGAGTGTAGAGGCAGCTCTACACTCAATTTTTGAATTCCAAATTTCGTCCTCACAATCACACTAGAAATAAGGGTGGGCCCTGCCCCGAGGGATATAGCAATGTTTTTGGTGTCTTTAATGGTTACGTGGACTGCTGTATCTGTCATAGCCAGTAGGTGGCATTCAAAGGTTGCTGTATCTGCTAAAAATTAATAAATTGTTAATGCCTGTTATGGTGCCAGGCACTGTGCTAAGCATTAGGGTTAAAAACAAAAGCAAAAACCCCCCTGCTTTCAAGGAGGTCATAGTCTAATGCAGATTGGACTCTATGTCTATGAAGACATGGAAGATACTGTGTATAAGCAAATGAAGATGGGAGATAGAATGTTCTGTGTAAGAAATGGCAAGAGGCTCAGTTTGGCTGAACTACAGAGCATGTGAGGAGGAATTGTGTATAATAAGCTAGAAAAGCAGATTGGAACCAGATTGTGAAGACTTGAAACAATAAATACAGTAGTTTGATCTATAAACAATAAGGAGCCACAGAAATTTATTTCCTGTAAGTAGGGGAGTGACATGACCAGATCTAAATTTTAAGTAATCACTTTGGCAGCTGTATGAAAGATGCATTGGAGAGGGAAGAGATGAGGCAGGGAGACCACTTAAGAGGCTAGTGCAATAGTTTAGGGAAGAGGTGATGGTGGCCTGAACTTGAGTCAAGGGCATGTGAGTAGAGGGAATGGCTAGATACTAGAAATGTGACAGAGATAGACTTGACAAGACTTGGTAGCTGATTGGTTGTCAATTAGTGTAGTGAAGTAGAATAAGGTATTCAAGATGATTCTAATTTTGTAGATTTAGGTAACAGGAAGGATAGTGGTGCCTTTGACAGATATAGTTATAAAAGTGTATATCTACAGTTGTCTTGTCTCCTTATGACAAGTGCTTATATAGACAATTTAGGGATGTTAAAGCCCCTGACTGCTTCTTGCCAGTCATGTGTGTTTCAGTACTGAAAGCTCTTAGGTATTTTGAATGTGACAAAATAATCCTTTATTAATCACTCGGCAGAAGTGCTTCCAACTTAGTGGATCTTTAAAAGGGGAATCATCCATTTTCAATTCCATCTTCTCTTTCTATCAACAGTCTGAAGACTCTGTTAATACTATTCAAATCTATTCCTGAATTGAAGGAGAAGGCTGACAACAAGAACAGGGGGATTCAAGATGAAGTTGAGCCCGGGTCTCTGGCTACCTGTTTTGTTTTATGGCTTGTTGAGCCTGATCATAGGTGATGCTGAACAGTGATCCTGAGACAGATGTGTCAAAATCTTGGATCCAAGCTCATGCATTTGAGAAATTGGAGTTTCTGGATCCCTTGGTCAGAGCCTGGTAAAAGACAGAATTCTGGACCTGAAAAGAAGAGAATGAATACAAACTTGGACTGCCAGGTAGGTCATCTGTCTTGAAGGAGACTTCCTTGAAGTCAGTGGTGAGATATCTATTCACTAGTCCTATGAAATGCATCATGTTCTGATGCTAAAACTTTAACTTCCCAGGAGAGCAAAAAAGCAATTATAGATGTGTCAAACATTAATTTACATATTCAAAATAAATAATTGTTTCATAGATGATTTATACTGTACATTGAATGCCTTTCTATTCCTTCTCTTGAGGAGACATTAGCTAATGCAGAACTAATAACGAAGGTTATCATTTATATAGCACTTTAAGTATTTTGAATGAAATGAAGGTGCTGGAAGGAAAACAGATCTGGAAAAGAAATGAGCTCTGTAGAAGAAAGAATTGGAAAGGGAAGGCACAGGAGGTAAAAAATATCTTGCCCAAGCAACAAAATCACTGAAAATTAGAATGGTCCAAATAGAACCCAATGACTTCATGAGGTAACAACAAATATTAAAACAAAGGCAAAGGACAAAAAAAGAAGAAAATGTAAGATATCGTATAGCAAAAGCAATTGAACTGAAAAGAGATTGAAAAGAAAAAAGTTTAGAGTCCTTGAACTATCTGAATTCCATGACCCTAAGAAAAAAGCCTAGACCAAAGAAATCTTTAGAGAAATTAGCCCAAATTTCTTACAACCAGAGGACAAAGTGGAAATAGAATCACTGCTCACTTCCTGGAGGAAACCTCTGAATGAAAATTCTTAAGAACATTATAGCCAGAATTCAGTTTCCAGGTCAAAGAAAGTATTGCAAATATCCAGAAAGAATTCAGGTTCCAAGGAGCCATAGTCAGGCTCATATATGATTTAATAACCACCACTATAAAATGAATAGAGAACTTGGAATATAATACCCCAAAAAGAAAAGAATATAAGCTTATAACTAAGAATATTTTACCAGCAAAACTTAGTAAAATACTTCAGGGGAGAAAAAGACTATTAATGAAATATATTGTTTCCAAGTATTCCTGATGAAAACACCAGAGGTATGAAGAAAACTTAAGTTCAAAAATAAAACATAAAACATCAATAGGAATCAAAATAAGGTAAACATGAATGAATAATGATATAGGACTAAATGAGGATTAAACTGCTTACATTCTAATAGGGGGAGAACTGGTACATGTGTCCCATCTGAATTCTATCATCATAAGGAGTTATGGAAGGAGTTCAACTAGACAAGGCCTGGGAATGGTTTTGTTATGAGTTGATGATTTTAAGAGAAAAATGGAAATACAGAAATACACTATGGTGGAAGGGAAAGGAAGGTTAGGGAAAATTAAATCATATACTCAGAATTTATAAGTGGATATTTTTACAAACAAAGAGAGGGATTAGGGAGAATAGCTAACACTTAAACTTCACTCCTATCTGAACTGATCAGAGGAAGGAAGAATATATAGATTAAGGGATGGTTTAGTCCTAAGTAAAACAAACTCTAACTAAGAGAGCACAAGAGTTTTGGCAGCTCTTTTCTATATACCAGAGTGTGAATGTGAGGAGTGACCCTAAATTGCAGAATGGCTGGACAAATTGTAATATATAAATGTAATAAAACGCTATTGTGCTGTAAGAAATGAGAAGTATGGGAAAACTTTATATGAACAATTTATACAAAGTAATATGTGGTAAAGAAAATTAATTTTGAAAGAATTAGAAATTCATCATAATAACCAACTATGATTCCAGAAAATTAATGATTAAATATGCTATCCACCTTCTGAAAAAGAGGTGAAGGACTCAGAGCACAGGAGATGAATTGCTTTGTACATGGCCAAAGTGGGGACTTGTTTTGATTGGCTGTATATATTTGTAGTGGGTTTTGCTTTTAGTTTGGGGGGGATTGGCAGGGAGGGTGAGAAGACAAATTTTTGTTGATTGAAATAAAATATAATTTTTAAGCATTGCCTTTATTTTTATTTTCAATTTCAAATTGTTTTTCCTCCTACCCCAATCCCTCTCACTGAACAGGTAAGAAATAAGACATCCATTGTACATAGACAGTTATGCAAAACATTTCCACATTAGCTATGTTGCAAAATAATGCAAGAAAAATAAAGTGAGAAAAATATGCTTCAATATATGCTCAGAATTCATCAGTCCTGTCTCTGGAGGTGGATAGCATTTTTCATCTTCAGTCCTTCAGAATTTTTGTGAATCATTGTATTGATCAGTGTAAATCTTTCATAGTTGATTACCATTACAATATTGCTGTTACTTTGTATAATATTCTCCTGGTTCTTCTTACTTCACTTACTATCAGCTCATATAAATTTACCTGAGTTTTTCTCAAACTATCCAATTCATTATTTCTTACAGCGCAGTAGTATTCCATTACAATCATATACTACAACTTGTTCAGCCATTCCTCTCCTTATGTACACGTTCTTAGTTTCTAACTTTTTGCCACTGCAATAAGAGCTACTTATTTCTGTACATATAGGTCCTTTTCCTTTGTTCTCGTTTGGATATATATTTAGTAGCAGTGTTGCTGAGTCAACGTTATATTTGAGAAATAAAGTCTTCATCAGGGAAACTTGCTGAAAAATAGCCTTCCCATCCCAGTTTCCTGTTTTTCTTATAATTTCAGCTGCATTGGTTTTGTTTGTGCAAAACCTCTTGAATTTAATATAACCAAAATTATTCATTTTGCCTTCTGTGATCCTCTATTTTTTGTTTGGTCGTGAATTCTTCCGTTATTCATAAATCTGAAAGTTAATTTTTTCTGTTCTCCTTTAATTTACTTATGATGTTATCCTTTATGTTTAAAGCATATCCCCATTTTTAACTTATTTTGATATGTCCAAATGTAAGATGCTGATTTATGCCTTATTTCTACTAGATTGCTTTCCAGTTTTTTCAGCAGTTTTTTTTGAAAAATTGCCACAGTATCTAGGATCTTCAAGTTTATCAAAACTTAGGCTACTATGGTCATTTACTTCTATATATTTTATACCTAAATTATTTCAATGATCTACCATTTTACTTCTTATCTACTACCAGATTGTGCTGATAATTACTACTTTGTAATATAATTGGAAATATGGTAGTGCTAGGTCATGTTCTTTTTCACCTTTTTAAAAATGGATTCCTTTGGTTTTCTTCATTTTTTTATTCTTTGGGATGGAGTTTGTTGAGATTTTTTTCTGGTTCTATAAAATAATTCTTTGGTTGTTTGATTGGGATGACAGTGAATAGGTCAATTAATTTAGGTAATGTTATCATTTTTTTACATTGGCTCAGTCTACCCATAAACAATTAAAAGCTCTCCAGTTGTGCGGATCTTTGTGTGAAAAATGTTTTGTAACTGTGTTCTTATAGTTCCCATGTGTGCCTTTGAAAGTATACTCCCAAGAGTTTTATATTGTTTACCACTATTTTAAATGGAATTTTTTATCTATCACTTGCTGTTGGAATTTGTTGGTAAAAGATAAAAATGTTTATGTTTCATGTGTGTTTATTTTATATCCTACAATTTTGCTTAATGTTGTTAATTATTTGTGACTAATTGTTTTAGTTGACTCTCTAATGTTCTTTAAATATACCATCATATCATCTGAAAAACAAATGACAGTTTTATTCCCTTATGGTCAATTCTTATTCGTCTAATTTTTTTTTGTTGTTTGATTGCTAAAACTAGCATTTCTAGTACAATATTGAATAATAATGGGTCAAGCTTTTCATTTATCCTTATTACAGACAATACTTACTCTTGGTTTTAGATAGATACTATTTATCATTTTAAGAAAAGCTCCATTTATTCCTATACTTTCAAGTATTTTTACAGAAATGTAAACCATATTTTGTCCAAAACCTTTTCTGCATCTATTGGTAAAATCATATGATTTTTATTGTTTTTGTTATTGATCAATTATACTGATATTTTTTCTAATATTGAACTAAAGCTATATTCCTGGTATAAATCCAGCTTGACCATAGTCTATGATTTTTATGAAATATTGCTGTAATCTCCTTGCTATAGTTAAAGTACAGTTTTTGCATCAATGCTGATTAGGGAAATTATTCTGTAGTTTTCTTTCTGTTTTTGCCCTCCCTGGTTTAGGGATCAATACCATATTTGCATTATAGTAGGGATTTGACAAAACTACATCTTTATTCTTCAAACTGTTGATGTAACATTGGAATTAATTTTTCTTTAAATGTTTCATTGAATTTATTTATAAATCTGTTGGGTCCTGAGATTTTTTTTTCTTTCAGAGTTCATTTTTGGCTTGTTCAGTTCCTTTTTTGAAGTATTTCCTATTTCCTTGGGTTAATATGTACAATTTATCTCTTTATAAACTATCATCCATTTAATTTAGATTGTAATTGGCCTATAATTATCAAAATAGCTTTTAAAATAACACATAATTTAAAAAAGAGAAATTTGACAACTTAGATGAAGGTGATTTCATAGCTCTCTTGCTTATTACCCCAATCTTGTTTCTTTTCCTTGGGATTTTTCTTCTCCCTAAGTTAAATTGCCATTTATTTTTACTAGATTTACTAAAGTGAAATTGAAAGTAAAAAGTATAGCTTTTTAGACTCCGGAGTTGTTGATCTTACCCGTTTAGATTTCCTTTATCTTACCTTCTGAAGTGTGCTTTTATGGACATACCCAGTGACCTTTTTTACTAAATACTGCTTGATTTTATAATTGAGTGGTGGAGATGAAAAAATACCTCTTCTTCCACTGTTTGCTCTCACTAGATAACTGTTTCCATAGTGACCTGAAACTCTGGACCAATTATGAGATCCATCCATGGTCAGGTAGATCTCCTCACAATCATTTCATAGTGTCATTGCAGGTCAGAGTAAAAGAGTGATTTCCCACCAAGAGACAGTTAGAAGACAGAGCTTCCTGGTTGGGGAGGGGGGGCGAGGGAGGATTGCAACATACTGCTTGCCTTTTAAAATCCCTTATATTCACATAATTTTGATCTTTTGTAATTCCCCTGTGATAAACTTGCACTTTCCTCCTTCAGCCTTCTTTCTTTTATGTTGTCTAGAAAAATGAAGATGCAGGGAGAAAGTGGTCTTCCATTGAAAGGGCATGGAAGCAAATGCTTTAGAATGAGGAAAATTGAGGACAGAAAGAGCATTAATAACTTTTGGGGTCACAGAAGGCTGAGATGATACCTCTTAAAAATCCTGAAGGAAGATAAGAATTTATAAAGTGGAGATGAGGAAGAAATACATTTCAGGAATATACAATGACTTGTGCACTGTATGTGTATTGTGTATGGAAACAGGAGATGAGATATAGAGTTCAAGGGAAAGCTAGTATACCTGTTGTATATGCAGGCTGAGCTAATTATAGCTACTTTGGACTTGTAATTGGAAGAAAATGAGGCATTCAGAGATCAGTCCATAAAAGGAGATTTACTTACCCATAGCCTGGAAAGATTTTTTTAGTGGTTATATAACATCGATTCATTTGAGTATGACCTCCCTGTCTCTAGATTGGCTGTATCAGTGAACCCTGAGAGAAAGCAACTCCTGCATCCCTGTGGACTAGTTTTTGTAATTAGGCTATCAGGAAACTATGTCATCAGTGAGTATCTTAATCTCTTGAGTCAATTAAGTGATGAGAATGACTTCATGAAATTTTAAGGGAAAAACTATTGTAGCTTTTCCATGAAGTCAGTCCTCAGAAAACCTAGCCCATGAGAAAATCTGGGAAGATGACAGAGTCGGTGAGAATAGTTTTGGCTCTCAAAATTTCTTCTAAAAAAACCCAAACAAATACAACATCACTTCAGAGCAGCAGAAATAAACACGGGGTAAAAGCTGTCTTCCTATGACAATTACAGAAGACCTTAGGTAAGACATGACCTCTAAACCTCCAGAGGTGAAGGTATGGTCTGAATGAAATACAAACACTCCAGGCTGACTCTGCTGATTAAACAAGCAACAAGTGCTAGGGGCAACTGGATTGAGAGGCAGACTCAGCCTTATAAACTATCAGCTCACAGACATTGTAGGTATCCGAAGGCTGAGTAGAAGACTGAAGGACCTTCCACTGTTGAGGAACACCAAGGCCAAATGTGATGACCAGAGGCATCCTAGGTGGTAGTCGAAGGGAGAAGGTCCCAACACATACCTGATGAATGCTTTAGTGAGGAGCAGGGACTCTGTTGGTAGAAGGCACTAGCAGAAGAGCAGAGTCCCTGGTTTCAGTTCTGGGGCAGAGAGGACAGTTATAGTTTGCAGGCACCTGACAGACCAATGGAAGCATAATTATTTGAAGTTCAGTGTGGCTGGGGACCCTACATGTGGCGTAGGAGCAGAGTGGAAAGCCCAAGGTTGGACCTAAGATAGACCTCAGAACATAATAGTAGGAGGAACCCAAAGTCTAGTTTATCATTCCCCATACTTCAGGAATAAAACTTTATACTAATAGCTGCTAAAAAAAAAAAAAGCCCAAATTAAAACAAATAAAATCAATATAATTGAGCAAGCAAAGGGGAAAGAACCCAACCACAGATTATTACTATGAGGATAGAGAAGATCTGGGTTCATATTCAGAGGAAGATAATGGAGTGAAAAAAACACCCCTTTTTCAGTGAGAAGAGTCAAATAATCCGAAGCACAAAGAGTTCTTGGAAGAATTTAAAAAGGACTGTAAAAATCAAAGAAGGTCAAATTCAACCTCAGCCCCTTACTATCTGTGTGACCCTGGGCAAGTCACTTATTTTTGATTGCCTTGCCAAAAAAAAATCAAAAAAGGGAGATTAAAGAAGAAATTTGGGGAAAGAGAACAATCCAAGTAAATCCAGAAAACTATGAAAAGAAATAAACCAACTGAACATAGAGAATGAAAAACTTAAGGAAGTAAATAATTCCTTCAAAACTAGAATTGGGCAAGGGGAAAGTAATGGCATTCTAAGATACCAAGAAAAGATAAAACACAATCAAAAGAGTGAAAAAATAGAAGAGAAAGTGAAACATCTCATTAGAAAAACAACAGATCTGACAAACAGATTGAGGAAAAATAAGAATAGTTGAAGTACCTGAAAATTATACTAAAAAATAATCTTGATATAATATTACAATCAATTATGAAGGAAATTGGGTAGAACAAGAAGACAAAGCAGAAAAAAATCACCAATCACCACCTGAAAGAGATCCCAGGAGGAAAACTTACAGGATTATCATAGCTAAGTTAGGTCTTGGAATAATATATTTCATAGAGCAAAAGTGCTGGGGTTATGACCAAGAGGAACTTACCTAGTAAAGTTAAATATGATCCTGAATGTAAGAAAAAAGGGACATTTAATGAACTCAAAAGCTTTCAGGGTTTTGTGGCAAAACCCCCAGAAATTAAGGAAAAATTTGGCCATAACAGCCAGGAGAAATGTAAATATTGAATACCAAGTAGAAGGGACTTAATATGATCAAATTATTTACTTCACATATGTTAAAATATTAGCAGCACTTTTATGATTGTCATCATTATTTGGGTAGTTTGAAAGAAAGGGTTGGGCTGAGTTGAGTAGGATAGAGTGAATCTAAAAAAAATAAAACTATAGGGAGATATAGAAAGGAGTAATTATCTCACACAAATGAGGTATAAAATGAAAAAAATATATATAAAGAAGAAGCTAGTGGGGGAAAGGGCAGGAAGTGCTGGAACCTTGCTGTTGTTGAGAATGGGTTGAAGAGGAAACAATACACACATATTTAGGAGGATATAAATGTCTTCTAAATTCAGAAAGAAATAAGAGGGCAAGGGGGGAGGTTTGGGGGAGAGGATAGGGAGAAATTCTTAGAGGGATGGGTTGATTAAGGAACAGGAAGGCAAGGTAGTAAGTATAAATAAAGCAGGAGAGTGAGGAGAGACAGAGTAAATAGGGTGAGAATGATTGTGAGGAAAAATAGGAAGGAAGAAAATACACGTTAAGTAATTGTAACTTAGAAGGTGAATGGGATGAATTTACCCATAAAGCAGAAATGGATACCAGATTAAAAAATCTGAATACAACATTTTCAGGAAACATTATAAAAATGAAAGATACACATAGATAAAATAAAGAGCAGGAGCAAAACTTAGTACATAAAAAAGCAGGGATAGTTATCATTATCTCAGACAAATTTAAAGTTAAAATAGATTTAATAAAAAATAAAAAATAGAGAAACTATACTATGTGTCAGCAATATTTTTCAATATTGTTTTAGACCATTTAAAATATTTAGAGAGCAAAAAATACCTCAAAGTATAACTGCTAAAACAGGCACAGGAACTATGAGCATAAATATAAAACATTTTTGTACAAATAAACTCAGTTATAAATAACTGAGGTAATATTTATTGTTCACAGGTAAGTAAAGCTGAGATAATTTTAAAAATGACAATTTAACCTAATAAATGTATTTATTCAATATTATACCAATTAAATTATTTTAAATAAATAAATGTATTTATTGAGTTGGAAAAAAATTACAAATTTCATTTTCAAGAACAAAGAATGGAGTGAAAAAAACCACCCCTTTTTCAGTGAGAAGAATCAAATAATCCGAAGCACAAAGAGTTCTTGGGAGAACTTCAGGAAGTTGGAAGAAACCAGGGAAAAAGGATGTAAAGGAAGCAGATTCAGTAGTATCAGACATAATCTATAAGATGAAAGTATTTTTGAAGTATAAAAAGGATAATTTTGATCATTTTGAATTAAAATTTTCTTGTACAAGCAAAAGAATATATAGCCAAGAATAGAAGGAATGCAGAAAATTCAGAAAAATAAACTTTCATAGGCAACCCCTCTGGATGTGATTGGGTTGGAATATTGGCTGTGGGTGTAGGAAATGATGATCTGGTTGATTTAGAAAAGTTGGAAAGACTTAGAATTATAAAGGAAGATGTTATCCACCTTCAGAGAAACAGATAATAGGAGGAAATAAGCATAGTAAAGTTTTACATATATATATGTGTATGAGTTTGTATGTGGATATATATATGTATGTTTATAGATATCTGTGCATATGTATACATGCATATATACACACATATGCACATGCACGTATATGTATACACACGTATCTCCATGCTTAATTGCAGTCTTCTTTAGGGTGGTTGGGGGAAGGAGGGAAAAATAAAATAAAAAGTGCATAGCAGAGAACAAAAGAAAACCAACAAGGAACCAAAGAATAGCCGGGTAGCTTTGAAAGCAATGTATAGTACTTATTATATGGGTATTCTTGAAATGAAATTTTTTTGTTTTATAATGAATCCTCTCTTATGGTCTGCTGTATACAAAGAGGTTTTTTTTTTTCTTTTCTCATTTTGTATATAAGTTTAAAACAATTTTTTTACAATAACAAAGAAAAATAAAATAAAAAGAAAAGGAAAAGTTATTCCACCCTATGCAACAGGGCAATATTACTGGTACCATAGTTGGAATGTGAAACTTATGAAAAGAAGCAGAGTATAAAATAAAGCTAAAAGTGTATATGGGAGCCAAATTATGGAAGACCTTAAATTCCTTAAATTTTTCCTATAGGCAAAGGAGATTTTTAATCAGATAAGTAATACGGTGAACTCTGTGATTTGGGAAGATTACTCTGGCAGCTGTGTGGAGAATGTGGAGAATGGATTACAGAGTGGAATGACTGGGAGCTAGGGATCCAATTAGGAGGTTATTATAATAGTTGAGTCAAGAGATGATGAATACCTGAACTAGGGTAGTGAATATGTAACTGGAGAGAGGGAGATGGATGAGAGATTCTAGGGAGGCAAAATCTATAAGACTTAGCAAATGACTGATTTAGGGAGTGAGAGAGAATGAAGAATCAAAGGTAATTCTAAGGATGTCAACCTTAGAAGGATGACTCATAGGACCACAGAATCTTCGATTTACACCTGATAAGCTTTAGAGATGATCTAATTCAAACCCTATACTTCACAACTAAAGAAAGTGAGGTGCAGAAATATTAGATGATTAAGCAATGTGGGCTCTAGGGCAGGGGGTGAGGTTATTGACCCATCTAAGAGGTAGGAATTGGGACATTTATTTGACTGTGTCTTGAAGAGAGGCTCTGATCTATATAAGGGTTGAGCTCAGGGGGTTACTAACCTCTGTGAATCACCCATGGGGTAGCCAGAAGGTGAGACACTAATCCTTTGTGAATCCTGAGGTGTACACTAAGTTATGTGAATCCCAATCAATCAAACAAGTAACATTTGTAGGTAGTTTTTGCTTTACTTAAATTTACATTACTCAAATTTGGCTTCACATAAAGAATTCTGAAAGAAGCCAGAATTCAAAAAAAGAGATAACTCTACCTTTGCTAGCTTTATTTCATAGTACTATGCTTGTTCTCTCTTCTCCTGCCTTTCTGCTCAGTCCTTCCCCACTCCCCTCCCCAAACTACCAGTCAAAATATGCCTTCCTGTGAAAACAGTCTCTCCTGGAAAGACTGACATTTTGAAGAGATTAGGGGCTGGGCGTAAGACTTCTAGTACTAAGAGAGAAGACATCTGCTCTACTCTGCCCACCCAACCTGTGTCCAGCCTCCTCTTGTCTTTCTTCCATTCATCCATGCTCAGGTATCCTGTTTCTGTTCCCAGTCCCAGAGTGCTGCCTGTCCTCTCCTGTTTATGTCTGTGTCTGGCCCTAAGTGTTCTTCCTTTTGGTTCTGGACAGTCACATAGGTGGCTGGTCTTATCTCCATGTTCTTCCTACTGTTTTCATCTTACATAAAAATTACTTTATGCAGAGGTCTGCTGAACCTCACAATTACATAAAGTGAGAACTATCTGTAGTAAGCTCCTTATGTACTAACAAGATGGCACAGTAGATGGCATTTATGGGCTTGAGTCAGGCAATCTCATCTTCTTGAGTTCAAATGTGGCCTCAGATGCTTAATAGCTATGTTATACTGGACAAGTTACTTAACCCTCTTTGCCCCAGTTTCCTCATCTGTAAAATGAATTGGAGAAGGAAATGGCAAACCACTTCTGTATCTTTACCAAGAAAACTCAAATAAAGCTGCAAAGTGTCAGACATGACTGCAACAACTCAAAAGCAACAAAACATATTGGGAGCTGTTCTAGGTGCTACAAGCATAAACATAAAACATAACATAGTTCTACCTAAAGAAACTTACCTTCTGTTAGGTGTATACAATGAGATCTTGGATTGATATAGGATGTAAAAAAATGAAAAGTGAAGGTGGTTGAGTAGGGGCATAAAACCCACAAAACATGAGAGAATTAAGAAAGGCCACTTGAAGGAGGTGTCTCTTGAGTTCCAGAAATGGGAACTCTTCAGTGTAAAATTACAGGGGAAAAAGGAGAGGGGGAGATGGAATGTTATGTCTGGGGAACAGTAAGTCAGTGGGCTTGTTTGGAGCATAAAGTACATAAAGAGGAGTAATGTATAACCAACATGGAAAGTTAGATTGGAGTCACCTTGTGGATGGCTTAAGTACTTTAAAAAAAGAGTTGGAAGTTAATCCTAATGAGATTAAAATAGCATCCCTTTAACTGGGGATACTGATCTATGCGATCCATCAAACCTTTGAGAAATACTGCATGATGTAGTAGATAGAGCATTGAACTTGAAGTCAGGAAGACCAGGGTTTGAATTGTGCTCTAGTTACTTACGAGATACGTGACCACAGTTCTGATGGTAAATGCTTAACAACCAGATGTCTGAAAATACAAGATAAACTTTTCAGTTTACTCTATATTCTTAGCGTTTTCTCCATAACTTTCTTAAGTCTAAAAACCATTTGCCAGTTTTCAGAATATAAATGCACATACTGAAAATTTAAAAATCTGCTCTCTATAAGCTGACTCCAGCACATACCCATGTGGGATTCTGGTAAATTCATTTAACTTTTTTTTTAATCAAGTTTCCTAATTTTTAAAACGAGAGAGTTGAAACAGAAGACCTCTATGGTCTCTTGTAGTCCTAATCCAGGTTTTCTTGATTCCAAGTCTGATGCTGTTACCATTATATGTGAGTTCTGGCCTGGGGCATTAAATCTGGGTGTTCCTGCCCTCAAAGAATTTATAATCTAATAGACAAAGACAGTACACAAAAGGAAATGGAAACATTTGGGTGGGAGTGACCAGGGAGTACCTGACACATCACGTTCCTTCTGTTCAAACCAAGTAGAGATGCATATGAAAAGTGGAAAGTTACCTGGAGAGTTCAGATCCAGTCCTCTCCAAAGCAGAGTTTTGGGGGGCAGGGGGGTGTTAGTGCTCCACCTTCCAGCCTTCCAGTCAGAGGGGAGAGGAGGCTGAGGAAATTGGGAAGGTATCTTGATTCTCCTTGCCATCTCTTTAGATCTGCAGAGGATCAGCTAAGATTTAGTACTGTTTCAAAATAGTATCATTCTTAATGTAGTCAACTGCTGCATTTTTATTGGACAGGATCCTGCCTCTTTTCCTGAGGTAATGGATTTCAAAGATTGCTTATCAGTCCTTTGAGTATTGTTGCTGCACTGTTACAAACCTGGGCTCATGCTCACTCTTAGACCTCCATTCCTGATCTCTTTCACTTACAATGAAATAATAAGTAGCAAAGCAAAGAACTGAGGTCCATACTCATGGGTTATGTGCTGGTCCTATATAGGAAGGGCCTGAAGTCTCTACTCTTCATTATCGTTTTTCTTCTTTCCTTGGAAGGCCACTAGGTTGGAAGAAATCAAACCAAGGGAAGGGACAGGTTATGGTTAAACAATACTTTTTAAATGCAACTCATCTGGCTCTGCAGGCAATCAAAGAGGCTCCTCTTTATCAAATGGTTATAAAGTCTAACCATTTAAGTGGGTGATGCTATAGTTCTATAGATCAGGAAATTGTCCTATATTCAGAAGCATATTTCTATCACCATATCCACTTTGACCAAGATTTCTCTCAGTTTACTCTAGGTTTTGAAATATAAAATTATTTAGAATGTATTATATTACACATGTGCATATATATGTATGTGCATATATGTATATTTGTATGTGAGTATATGTAATTAGAAATAACAAGCTCACCTTCTTACATCCTTGGCCATTACCAGTTATCTTGACCTTTATATTGACTTTGGACTTGGATGTCCCAGGAAGAAAGAGTGAGGCTGACAAATTTGCAAAGCTCTGACCCACTCACATCCAATTCATGTGCAAATCAATATATCACCCTTGTGATGTCATTGGTCTTCTTTGAGAACAGAGGAAAAACAAAAACAACAATTAATTCACAATATTTTATAATTCTCACATTAGCATATGTTTTGGATTCCCACTCTGAACTCAAGAAAAATCTCTAAATATGGTTTGTGCCTCACTTCCTCATTAAAGTTCTTTCTTCCCAACTTCACCATGAGTCAAATAGAAAGCATGCTCCCATTACAGTTTAGAAAATGTTTATTTTAAGAAATAATATTTCAAAGCCAGCAAAATTAAGCATAAACATGCATGGAAGAAATGAGTATTTGATGAATTGTCAGACTGTCAGGATTTTGTTTAAAAAAATAAACAAACCTGAACTTAATAGAAGATTTGACCTATAAGATCATCTTTCAATATTTATTTTGCCCCTTGGTTCTAGAATATCAGGGCAATTTTCCTTGATAATTTCATGAAAGATTCTGTCTGGGCTCTTTTTATGATCATGGCTTTCAGGTATTCCTATAATTTTTAAATGGTCTCTCCTGGATTTATTTTCCAGGTCAGGCATTTTTCCAATGATATATTTCACATTATCTTCCATTTTTTCATTCTTTCAGTTATGTTTTGTGATTTCTTGGTTTCTCATAAAGTCATTAGCCTCCATCTGTTCCATTCTAATTTTTAAAGAACTATTTTCTTCAGTGAGCTTTTGAATCTCTTTTTCCATTTGGCTAATTCTGCTTATTAAAGCATTCTTCTCCTCATTGGGTTTTTGAACCTCTTTTTCCAATTGACTTAGCCTATTTTTCAAGGTGTTATTTTCTTCAGCATTTTTGGGGTCTCCTTTAGCAAGCTGTTGACTCGCTTTTCATGATTTTCTTGCATCTCTCTCATTTCTCTTCCCAATTTTTCCTCCCCCTCTCTTACTTGATTTTCAAAATCTTTTTTGAGCTCTTCCATGACCTGAGACCATTGAATGTTTATTTTGGATGTTTGAGATACAGGAGCCTTGACTTTTATGTCTTTCCCTGATGGTAAGCATTGTTCTTCCTCATTTGAAAGGATGGGAGAAGATATCTGTTCACCAAGAAAGTAACCTTCTATACTCTTATTTTTTCCCCCTTTATTGGGTATTTTCCCAACCAGTTACTGACTTTTGTGTCCTTTGTCAAGAGTAGGGTATACTGTGGGGATCTGTAAGATCTAAGTTCCTCCAAGGTAGTACAATCAAGCATGTACAATGATCTGGGTGCAAGTAGAAATTTTTGTTCCCAGAATCTGAGTAATAGAGTTTCCTCTTCACAAGCACCTGACCTCCAGTTCCACCAAGCCAGCACTTGGTCCTGAGATTCAGTTAAGCTACAGGGGCAGGGCCAGAATTTAGTGTGAGATAAAGATCAACTGCTCAAATCCCTCAGGAGTATTAGGTGAGGGCAGGGCCTCTATACAGGCCTGAGGTGAGAATCAGGTACTCAGTGCCTCCAGGGGCTTTACGATCCAATAATGGATGTGGGCTGCTTTAGGGGCTGCTGTAGATGCTGCTGAAGCCCACCCAATGGGATCTCTGAGGGCTGAAACCTGAGGCTGCCCTTTTCCCTTCTAGGCCAGCTGAAAAACCCTCTCACTGACCTTTGGTGTCTGTGGGTTGAGGGATGTGTGAACAGATGCTACTGTGACTGGGGATTCCATGCCTGAGGCCTGCTCTCCGTGGCTGCATGGGCAAGGTTGGTCTGGGCTTTGCTCTGTGTCCAGTGCAACAGACATTTCCCTTTGGCCTTTCAGGTCACCTTGTTCTGGAAATCTCTTCCACTCTTGTTCTGTGACTTCTGCTGCTCTAGAATTTGTTGAGAGTCTTTCTTTACAGATATTTTATGGGCTGTGGGGGAAGAGCAAGCATATGTGGATCTTTCTACTTGGCTATCTTGGCTCCACCCCCCTGTCAACTCTATATTTATCAGACCTATAAGATCAAAAAGAAATTTAAGGTGTATATCAAAGACTAATAACAAGGGATTTAAGACTGTTTGCAAGGAATAGACTGTTTACCTTTTATATAAGAGAATGTAAAATTTATATCTGATTGTTATTTGTAGTTGCATAGTCCATAAGAAAGATTGGGGTAGACCTAAATATGATATAATTATAAAAAGTAAAACCATTTAGGAACAGGTAAAAAAGTAATTATTTTATACAAATGAGGTGTGAGAGAAAGAAATGACACAGAGGAATTAGATGGGGGAGGAGGGCTGCTAGTTATGGAACTTTACTTTCATTGAGAATGGGTTTAAGAGGGAACCATACCTATATCACTAGAAGGGTATAAAAGTCTTCTAAATTCAGAAAGAAGTAAAAGATTAAGGAGATAGGGAGTGAGGAGAGCATAAGGGATTTTTAAAAGGTAGGTGAGGCAATAGGACAAGAAGAGTATAGACGGGTGTTAAGATTCAGGGGAATGGGAGGATAAGAGAAGGATCCTTGGAGGAGGGGTAATTTAAGTACTAGGAGGGCAAGGTAGTGAGTAGAAGTAAACTAGAGGAGTCAAGAGGGATAGGAAATAAGAGATATACAAGAACATAAAGTAAAGATCAAGGATGATAATCATAATAGACTAATTTAAGGATAAAATAGATTAAATCAAAAGAGAAAAACAGGGAAAATATACTATGTGTCAGTTATATTAATCAGTTTTGGTTCGGACCATTTAAAATAACTAGACAGTATAAGGTTGGAATATTGCTATGGTACAGGAAATGAAAACTTAGTGTACTTGAAAAAATATGAAAAGAGCGAGGTTTATGAAGGAAGAAGTTATGTACCCTCAGAAAAATAGACAAAAAAGTATAGTTTAGTCTTCCATAGACATATATGAATGCATTTGTCTATATATGAATATGATTAGAGATATCTAAGCATATGGAAGTGTATGTATCTGTATCTATATCTTTCTGTGTGTGTGTATCTCCATGTTGAGTTGTAGCCTCCTTGGGAGGGAATGGTAAGGGAGAAAAAGAATGAAGTAAAAAGTACATAGTAGAGAACAAAAGAAAACTAAGAAGAAAGCAAAGGTAGGCACCTCTGAAGACAATGAGTAGTATTTATTTTATAGACTTTCTTGAAATGGAAATTTATTGCTGTATATTTAGAATCCTCTTATGTTCTACTGTGCACATGGCAAAACTTTTTCTTTTATTATTTTGTATTTAAGTTTCAGTAGTTAAGATTACAATATGTTTCTTTACTTCCATTGTAAAAGCTCTTTCTTCCCTCTTTTATGTGAGATGATTTGCTGCATTCTATCTCTCCCTTTCTTTTACTCCTAGTACATTCCATTCAACAAAAAATTTTTTTTAGGTATTCTCCCTTCATTTTCAGCTCACCCTATGCCCTGTGTCTACATACATACACACACACACATATACACACATACACATACACACATAAACCCATGTACATATACATACCTATACATATATAATACACACATACATATCTATCCATACACTCCTACATATGGGTGTGTGTATATATACATACATATATATATATGTATACATATATATGTATATGAATATTATCACTAACTATCCTAATTCTGAAAAAGGTGTCATGAGTTAAAAGTACCATCTTTCCATGTAGGAATGTAAATAGTTCAACTTTAATGAGTTCCCTCTTTCCTGTTTTTCTTTTCATGTTTCTCTTGATTCTTGTATTTGAAGGTCAAATTTTCTATTCATCTCTGGTCTTTTCAGCAAGAATGCTTGGAAATCCTCTATTTCACTGAAATTTCATTTTTTCCCCTGGAGTATTATACTCATTTTAACTGGGTAAGTGATTCTTGGTTTTAATCTATTTCCTTTGACCTCTTGGATATTATATTCCAAGCCCTTTGATCCCTTAGTGTAGAATCTCCTAAAACCTGCATTACCTGCATGGTATTTCTTCATTATTTTAGTTGTTTCTTTCTAGATGCTTGATGTATTTTCTCCTTAGTCTGGGAGGTCTGGGATTCAAGTATAATATTCCTTGTAGTTTTCATTTTGGGATCTATTTCAGGAGGGGATTTATTCATTCTTTTCATTTCTATTTTCCCCTCTGGTTCTACAATATCAAGGCAGCTTTCCTTGATAATTTCTTGAAAGATGATGTCTAGGCTCTTTTTTTGAACATGGCCTTCAGGCCATCCAATGATTTTTAAGTTGTCTCTCCTGAATTTGTATTCCAAGTCAGTTATTTTTCCAATGAGATATTTTTTTTTCTTTTTTCCTTGTTCAGTTGTTTCAGCTTTTTTTTTTTTTAACACAGTTTATAACAAATAAAGCAATTCAAACTTTTGGGGGTCTGAGTTTTGGGGACACCTTGCTCCCCTCTTAGCTAGCCAAAAAATCCTCTCACAGACCTTTAGCACCTGTGGGTTGAGGGACCTGTGCTGCTGCTGGAGATTCTGTTCCTGAAGCCTGCTCAGAGCTGCTCCTCTCTGTGATACGTGGCCAAGGCAGGGCTGGGCCCAACTCAGGGTCTGGTGTGCAACAAACTTTTCTTGTCAGTTTTTCAGGTTTCTCTGGAACAGAAATCTCCTCCACTCTGTTGTTCTGTGGCTTCTGCTGCTCTAGAATTTGTTGAGAGTTCTTCTTTACAGGTGTTTCATGGGCTGTGGGGTAAGGGCTAAGTGTCTGTGTATCTTTCTACTCCTCCATCTTGGCTCCTCCCCACCAATGAAATATTTCACATTTTCTTCTATTTTTTTCATTCTTTGATTTTGTTTGATTGTTTCTTGATGCATAGTAAAGTCCTTAGCTTCCACTTGCTGAATTCTGACTTTTAAGGAATTATTTTCTTCAGTGAGTTTTTGGACCCCCTTTTTCATTGGGGCAATTCTACTTTTTTAAAATCTATTTATTTAAGTTTTCATCATTCATTTCCACAAAATTTTCAGTTCTAAATTTTCTCCCCATCTCTCCCCTCCCTCACCCCAAAACTTCAAGCATTCTAATTACCCCTATCACCAATCTGCCCTCCCTTTTAACATCCCTCCCTTCCCTTATCCCCATCTTGTCTTTTGTCCTGTAAGGTAAAATAAATTTCTATACCACATTATCTGTATTTCTTATTTCCTAGTTGTATACAAGAACAATACTCAACAGTTGTTCCTAAAACTTTGAGTTCTAATTTCTCTTCCTTCCTCCCTCCCCACCCATCCCTATTGGGAAGGCAAGCAGAATTTTTTTTTGCCCAGAATCATAGTAGAGATTCCTCTTCACAACCACCTGACCTCCAGTTCCACCAAGACAGTGGTGGGGGCTGAGATTCAGTTAAGCTGCTCCATACCCCCAGGGTCTTTAGGGGAGGACAGGGTTGCCATTCAGTGTGAGATAAAGATCAACTGCTCAAATCCCCCAGTAGTATTAGGTAGGGGCAGGGCCTCTACGCAATACTGAGGTAAGAATCAGGTGTTCAGTTCCCCCAGGGGTTTTACAATCCAACAGTGGATGTGGGCTGCTGTAGAAGCTTCTGTGGAAACTGCTGCCCCGGTCCTATTTGACCTCTGTGGCTGCTACCTGAGACCAGAACTATGGGAAGGCCTTTCTCCCTTCTCAGTCAGCTGAAAAAACCCTGTCACTGACCTTTGGTGCCTGTGGGTTGAGATATCTGGGAACTGCTGTTACTGCAACTGGTGATTCAGCCCCCAAGGCCTGCTCATGTCCTCCTCCCAGCGAGGCACCATGCTACCCAGTCTGGGCTAGGCTTCACTCTGTGTCTAGTGTGACAGACATTTCCCTTCGGCCTTTTGTGTTACCATGGGCTAGAAATCTACTCCACTCTGTTGTTCTGTGGCTTTCATTGCTCTAGAATTTGTTGAGAGTTTTTCTTTACAGTTATTTTATGGGCTGTGGGGGAGGAGCTAGTATATTTGCATCTTTGTACTCTACCAGCTTGGCTCAGCCCCCCAATTTTTCTTTTTAAGGAGTTCTCTTAAGTGAATTTTTGTGTCTCTTTTTCCTTTTGGCCAATTTTACTTTTCTCTTCATTGGATTTTTGTTCCTCTTTTATCATTTTGTCTATGATTTTTTTAAGGCGTTATTTTATTCAGTATTTTTTGCACTTCCTTTACCAAGCTATTGACTTGTTTTTCATGATTTTCTTGCACCATTCCCATTTCTCTTTCCAGCTATTCCCCACTCCTTTTACTTGATTTTTAAAATCCTTTTTTGAGTTCCTCCATCTTCTGAGACCAATTTATATTTTTCTTTCAGGCATTGGATGCAGGGATTTTTACTTTATTTTCTTTTTTCTTAGTGTGTGTTTTGATATAGTAACTTTCCATGATAAGAATTTTTTTTTCAGTGAGCTTTTGAACCACCTTTTCCATTTGCCTTATTCTGCTTTTTAAAACATTCTTCTCCTCATTGGGTTTTTGAACTTCTTTTGCTAATTGAGTTAGCCTATTTTTCAAGGTGTTATTTTCTTCAGCATTTTTGGGGTCTCCTTTAACAAGTTATTGACCCTCTTTTCAGGAGTTTTTTACATCTTTGTCATTTCTCTTCCCGATTTTTCCTCCACTTCTCTTACTTGATTTTTAAAATCCTTTTTGAGGTCTTCCATGGCCTGAGACCATTTAATATTTATTTTGGATGTTTGGAATACAGATGCCTTGACTTTTATGTCTTTCCCTGATGGTAGGCATTGTTCTTCCTCATCCAAAAGGATGAGAGAAGATATCTGTTCACCAGGAAAGTAACCTTCTATTTTCTTATTTTTTTCCCCTTTTTTGAGTATTTCCCCAACCAGTTTCTTGACTTCTGGATCCTTTGTCAAGAGTAAGGTATACTCTGGGGAGCTGTAAGATCTCAGTTCCTCCTAGGTGACCCCTTTCTCTTCCTTGTGAAGTTAATTTTTTACCCATAAGCATAAGATTTTACATAGATCCCTACAAAATTTTATCTTATTAATTTCAGTCCAGTTCTTTAGCCTATCAGAATCTTATTGGATTCTAACAGTATTGTGTACTGTACTTTCTGTTATTTCCAACTTCTTGTCATCTGCTAATATTCAAATGTAACACATGTGCTCTTGTTCACTCCCTGAGAGCCCAGCAGGCTACATACCTCTCCTGCTCTGAGTTCCAGGCACAGGAAGTATTTTTGTCTGGTGAGGTATAGTGGTGGTGGTGGTGGTGGTGGTATGTGTGTGTGTGTCTACTGCCATTGGCTTGAGGCCTTACTAGTTGCATCTCCCTCCATTCTGCAGTTAGGTACCAATCTATGAAGTTTTATTGCATTTAGGTAAACAGAAGACAGTGTTGGTGATGAGAAAGTCATGCGATGTCAAATCTTCAGCAGTAAATGACCTTTGCTGTTGCTGTTTCCAACTCCATTCCTCCCTAGGACTCCCTGCCAAGTCTGGTACCAATAATGAACATTCCAGTTCCATTTAACACTTAATGTCAATGACCTTTTATCAAGGCATATTTTCAGTGAAGACACAGCAAGAACAAGCATACAAACCTTTCTTCTCGACACCTCAGGAATACACTCTTTGTTTGATTCCTATATAATATGGATCTCATCAAGTTCCTGCAGCCTGATTGACAGATGACACCTTGTGTCAACCATTACTGGCCTGATCCAAGATAGCTCCCAAAGAACATTCCCTGCTCCTCAGTCCATGACTACAAATCTCAGACTCTGGAACACCAGTGTGCTGGAGAGTTCTCTGGACTTTTGAAACTCACATTATAGAAAGTTATAGTCCTCAACCCAAAGTAGAGAAAGGACATTACAGAGGACAAAGACAAAGTGAAGTTCACATGACCACAAAAGGGACATCTCCTCCAAAATGCTCTCCTTACACCTCTGTCTCTCACCAGACACTGTGATCCAGGTCAACAAGATTTTTCAAGAGATCAGTTGAAGAGAATGAGGCAGACACTAGGCCAAAGGTGATAGACAGTCTTCTTGACTATGCCCACAGTTCTGTCTATATAACCAATGGACAAAGGCTCCTCCTAGTCACAAGATTAGCAGTGTAGAAGCAGTTATAGAATGCCTATGCATGCTCTATATTATTTCCAAGGTATTTTCTGGAGCCAAACTGCTTAGTTTTCTCTCCATGGGGGTTTTCCTTCAATGAAATGCACCAATGTACTTGTCAATGTTCCAGTTTCCCATTACACAGATAGTTAGTGAAAATATTAAATAGCATTAAGAGGCACAGATCCCTTGGACCCTCCATTGTAGACCTACAGCCACAAAGAATTTTGAACTATGAATGACTCTTGTGAGTCCACCCAACCAGCTATCTTTGAATTCATCTAATTCTGGTCTACATCTCTTTATCTTCTACAAAGTATACTTTATCAAAAATTTATCTTGTTAAGATGTAGGTAAACTATATTTACATCATGACCCTCATCTACAAATTTAGTAACAGTGATAATAAAAAAAAGTCCCTGAGGTCAGCATGGCATAACCTGTTCTAGAAGAAGCTGTACTGGCTTCTTGTAATCAGCATTTTCCTTTTTAGGTTTTTTCCATCCATTGCTTTAACTCATTTCTTCATAGTAAGACTGGGAAAGAAAAAGTGTGTAGTCACTTCAGGAATCATCTCAATAGCTATTATTAAGTTTAGCAAGGATCAGACATCCCCAAGTGTCTGGCCTTCCTGGGATCCAATCAAGGAAGGGATCCTGGAGGGATCTCTGAGTCTGCTTTCACCTGCCCTCAGCCAGAATTCAATATGTGCCCCAGCACGTTTTTTAATGATTCCTATGTTTTGTTGACATAGAGAGCTCTCAGTGAGGAAATTCTCTTCAGTGATGCAGATCAAAAACTCTGAAACTTAGTCTTAGAAAGTTTACTGGGACATTGAAGAGTTAAATGACTTGCCCATGGTCATAGAGTGAGTTCATGCTGGAGTCAGAGTTAAACCTAGGCCTCCTGACCCGAAGGCTATGCTACTATGTCATGTTACCTTTTAAAGTTCCCCATTTTATTGGGGCTTCATGAACTTGGTGGGTTCTCATGAGCCTGGAAACAGATGTCTCTGCCACTCTCTTCCTAGATCCTGCTGTTATCTTTTGACACACCTCCTGCCTCCTCCTGCTTCCTCTTCTTTTCCCCAGAATGAAAATTTAGATTCTTTCCTGTAGCACAGAAAGCTCAATGGAAAAATTTTGGTCCTGGAATAGAAGTGTCTGTGCTCCCACATAAGTTTCCATGTTCTCAACTGGGTAGGAGAAGATGTATTTGTATAATTTTTTATACTATGGTTATCTGTGTTTGTGCCTTATACCCTTATAAACTGTCAGCTTTCTAAGGGCAGGTACTGTGTAGCATTCCATCTCCCTGAATACACAATATAATACTTGGTGACATTTTTAATAAATGTGAGCTCAGCAAACAGGTAAATGAAATAATGAAGAAAGTCAAGACTCAGAACCTGTGATAGTTTCTGAAGGGCTGAGAAGAACAAGAAGTCAAATTTTACAGTCTGTGATAGTCTCAAACTCAGGGTGCAAAATAACCCAGGAATTGGAATGTGTGATCACTTGGGAAAAGGGTACAGTAACTGATATTCAGTATTTGTGATAACCCAGAACAAAACGTTGGAATAACAAAGTGGTCAAAGTATTTGATACCTTCAGGCTCAATGTGTGTGATAACTCATTGCTCCGAGTATGTGTTAAGTTCAGTGTCTAGGATAAGCCATTGTTTAAGGTGTGATTTCCTTTGGACTCAGATTCTGAGATGTCTCTTGGTTCAATGTGTTTGACAGTTCAAAACTAAGGATGCATATAATGAAGCAACACTTAAAACATGACATGGTATGCCATGCAGGTGAAAAGTTTTTGTAAATACTCAGCATGTGTGTAAGATCCCTTTCTCTTGAGGCAGCTTACAAAGATTGCTTATTTTCTCAGATAGTAGAATCTTGTCATTGATTCCTAGTTAAGCCCAAAGATATTTTCCTCCCATGACCTTAACCTTTCTCTCTTTTACCTGGGGAACCAGGTGCTCCTAGGACTGCTAGGCTTGAGGCTGCTGTTGATGAAGACTGTGGCTTTCAACATCCTGTTTACCACTATGGTCTTGGTCTTTTGATGTTCCTTCCCTCGTATAAAATTATTCCATTAATCTTTGTCTATTATCTACTCTCTCAGAGTTCCATCTGTCTGTCTTCCTCAAACTCCATCCATATTCACCCTTCTTTTTCTCAGTCTCCTCCCTATCCCTTCATCTTCCCCACCCTAACCTCACAATCTAATGTCTCTTCCCCTAGGCATTTCATAGTCCTCTCTGTCCTCATTCCTTTACGTTCTTTTTTTTCTAAGTTTCCTTTCTTGACTAGTTTTCTTTCTGTCCCTTCTGTGGGTGGAGAAAGGGAATGAATGAATGAATGCAAGTTTTGTCTCTGACTCCTTGACTTGACTTCTGACCTTTGCTTCTCTAGAAGCCTGGGAAACAAAGTTCTGGGAACCACTACTTGGACCCTTACATGACCATTTGGGCTCCAGAATGACCCCAGTGACCCCAGTCACATTCATTTCCCTCTCCGAGATTCATAGTAGTCAATCCTTAGTCTGTATATCCTGAAATCATCAAGGTATTCCTGTCTTTGGAGGTGAGAGAATGTAAGTGGGATTGGTGCAGGGGAGAGAGAACGGTTATTCACAGCCCAATTTCCCCAGGTTTCCTTAGCTTGGGCAGTACCAACTGTTTCCACTGCTAACTTTTACCTATATGAGGCTTATTTTGGGGGTATAACCAAGTTTCAACCCCCAGTTCATGTTCATGGGATTATGGTCATGTGGGCTGCACGGAGTTAGTGCGGGTTGTGTATAGTGACAGAAGTAAGGCTGTGAAGGTTGGGGACCCCTGGGGGAAAAAAATCAGCCACATTATCTTCTAGTGCCTACCTTCTCTTATTATATCCCTGAGGAGGTGATCATTCTGCATTCTTATAGTGGAGGAAGAAAGCACAAGGAAGGTCAAATGTAGGGAGGAACTTCCTAGTACAAGATCTCCTTGAAACCCTAAAGCTATCTATGTTTAATCCCTCTCCCCAAAATATTCCTGAGGTAAGGGGTATAAGGATTTATTAGGACACAGTCCAAAACCTACACTTCCTCTGAGATTCAGCTGAGTCTATTCAGAGTCTTCTGCAACCTCAAAGCTCAAATGTTAGTCTTGTGTGAACCACTGTTTCCCTGGTAACAGAAAATAGAAGGAGGGCCCAGGGAGTATACACTTCTAGAAGGAATCCAGGAGGCCCAAGGTGGTCCAGGCACAAAGAAACCCTAGTGAGAGACAAAGACAGATGGTCAAGAATGAGAATGGATAGGGCAATCCCTCAGGCTGCAGGTGAAGGGACCAAGAGAATGATTTTGGCATCTGGGAGTTGTACTTAGCCTCAAATGTTGATATTCTCTTGGAAGAAAAGAAACAGCCATTTATTAAGTGATTACTATGTGTCAGGAACCATAGGGAGCTCTGGAGATACAGATATGAGCAAAGAAGAAAGACAGTGCCTGCCCTGATGGAGTTAACATTCTTTTTTTGGGGGGGGGAGGATATCTTCTTAATATAAATTTATTTATTTAATTTTTTACATTCATTGCCACAAGATTTTGGGTTCCAAATTTTCTCCCAATTTATCCCCTACCCCCACCCCAATACACCAAGCATTCTAATTTTCCCTATCACCAACCTGCCCTCTCTTCTATCATCCATCCCTTCTCTTGTCCCCATCTTCTCTTTTGTCTTATAGGGCCAGATGACTTTCTATTCCCCATTAACTGTATTTCTTATTTCCTAGTAGCAACAACAATACTCAACAGTTGTTCCTAAAACTTTGAGTTCCAAATTCTCCCCATCCCTCCCTCCCCACCCATTCCCTTTGGGAAGGCAGGCAATTCAATGCAGGCCATATCTGTGTAGTTTTGCAAATGACTTCGATAACAGTTGTGTTGTGTAAGACTAACTGTATTTCCCTCCATCCTATTCTGCCCCCCATTGTTTCTATTCTGCCTTTTGATCCTGTCCCTCCCCAAGTGCTGATTTCAAATTGCTCCCTTCTCCCATTGCCCTCCCTTCCATCATCCCTCCCTCCCTGCTTATCTCCTTCTCCCCCACTTTCCTGTACTGTAAGATAGGTTTTCATACCAAAATGAGTGTGCATTTTACTCCTTCCTTTAGTCGAATGTGATGAGGATAAATTTCATGTTTTTTTCTCAGCTCTCCTCTTTTTCTCTCCACTAAAAAGTCTCCTGCTTGCCTCTTGAATGAGATATAATTTACCCCATTTCATTTCACCCTCTCTCCTCCCACTACATTTCTCTCTCACCATTTACCTTAATTTCTTTTACGATATGGTCCCATCCTATTCAATTTACTCTGTGCTCTCTGTCATTGTGTGTGCGTGCTTGTGTGTATGTGTGTGTGCGTGCATGCATGTACATGTGTGTGTGTGCATGTGTGTGTTTGTATATTTGTGTGTGGTCCCACTAAGTACCCAGATATTGAAACTTCTTAAGAGTTACAAATATTGTCTTTCCATGTAGGAATGTAAAGAGTTCACCTTTGGTAAGTCCCTTTTTGCTGTTTACTTTTTTTATGCTTCTTCTCATTCCTGTATTTGAAAGCCAAATTTTCTTTTCAGCTCTGGTCTTTTCATCAAGAATGCTTGAAAGTCCTCTATTTCATTGAAAGACCATGTTTTCCCCTGAAGTATTATACTCAGTTTTGCTGGGTAGGTGATTCTTGGTTTCAGTCCTACTTCCTTTGACTTCTGGAATATCCTATTTCATGCCCTTCCATCCCTTAATGTAGAAGCTGCTAGATCTTGAGTTATCCTGATTGTATTTCCACAATACTGGAATTGTTTCTTTCTAGCTGCTTGCAATATTTTCTCCTTAACCTGGGAATTCTGGAATTTGGCCACAATGTTCCTAGGAGCTTCTCTTTTTGTATCTCTTTCAGGCGGTGATTGATGGATTCCTTCAATACTGATTTTACCCTCTGGTTCTAGAATCTCAGGGCAGTTGTCCTTGATAATTTCCTGAAAGATGATGTCTAGGCTCTTTTTTTGATCATGGCTTTCAGGTAGTCCCATAATTTTTGAATTGTCTCTCCTGAATCTATTTTCCAGGTCAGTTGTTTTTCCAATGAGATATTTCACATTCTCTTCCATTCTTTCATTCTTTTGGTTTTGTTTTATGATTTCTTGGTTTCTCAGAAAGTCATTAGACTCCATCTGTTCCATTCTAATCTTGAGAGAACTATTTTCTTCAGTGACCTTTTGAACCTCTTTTTCCATGTGGCTAATTTTGCTTTTGAAAGCCTTCTTCTCCTCATTGGCTTTTTGAACCTCTTTTGCCAATTGAGTTAGCTTATTTTTCAAGGTGTTATTTGCTTCAGCATTTTTTTGGGTCTCCTTTAGCAAGGTATTGACCCGTTTTTCATGCTTTTCTTGCGTCTCTCTCATTTCTCTTCCCAGTTTTTCCTCCACCTGTCTAACTTGATTTTCAAAATCCTTTTTGAGCTCTTCCCTGTCCTGAGCCCACCAGACATCCACCTCAGATGTCTGGGATAGAGAGGCCCCAACCTCCACGTCTTTCCCTGATGGCAAGCATTGTACTTCCTTATCAGAAATGATGGGAGGAAGGAACATCTCTTCCCCAGGAAATTAGCTCTCTATTGTCTCATTTTGCTTCCTTTTTCTGGGCATTTTCCCATCCAGTTACTTGACTTCTGAGATTCCTGTCCACTCCTGCCTAGATCCGCCCAGCTAGTGCTTCTGAGATAGAATCTGAGATTCAAACGTTGCTTCCCAGCCTCAGGGCTTTCCCTGGTGGGAGAGGCTGCTATTCAATGTGAGCTTAAGTTCTGGTGCTTGGGTGGGGGCAGGGCCGCCTCCCAGGCTCAGTTCCTTCGGAGTGTTTATGCAGAGACCTTTGATAATGGAGCTCCTGCTGACCCTGGGAGTCCCGGGCCTCTGCTGCCTCTGCCACTCCTTCCACCGCTGCCTCCCAAGGGGGCCCGAGCCACGGAAACACCCCGCTCCTCTCTCAGCCAGCCCAGAATTCTCTCTCACTGACCTGGAGCACCTGTGGGTGGAGGGACCTTCGTGGTTGCCAGAGGTTCCATCCCTGAAGCTTGCTCGGATCTGATCCCCTGGGGCCGCGTGGCCAGGGTGAAGCAGGGCTGGGCTCCATGTCTGGAGCGCAACGGACCCCTGCGGACAGCTTTCCAGGGCTCTCTGGAATGGAAATCTCTTCCAGTGTGTTTCTGCACGGGTTCCACTGCTCCAGAATTTGTGGGAAGTTCTTTTTACAGGAAATTTATGGGCTGTGGATTCGGAGCTAGCATACTTGATTCTTTCTACTCTGCCATCTTGGCTCCTCCCCCAACAGGAGTTTACATTCTAATGGGAGAAGATAACATGCAAAAAGGAGCTAAAAGTGGGGAAAAGGAAAAGATGAAGACACTCAAGGGCATGGTTTTTAAGAACAGAAGTCAGGAACAGCCAAAGGGAGAATAAAGGCCAGCCTGAGTCCCTCCACAAAATGGAACATACAAGAGGAATTCACCAATGGGAAAAGAGGGTGGGCCCCACAGAATCATATTACAACTTGAAAAGATTGCATGCACATTAGGATAGGGCAGGGGGAGGAGATCCCAGGTGCCAAGGGGAGGCAGTGCTGGGGCATGGGTTTGAAGACCAGAAACCAAGAAGAGACCCCTTGGTCACAAGTGTGAGAAAACAACAACAAAAACCCACATATGAACGAAGAAGTGTTCAGGGATTAAACTCGATAAGACAGATGATATCAGAGGAGTCTGGGTCATAAAACTGACTCATCATCTTTCCTGAGCTGCCATCAAATAAATTAGTCATGTGAGGCTCATGGGGATGAAGCTGGTAAAACTTGAGTCTGGGTATCTACCAACAACGATGATGAGATCATTATGAGGCTACCATGCTGCCTTAATTGGCATGAGGTGCTGGAAGTGACAATGAGGGTGGGGAATGAGATACTGGGGATATGGACATGCCAATATCCTCCCTGTTCATGCTTCCTCCATGTTTTCTTAGCCTACTTCTTCCCCCTTCATCCTCTCCCCATGTCATTGATTACTAAGCCTATGCATCAAATGTTGTTCTCAAGATTCTTGGTCCAAAGGAGCTGAGGCCCACATTCCATTTCCCATGAAGTCCAGTTTGTCTTATGTACCTTCCCTGCCCAACCCTGCTTGTGGGGAAAAAATAACCCCCTGATTATTGTAGCTTGTGGTAGTTCAGGACTTGTTAAGTAGTTAGCAGAGAGGAGGCAGCTTGCTAGAATCCAAAAAAGATGCTGACCTGGCATAGGCCTTTCTTTCAGCTTACAGGGAGGGGCCTCCCCACAGAGCATATAAGGGCCACTCTACCCAGTCTTGTTCAATTTCTTGTCTCTGAAGGAATAGTCCTAATTAATATTTACATAGCACCTATGTGCCAGGTAGTCTACTAAAAGCTTTAGAAATGTTACAACCTGAGAAGTAGGTGTTATTGTTATCCCCATTTGACCAGTGAGGACAATGAAGTAAACAAATGTCACGTGACTTGCCCAGGTACCCTCAGGTCTGAGGTAAGATTTGAATTCAAGAATTCCTGACTACGGGCCCTGTCTTTTATCCATTGTACCACCTAATTCTCCTACGACCTGTGCTCTCTGTTTCTACCTGGGGTCATCAAATCCTTCATCTTAGTACTACTGCTTGAGAATGATATCCTTAGTATCTTATTACAGGAACCTCTTGCTTTCATGCCCAGACTCCAAGTGTTTAGCTATGTCAGGTAAGATCTTTGTTTGAAATAATTGTCAGAGTTGGCAGGATCATGTGCAATGGCCATGGAAGAGGTTCAGAAAGAACAGCAGTCAGGAGAACATGGCCCATCCCTTCTCTCTGAAGATAAAATAATTTAATATGGCCCCTGGTATCTGATCGCACAAGAACTATGGGACCTGTGAGATAAATTCCAGTTTGGGATTGAGAAGGATGCCCACTGAACCCAAGGACATCAATAGATGGATCCATAAAGATAGGAACCTACAGAGAATAAACCATGGAAGGGAGACTGTCCCCTGGCTGCTTTCACTATAATAAAGAAGCAAGAGAGGAAATATCCGGACTTTTCTAGGATATAAAAGAGGAAAGGGTGACAAGGGCTTCCTCTGGACTGCTTGTAGGCTAGGTGACCCCTACTTAACCCCTCTGGAAGCTGGATCTTCTAGAGCTTAGTTTGGGAATAGGATATAGAAGGTAAGATCTACAGATAGAGTGTGGTGGATGGGCAATCAGACAATGGTAGGGCCCCTTAGAAAGTCCCATCTATAGTCCACTCTGCTGCCAAAGTGATTTTTAGGATATGCATGTCTGACTGCGACCTTCCCATCTTCCAATTCAACAAACCCCAGCGGCTCCTTATTATCCTGCAGGATGAAATATAAAAAGCCCCTTTTAGCATTTAAAGCCCTTGAAAACCTAACCACTTCATACCTTTCCAGTCTTTTTAACTGTACTCCCCTAAGTGTATTGCATTGATCAGAGTCAGTGGTCTTCATGCTCTCCACCCCACTTGCCTACTCCATGTTCTTTCCCTGGGTGCCCCCTATATCTGGAATATAGTCTTTCCTCACCTTTACCTCTTGTCTTCCTTGGCCTTCTTTGAGACTTATTCAAATATCACCTGCTTCAATAGGTCTTTTTCTGTCCTTTCTAACCCCTCCTTCATTAGTAAATATCTTCCTTCTGAAATTGTTTTCCACTTACGTAGCATATAGTAAAGTTGTTTACATGTTGTCTTCTCCTTTAGAATGTGAGCTCCTTGAGGGTTGGGACTGTGTTTTGACCTTTCCCTGTTTCCTTGGTGTTTAGTACAGTCTCAAGCATATAGACAATGTTTAATAAGTTTTCTGTTTTTTTTTTAACTTTTTGACTGACTGAATAGAAACTCCCCACAAACACTCTGATTTGGAAGACTGCATGTTCAATTTTGAAATTTGGGTATACACCTTTCACAATTCCTTTTCCTTAAGGGAATGAGAAGAAGCCCATCTAGCTGTCATCACAAATCCAGGTTATATGATAGGGTAGGTACTCTGAGAGTCAAAGGCAGTGCAATATTCTCCCAAGGAACTGGGTCAGTTATAAACCACACTCCTTCCATGGTGTTGGGATATGCTTTGCAGATGGCTGCTTTTGCCACTGGACAATGATATTTGTTAAGTTAATCTTACTGACAGTAAGTTGAAGCACCTGAGAGTCCTGACCACTAACACCTTGACGGAATTTTAAAGTTCACCTAATTACCTAAGTGGAGCCTCAGCAAAAGGACATCCTGCTCCAGTGTGTAGATATGTCATTCTAGCTACAATGGCTCCCAAAGTGGAACTTTGCCTGGGAATTTAAATCAAGTCAGTGAAGTGATCTCCTGATGAGGACTGCCACTCAAAAGAATTTCTGAAAGCAACCCAACAACCCCAGGTGGACTCCCTGGCATATCTGAAATAACTTTGGCCTCCTTCCTGGGGGTTCCATCTGCCCTTCCTCATGGCCACCTGTGGAGAGATTTAGTATCTGGTGCTTGTGAATCTAAGGAGCTTAGCTCAGTTGGATTTAAGGCATCAGGTCCAAAAGATGACACCATATGGGGCAAAATGACTCTCTGTCAAGCCATGAATGAAAGAAGTCTTGTCCTATGGGATCTATAGATTTGACTATTAAAATCTGAGGCTCCTTAGGAGCAGCTAGGTGAAGCAGTGGACAGAGCTCTGGGCCCGGAGGCAGAAGAAACCCAGCTAAAATTTGATTTCTTGAGTTTCTCAAGAGGATCACATGAGATAATACTTGTAAAGCACTTAGCACAGTTCCTGGCATATAGGCTCTTAATAAATGCTTGCTGCCTTCCTTCCTAAGGAAGAAAGGGATGAGAAGACATTCAGCATCTCGGTACAGAGACTCTCCTGATTTAGGGCAGGAGAAAAGGAGGCCCAAGTACTCCCACCCACTGTAAGTGCAAGCAAGGTGGGATTTTTGTTGTTTTCCTTTCTGGAGTTCAGTTTCCTACACTCATGCTAAATTGTAAACATCTGAAGGATCAATCTCCTTTGAACCTTGGTAATTCACAGCTGTGCTGAGTCACATAGGTCACATAGGTTATATATATATATATATATATATGTATTGGAAGGTAGGTATTTTATTTTGGGTTCACTCATGGGAAGAATGTTGTGTGTGTGTGTGTGTGTGTGTGTGTGTGTGTGTGTGTGTGTGTGTGTGTAATTTGCCCAGATGAGACTCTGAGTAGCCTTTGTTAAGGGACCCTTGGCTATGTGAACCCAGATGTTGGTGCTCCCTGGTCTGGTGATTATGTATCTATTTCTTTGTTTAGACAGTTGGAGCCCTATTGATTGGATATCTCTGCTAATTTCTCTATGTTTCTCTGCTTTTATTTTCTCCATATTCAGAGTGCTGAGCTTTCCCCTGAACTAGTGAATGATTTATATACATTTCATTTAAATAAGATTATTGATCCCTTTAAAATTGTCATCTTTAGAAAAGCAAATCAAAGAACCTATGTGAGGAGGCCATCCTGGGTATGGCAGGGTGCTTGCTAATACACTCCATCCTCCCCATACCTTCTTATCCAGACTTAAAGAGCTTGAGGGTAGAGGCCAATGTCCCCCAATTTAGCCAGTCTTTGACTCTACCCATCCTGTTAGGAGGTCTTATGATAGGGTTGTGGTGAAACAGTATGGGAGCATATAAAACAAATTTTCCCGGGGCTATTGGATACAGGATCAAAAAGTACAATTATTCATGGAGATCTGATCCAAACAATGGAGGAAGTGAATGGTAAATAGGGATAGGATTCCCCTACAATTATGATGATTTGGATAAGTGACCATCTTGGGAACCATACCCAGGATTCACATGATGGTTGAACAATGGACATTTATCATAGAAACCTAGCAGAGCAGTGTTGGACTACCAACCTTAACTAATTATTGCTGCATCATCATCATCATCATAATCATCATCTAGTGTTTTAAGGCTTGCAAAGAATTTTTTAGGATTATATTATTTCATGTGATTCTCACATACATTACTTCATATAATCCCCATGAAGTGCTACTATAATTCCCATTTTACAGATGAGGAAATATTCAGACAAAGGTTAGGTGATTTGACCAGGGTCACACACCTCATAAGTGTCTAAAGCTTGATTAGAAGTCAAGTTTTACTAGCTCCAAGTCTAGCATTCTATTCTGAGTGCCTCCTAAATGTTAGACAGTCTAAATAAGTAGTATATAGGCCTACCACCCCCTGTAAGTGCAAGCAAGGTGGGATTTTTGTTGTTTTCCTTTCTGGAGTTCAGTTTCCTACACTCATGCTAAATTCCTCCTTTTCTCCTGCCCTAAATCAGGAGAGTCTCCGTACCAAGATGCTGAATGTCTTCTCATCCATTTCTTCCTTAGGAAGGAAGGCAGCAAGCATTTGTTAAGGGTCTATATACTACTTATTTGGACTGTCTATAGGTAGTATATAGTATAAGCAGACTGTCCTTGTTAAGGTGATAGGCCTCAAACCCCAGAGTAACCTAGTCATTAGGATGTAGGCAAGAAACACTAGATCTGCAGATTCTTACCCAAGTCACCAGTACAAAACAGTACTGTCTTAAGAAAAGGAAATCTCTGCATTGGTTGATGAAATGAAATAAGCTAGAATCCTAGTATACATTAATTCTTTAACAATTAATCCAGTGCAAGATAGCTAGTTCGTAGTGTCTCACTACAAAACTAAGCAAGTTGGTGCCTCTAATTTCTGGATTTCTGGAGCAGTCTTTATCTCAAGAGGATATATCTTAAATTTTTAGATAAGGATATGTGGTCATTGATCCAGCTAATGTTTTCTTCTTTTTTTTCTGGGCACATCCTTGTGATAAGGGGAAAAATTTATCTGAAATTGCTACCTGAGTTACTCTATCTGTGAAAGCCACCAGGGGATGCTCTAATACTAAATAAGATTAGCTCTTTTTTATTATCGTATGGACCAATCATTCCTGGTAGTACCCATGTCTCTCCCAACACATTCTTCTTATTGCCTCCCCAGATTTATAGCTAACCTATTGACATGCTTGAATTTCCATCATTTTCATAATTTATTTATACTGCATTTTATTTGGTGGTTGATCTGCTTTTCAGTCCTTAGCATGAACCCACTAGGAGTATTTTATCGACATCTAGGTTAAATGTGTTTACTAAAACAAATAGAAAGTGATGCTATATGGTTCAAGAAAAGAGACTCTAAAGGGAAGCTCGAAATGAATTCCATTTCCCCTTCTCTACTCTGCCTTTTGCTCTGTCTCTCTCCATTATCAGGCATAATCAAGCTAAAAGACCATAGTGATAAGTGGTTCCTTAGCTTACAGCATTCACCTCCCTATACCTCCTGATCCCATGATTTGTGCAAACTCGCTGTATCTACTGATGAAGCCACTGCTTGATGATGATATGGCCTAGTTGGATTCCTTTTGACCAACAAAATGGCCACTAACAGTTTAGATTACTGGAAGTGTGAGAAAATAGAGACCCTCAAAGAGAGAGATGCCTCATTCCACCAGAATTTCCACTGGAGCTTGAGACTTCTCTAGACCCTACAAGAAAGGCTCTTTATGTTAGTTTTCCTTGTGGCTATTCAGATCCAGACTTCTGTGTGCCTTTGGGGCCTAATAATTCATACAGCATAGAGGAGACATGTCAGATCTTCACATGAGGAAGCTGTTGTAGCATGCGCTTTACTAGCATAGCAAATAGCCTAAAAGGCATGGGAATGTGAACTCACTATGCATGTTCTAGGCAGAGAGTTGTGCAATTTGGCTAGAATGTAGCATATGAATTGGGAAGTAGTATAAGACAAGGTTGGACAGGGAGAAAGGGGAAAATAATATCAGATTGTGGATGGTCTTGAATGTTAAGTGGAATAGTACTCAGCAGGCAAGTGGAAGTCACTGAGTATTTTTGAATGGAAAGGTGACATGACCAGGTCTATCCCCAAAGAAGATTATTCTGACAGTCATAGGGTAGATTAGAAGAGAGTTGGAAAGATTATTGCAACAGTTTTAGTCATTGGGAATAACCATGTAAGTTAGGATGTTGACAGTCTAAGTGGAACAGAAGAAAGGGGTATGAGAGATACCGTACAAATTGACAGGGTTTGGTAACTAACAGCTCAAATATGAGGAGTGAAAGAGAGGGAAGAGTTAATGATATCTCCAAGGTTACAAGCTTGGAAGACTCAATAAGGAAAAGACTCAGGAAAAAAGTTATGAATTCCATTTTGGAAATAAGGACGATATCAGGCAGTGGTATGTAGCATAGAAGGGACAGAGGAGAGGGTGGAGGTGGGAAGATCTGTTAAGAGGTTATTTCAATAGTCCATGAAGATAGCAATGATGATTCAATTCAATTCAGTTCAACAAATGAGTATTAAACACTTTTTTTGGGTAATGAATATATGATTTCTTAAGTACTTAATTTGCCAATGAACCGTTATAGGCAGACAAAAAATATGAAAAGAAAAACCAATGATTCTGTTCTCAAGGAGCTTTCAATCTACTGAGTTGGTACTGTAGCGATGGAAGTGGAAATATAAAATTGGGCATCATGAGAGATGCTATAGAGGTAGAACCCATAAGGATTTGGCAAATGATAGGATATAAGTAACGTGGGAGACAAGAGGGTCAAAGATAACAGTACAGTATCAAGCATGGGAGACTAGATGAATGGTGGTGTCACAGAACACTGGAAATATTATTGTAACAGTCAAGTCAAATAGACAGGCAGGTATTGATGATGTGAATCATAAAGAACTATATTAATGTGAGGTACTCATTCTTTTTTTTTTCCAACAGATTCCCCCTTTATTAATTCTCACATTATTACTATACAATCATTCACAATGTTTGGGGAATTACAATGATGGAGTCAAGGGGCCCAGAACATTAGTGACATCATCAAGGATACTATCTGAGCCATAACAGGAAAAAATCAAATTTTTTCAAACCTGTGGTGGAGTGAGAAAGGTTGACTGACCCCTTCACTCTCCTCTCTCTTTCCCATGGGGCTCCAATAAAAGCTCAAATCTAGGTTGCTCGAGACAGTCCATCATTCCCTGACTCCCCTGCATAAATCAAGAACTGGGGTGAGGAGGGCCCAATACTGAGAATAAATAGACTGTTTCTTTCCTTCTACCACTAGGGCATGAGCATTCATTGTAAACAGTGCAGATACACTAGGCTACAAGAGTATTATCCTTCACAGGTGTCCTTGGTTCTCTCTTCCCCAAGGCAGAGGGTCTGGAGTTGAAGCTCATAGCCACTGTCAGATGCAGCCCAAACCTGTCCTGATAGCTCAAGAATTCTATTATACAAGGCACCAGGGACTTCTTCCACCATAGGCTAGGGACAAGGGAAAATGGGGAACTCCTATGAAGAAACAAGAGACAAAATTATTGAAAGCACTTGATTTCTGATATCTAAACCTAGCCTTCCTCTCAGTTTACTAGGGAGAGTAGGGTTGCTGAGATAGCTCATACCTCCTCCCCCACAACTATTCCATCTAAGGAAGCTGGAGGGTGAATTTTGGACAAGATTTGGTGCTGGCCCTGAGCTGGAGCTGTGGGGACATGGATCCTACTTGTTCTGGGCCCACATGGAGCTGTATCAAGATGGGAGGAAGAGTTGGATAGGGTGGAGGTGTTCTTAAAGGGAAGAGACAGCAAAAGACAGAGCCTCTGCCATCACGTCACATATAAGGTCAGGAAAGAGCCTACAAAGAAGGTAGAATAGTGGTTAGAGAGGTAAGTAGTCAACTATGTGATGTCCATGAAACCCAGAGAAGACAGAATATCCAGAATATTCAGCAGAGAGAATATTCAGAATATCCAGAAGGGAGGAGTACTCAGGTGGTCAGCAGTGGAGTGGCTAAAGCTAGAGTCTTAAAGTAAAGGCCACTCAATTTGACAGTTAGGAAATTTTGGTGGCCTTGGAAAAAGAGGGGCTTCAGCAAAGTGATAGGCAGAGAAGCTAAATTTTAAGGAGTTGAGAGAGAATTGGTGAAAAGGGCCTGGAAAAATCAAGTGTAAAATTTTCAAGACATTTGAAAAGGATGAGACATGGGACAATAGCAGAAAGGGGTAGAAGAGTCAAAGGAACATTTTAGAGAGATTGGAGAGACATGAGCATGTTTATGGACAGATAACAAGAAGCCAAGAGAAAGAAAGAAACTAAAGATGCATGAAAAAAGGGAGGTATGATTCCTGAAGCAAAAACCCAGAGGAGGATGGAAAGAATGGAGACAAAGGCACAGATGGAGGGACTTGAGAAGTAGCATCATTACTTTGTCATTAGAAGGAAGAAGTAGAGATGATGGTCATGATTCTGAAAAATGTCAAGGAGTAGAAAAATTAATGGTACTCCAGCCAATAATACAATCAATTCTCAAAGAGTTATTCTTAAATAACAGAAAAAATTTCTGGAGCTTATATCTACTTCTTCACTGTGCAGCTTACCGATCATTTAAGAATTGGAGATTTTTTGTCATAATCATTGTTCACATGTCTGCAACAGCACTGACAGTCTAGGGCCTAATCTGCTCAGACCAATGATGAGTAAGTATTTATTAAATACCTACTATGTGTCAGAAACTATGCTAGACACTTGGCAAAGATAAAAATGCAACTATGCCTGAACTCTAGAAATCTATGGGGAGGGGATGGGAAGCAGAACTTGCAACATGTACATGAATATATCTTCAAAACAAAGTAAAAATTTTTGGAGGGTGGCCTCAATCTTCTTCATGAAGTAGGAAACTAAACATTTAGCTCTAAGTCAGGGGTTAGGCTTGAAGTCAGGACAAGAGGAGATGTATAAAGCTTTGGTATACTTTGGTATCAAACATTGATTAGAGAGAATCATACACTGCAAGGTGGGAATTTTTTGTTTTCTTTCTTGTTATTGGTCAAGACCTAAAATTTCCTTGGTGTGTAGGGAACTTTGTGAAGACATACTCCTCCACTGATGCAGATCTCAAACTGTTGGGCAATTTAGAGAGTTGCCCAGGGCACTGACAGGATAGTTGCTGGGAGTTATGTTGCCAGGACTTATTCCAGGCAGGATAAGGACAGAGTTCTGCTTGGTATTCACTCACTAGGCAACATTATCTGTTTACCTTGGGCATAACTTAAATTCACTGTGCCTCAGTTTCTTCACCTGTAACATGGATGGGTTTTACTAGATGGCCTCTGGAATCCCTTTTAGCTCTAATAATAACAATAATAGCAAATGTTTATATAGTGTTCTGAGGATTTCCATTCTTTTGCAAGATAGGTGCTGTTATCATCCTCACTTTACAGGAGGAAACTGAAACAGACAGATGTGACTTTTCTGGAGTCACAAAGCTAGTAAGTACTTGAGGCAGGATTTGAACACAAGTTTTCCTCACTGCAGCTCCAAGGTCCTGCACCAGCTGGCTGCTGTTAATTTCTGAGCTTAGCATTCTATGAACCATTCCAGCTCACTTATTCCACTGTGACTGCCTCAGGGAACAATGAGCTCTCCCTCCTCTCCATGCCTAACATAGTCTGGACATGTCATCTGACTCGTGGGTACCTGAGAATCTACAACAGCTGTTGGGCTTATGGTGATAATGATCCCTTTCTGAACCCTGCACAGACCTAGTGCCCAAGAATTTGGTTTCCTCAGGGTCTTGCATTGCAGAGAAAGAGAGATGGCTGAAATGCTGGTAAAGCAAGGACATCTAAGAAGGAAAATGCAAGAACTACTTTCTAATCTATGCTGAGTCAGACCGCATAGTTATGGTGTTCACCTCAAGATGCTGAGCTATGCCCCAAGCACCCCCATACTTCAGGACACTTGCTGCTGACCCCACATGAAATTTTTTTTGAATGCCAGTAGGACTACAAATTTGCCTTGCAGTCACAGTTATTCTGTGTTAACTCTCTTCTCCTGCCCAGACTTGCATCTGTCTGTCTCATGCTCCACCCCCTCCTAACCACTAGAGCTTGGGGGATGGGACAGACCCCACTAACCTCAGCTGCCTTCTTTAAAACACTTCTTTCTGGGCAGAGCTCATATCTATGCAGACATTACTGACCCTGGACCACAGCTGTTGGTGCCATTCTGTCTAGAGAATCCTGCCAGGCCTGCCAGGACCCTCACCACTCTTGCCAGGATCTACCCCTTAGGGCTGCTCCTCTCCATTCTCCCAGGTATATGTCCTGTTCACACTGCTTCTCTCCTCTTCCTCACTCTCTTTGTGGGTCTGAGGCTTTAATTAACTTCTGGATACTTCTATCCCTATGTCCTCCCCATTCTCTCTTCAATGATCACAGGGGCCTTGAAATGTACCTTCTCCTTCTAGTTGCTTGGCCTCTTCTCCCTGACAACTTGGGTTGGGATTGGGATCTCTAATTAGCAGCCAGATGTCTCTGCCATGGCCCCTAAACTCCCTTTCCTGCAAAGGCTTTGTATAGGTCTTACTCTCCTTGGTATGTCCTCTACAGGTTCTTGGGCCCAGGTGTGGCTAGTGGAGACAGGAGGCAAGGTTACACATGAAGGCCAGTCTGTTACCGTGATCTGCAGGGCCTCCAGCTTTAACTTCAAGGATTATGCCATGTCTTGGCACTGGAGCCCAACTGCGAACCAAAAGGAGCTTGTGGCCAGCATCAGTGCCAGAAATAGCAATGTCAGAGAGTACAGCCCCAGAATTCAGGGCAGGGCTTCCATCAACAGGGACAATGTGGCCCAAACTGACTCCCTGACCTTGCACCAGTTATGAAAGGAGGATTCAGACAAATACTACTGTGCTAGACTCACTCACTCTGCTAAGGCCCAGGCAGAGATCTGGACACAAACCTGGGATTAGCGCCCCAGATGCTGCTACTCCAAGATGCTGTGTTGTGCTGTGCTGTGCTGTGATGCATGTGTGTGATTGTGTGTGTGTATGTGTGTGTGTGTGTGTGTGTGTGTGGTATAGAGAAGGGAAGAAATAGATTATATGGATGGAGCAAAATAAGAGGCAGGGCTTTTCTCCCAGACTCCACTGCTGTTTCACACTCTTATGACTCTAGCCATTGCTGCAGTCTTAGTTGATGTTCCCTTCCACGCTTCCTCAGGGTGTCTAGTAGCCACATTTTCTGGTGTCAGGACTCCAGTAAGGATTCTTGTAAAAACAATCAATGACTGGGAGCAGGTAGAATTCAGGCTGAAGTTCTGCTGTTACAGCATCTCCTCTGTATCACACACCTGGTCTGGATTGGCTCAGTTATGGGGACAAGTAGAAGAAGCAAGTCCAGACTCCTTAGAGCTTGAGGAGGCAGAATAACTAACCATCTCTGCTCCTGGGAAGCTCAAGTTTTAGCTTGAAGGAACCCAGAAAAAAATTGATTGGTTCCTGTCCTCAGAAGCCTTTCCCACACTATTGTGAGGTATATATATGTTCATTTTACAGTTGAGGTAACTGGTTCAGATGAGGAAAGAGGTCTGCCTGGAGTTACCAACCATATCTCCTCTTAAATCTCCTGCTTACAGGCCTTCTGCCTTTTCTTCTATGTATGGGGTCTCTTAGACCAGCTCTACACAATGCATTGATCCTTTGCTGGCCTGTGAGATCTCAGGAATCCTCCTTTTCAAATTCTTTCAAACTCTACTTTGTATCTGGTAATGATAAAGGCTCCAAACACTGTCAGGGATGGAGACTTCTTTAAACTTGTGTTATAATCTTGTCACCATTAAGTTCTTTTGAACTCTCTGTGCTTCAGGCCTTGGACAGCTCTGCAATCCTCCTTGCTGTGTAAGACTCAGATGATGGGACATACGCAAGAAGGACCACAAGGAGAGAAGCTCAGGGACATTTGACCACTGTAGACGTGCTTCTCCAGGGCACTGAGGTCCCACAAGACTTCTGTACACCTTCTATTCCTCTGCCAAGGACTGTCCCATTCTGCACAAGCTATATGATTAGGGCCAACCATTGAATCACATCAGTTAAAACTGCTTCTCCCTGCCTTCCTGCTAGTTTCAGAAAGCAGTGGTGTGGAAGAGAGGGTTGGTGCCCTTTTCAGGGCTTTTGGTAGCAGCTGCTGCCTTCTTGAACTCACAGTCCAGATCTATTGTCTTTCCTGCTGTACTATGTATGATCTATGAACCAAGAATTTCAAAAAAGTCCCTTGGAGTGGTAGGAGGGAAGGGGAAGGGACATTACATCTGACCCTTGAAGGATGGAAAGGGATAAAGAGATTTAAATGGGAATTGAGTGAGAAACAAAACAGAGAGGAGTAACCAAACCAATATCCCCAAGGTCTAGATTATTCACTGTACTACTCACTGCTCACATATCTGCAGCAGCAGCTATAGGATAAGTACTAAACTCCACAGGTCAGCATTGAAAAGTCCTATAGGTTTTCCCCCTCTTGCCTTCTTACTCATAGTTCTCCTCTCCAGACTCTCAGCTCCAGGACAATGGGATACTTCACTATCCCCCAAACCAATGTATGTATCTTTTCCTACTTGAGATGTCTTCCTAACTGCTACATCCCTCCACTCATCTACCATTGCATCTTCAAGACTCAACTTGTTTCACATACTCTGGCAGGTTTGTACTGATCACTTCAGCCCAACCTGACTGTTCCTATCTCCAAACTCATAATCATCTTTCCAATGATTCTCTCCTCTCTATAATCTGTACTGCTTCTTCATACTTATTTCATTCTGTAGAAGAAATTGTCGTCTGTAAGCTGACCCTGGAACTCTGGGATTGAAATTTGTCATCTCATGATGACCAGAGACTCAAGAACAGCATGAAGGAGAGTGTGACCAATGAGGATCTTTTACAAAGGGATATTATTTATCATTCCATTCTCACATTATCTATACTTCCAAGATCTTCACCTTAGTCTAAGTTTCCATGATTCACCTGGATTATTGCAACATTATCCTATCTGGTGTCCCTGCCTCTTATTTCTCTCATGCCAATCCGTCCAATACATAGTATGACCTTACCCTTATCCGACACCCCTCCCCAATCTTCATGCTCTCTTAAGGCCCTCAACTACATCTACTTGTATTTTGGTTTTATTTAGTCTTATTTGGTCTCTCTCTTATTCCCTCAAATGAGATCCCGGAGGGCAGGAAACAACTCTGATTCATGTTTCTATTTCTTCCCAGTTCCTAACACTTGGGGCTCTGCAAATAATAATATTGTCAAAGCTTGTGGAATTGAAAAAAAATTGAATTTAGAATTAGGACAAGATCATACTGTAGATGGCTGTGAATGTCAGGCTAAGAAGTTTGGACTTTATCTTAAAGGCAATATGATGTCATTGAAAGGTTCTAAGTAGTGAAATGATGTGGTCACAGCTTCCTTGGTTTCCTTCAAGGCTAACAACAGATACCGTCTCCCATGGAAAGATTCATTTCAGGATCTGTCTCACTGTCAGTATTCTGTCCCTTCTCAAATCTGTTTTAAAGTATGTTTATTCAATACTTTATTTCCTAACAATTACATGCAAAATAATTTTTTATATTTGCTTTTTTAAAATATTGAGTTCTAAATTCTTTCCCTCCTTCCCCCCACATTGAGAAGATGAGCAATTTGATGTAGGATATATTTACAGTCATGACAAACATTTCCATATTAATCATGTTGTGAAAGAAAACACAGATTAAAAAACCAAGAAAAATAAACAAAGAAAAAAGTATAGTTCAATATGTATTCACACTCAACTAGCTGTTTCTCTGGAGATGGATGATGTTTTTAATCATATGTCCTTTAGAACTGTCTTGGTTCATTGTGCTCCTGAGAATAGCTAAGTTATTCACAATTGATCATTCTACAATATTGCTGTTACTGTGTACAATGTTCTCCTAGTTCTACCCATTTCACTTTGCATCAGTTCATTTAATTCTTGGTTTTTCTGGTAGCAATCTGCTCATCATTTCCTATAGTAAAATGGTACTCCAGCACAGTGATAGACCACAGCTTTTTCAACCATTCCCCAACTGATGGGCATCACCTCAATTTCTAATTCTTTGCTACCACAGAAAGTTGATATAAATATTTTTGTACTTATATGTTCTTTACCTTTTTAAAAAAATCTCTTTGGCATACAGACCTAGTAGTGCTGTTGCTAGGTAAAAGGATATGCATGGATTTTATAACCCAGTGGGCATAGCTCCAAATTGCTTTCCAGAATGATTGAGTCAGTTTGCAACTCCACCAATACATTAGTGTCTCAATTTTTCCACATCCTCTCAACATTTATAATTTTTCTTTTCTCTCATATTAGCCAATCTGATAAGTGTGGGAGTCATATCTCAGAGTAGTTTCAATTTGCATTTCTCCAGTAATAGTTATTTAGAGAATTTTTTCTTAAGACTATAGATAGCCTTGATTACTTCATCTGAAAACTGCCTGTTGATATCCTTTGATCATTTATAATTTGGAGATTCCTCTTGTTTTCATGAATTTTACTGTGTTCTCTATGCATTTGAGAAATGGACCTTTCATTTGTCTTCTCAAATTAATTTTGATTCACTTATTTATGTACCTATTTTATCTTATTTCAGTTCAGTAAGCAAGCATTTTTTGAATATCTCTTATGGTCAAGATACAGGTATGGAGTCACAAAAACAAACATAAGACACAGATTTTGTCCCCTAGAAGCTTCCATACTACTGGAAGATACAACCTTTATGCATAAAAGTCAGTTCAAGATAGCCAAAGGAAGGAAAGAGAATTAACCATGAAGGGGAACAGGAAAGACTTCCCCATAGGACATGAATTGATGTTTGAAAGAAGCTAAGGTTTGTATGAGATACAGGTGAGGATGAAGAGCACTTCAGACATAAGAAAGAGTTTGGTTAAGGCCATGGTTGTGAGAAATAGAACACTGAATTGAGAGATGAACAAGTAAGTCAGTTTAGTTAGAATGAAAAATGCATGAAGGAAACAAGGTGAGATAAGCCTAGAAAGGTAGAATAGAACAATAGAGTGCAGAGATTTAAGTGCCAATGTGAGGAATTGATATTTTATTTTAAAGCCAATGGGGAGGGTTGGATGTGGCCATATACACTTACACTCCCTGTGTTCTCCCAGCCTGTGCTCCCTTTTATCAGTCCCCCTTCCCTTATCATCTTCCTCTCCAACTTTCTAATAGGATTAAAAAGATCTCTATACCCAATTAAATATATATGTTATTCCCTCTTTGAACTAATTCTAATGAGAGTAAGGTTCATTCACTCCCCTTCATCTCCCCCCTCTTCCCCTTCACTGTAAAAACTGTTTCTTACATCTTTTATGTGAGATCATTTACTTCATTCTACCTCTCCCTTTCTCGTTCCCTCAGTACAGTCCTCTCTCACCCCTTGCTTTTATGTATACATATATATATATATATTTGTTATAACTACCCTAACAATGAGAAAGTTCTTACAAGTGACAAGTATTATCTTCCTACATAAAATGTCAATAGCCCACTTTATTAAGTCCCTTATTATTTCCCTTTCCTGTTTACCTTTTCATGCTTTTCCTGACTCTTGTATTTGAAAGTTGAATTTTCTATTCAGCTCTGGACTTTTCATCAAGAATGCTTGAAAGTCCTCTATTTCACTGAATGTCCATTTTCCTTGCAGAAGGATTATACTCACTTTTTCTGGGTATGTGATTCTAGATTGTAATTTACTTATTTGTCCAATATTCCAGAATATCATATTTCAATCCCTCTCATCCTTTATTGTAAAAGCTGTTAAATTTTGTGATATCCTGATTCTGGCTCCATGTTTTTGAATTTTTTCTTTCTGTATGCTTGCAATATTTTATCCTTGATGTGTGGAAACTGTCACATTTGGCTATAATCTTCCTGGGAGTTTACATTTTGGGATCTCCTTCAGGAAGTGATCAATGCATTCTTTCTATTTCTATTTCACTCTAGTTCTAGAACATCAAGACATTTTTCCTTGATAATTTCTTGAAAGGTATTTGAATAATTTTAAAATTAACTCTCCTGTATCCATTTTCCAGGTCAGTTGTTTTTTCCAATGATATATTTCACATTTTCATTATTTTAAAATTCTTTTTGTTTTGTTTTATTGATTCTTGATTTCTCATAATCTCACTAGCTTCCTTTTGCTCAATTCTAACTTTCAAGGAATTATTTTCTTCATTGGGCTATTGTAACTCCTTTCCATTTGGCCAATTGTGCTTTTTAAGGCATTCTTCTCCTTGATGGGTTTTTGAATTTCTTTTATCATTTAGTCTAATCTGTTTATTTAAGGTGTTATTTTCTTCAGTACTTTTTGTGTCTCCTTTGGTAAGCCATTTACTCTTTTCTAATGATTTCCTTCCATTGCTCTCATTTATGTTCCCAATTTTCCATTTAGCTCTCTTAATTTTCAAAATTCTTTTAAAGCTCTTCCATGGTCTGAAACCACATCATATTTTTCTTGCAGGTTTTAGATATAGGAAGTTTTACTTTGTTACCTTCTTCTGGGTGTTTTGATCTTCAATGTCACCATGACAACTTCCCATGGTCAGAGTTTTTTGGTGTTATTTGCTCATTTTTCTAGCCTATTACTTGATTTTATTTCTTTGTTAATGCAGAGCTCTTTCAGGGCGGTGGGCACACTGTCCCAAGTTTCAGGAATTTAATGTAGGTGTTTTCAGATACTTCTAGGGAATTGTAAATTTCCAGTTCTTCGAAGGAGGTATGATCTAAGGAGAAGTGTTTGCTACTCTCCTGAACTGTGCACTGATTTGGGAGCAACCAAAAGCATTCTTTTCTGCCCTGGAACTGTGAGAAGAGTCACTGTTTCACTGTGGCCACAAATTCTGGTATGCTAGTGCTCCTCCTTGCACTGGAACTGCCACCCAGGACTGTGACCCCAATCCTGAGTATGGGAAAAGCAAGAGTCCTGAACTCAGTTCCAGTAAAGAAACCCCTGTAAATCTCCTGACTGTATGTTTGACTCCCTGTGTTGTCTAGGGGTTGAGAGTTCTGGAAGCAGCCTCCATTGCTGCTGATTCAGTGGCTCCAAAGTTTTGTTCCTGGTTGCTGGCTTGGACTTCAATGGACTGTGCTCCATTCTCACCCAGAGTGAAAATCCTTTCCTGCTGACCTTCTAAGTTGTCTTAGGCTGGAAAATTGTTTCAGTTCATCTTTTTGGGGTTCTGGTGATCTAGAATCTGTTTAGAGTCATTATTTAAAGGTATTTGGAGAGGTTTAAGAGAGAGCTCAGGTTAGTCCCTGTCTTTACTCCAGCATCTTGGTTCCACTTTTCTCCAAGGACTATTTTGAGTATCAAGTAAGAAAATATTTGTGAAATGCTTTGCAAGACCTAATATTGAGGCTGGTTACTATTATTACTATTATCTCTGTTGGGTTTCCTGCATCTTCTATTAATATGTTAACATGCTACAGTTAAATGAGGACTGGATTAGCACCTAGGGGATGTTGTAGACTAGGTCATGTCGACAAGTAATTGAATATTGACTATGTGCTAGGCATGATGAGAAACACTGGGGCTACAAAGAAAGCAAAAACAATTCCTACCCTCCAGGAGCTCACATTCTAATGGGGAAGGCAACTGTGTAATACAAAATATCGCCATATATCTATTGAAAATGAGAAATAAACTCAGAAAGAAGGTTTAGTTGCTAAGGATGTAATGGTGTGGTTTAGTGAAGGAAAAGGTCTCTTGAAGAACGTGGTGTGACTCAGTCTAGTCTGGTAGTTTGGGTGAAAGATTAGAAAGAAATTGGAACTATTCACAGAACATCTGGCAGTTAGGAAAAGGTTTATTTCACCACAGCATGGGAAATATAATCTGTAAGGATATAGCATTGCTTCAGCTGGGACCAACTCAGTCATACTAATGTGACTTTTACATCTGAGGGAGATGCTCCTGACATCTTATGAATAGGTTTTTGTACCTTGAAAATCATATTAGTGGCTTGAACCTTAGTTCCTAGGACCATTTTAAGTGTCTGGGATGATTTCAGCATCTTTTATGGAAAAGTTTGCCTCATCTGTATGTGGTAGAGCCTTAGGAAAAACTAGCCCAGCCCACATGGCATGGCTCCTCATAGATATTTCTTCTGTCATAGGCGATCTTACTTCAAATCTCACACTTACTGCTTGTGTGACCAAGGCAAATCATTTCCTCTCTCTGAGCCTCAGTTTCCTCATCAGTATGTGCAGGGTATATGGCCCATGTAAAATGTTTATGTCCAAAAGGGTTGACTAAATATTGCTTATGGGATAGATATCTCTGGATTCTCACTCACCTTACTCCAGGGAAACTGAATCCTGACTGGAAGGGAATAGGAGAAGGTATAAGAAGGCTTTCTATTCAGTTAACCTCTAAGAGGGGGTCACTAGACCAAGATAATACTTATTTCACCTTGGCTCCCCAGGTCATTCTGATCTAGAAGTCTATAGTTTTAGGTTAAAAGGAGATAAATCAGCTAGCTCCCTGGGTCACTGTCCCTTGAAGGACCCACAGTTTATACCTGGAGACTTGACTCCTTGCTACCAAACACTAGTTAAACAAAAGACCATCACCAACTGTGAATTTTTATCTGAGTACATAGCAAACAGAAATTTAAATTTCACATAGTAACACATACCTAGAAATATAAGTGAATGAGTTCTTCACACGAGAATGAGCTGAGATTTGCATCAACAAAAAGAAAGAATATAATATTATCCATGGAGAAACTCCCTGAAGTCTCTAGGGAGCTAAGCTGGAAATGAGGGGCATGTTAATCATTTAATCTCTCTTTCTCTCCCAGAAAGAGGTTCTGTCTCTTTTGACTCCTTGAAATCAGTCTTAAGAGTCTGGAGCTGCTTGTGTGTATGTCTCCATTTAAGTAGGGATGGAAAATCTCTCTCCTTTCTGAAGCCCTCCTGCCAGTTCTACCACTCATGCAGGATCTCAGTGTTGACTCATTCTTTTTATCAAGTAGGGTATTCATATGCAAAATACTCAAATTTTGAAACCCAGTTTACAAGTATAGTAAGGGGATTGAACTAGATGGCCTCTAAGGACCCTTCTAGTTCTAATTCTATGATTTAATCTTATCTCTGATTTTTACAGAGCTTTACATATCTTCTTTAAGTTCCTCTTTCAAGTTGGAACTACTCCCTGGGTTTGTGATGAGGTATATATTACTGGAGCTGGACTGGCAAACACAAGAATGTGACCTCTAGAGCATGTGGTGCAAAAACCTACAACAAGTTGGAGGGGAATGCAGTGGAAGATTGGCACTACTACCTCATTCCCAAACACACTTGTATCATGCTTGTACCATCATAGGTTCATAGAAGGGAGCTCCTTGACCTTAGGATCATCTTCAACCTGAGTTCTGAGGTTAACCCAGGGTGAGAGCCTAGTTATTTTCCTTCCTTGTATTTGATCAGTTCTTTGGAAAAGACATTTTGTGATTCTAGCTACATGAGAAGGAAAAAACTTCATGTATTTGAAAAATGAACACATGGAAGATAAATTAGATGTGTGCACCTTTTCCTGAGAAAGCAGAATTAGGGATAAATAAATGGGCAGAAGTAAAAGAAGCAGATTTTAGTTCAATGTGAAAACTAGAAAAACTCTTAATTCTCCAAGCTGCCCCAAAGTGTTATGGATGGCTCCATGATATGATGGTCTTTGCCTCAGTGGAGGTCTTCCAGCAGAAGCTGGAAAACCATCAGATTTTTTTTTTATTTATTTAACTTTTTACAATCATTTTCACAAAATTTTGGGTTCCAAATTTTCTCCCCTTTTAACCCCTCCCCCCACCCCAATACCCCAAGCAATCTAATTTTCCCTATCTCCAATCTGCCCTCTCTTCTGTCATCCCTCCCTTCTCTTGTCTCCATCTTCTCTTTTCTCCTGTAGGGCCAGATGACTTTCTCTTCCTCATTAACTGTATGTCTTCTTTCCTAGTAGCAACAACAATACTAAAGAGTTGTTCCTAAAATTATGAGTTCCAAATTCTCCCCATCCCTCCCTCCCCACCCATTCCCTTTGGGAAGGCAGGCAACTCAATATAGGCCATATCTGTGTAATTTTGCAAATGTCTTCCCTGATAGTCGTGTTGTATAAGACTAATTGAATTACCCTCCATACTACCCTGACCCTCATTGTTTCTCTTCTGTCTTTTGATCCTGTCCCTCCCCAAGTGTTGACTTCAAATTGCTCCCTCCTCCCTTTGCCCTCCCTTCCATCATCCCCCCCCTTGCTTATCTCCTTCTCCCCCACTTTCCTATACTGTAAGATAGGTTTTCATACCAAAATGAGTATGCATTTTATTCCTTCCTTTAGTCAAATGTGATGAGGGTAAACTAATTTTTTTTTTCTCAGCTCTCCTCTTTTTCCCTCCACTAAGAAATCTCCTACTTGCCTCTTAAATGACATGTAATTACCCCATTCCATTTCACCCTCTTTCCTCCCAGTACATTTCTCTCTCACCATTTACCTTAATTTCTTTTAAGCTATGGTCCCATCCTATTCAATTCACTCTGTGCTCTCTGTCTCTGTATGTGTGTGCATGTGTGTATGTGTGTGTGTGTGCATGCATGTATGCGTGTGTGTGTGGTCCCACCAACTACCCAGATACTGAAAAGTTTTAAGAGTTAGAAATATTGTCTTTCCATGTAGGAATGTAAACAGTTCACTTCTGGTAAGTCCCTTAAGACTTCTCTTTGCTGTTTACTTTTTCATGCTTCTTCTCATTCTTGTGTTTGAAAGTCAAATTTTCTTTTCAGCTCTGGTCTTTTCATCAAGAATGCTTGAAAGTCCTCTGTTTCATTGAAAGACCATATTTTCCCATGAAGTATTATACTCAGTTTTGCTGAGTAGGTGATTCTTGGTTTGAATCCTAGTTCCTTTGACTTCTGGAATATCCTATTCCACCCCCTTCGATCCCTTAATGTAGAAGCTGCTAGATCTTGAGTTATCCTGATTGTATTTCCACAGTACTGGAATTGTTTCTTTCTAGCTGCTTGCAAGATTTTCCTCTTGACCTGGGAGTTCTGGAATTTGGCCACAATGTTCCTAGGAGTTTCTCTTTTTGGATCTCTTTCAGGTGGTGATCGATGGATTCTTTTAATACTTATTTTGCCCTCTGGTTCTAGAATATCAGGGCAGTTTTCCTTGATAATTTCATGGAAGATGATATCTAGGCTCTTTTTTTTTATCATGACTTTCAGGTAGTCCCATAATTTTTAAATTGTCTCTCCTGGATCTATTTTCCAGGTCAGTTGTTTTTCCCATGAGATATTTCACATTCTCTTCCATTTTTTCATTCTTTTGGTTTTGTTTGGTGATTTCTTGGTTTCTCGTAAAGTCATTAGACTCCATCTGTTCCATTCTAATTTTGAGAGAACTATTAAATTCAGTGAGCTTTTGAACCTCTTTTTCCATTTGGCTCATTCTGCTTTTGAAGGCATTCTTCTCCTCATTGGCTTTTTGAACCTCTTTTGCCAATTGAGTGAGCCTGGTCTTCAAGGTGTTATTTCCTTCAGCATTTTTTTGGGTCTCCTTAACCAAGGTATTGACCCGTTTTTCATACTTTCCTTGCATCTCTCTCATTTCTCTTCCCAGTTTTTCCTCCACCTCTCTAATTTACTTTCAAAATCCTTTTTGAGCTCTTCCAAGGCCTGAGCCCACCCGACATCCCCCTGGGGTGTCTGGGGTGCTGAGGCCCCACCCTCTATGTCTTTCCCTGATGGCAAGAATATTTCCTCATCCTCGTCAGATCCAAATGTCAGGATCATTTGTGTTTGTTGGAAAAAACTCTCTATAATCTTATTTTTCTTTCCTTTTCTAGGCATTTTCCCTGCCGGTTACTTGACTTCTGAGATTCTTGTCCACCCCCGCCTAGATCCGCCCAGCTAGTGCTTGGGGTCTGAGGTTCAAATGGGCTTTCCACAACAAGCTTTAGTTCTGGTGCTGGGATGGGGGCAGGGCCGTCTCCCAGGTTCAGCTCCCTCAGGTTGTTTATGCAGAGATCTTCCTTAATGAGGATCCTGCCTGCTGCTGGGGGGAGTCCTGGACTGGCCGCAGCCGCTGCTGCCTCCGCTGCCGCCCACGCCTCTGCCTCCACCACGGAGACACTCCACTCCCCACCTTGTCCAGCCTAGCCTTCTCTCTCACTGTCCTGTAGCTTCTGTGGGTGGAGGGACTTTCCCGGCTGCCGGAGCTTCCATTCCTGAAGCCTGCTCGGGTCAGCTTCTCTGGGGCTCCGGGCAGGGCAGCACTGGGGGTGGCGTCTGCTTTCCTGGGCACAACGGACCCTGGGGATGGGTCTTCAGGGCTCCCTGGAACGGAAATCTCTTCCACTCTGCTTTTGCACACCTTGTATTCACCCAGAAGTTATGGGGGACTCTTTTTATATTAATTCTATGGGCTTTGGTTTTGGAGCTCGTAAACGTGCGTCCTTCTACTCCGCCATCTTGGCTCCGCCCCGAAAACCATCATATTTTAGCTGTTTAAAGGAGGTGAAATGTTTGGGCATGAATTAGGCTAGGTGGCTTGTGATACTCCTTCTAACTTGGAGAGTCTGTGGATGACTGCAATATCCCTGGATTCCTGGTCTTTACTGTCTACTGTAAACATTTCATAATCTCAATGACCTGACAAGAAATGCCGTTGAAAAATGAAATAGCCACAGTTACTGGGTATTTGGTCATTGTCATTATCATGCCACCAGCCCTTCACTCAGTGACCAAGAACACTGACTTACCTAGATCTAGCTGTTTACCTAGAGTAGTCAGGGAGTCAGAATGCTCCTGGAGCAGAGGTGCTGGAGTGCTAGCAGCTTTGGAGAAAAACAGCTTAGACATGATTAAACAGCTTCATGCATTCCTGCCTCTTCCCCTCCACAGGACTCCCATCCTGTCTCCTTTTCCTTTTCTCAAAAGTGGATACTTGAATAGATCAAATGATAAGAAGCACTTGATTGGCACACCAGTTAGAGTTCCAGACTTGAAGTCAGGAAGTCCCGAATTTAAATTCTGCTTCAAACACTTACTCACTATGAAACCTCAGGAAATTCACTTAATTTTTCTCAGTCATGGTTTCATCATCTGTAAAATGGGAAAGAAAATAGCACCTCTTTCACAGAGTCCTAGGGATCAAATAAGATGAAGTATACAACATGCTTTGTAACCCTTAAAGAGCTATATAAATGTGAACCATATTTATGATTATTATTTGTGATGTCTTTTGTAATGGTGGACTACAATTTTTCCATATACCTCCAGCTTCTTTGATTCTTTCCATGTTACTCCATATATCCTTTTTTTTTTTATTTTTTATTTTTTTTTTAATTTATTTATTTAGCTTTTTACTTTCATTTTCACAAATTTTTGGGTTCCAAATTTTCTCCCCTTTTCTCCCCTCCCCCCACCCCAATACCCCAAGCAATCTAATTTTCCCTATCTTCAATCTATCCTCTCTTCTGTCATCCCTCCCTTCCCTTGTCTCTATCTTCTCTTTTCTCCTGTAGGGCCAGATGACTTTCTATTCCTCATTAACTGTATGTCTTCTTTCCTAGTTGCAACAACAATACTAAACAATTGTTCCTGAAACTTTGAGTTCCAAATTCTCCCCATCCCTCCCTCCCCATCCATTCCCTTTGGTACGGCAGGCAATTCATTATAGGCCATATCTGTGTAGCTTTGCAAGTGACCTTCCTGATAGTCGTGTTGTGTAAGACTAACTGAATTGCCATCCCTCTTAACCTGCCCCTCATTGTTTCTCTTCTGTCCTTTGATCCTGTCCCTCCCCAAGTGTTGACTTTCAATTACTCCCTCCTCCCTTTGCCCTCCCTTCCATCATCCCCCCCCCAATATCTCCTTCTCCCCCGCTTTCTTATACTGTAAGATAGGTTTTCATACCAAAATGAGTGTGCATTTCACTCCTTCGTTTAGTCAAATGTGATGAGGGTAAACTTTTGTTTGTTTGTTTGTTTGTTTGTTTTTTTCCCTCAGCTCTCCTCTTTTTCCCTCCACTAAAAACATCTCCTACTTGCCTCTTAAATGACATATAGTTACCCCCTTCCATTTCCCCCTCTTTCCTCTCACTACATTTCTCTCTCACCATTTACCTTAATTTCTTTTAAGGTATGGTCCCATCCTATTCAGTTCAATCTGTGCTCTCTGTCTCTGCATGTGAATGCATGTGTGTATGTGTGTGCATGCGTGTACATGTGTATGTGTGATCCCACCAACCACCCAGATACTGAAAAGTTTTAAGAGTTAGAAATATTGTCCTTCCCTGTATGAATGCAAACAGTTCATTTCTGGTAAGTCCCTTAATACTTCTCCTTGCTGTTTACTTATGCATGCTTCCTCTCATTCTTGTGTTTGAAAGTCAAATTTTCTTTTCAGCTCTGGTCTTTTCATTAAGAATGATTGAAAGTCCTCTGTTTCATTGAAAGACCATATTTTCCCTTGCAGTATTATACTCAGTTTAGCTGGGTAGGTGATTCTTGGTTTCAGTCCTAGTTCCTTTGCCTTCTGGAATATCCTATTCCACGCCCTTCGATCCCTTAATGTAGAAGCTGCTAGATCTTGGGTTATCCTGATTGTATTTCCACAGTACTGGAATTGTTTGTTTCTGGGTGCTTGCAAGATTTTTTCCTTGAGCTGGGAGTTCTGGAATTTGGCCACAATGTTCCTAGGAGTTTCTCTTTTTGGATCTCTTTCAGGTGGTGATCGATGGATTCTTTTAATACTTATTTTGCCCTCTGGTCCCAGAATGTCAGGGCAGTTTTCCTTGATAATTTCATGCAAGACGATGTCTAGGCTCTTTTTTTGATCATGGCTTTCAGGTAGTCCCATAATTTTTAAGTTGTCTCTCCTTGATCTATTTTCCAGGTCACTTGTTTTTCCCATGAGATATTTCACATTCTCTTCCATTTTATCGTTCTTTTGGTTTTGTTTGGTGATTTCTTGGTTTCTCATAAAGTCATTAGACTCCATCTGTTCCATTCTAATTTTGAGAGAACTATTAAATTCAGTGAGCTTTTGAGCCTCTTTTTCCATTTGGCTCATTCTGCTTTTGAATGCATTCTTCTCCTCATTGGCTTTTTGAACCTCTTTTGCCAATTGAGTGAGCCTATTTTTCAAGGTGTTAATTTCCTCAGCATTTTTTTGGGACTCCTTTACCAAGATATTGACCTTTTTTTCATACTCTTCTTGCATCTTTGTCATTTCTCTTCCCAGTCTTTCCTCCACCTGTCTAACTTGCTTTTCAAAATCCTTTTTAAGCTCTTCCAAGGCCTGAGCCCACCCAACACCCCCCTGGGGTGTCTGGGGTACTGAGGCCCCGCCCTCCACATCTTTCCCTGATGGGAAAAATACGTCCTCGTCCTCCCCATCAGATCCGAAGGTCGGGATCATTTGCATTTGTTGGAAAAAACTCTCTAAAGTCTTATTTTTCTTTCCCTCTCTAGGCATTTTCCCAGCCAGTTACTTGACTTCTGAGATTCCTTTCCACCTCCGCCTGGATGCGCCCAGCTAGTACTTGACCTCTGAGATTCAATTGCGCTTTCCCGTGGCAAGCTTTAGTTCTGGCGCAGGGTGGGGGCAGGGCCGCTTCCTAGCTTGGGCCCTCAGGGGCTTTCTGAAGAGACTTTCAGGAACAGAGCCGATGGGGGCGGGGTGGGGGACCCCGCCTGCTGTGCTCAGCTGCCTTGGGGGTTTTATTCAGAGGCGTTCAGCAGTAGAGCAGGGTGGGGGCAGGGCCGTCTCCCCTGCTCGGCTCCCTCAGGTTGGAAAGACCTTCAGTATTGAAGATCCTACCTGCTGCTGGGGGATTCCTGAGTCCCGGGCCGTTGCCGCCTCAGCCGCCCGCCCACGCCTCTGCCTCCACTGCTTCCTGCCCCCGTCTCTGCCGCCGCCGCTTCCTCCCGAGGGGGCCCGCTCCCCTCCCCTAGCGCAGGCTTCTTTTTAACTGACCTTTAGCTTCTGTGGGCAGAGGGACTTTCCCGGCTTCCGGAGATTCTCCCGGAGCTTTCCTCTCTGAAGTCTGCTCAGGTCAGCTTCTCTGGGTCGCGGCCAGGGGTGGGGGTGGGGTCCGCTTTCCTGGGTGCGATGGACCCCGGGGACGGCTCTCCAGGGTTCAGTGGAACGGAAATCTCTTCCCCTATGTTTGTGCACCCCCTGCAGAGATTCAGAATTTATGGGGCTCTCCTTTTACCTCAATTCCATGGGTTGTGGGCTCGGAGCTCGTGAATGTGCGTCCTTCTACTCCGCCATCTTGGCTCCGCCCCCCTACTCCATATATCCTTGCTTACAAAACACACTGGAAAATGTGGGGTTGGAGGGTGGGAACAGAAAAAAGCATCAAAGATGACTGAAGCTTATGACCCTGGATGACTGGGAGGGATAGTGGTGCCGTCAGTATTATTCATTTCACTTGACCTCTCATCAAGAAACACTGAAGTGCTTATTTTGTTCAAGATGTAGGCATACAAAAATGAAAAAATGTCAAGGATCTTGTATTTTAGGCAAGGAAGTCTCACACTTCATATTAGTGATGCTATTTAAGGATAAATATTTTGAAAAAATGTTATATTTTTACTAAAGGAACCTAGAACATTCATGAACTCAGTTAGCCATACCTGTGGTTGATTCAAGGAATCACTTCCATATCCTTGATTCCTAGAAGCTATACTGAAATAAACTACCTCCACTTGGTGGCCGTGTATTCCAGAGGCAAGTTTATTTCTTTTCAGTGGGGTAGAACATTAGAGCACCAAGAGGGGAAGTAAAGGAGCTTTAGATATATTGGGCTCAATATGACAGCATGGGCTACTGAAAGGGATGGTGTGTGAGGGTGGGGAGTGGAATGGGATATTAGATGAGCAAGGAGTTTGGTCCACCCCTGTTCGCAGTGTTTACGTCCTTTTCCTTAGGTGTCCAAGGTAGGTTATAATAGTCACCTGACTCCTTGAAGGGACACATTTTTCATTCCCTGGGCCTTGCTCCTACTCTAGACCTGCCAGGTGGTTTCCATAGCATCAGATTTGACTGCAGCTACCAGTGAACTCAATGGAAATTGGGAGCTCAAAATGAATGAATGAAAAAGCATCTATTAAGTTTTTCTTATGTGCAAAGCACTGAACAAAGCCTTGAGGATATAAGTAGAAAAGTAAAGCAGTTCCCTACTCTCAAGTGCCTCACATTCTAATATGAGAGGAATCACATATGGAACGTTTCAGCTGCAAGTCAGATGGAAAGGTATTATGGTCCTTAAGGTGCAGCAGCAAAGCAGATGGTTGTGCCTATTCTTTAATGTCATTGCACTGATAAAGTTCGACCAGTTTGTATTGTTTAACCATCTGACAGCACCAATGACGCTGGTGGCAATAAATTTTTTCCCTTGTGTCTCAAGAGGTTGTGGTTGCAGTCTTTGCAGGAGTGGTTTCCTGACTGTATTTATTCCCTCAGGGACTATTGCCCAGTTTGATCCTATGAACAAGAGACTGGGCGTGTTGATATTTTTAACCCTTTGAGTTTCAGGATCCTGGGTTTTGTCCACTTGGAGATAGTGGTTAAGGTGGTGGTGGTGGTTCTATTTACTTGGCATATGCTGCCTTTGTTCCTCCCTCAGAGTACCCTGGTGCTTTAACCAAGCTGATTTGCCTGCCCTGCGAGTGACAGTTGGTAGCAGTTGATTGAGATGGTTGGCCTCTCCTCCAAAGGAAATGTGTATGTGTGTGTATGTGTGTGTGTGTGTGTGTGTGTGTGTGTGTGTGAAGGGGCAGATTTTGACTAATAATTCGTAATGATCAGTCATCCCACAATCGATCATAGGATGGTAGATTTAGAGATGGAAGGGATCTTAAAGGTGAAGTGCTTAAACTCCCTACTACTAGGATCAGGAAAGTTAAGTGACTTCCCAAGGTCATCCAGGTAAGAAATCTCCCAGCTGGGATTTTAAGTCTCTGCAAAGAGAGAGATTCTTGTCCCTGCAGGTGTCCAATGAAAGGTGGTAGATAACCCCATTCTGGGGAAATCTGCTCATATGGACATTGGGGGATAGACTCTGGCCTCTGATGGTGTTTTTTTTTAGATTGTATGTTGGGGGAGAGGGACATTGACATCATACTTTCACGGATGAAATGAGAGATGTCAGAAAGATGCTTAAGGACTAAAGCAGTTTTTGGGATCAGACATGCTGTGCTATAGAAGGGTCCTCACTCATCATGACTGGACTCTCCTGAGCCTCTTTTAGTGTCTTTAGTACTGGAGCCTCAAAGTCATTTTCTGGGAATTGATAAAATCATCAACAGAAAATGCAACAGCTTCTTGGAGGGTCTAATGTCTGACACACACCTGCAGGTCTCAATCTTACACTGTGGTTACTAGAGCTCCTTAGGCTTTTTATCCTTAGGGGATGAGAGAAGTGCTTTGGAGTAAGCCATGAATCACTGTGCCACTCAGTGGGAGTACACAGTGATCTGTACTCAGATGGCTTTTTAAAAGTACTCTTAACCTCTGCAGTCTGTGAGAGTCTGTGCTCTCATTGTCAGAATCTATTTGTTCTCCCTAAGTAATTAGCATGACAGATGCTCAGGGATTACCTAGTCCATGTTGTACCTGAGAAGGAATTCCCCTTGCAATCTACCAAACAAGTGGTTACCCAGTCTTTGTTGAAGTGAGCCCACTCTTTCCAGAGATGGCCCATTGTATTCTTGGATAGTTCCAATTGTTTGGAAATCTTTCCTTCCACCAGATCTAATGTTTCTCCTTTAACTGTCCCCAACTTCCTCATTCTTGGTTTTGTCCTTTGGGGTTGAGTCAAACCAGGGCATTTTCCCCTCTGATGTGAAAACCCTATACCTACTAGAAGACAGCTACCAAATGTGTCACCTCGGTTTTCTTCTCCAGGCTAAACATTGTCAGTTCTTGCATCATACCTTCACATATCATGACAAAAATCAAGATGATAGGTGATGGTCCAGGATTCAGTGGTTGACCTTGGCCTTTTGAAATTAAGGTCTTTCTCACGTCTGAATTTGTCTGAGGCAACAACCATTCAATGATTTGGGTCTAGGTAAGAATTGGGACAAAATATGTCAGAGAAGAATCAGTCTGGAAGGAGAAGACTCTCAGAATTTCTAGTCATAACAGAAAGCAAATGCAATTTACAGTCTCTCAGAGTCATCAAAACCCACGAATTTGCAAGAGAAGTTTGGGCTATTATTATTAGTCATTCAATGAAAGCTGGAGTGATTTGGGTTTAAAGGCTTAGTCAAGTACTTCCATTTTAATCATGATGGACTTTTGCAAATTCTGTTTATTAAGAGGTACATTTCAAGAAATCATAAATTAAAACTGTACAAGACAAAGAGTTAATTGCCTCAGCTTTTTTTAAACCATAAAATAAATAAATAGGAAATTTAAAAAATCTAGCCCCAAACTACAAGGTATCTTAACAAGTGTAAGTGACCAAAAACTGTATTCCTTTGGACAGAGCACTCACACATAAGGGTAAGACTTCTTATGTTGACAGAAGGACCATGTGGTGAGGGAGGAAGAAGAGGAAGAAGAGAAGAATATTGCTGCAATGTCCAACTTGAATTGTGTTAGCCCAGAACGCAGCAGTTGATCTTGATCTTTTTAGATGAAGGTTTAAACTAAGACTTGGAAGGAGGGAGACCTGAGTTCAAATCTAGCCTCAGACACTTATAAGCAGTATATTCCTGAGCAAATCAATTAATCTCTGTTTTACTCAGTTTCCTCAACTGTAAAATTGGATTAATAATAGCGCTTACTTCCCAGAGCTGTCTTGAGGATCAAATGATATAATCATTGTAATTCACTTGGCACAGTGTCTGGCACATAATAAGCACTCCATAAATGTTAACTGCTATCACCATCATCAATGTCATCACTGAAGAGGTGGTTGGACCCCAGCCCTAGGACCATGTCTCTCCCCAGCCCAAAGACTATCTTTAGCAATAACTCCTGAATGGTGAGACAAACTATCTCTCCCTGTTACAAGAACAAGCTGACCTCTGTAGAATTTCCCTTGAATGAATAGAATTACCTTGTACCAGCAGAATTATCATGTACTGATTCCCACAGTTACCATATACAATATGGAAGTCAAGCTATGGATGTCAAGTCCTGAAGCTATCATGTTACAGACATAGCAGACCAAAAACATACCACTTAGGAAACACTCACACACACACACACACACACACACACATCTGCTGGAGGATTTCCAGTAGTGAATGACACTTTTGTCCAAAGTGCAGAGACTTTATGTTCCTTTATGACCTGTACCACCTTTTAAGAAACTTAGCACACCATTCGCTCAACTTTTTCTATATAAGCTTTAGTGTCACTTCCATTAAGGTGTAAGTCCCCCAAAGAGCTCTGCCCATTTTATTAGTATTATAATAAGCTTTTACCACTTGACTTGAAGACTGCTTGAGTCTTCAAATTCTTTTCAGATTACTCCACCCTGTGTCTTAATAGTTTTGGGGTCCCTATACCCTTAAACCTCATCAGTTATCATCAACACCACCACCACCACCACCACCACAACCAGTCTTTCCATACTGTTACTTTCCCAGTCTTGGCTACTATAGCGCTTTTAGTTCAGCCTAAGATTGCCCTAACTTTCTTAGCTGCAATATTGAACTTAGGAGACCCCTAGATCTTTTTTTTCACTAGGTGAATTTTTTTGTCTAGCGACTCTTCTATCATTTTATACCTGTGAAGTTGGAACTCAAGTATAAACCTACATTTATCCCATTTAAATTCCACTGTACTAGAATTTGTTTGATGATATTGTATGTCTTATGTAGATCTTTTTGAATTCTGACTCATCCAGAATATTACTTATCTTTCCCAGTTCTACCATCATCAAATGAGATAAGCATATTAACTATTCCTTTATATAAACCACTGATTAGAGTGTATTATGAATCACTGTGGTGAGCTCCCCTCCACAAACTCCTTCAAACAGTTCTAGAAAATTCAGACTGACTCCTGATGAGGAAATCCAGAAAAAGTCACACTGAGTTATTTCTTCAGCCTAGTTTTGGACAGAGAGACATATGGAGGTCTGTGCACACTTGGGGAGGTTGTCAGGTCAGGATCATAGGACATAGGACCAAGGAAGTGACTATCCACCAGGGTGAGAGGAAGTCCCACATCCATGCTTAAGAGCTACAATGGGGAGGGTGTGAAGTGGCAGCTGTGTTGTCTACTACTTAATTTGAGGTGATAGATTGAAAAAGGGACCATCACAGAAGAATGGAAATCCTAGTAAGGAGGCTCTGGGCAGTCTATGGATAAAGTAGAAAATTCAAAAGTCTGCAGCAGTAGCAGGAGTGTTATGGCACAGAACAAAATCTCCTTTCTGGTGCCTACTCTAGCCTGCAAAGGAATACCCAGGGCACAACCTCCAGACCAAAGTGGAGTCTACTATCCTGCAATTCTGAAGTAATAGTTTTCTAGCTAACTGATAGAGGTCATCTAGCATCATTCTACTCTTACACAGACCCAAACTCAGATTGGGGACTTGCAGAGCTCAGATCTCAGTGTCCGCTGGTCCCCCTTTTAAAAGTCAGTTTTGCTTCTAACTAGTGCCTCCCTTAATGTACCCTCCCTCTTATATCCCTTTTTGTGTTAATCTCTTTCAGACTTTCCTCTGGAAAATATCCTTTTGGAAATGCTGAAGATTTGTAGTCTCCATTCTGTTCCTAAGATCGTGGAATAAAACAATACTCAGTACACCAAGAAAATATCTACAGGAGCAACCCAGATCTTCACTTCAGAAGTTCTTTCCAGGACTTCAGATTCAAAGTCAGGAAGTAGGCTGGAAAGATGGTCAAACAAAGAAAGAACCCTATTATCAGGAGCTATTTTGGTACAAGGGTTGCTTGAGACATAAACACAAAAGAGAAAGACTTCAAAACATCTATAAGCAATGACACAGAAGACAACACAGTATGGGTACAAATTCAATTAGAATTAGAATTCCTAGAAGATGTGAAACAAGTATTTTTTTAAAAGTTAAAATATGTTTGTAAATATATAAAGTGCTTGAGAGTGCATGATGAAAAAATAAATGAAAAGTATGGAAAAGAAATTGGAAAGGCAATTAACAGTTTGACACAAGAGGTACAAAACTTTGCCCAAGCAGCAACAAATTCCCTGAAAAATTTGAGTAGATCACATATAAGCCAATGAATTCACACATATTGCAAGAAAAAATGTTAAATCAAGTCAAACAGTTGAAATAATAGAAAAAAAGTAAGGTGCCTCAAAGCAAAAATGACTGAAGTACAAAACAGGTCAATGAGGAAAAAAATTAAGAATCACTGGACTATCTCAATGCCATGACAAAGAAGAACCTAGACATCATTCATAGTTCAAGAAATCTAAAAATTTCCCAGAACTTTTAAAATCAGGAGACAAAGTGGAAATAAAAAGTATCTATCAGTAACCTCCTCAAAAAAATCACAAAATGAAACTCTGAGAAACATCATAGCCAGAATTCAGAGTTTTCAAAAATATTGCAAGAAGCAAGAAAGACTGAATTCAAATACCAAAGAAATACAGTCAGGATTACCCATGGTTTAGTAACCTTCAAAAAGGAGTGGAGAGTCAGCAATATGATAGTCCAGAAGGCAAAGTGTATTGATTTAGAGGAGTGGAACCAAGATGGCAGAGTAACAGCACAGACTTTCTAGAGCACTGCTCCCACTCTAGCCAAATAGCTGCAAAAATGGCTCTAAACAGATTCTGGAGCCGCAGAACCCACAGAATGACAGAGTGAAGCAAATTGCCAGCCCAAGAGAGCCTTGAAGGTCATTGGGAAGAGTGTATTGTGCCATACTGGGAGCAGAACACAGTCCAGTGTGGGATGGGAATACACAGAGGGATCCTGAGGAGGCCTTGGGGGGGACAGAATCTATCATACCTATGGTGGTTGCTAGACTTTATCACCCCAAAATGTTGAGGATAAATTCGAAAGTCAGTGGAAAAGCAATGAGGAGAAGAATGCCCTAAAAAGCAGAATTGGCCAGATGAAAAAGAGATTGAAAAGGTCACTGGGGAAAATGATTCTTTAAAGATTAGAATGGAGCATATGAAAGCTAATGACTTTATGAAAAATCAAGAAGTTATATTAAAACCAAAGCAAAACAAAAGGAATAAATAAAATAGCAGACAATGTGAAATACCTCACTGGAAAAATAACTGACCTGGAAAATAGATCCAGGAGAGACAATTCAAAAATTATGGGACTCCCTGAAAGCCATGATCAGAAAGAAAAAGAGTCTAGACATCATATTTCATGAAATTATCAAGGTAAACTGCCCAGATATTCTAAAACCAGAGCGTAAAATACATATTGGATGAAATCCACTGATCATCTCCTGAAAGAGATCCAAAAAGAAAAACTCCATGGAATATTGTAGCCAAATTCCAGAGTTCTCAGATCAATCAGAAATTGTTGCAAGCAGCTAGAAAGAAACAATTTGAATATTGTGGAAACACAATCAGGATAACACAAGATCCAGCAGCTTCTACATTAATGGATCAAAGGATTTGGAATACAATATTCCAGAAGTCAAAGGAGCTAGGATTAAAATCAAGAATCACTTACCCAGAAAAGCTGAGTATAATATTTGAGGTAAAAAATGATCATTCAGTGAAATGGAGGACTTTCAATCATTCTTGATGAAAAGACCATGGCTGTATAGAAAATTTGGCCTTCAAACACAAGAATCAGAGAAGCATGTAAAGGTAAACAGGAAAGACAAATCGTAAGGGACTTACTAAAGTTGAACTGCTTGCATTCATACAGGGAAAGATAATATTTGTAACTCTTGAGACTTTTCTCAGTATTTGTGTAGTTGGAGGAATTATATACATACAGACACAGGTCACAGGGTGAGTTGAATATGAAGAGGATAACAAAAAAATAAAATTAAGGGGTGAGAGAGGAATATATTGGGAGTAGAAAGGGGGAAATGAAATAGGGAAAATTTTCTCTCATATAAGAGACAAAAAAAGCTTTTTCAAAGTGAAGGGGAAAAGGGTGGGAGGTGAGAGGGAAAAGTAAAGCTTACTTTCATCACATTTGGCTTAAGGAGGAAATAGCATGTACACTCATTTTTGTATGAGTATCTAACACTTTAGGAAAATAAAGGAGATCAGGATAACTGGGATAAGTGGGGTGTGCGGTTGATAGAAGGGAGGGCAAATAAGATAAAGGGATAATTAGAAGTAAGCACTTTTGGGGAAGGACAAGATCAAAAGAGAATAGAATAAATAGGGGGCAGGATAGGATGGAGGGAACTACAGTTAGTCTTTCACAACATGACTATCATGGAAGTCTTTTGCATAACTACACATGTAAATAACCTATATTGAATTGCTTGCATGCTCAGTGGGGATTGGTGGGGAGGAAAGAAGGGAGAGAAGTTAGAATTCAAAATCTTAAAAGTGAATGTTAGAAACGTTTTTACATACAACTGTGAAATAAGAAATACAGGTGATAGGGTATAGAAATCCATCTTGCCCTTCAAGAAAATAGAGGAGATGAGGATAAGGGAAGGGAGAAGTGTGATAGAAGGGAGGGAAGATAGGGGGAAGTTCTAATTAGAATGTATGGTTTCTTTGGGTGGGGAGAGAGGAGAGATGGGGAGAAAATTTGGAAATCAAAATCTTGTGGAAATAAATGTTGAAAACTACAAATAAATTAATTAATTAAAAAAGAAAAAAAAGGTTATTGGTTTAAAGCCAAGAACAACTTGCCTAGTAAAGTCGAATAAAATACTACAGGGTAAAAAAATGAAGCTTAAATGAAATAGAAGATTCCCAAGAATTCCTGATGAAAAGACAAGCTGAGTAGAAAAACTGATTAACATAAAACTAAAGAGAAACATGAAAGATAAACATGAGTGAGAAATAAAGAAAAATTAACGAGGTTAAACTGTTTGCATTCTTATATGGGGAAATAATACATGCAAAGTCTCAGAACTTTATAGTCCCCAGGGTCATCAAGGGAATTTAATTAGACAAAAGACCTAAGTGTGATCCTGTTGTATTTGGATGATATCAAAAGAGAATAAAAGAAATAGAGAAAGGAAGTGCACTGGGAGAGGGGGAAAAGAAAATTTTAAAAATTGGGAAAATTATTCATCTAAATGGGAAGCCCAAAGAGAGGTTTATACAACAAGGAAGAGGAAAGTGTGTGTATGTGTTTGTGTATGTGTGCGTGCATGCGTGTGTGTGTGTGTGTGTGTGTGTGTGTGTGTGTGTCAGGAGGAGAGAAGACCAAATTTGAAACTCCTTCATTTGACCTGGTTAAAGGAGAAAAGAATAGAAACACCTACACAGTACGGGGGTACATCTTTTCCAAATAAAAAAATAAGAAAGAAACAGATTAACAGAAAATGGGAGATTAAGAAGGAGGGTAGATTAACATTAGTGTGAAGCAAAACCTATTTTTAAAAAGGAGGAAAGGGAAAAAATAATATACATATGTACATATACGTGTGGGTATATTTATATACATATATGTGTATGTGTATATACATGTGTGTGAAGTACACAGCAATCATAACTGTGAATGGAATGGATCCCTCTCAAAAAAAGAAGAGGGTAGCACAATGAGCTTATAAATCAGAATCCAACAATATGTTGTTTAAAAGAAATACACTAGAAACAGAAAGATACACACAGAGATAATATTAAGGGACTGGGGCAGAAATTATTACACTTTAGCTGAAGGAAAAAAAGTCAGGGATGGCAGCTATAATGTCAGACAAAGAAAAGCAAAAATTGACCTGTTTAAAAGAGTTATGCAAGGAATCTACATTTTTGTGACAGGTACCATAGACAATGAACTTATAGCAGTGGCAAACATGAATAAATGACATATCAGTTAACTTCTTAAAAAAAATAATTTATCTATTTTCAGTTTTCAACAATCACTTCCATAAGTTTTACATTTTCTCCACTTTGTCTTTCCTCCCTCGCTCTCTCCACTACTCCCCAAGACAGCCTGCAATCCTATACAGGTTCTACACATGCATTCTTATTAAGCACATTTTCACATTAGTCAATTTGCATAGAACAATTAAAACATATGGGAGTCCCCAAGGGAAAAAACAGTACAACACAAGAGAAAAGAGTCTGCTTCATTCTGTGTTCTTATTCCATAGTTCTTTCTCTGGATGTTTACGGTGTTTTGCCTCAAGAGTCCTTTGGGAATGTTTCAGATCCTTGCATTGCTGTGAAGGGTTTAGTCTATCAGAAACAGTCCTCGCACATTGTCGTTGTTACTGTGTATAACTTTTTAATTTAATATAATCAAAATTATCCATTTTGCATTTCATAATGTTCTCTATCTCTTATTTGGTCATACATTTCTCCATTCTACATAAATCTGACAAATACACTATCCCTTACTCCCATAATTTATTTATATTATCGGTTGATACCTAGATCATGTACCCATTTGGACTTTATTCTTGTGTACAATATCAGGCATTGATCTATGACCAGTTTCCACCATACTTTTATCCAGTTTTCCCAGCAGTTTTTGTCAAAAATGAGTTATTATCCAAGGAGCAGGGGTCCTTGGATTCATTCAACAGTAGACTGCTATATTCATTGACTACTGTGTCTTGAGTACCTAACCTATCCCCCTGCTTCTTAGCCAGTACCAAATAGTTTTCTTGGTTGCTACTTTATAATACAATTTGAGATTTGATATGACTAGGCCACCTTCCTTAGCATTTCTTTTCATTAATTTCCTTGTTATTCTGGACCTCTTATTCTTCCCAATGAATATTGATATTATTTTTTTCTAGGTCAAGAAAATAATTTTCTGGTAGTTTGATTGGTATGGTACTGAATAAGTAAATTAATTTAGGTGGAATTATCATTTTCATTATATTAGCTCAAGCAACTGATGTTTTTCCAATTACTTAGATCTGACTTTATTTGTGGAAAAGGTATTTTGTAATTGTGTTCGTGTAGTTCCTGGGTTTTTTTTTTTGATAGTTAAGACTCCCAGATATTTTATAATGTTTACCAAAACTTAAATGAAATTTCTCCGTATCTGTTGCTGTTGGGCTTTGTTAGTATTATACAGAAATGAAGATGATTCATGTAGGTTTATTTTGTAACCTGCAACTTTGACAAAATTGTTTGCTATTTCAAGTAGTTTTTTACTTGATTCTCTAGGATTCACTAAGAATATTATCATATCATCTGCAAAGAGTGATAACTTAGTTTCTTCTTTGCCTATTCTACCTTCTTCAATTCTCTTTTCTTTTCTAACATTTCTAGTACCATATTGAATAACAGTGGAGATAATGGACATCTTTGTTTCACCTCTGATCTTATTGAAAATGCATCTAGCTTTTTCCCCTTTACATATAATACTTACTGATGGTTTTAGGTAGACACTACTTATTATTTTAGGGAAGATTCCATTTATTCCTATACTCTCCAGTGTTTTCATTAGGAATGGGAGTTATATTTCATCAAAAGCTTTTTCTAATTATTGTTTTAATTTCCTCCTCATTGGAGGTGAGTTCACCCCTTTCGTTTTTAATATTAGTAATTTGATTTTCTTCTTTCTTTTTTTTAATCAAATTGACCAAAGGTTTATCAATTTTATTAGTTTTTTTTCATAAAGCCAGCTATTGGTTTTATTTATTAATTCAATAGTTTTCTTAATTTCAATTTTATTAATCTCTTCTTTGGTTTTCAGTATTTCTAGTTTGGTATTTTCTTGGGGATTTTCAATTTGTTCTTTTTCTAGCCTTTTCAGCTGCATACCCAAGTCATTGATCTCCTCTTTCTCTATTTTATTTATGTAGGCACTCAAAGATATAAAAATTCCCCTAAGAACTGCTTTTGCAGTATCCCATAAGATTTGGCAGGTTATCTCATTATTGTCATTCTCTTGAATGAAGTTGTTGATTGTTTCTATGATTTTTTTCTTTAACCCACTCCTTCTTTAGGATTAGATTATTTAGTTTCCAATTGATTTTTGGTTTATCTTTCCATGGCCCTTTATTACACATAATTTTTATTGCTTTATGATCTGAGAAGGATGCATTAATTATCTCTGCCTTACTGCACTGGATTATGAGATTTTTATGTGCTAGTACATGGTCAATTTTTGTAAATGTTCCATATACTGCTGAGAAAAAGGCATATTCCTTTCTATTCCCATTCAATTTTCTCCAAAGATCTATCATGTCTACCTTATCCAGAGTTTTATTTACCTCCTTAACCTCTTTCTTGTTTATTTTGAGGTTAGATTTATCGAGTTTAGAAAGGGGGAGGTTGAGGTCCCCCACTAGTATAGTTTTGCTGTCAATTTCTTCCTTCAACTCCCCCAGCCTCTCCTCTAAGAATCTGGATGCTATATCACTTGGAGCATACAGGTTTAGCAATGATATTGCTTCATTGTCTATGGTGCCTTTTAACAGGATATAGTTTCCATCCTTATCCCTTTTGATTAGATCTATTTCTGCTTTTGCTTTGTCTGAGATTAGGATTGCTACTCCTGCCTTTCTTACATCAGGTGAAGCACAATATATTCTGCTCCATCCTTTGACCTTTATCCTATGTGTATCCCCCCATTTCAAATGTGTTTCTTGTAAGCAGCATATTGTTGGATTATGGCTTTTAATCCATTCTGCTACATGTCTCCGTTTTATGGGAGAATTCATTCCATTCACACTCATAGTTTTGATTACAATCTGTGTATTTCCCTCCATCCTCTTTCCCACCATTTGTGCTTTTAGCTCTGCTGTCTCCCTTCCCTTCCTCAATGGTATTCACTTTTCACCCCCTCCTCCTGCAGCCTACCTCTCCTTCTTTTAGCCCCCCTCCCTTTTACTCCCCTTTACTCTTATTGCTTCTTCCCTCTCTTTTAGCCTCCCTCCCCTTTCTTCCCCCTTCCCCTCCTACTGACTATAGAGCTAGTTAGGATTATCTACTTAAGTTTATTATTCCGTCCTTTAAACAAATCAGATGAGAGTACCTCTCAAACAATGCTCATCTCCCTCCCCTCTTTCCCTCTACTATAATTTTGTACTTCTTCTTGTGATGTAATTTGCCATTTTCTGCTTCCTCCTTTTCACACCTCCTATTACAATCCCTTCCCATACTTAAATCATATTTTTGGCCCATCTTTCCCTGATCCTTTATTACATACAATTATTATTGAATTGTGATCTGAAAGGATGCCTTGACTATCTCTGCCTTTCTGCACTGCTTTGTGAGGTTTTTATGCCCTAGTACATGATCAATTTTTGTGCCTGTGCCATGTACTATTAAGAAACAGATATATTCCTTTCTCTCCCCATTCAATTTTCTCCAGAAATCTCTCATATCTACCTTATCCATAATTCTATTCAGCTCCTTAACTTCTTTCTTGTTTATTTGGATGTTATATCGATCATGTTCAGAGAGTGGGAGGTGGAGGTCCCTCAACAGTACAGCTTTTTGGTCTGTTTCTTCCACTAACTCCATTAACTTCTCATTTAAGAATCTGGATGAGGTCTGCCAGAGTCATTTTCAAGGTCTGCAGAGGACAAGAGGTACTAGGGCAGACTGGATAGGTGCTTCCTGTCTCCACCATGAAGCAGCTTTCATCTGTAATATATGTTCCTATCAGCCTTGTCCTCCTGTCTGCATCCTTCTACATAGCTTGCTTTGCAGAAACACACAATTCCTCAACAGTTTCTTCTCTGGTGTCAGACTCGGCATTCATAGCACAATCCTCTCATGCAGATTTCTGCTGTAAGGGTGCCCAGTGCTGTAAGCATGGAATGGATGAAGATGGTTGAATTGCAGCAGCTATTGGCTGGAGTCTCTGATTTCTTATGCTCATTTTATTCTGTGTGGGTAAAGATAACACCTGATGAATTGAAGTACAGATAAGCATAAAATTTGGGACACCATGGACAAGACTAGCAAACTCCACCAGTTTGCTACATGAAAGAAAGATAAGTCATGAAATAAGATTCAACTTCCAGTTTCAGCAAGCATAACTGTATTTTCACATCTAGTTTCAAAAGGTTACTATTTAGTTCTGATAATCTTCCTCTCTATATAGCATAATATAAGATTTATTTCTATAAACATTTGCTAAATTGAATCAACAGGAAGAATTTATGAACTATCAGTTGTGTTCCCAGCACTATCTTGACACTCAAGGATACAAAAAAGGAATAACCAAGAGCCATTCCTCAAAGATAAGTGATCACAAGATATGAACAGTTTTTGAGAGAACTGTAAATTATAAATTACATTAATTGCCATTTGGAAACTTGCTCCAAATCAATGATAATAAGAGAAATACAAATTTTAATAATTCTGAGTTTTTACCTCTCACCCTGAAAATTGACTAAGAAAACAAAAATGAGGATAGTGCTGGAGGAATCATGGGAAGAAAGGAATACTAATGCACTGTTGGTAGAGCTGTGAATCAATCCATCCATTCTGACTATACATTTGGAATTATGCAAATATGTGATATTAATTCATACTTTTTGACTGAATAAATCTCTCTACCAGACATAGACCCCAAGAAAGTTCAAAGACGAAAACAGTTTCAGCAGGACTCTGTTGTAACAGCAACTACAACAAAAGCTGGAAACAAAGCAAAGAAAAAGTCAACTGGTATATAAATGTAATAATTCCTGCTACATAACAATCACAAGAAGGAACTTGAGCTCTAAGAGACTGAAAAAGCAAAAAGAAATGGTGCTAGAGAACTATTAAGGGAACATAGTTGTCTCCCTTTGACAGAAGTGTGGGGGAGATGTACAAAAGGGTACTGTCAGAGCCACTTTCAGGTAGTCTTGTTTAATGAGATTTTGTTTGTTTGTTTGTTTGTTTGTTTGTTACATAGAAGAGTTTGACAGGGGAGAGGGTGGAACAGTGGTATAGATCTAGAAATAAGTGTGATGTAAAAATAACAGGCATCAATAAGACCATTTTTTTAACAACAACAAAAAGAATTTGGATACTATATTACTTGGTGCATATACATTTAGTAATGACATTGCTTCATTGTTTATGTTGTGTTTTAGCAGGACAAAGTTTCCTTATCTCTTTTGATTAGGTTTGTTTGTGCTTGTGCTTTGTCTTAGATTACAGTTGCTGTCCCTGCTTTTTTTACTTCAACTGAAGCATAATATATTCTGCTTTCACCATTTACCTTTACCCTGTGAGTATTCCCCTGCTTCAAATGTGTTTCTTGTAAACAACATACTGTAGGATTATAGTTTTTAATCCATTCTGCTATCCACTTCCATTTTATGGGAGAATTTATCCCATTCACATTTGCAGTTATATTACTATCAATGTCTTTCCATCCTATTTCCCCCAGTTTGTGCTTTTATTTCTCCATTTTCACTTCCCCTCCACAATAGTTTTATTTTTGACCACTTCCTCCCTCAGTCTTCCCTCTCTTCTATCAGATCCTCTTCCTTTTATTCTCTTTTCCCTTACCACTTCCCCCCTCCCTTTTAGTCTCCCCTCCCTATTCTTTCCCCTTTCCCCTCCTATTGCCTTTAAGGCAAGTTAGATTTTTATACTTACCTGAATATGTTGTTTCTTCCTTGAAACAAATTAGATGAGAGTACATCTCAAACAGTTTTCACCTCCTCTCCTCTTTCCCTCTAATATATTTTGTTTTTGTGCCTCTTCTTGTGTTGTAATTTATCTTTTTTGCCTCCACCTTTTCTCTTCTTCTGTTACAATACCTTCCCACCCTTTAATCATGTTTTTTAAAAATCATCACATCAGTTAATGTGTACCCACTTCATATATATATATATATATATATATATATATATATATATATGTATATATATCCTTTGTAAATGATATAATAAAGATACACTTCTCAAGATTAACAAGTGTCATCCTTCGTTATAGGGATGTAAACAGTATACCCACATTAAATAATAAGTCTTTTCCCCCATTTATGTTTTTATATGTCTCTTGAGTCTTGTATTTGAAAATCAAATTTTTGATTGAGTTCTACCCTTTTCATCAGGAAGGTCTGAAAATTCCTTAGTTCATTGGATGTCCATCCCCTTGTCTGAAATATTGTGCTCATTTTTCCTAGGTAATTGGTCCTTGATTGTAATCCAATCTCCTTTGCCCTACAGAATATCATATTCCGAATCCTCCAATCTTTTAATATTGAAGCTGCAAGGTCCTTTGTCATCTTGACTATAGTTTCTTGATACTTGAATTGTTTCTTTCTGGCTACTTGAGTATTTTTTCCTTTCCTTAATAGTTCTGAAATTTTGCAAAGGTATTCCTTGCTGTTTTCAGTTTGGCACCTCTTTGAGGAGATGGTTGGTGGATTTTTGGATGACTATTTTGCCCTGTGGATCTAAGAACTCAGCAGAGTTTTCCTTGATTATTTCTTGGAACATATTATCCAGGCTCATTTTTCATCATGGATTTCTGGTAGACTAACAATTCTTTGATTTTCCCTCCTGGATCTATTTTCTATATCAGTTGTTTATCCAATGAGATATTTTACAATTCAATTTTTTTATTCTTTCGATTCTATTTGACTGATTCTTCATGTTTCAGGTAGTCAGTAGCTTCTATTGATCCAATTTTAATTTTTAAAACCTTGTTTTCTTTGCTTAGCTTCTGCAGTTCCTTTTTCATTTGTCCAATTCTTCCTTTTAATGAGTTATTTTCTTCAGTTAGGTTTTGTGCTTCCTTTTCCATTTCCCGAGTTTACCTTTTTAAGGAGCTCTTCTCTTCAAGGAGTTATTTTTTCATATTTTAAAAATCATTGGTCAATTTTTCTTCTACCTCTTTAATTTGACTTTTAAAATCCTTCTTGAGCTCTTACAAGAATGCTTTTTGAACTTCAGACCAGTTCCATTCCCTTCTGACGTTTCAGATATGAATATAGTCTCAATGCTGACCTCTTCTGTATTCGTATTTTGGTTTTTGTCCCCATAACACGATTATGTGTTTTTTGCTCTTCTGGTTTGCTTCTTACTCATGATGATTTGCTTTTTCCTGCCTTTAACAGTGGGTCTCTGCTTCTTCATCACAGGGAGCTCTGTCCCATGTTTCTTGTGTTTGTATCTTGATGCTTTGTGTGCTGTGTCCTCTATTCCTTTCAGGTAGAAGTTAGAATGCTGCAGCTTACCTGGTGCTGAGTTGGCTGATGCGTGCCAGGGCTGAAGTCAGGTAAAGTCTTTTTGAGTTTCCCCGGGGTTACCCTGAAGTTCACTGTGTGAAGTGAATGGGAATTGTGGACTGGCAGCAGAAGGTCTCCTCCTCCCCTGAGCTAGAGCACAGGCAGGCTCAGTAGCTGGTGATCCACCATCGGCACTGGTGTATGCCCACTTCCCTTGGTTGTGCTAAGGCATGTGTTGTGTCCTGGTGTTGATGTTTAAGGGTTCCAATCTCCTGGAGCTCAGGATCTCTTCTTAGTTCACTCATAAGAAATAGACTCATAAAAAATCAAACTATTGACTACATACTTCAGGAATCTGAGCATCTTCATGGAAATTGGATGGGTCTAATTTACTGAAAGATTGTGGGAGGGATCTAAGGGTGGTCTAGCAGTCTGGAAGGAGGGGTCTAGGGAAGGTCTTGAGGAGGAGTCTAAGGAGGATCTTGATGGAACTGGGGTGACCAGAGTTCAGAACCAAGAGAATGGGATTTTGATGAGATCAAGGGTAGGAAACAGCCAGAGGCAATCCAGAAATAACAGACAATGGAGGGTTAGGCTAGGTTAAGGGTATTTTGATAAGATCAAGGCTGGGAAGTAGCCAGAAGCATTTGGACAAAGGGATAATGAAAGACTTATGGCCTCAAGCAAATTTCAGATCAAGTGGGAAAATTCCTGGAGAATTTAAGGTGGGTGGTTTGTCAGGGTCTATGAGAGGGATGGGACTCAAATTCTTTTGGGGTGAGGGGAAAATGTCTTGACTTGAGCCTGTACCCCATCACATACAATGACTGCAGAGAATGACAACAACAAATAAACCTTGAATTATGAGTGATAAAAATTGGTCTGAAGGAATGGACAATACACTTTGTGTATTATTAGTGCAGAACTGCATCTACGGGAAGACTTGGTTTATGTGATGGTTAGTTTTGCTGAAATGAGTTAAAAAAATTATTTTTTATACTTTGTTGCAGATGATGTCTTGCTAGGCAGGAGAAAGATTTAATGGGAGCTTAAACTGATGTAAAATCAAAAGAGAGCAATTAAAATAATTAATTAAATGTTTAATAAATTATAATAAATCAATAAATAATAATTAATAATAAATAATTAAAGCAGTGAATAATATTAATAAATTATAATATTATATAAATTATAAATTATATAAATAATAACATAAATAATATTAATAAATAAAATAAATTATATAAATTATATAAATAATAATATAAATAATATTAATAAATAAAATAAATAATAAATTATATTATATAAATTATAAATTATATAATAAATAATAAATAATAATAATTAAAGCAATTTGACCATTGTACATATGCCTTAGACTTCGAAACATATCCTCCCATTTCTTAGAGTGATTCATAGATTCTATTTCTTTGTTGGTTCTATTGAAAAATATGAGTCAGGATTATTTTCTGCATTGTGGAATTCAGGGTTTTGATAAGTCTTAGTTCCTTTCAGGGAAGCCACTGACTCTTAAGCTGTCTTTGCACGTCAATTGCACCAGGTGGTGCAGTGGATGAAGTGAGGGATTCAGGAATGAATGATAGCAATGTTCAGCTACTTGAAGGACTGCCATGTTGAAGAGGGATTAGATTTCTTCTCTCCCTGGGATCAATAGGCGGATATTATTTAGAATCATATTTAGGGCTGAGGTCAAAAAAAGTTTACTCCCAAATAGAGCTGACCTTGAGGTGGGATGGGTTGCATCAGGGAGTGGTTGGTTCCTTTTTCATTGCAGCTGGATGGCTGATTGTCAGGCATACTGTAGGTGGTATTTCTTTTTCAAGTGTAGATTATGCTACATCACAGAATTGCATAGTATTGGAGTGAAAAGGACTCTCAGAAATCACATATTGGAACACATGCATAGAAAACAATCCCTACTACAGTAAGCTCAATACTCTTTTGGTGAATGTTCTCTTGCCATGGTGAACACACAATGCTGTGTGGTGGCTCATTCTATTTTTGGACAGCTTTAACTGTTAGGAGGTTTTCCCTGGCATCAAACTAAAATTTGTCTCTTTGTAACATCCACTCCATTGTTCCTAGTTGTCTCCCATGGAGTCAGACAGTAAGTCTAAACTCACTGTGGTCTCTTTCAAATCTGACATTCTGTGATTCAAAAGTAACAGCAATAACACTGATTAAGTACAACATTTTTTTTTTATTTTTAAATTTGTGTACACTTTTTAAATGTTACTATATTGAGTATTCCTAATATCCTAACCTTACAGAATGAAAGCATTCAAAACATAAAGACCTAGTGGAAAATATATGAACCATGTGGAAACAGAATGAAGTACACATAATTCCCATCATCCTCTCTACTGTCAGAAGTGTTCTGAAGGTACCTTCAGAGAACTTACAAAAAACAAGCTTACATGCTAACATTTTTACTCAATTTTTCCTCAAAGACATAAAGCAGTCATAATATTCAGCTGTGCAATAGCTACAAGAAATTTAGTTAGTCCTGTAGTCTAGTATGTAGGTAAAAATGAGGCTGGTTCCTTTGGTACACTTTCTCTTCATTGTAGGTAATGAAGAAAGGTGATAAAGAATCAAGTCTGTGACTCAGAAGATATCCATCGAAGAACAAACTGCACAGGGTCAATGCGGATGGGCTCCAGGGAGGCATCTGTGCCCCATGTTCCCGGTAGTCTCATTGTACCGTGGTTATGGGAGAATCAGATTTGTCCTGGTGAAAACTAGAGACCTGAGATTCCTCAGGATATATTTCAAATTTTCTCTAGTGTCCTGGCTGCAATGAGGACACTAGGGGAATATTTGCCAGGGAGTATAAAGAAAGGAGAAGAGAGTGATCAAAGGAAACAGAGCCCTGAAAAGGAGTTATGGCTACTGAGGCAAACTCACTTGGGGTGAAAGGGGTAAAGACATGAGGTGTATATTGCTGGGAGGTCAAATCTAGGGTATAGCCAGGGTTGTAAAACATATGACCTTTTTAAAATTAATAAAAACTTCATTTTTTGGAATTATTATGTATATAGTAGAGTTTTTACAGAAAAATATACATTTTAAAGTATATCTAATTGATGTTTCTTGAATGTGGCCTTATTGGATGACAGCTAAATTAATAACATGAAAAGCTTCCCCCTCCCTGATAGAACCACTCCCATACATTGCTGATATAGATTACAGACAGAAGTATGAATACTGAGGCTTGCAGTTTCCTTAAGGTAGGGTGAGAGAAGTGCAGTCCTTTTTTCCCCTTTGTAAAACTTCCTCAGGGAAGGAGCAAGACTTTAATGAAGGGTTGGGTGTTGGAGGAAGGGTGAGGCTGTGGACAAGCTGGAACTATAAAGGAGAAAGAACAGGATGTGGGATGAAACACCCCTTTAAGGCTAGGACATAGTGATGAGGGGCACTGTCCTGGTAGTTGGGAGGTAATTCCAACTTTAGAAAGAAAAGGAAGGAAAGAGTAAGCAGGAAGAAGAAAAGAAATATGTTATAGGGAGAAAAAGAAAAGAAGATGGAGGGAAGATGTAGGAATGGAGAAATAACATAGAAACGGACTATGATCTTGCTTTTTGTCACAGCCCACTTCTTCCTTGGGTGCCCCCAGGTCAAATCCTATGTCTCCTGGTCAATTTTCTTCCCTGGGCCATCACTTTTCCCTGCTTTGATCTTGGTAAGCCTCCCCCTTGTGAACATTTTTCCATTCCCTCCTAAATTGAGCATAAGTGACTTTTTGGGTTTAATCCTAGAACATTCTTAACACCTTCCCTTGATAAATCTGGCCATTTTCTACGCGCCAGGCAGCCTGTCTGACAAGCCTCAGTTACCTGAATCACGAAGTTATGAGGAAAAGCTGAATACGGATTAAAACCATCTTTAGTACTGGCAGAATAAGGATGATATTCTCAATATTGGTGAAATTCATTGAAAGCAGCAATACTAGAAGAAAGGGGGTAGAATAATTTGCAGGTAGAATGTCCATAACTGTTATTCCCCAAAGTGTGATGAAGATCAAAATGAGACTCGAAACAAACCAGTACATCCAATCTTCCTTGAGAGTAGACCCTGCAGAGCAGACCAACACCTGTCACCTCTTAGACACTGGCCTAAGGTAGACTATGGAGTTTCCCTTCCCTATGCCCTCCTTTGGAATGACTGGAACCACTTGTCTCATCTCCCACATGATCACAGCCCACAGCTGGCTTTCTCCACCACCCCTGGATTACCTGACATATCAAATTATACAGAACCTCTTCCATCCTGAGAAATCCTTCCCTCTCCCCACTCCAAAATTTCTCAGGACATCTTTGGATCACTGTACATGTGAACAAGAGAAATCTACATACTGTTGAGGGAAACTGGGTCAAGTCATGCTTATCTTTGAAAGGGAAAAAGGGATCATTTGGGTCAGGATTGTCCAGATTTACAGTAAGAACAGAATGAGAACTGAGAGTTGACACCCAGGATTTCAGGAGGATAGCCCTTTAATATTGTCCAATTACCCTCTCCCCTCATTCCTCCCCTAGGTCATCAGCATTACCTGGGCAGTTGTGCCATGTCCACAAACAACAAATACAAAGACCCACTTCCATTGAATAAGTCACTGCCAGGATCCCATTCAGCTGCCACCAAAAGGCATGTCTCACAATTGGTTCTGAAAAACGACACCAAGGGTCAAGGGCACAATCATTCAAACTCTACCCTAAAACCCTTGACTATCAGTTCTGACTAAAGGACTCAGGACCTCCCAAAAGACTGGAAGTAGGAGTTTTCTCCAATCTGTCTCATAGAAGATGACCACTGGCACAACTCTCCAGCTGAAGAGAGAATGTAGTGAAGTGGAAGGATGTGAATCTTCTATGATCCTATGGTTCCCAAATACATCTAATTATCACTTCTTTGCACACATGTTTTCTCATGTAGGGGACATTCCAGAAGAGACCACCAAATTCAGGAATGAAAGGTGTTAGTGGGAGGATCCAGGGACTCAGAGACAATTCTTTAGCTCCAATCACAGAACCTTAAGGAAAAAGGAACTCAGACTCTGAGTAACTTTCCTGTCTCTATTGCCTAATGAGCAAGGCACCCCAGAAAACTCCAAAACTTGTTTATTATAGGGATTACTTGTGCTATTATTGGGTCTAATAGGTGGGGAAGAGTGGAGGCCCCAAGTGTTCAAATTTTTCTAACTTCCCTGCTCAAAATGTTCAAGAGGAATTCCTTACCCTAACTTTTCATCGTACTTACTTCTGTACATGAGTAAGAAAGATATAGAAAATAAATATGAAATGGTCCACAAGCCAATGATGCTCCTCATCATACTTCCTATGTTCGGATCCATTGGAATTGTCTCTTCTTCACCTGTAAAACATCATGCCAATTCAGGAGAATCTGACCTGCATACTCTATCCTGACAGAGGAAAATGCATTGATTGTTCTTTGGGAATCTTCTCCCCAAAGTGAAAGTCAGCTATAGGAACATCCTTCCTGAGGAGAGGGGCATCCTTGGCCCTACTCAGTGCAGAAGATGTAGATATGAATGAACATAGAAAGAACAGTGGTCGTGGCCATATGTTCCAGGCTTCCCAACCACTAGACCCATCTTTGGGCTTCTCTGGGCCCTGCTTGCACCCATTTCTCACCCATAGATGTCTCCTCTCAAACCTCAGAAACTGTCTACCAATATCAGAAGAGAGCATATAATACTTGCAATATATCTTCAAAGTATATAATGTATGCTATGGGAGTGTTTAATGATAAGTATATAACATATAGTACATACAATATTATACTATATTATATATAACAATAAGTATGTTTGAGAAGTATATCATGGGAACAAATATTATAAGGAAAGGTGGACCTATTCTAATGAGGTGCTAGGGGAATGTGACTATAGATAGAATGATAGAGCGATAGACACATTACAAATAGATAGATAGAGAGATCCTCAGACACCATAAACTCCTTGTTCTTCAATTTAGTTGCTCCCCTACCCAGTTTAAGCCATCCACAAAAAAGATCATGCCCTTGATCTTGTCACTTCCACAGATGTACCACTTCTGTGCTCATGAGTTTGAAACTCCTTTATCTAATTATAATTTATTATCATTTCATTTTTTCTTCCACCTTGCATCCACTAACCTTGTTCTTCATCCACATCATGACCTCCAGTCTCTCAGCCCCTCAGTTTGCTCCCAGGCAATCACCCCTCTACTAGCTACACTCTCCTCCTTTCCCCTTCTTGACTTCATGGTGAAGTGTTTTAAGTCTACACTGAGTTCCTCTTACAAAGCTTTGCCCTTCAATACTTCAGTCTTAGATCGCTTCCACGTTTTGCTTCTTTGTCTGCTGCACACTATTGCTGAATGAAGCTGGAGAAAATGAAGGAATTACACTAACTAGGTTCACTACAAATTTATGTTATATAACCTCAACTGAATCTCAAGCCACACAATCCTTATATAACTGCCATATTAACTCTCTATCCCATTCTCCACAATGGTTCTTCCAAACCTTTTTATCCCTCTTCAAATCTCCCATGGCACCTCCTCCCCCTTCTTCCTAGCTGAGAACGTTGACTCATATTTTACTGAAAAAAATTGAGGTCATTCATGGATAGCTTCCTTTTCCCTATTACTTCTTATCTCACAACACTCAGATGCTTCCACTCCACCTCTATCCTCTTCCTTGCAAAGGAAAATTTCTGTACATGCACAAGTGATCACATTCTAGATTGCTCCTTTCTACTGTTCTCACTCTCATTTAGCCTCAATCTCACTCTCTCTATTGGATCCTTCCTTATTGACTACCAATATCCTCCTCAGAAAACCCTCACTTGAACCATCCATCCTGGCTGTCTCTTCTCTTTTTTTGTGCCAAAATTCTAGAGAAGGTGGGGGCCATTTCACAGCATCTTGACCAATGTCTTGCCACTGGACTCCATTTACTCTGGAGAAGAGAGTGACGCAGATGATTTTGCACAGTCCTGCCTCATTTAAGTCCAATTCACTTGCAAGTCAAGATATCAGTCTCCTGGTGGCACTGGTCCTCTTTGAGAATTAAGGCAGGGCAACAGTCTGTTAGTAGTTCCACCTTCCCCCTGGGGATCTAGTTGAGCTGTTTCATTTGGGCAATGCTGCTATTTCCTTCCTCTTCATTCTTCATGTCTTCTTCCCCCTCCTGTGTTCTCCTCTTTTCCCTCTGTCCATGTGGAAAGCCATATCCTTACATGTGATTTTGATTGCTTATACTTTGCAAGATGTGTTGGGGTTGGATTTTTTCTTCTTCTTCCCTATTTATTCTATTTAAAAATACTGGAACAATTAACTCTTTTGTCTCTTCTAGTTTTCATTCCAGATTCTTTGAAATACAGCTCTGATAAACCAGACTTTGATAAAACCCATTGGGATTCAAATAGAGCTACTTGACCCAAATCACTTTGGCTCTTTATTGTCTTGATTTTCTACCTCAGTTCCTTTAACTGTAAAATGGGGGTAATGGCAGCACTTACTTTTATAGGACTGTTCTGAGGACTCTGTGTCACTGTCCTTGAAACTGCTAATTTACTACTGGACTGATTATTCCTTAGTCCTAGTTAATGGCTTCCCCTCTAGGGCTCCTTCCACAAACTCATTATCCTTCCTTTCAGGAAGTTGACTGCACCCCTCTCTCCATTATTTCAGTCCCTCATTCCCTGAGTCACCTTAATCCCCTTGGTCTTGAAGAGCCTTCAACTCCAGAATTCCTTTAGCCCAATTTTGGTCCAGAGACCTCTTGTCCATTCAGGAGCCTGAAGAATTACAGTTCTTATGGTGACTTGGTCAGAGTTCATGTTTTGCATACATTGGGAAATATCTGATATTGCATGGCCTTGGGTCTCACAAAGACAAGACTTTAATAGCTGGTCCATTCTCTCCAATAATAATAGCAATAAACTTCTTGTATCACAATCCAAAAATTGCAAAACATTTTACAGAAATAGTATCAAATAAATCTTGTAAGAATTCTGAGAAACAGGTACTATGAGTTTTACTATCCCCATTTGAAAGATGAGGAAACTGAGTATCAAAGAGTTTAAGGGATTTTTCCAAAGCCTCAGGGGAATATAAGCCCAGGTCTGTTTGATTCCAACTCTCTATCCACTATCTCATGTGTGCTCTATTCACCAGTATATTTTTCTCTAGAAATATAAATTTCTCCAAATTTACAGAGACCCTTCTTCTTCCCCCAGCAGACCCCAGGGGTCTCCCCAGAAGTCCTCTCACAAGCTGTGACCTTATCTGGTCCATTTCCTCTGAAAAAGTGTTGGAGTTGGGGGGTGGTGAGGCGAGTGAGTGAGAAATTTTACTATTGTGGAGTCACAAAGATGGATATTACCTTGGAGATGATCAAATCCAATATTCTCCTCACCCAACCACTACTTCCCACTCTACCTTCACCCAGTCTACATATTTTACCACAGAAGAAAAAGCCAAAGACAAAAGGAGACTTAGGGAAGATCACACATATTATTTGTCACATTGCCTACCTTGGCATCTAGGGGAGGTCTCCAGGAGTGGGAGCTGATACCATGTTCTACCTAAAGTAAAAGAAAAAATAAAATACAGAAGGCAACAGCAGTGACTTTCAAAGGTTAGGAGCCCATTGGGTAAGTGTGGGTCAGATGACAGGTCTTGGTGACAGTCACCAAGTAGGTGGAGCTCTAGAGCACTATCTGGACCCCGAGAGGAGAAAGCCATCTTCAAATGGAGGCAGGACTGTTAGCAGCCCTTCTGTAAAACAGGCTATGAGTTGGAGTCAAAGGCTATTGTGAAGTTAAAGTGAGGCTCAGGAAAGAGTAGAGTGGTGGTACAAGGCAGTATCAGGGATAGTCCCAGAGGGGGTCTCTGGTGCCATGGATTATTCTCTTAGTAGATAAATTTCCAGTGACTCTGTTTCCTGTTTTTGTTCTTTAATAAAATAACCCTTAGTATGTGACTGGCCTGGGGGAGTAAGCATCATAGAGACTGGGTCACGTGTGGGTGGAGACAGTAACAAAATGAACTGCTCTTGCAAACCCACAAGGTGACCCTTAGAATCCTGGAATTGAAGGAATAAAATTATCTGAGTACTTACTATATGCCGGACACTCTCCTAAGCGCTTTATAAATATTATCTCTTTTGATCCACACATCACCTGTGGAAGATAGATGATATTATTATTATTCCCATGTTATACTTGGGAAAACCAAGGCACATAGAGGTTAAGTAACTTGTGCAGGGTCCATAGCTAGTAACTGTTTGAAGCTGGATTCCAACCCATGTGTTCCTAACTTCACGCCCATCATTCTATCCACTGTACCACCTCTTTGCCTGTAGAAACAGCTGTCTTTCTGGAGAACCAACTGGTGTAACTGATACTGTGAACTGGGTGTGAGTTTGAAGGCGGGGCACGACAAAAGTAGAATGACTTTATTGGCTATAATGTGGGGCATCCTATAATCTTCTCTGGCAAGGGAACCTCCCCCTGAATCACAGGGACCTGAGCTCACTCAGAAATTTCTGGAACATGTGGTCTGCATTGAAGGACTCAATATTTGGAATGATGCAGCAATTCCATGGTCTTTGTGTTGGTAACAGAGGCACAGGGATGTTTCAAAGAAGACTGGCCACTGAGCCAGAAAGAACAGCCAGTTTAATAGATTTTAAAAGGAGAGGTAACTCCCACTGCTGTTCCACTGCTGTTCCCTTCTTTTCTTTTGGACCTGTGGCTTAGAACTCTCTCTTTCTGGGAATTGTTATGAAAGGCTGAGAAGGGCACCTCCTAAATCTTGCCCCCTTGGTTGCAATGGTAAGTGTCTGCATGTGACAGCGTTAGTTGCCCATTCCAGTCTGAGACTGGTTCTTGAGTTCATGCTTCTATCCCTGGGCAAAACTGACCAATAAGGGTCCTGAGATAGACCTTTAGGACATCCTGGGGCCCTTACTTGGACGTGACTGGCGGCAGAGTTTTCAGCAGCTGCATCTGACTCACAGAAGATTACCAGTGATAGGAGGATGAGGCCAACTTTGGCAGACTTATCAGAAGACATGGGTTTTGTGGGGTTTGGACAGTGCAGAGTCAAGAAGAAAGTGAAACAGTTTGTTTAAATATTAAGCTTTTGACAGACTATCATTGGAATTATGGGTTACTTTTAATGTTTGAAGTGTTTGCTAATGCACACTTCTGACACTTGTTTTTTAATCATTTCTTTTGTATGGAAGAAACAAATAGCAATCCTATACTGATCCACATTTATACTAATTCCCTCTATACTTACTTTTGGGGAGACCCTACACATGAGCTAAACTGCAGCTTTCAGTGTTTGCCCTTGAGATCCCTGAGAGCAAGGGAGTAAAGCCTAATAGACAAGAAAAAAGAACATATTTATGGGGAAGTGTCAGAACTCAGTCATTCTGTCAGCCCAGAGCTGAAGTCCTCCCCAGGTTCCTGTCCCTACACCTTGTCTGTTTCCTATGTGGGGAGGGAGATGCTTTCTTTCACTAAACAGCTCTGGCTCTGGCCTCTTGAGCAGACTGAATTCATTCCCAGCAGAACCTGGTCCCTAAATAGAGAGGTTGAACTCTTTCTTGAACTTGTTGACGGAAAATAATTGTCTGATGACTGATCACTCCAAATTCCTTGAGCTGTACTTGACATTTTCCCCTCAAAATCTCCTATCTCCTCCTAACATCCTTTCCCATGTGTGTGAAAATATATGATCTTCTTTGATTCTTTTCCTTCCCCACACTCCAAAGCAGCTAGATGGTGCAGTGGATAGAGCACCAATGCAGGAGGCAGGAGAAGCTGAGTTCAAATCTCACATCAGACACTTGACACTTACTAGCTATGTGACCTTGGGCAAGTCACTTAACTCCAATTGCCTCATCCTGGGTCATCTCCAGTCATTCTGATGAATATCTGGTCACTGGAGTCAGTTGACTCTGGAAGAGAAGTGAGGCTTGTGACCTGCACTCTCTCCCTCACTCAAAGCAAAGTCAAGTGCAAGTCATGTCATCATTTCTCTGATGGCATGGTCTCCTTGGCAACGATGGATGAACACACATCCCCACACCCCACAAAGCCAACATCAAATGTCTCTTGTTTCCACCTCTGACAATTTTCATTTGTCTTCCAACATTTTTCTCCTGCTGCCTTCACCTTAGTATAGGCCTTACATCCATCTTTCACATCACTGCCAAAGGAATATTCCTGATACATAGCTCTGATCCCTTCACTTACTATGAATATTTGATGATTGAAAACCTAAAGAGTCATGGAAATGTTCATTTGTCTCAGTGGCCCACAGGTATCTTTGGTGTTTGACGTTATAATTGGGGGAAATGAATGAGCTGTGGGAGGGTATTTGTCAGAGGTACTTCCGAAGGTACCTTTGGGTCAAATGACTGGGAGTTAGGAGGCAGTGAAGGATATTATCTTATGCAATCCCTGCTCACACTGGCCCATTGGACTAATGGGGGATTCCCTGCCTCAGTTTTCTATCATATTCCCCTCTTACATTTATTATGAAATAATGAAAAAAGCCAAATATCAGTATCCCGATGCCAGTTACACTGGCATCCTCACATAAAACACAGCAAACCAATCCATGACTGTGTGACTTGCACACTCTATCCTTACACAGCTAAGTATTCCACAAATGATTGTAGGAATCTCCTCTCCAAAAGAAAGTACACTCTAGGGGCATCCCCCATAGGGCAGAGACATCTTTGGTATAGAGGGTATAGAGACCTACCTGAACATAGAGAGAACAGAGCTGTAGCCACATACTTCGAGTCTCCCAATCACTTGTGGGTGCCACTGGCACCTTCTGTTTCTTGTTCTATCATTCCCTGAACCCATTGATCACTCACAGCTGCCTCCCCCAAATGCTAGAAGCTATTTTTCAATCATAAGCTAGAGTCTGTGTGCTGACAATGATGTTAGACTATACAGAGGGTGCAGGAGGAAGGATATATAGTTGTATTGGGTATAGTAAGGGGATATTTTGTATATCTTGGTGAAAGGAAATGCTGCATTTTCTTGGGGGGATGTTTTTGGGGGAAAATGTTGATTATATGTGATTATTTTTTCTATAGTTAGAAGGACGATATGATACCCAGTTAGCTAAATTATACAGTACCAATAAAGGCCAGTGGTCATCAAGAAATTTTCTTAGTGTCTGAGAATAAGCTTGTGGCAAGAGAATGAACACCATCTTATTCATCTGGGGTAGAGGAGTGGGGTAAGGAAGGGGATTACAAATCTTTTCAGGGGACATCATAATGACATAAATGATGCTTGTATAGGTGGCCAAGGAGGGACAATCTCTCCATGCCAAGAGAGAATCAGAAGAGGCCAAGCTGGAGTTAGATGTTGTACATTTCCCCATCTGGGATACAGTATGTTTCTCTCTTTGTGCTTATGCCTAATGACCTTTTCTGTGTCTGTATATTATAAGTGGTCTATATATTATAAAACTATTTCCTTGGTCTGTAAAACATAAAACTACACTCAGTTTTTCCTTTTCAATAAGCAGTAGAGAAAAACCTCAAATACTGGTCAACTGGAGTGTGGGGAGACAGCTGGGAAAAGGAAAAAAGGAGACAATGGTAGAATGAGGTACTCAGCCCCAATAGCAATGACAGTCAAAAAGGAAAGGTAACTAAGCATGGAGGTATGGCAGATCTCCCCTTTCTGCCCTCCACTTGCTACCATTGCTTCCTCATTTTCCTACCCCATTCTCCCTCTTTCATTTGTGGCCTTGAAGTTATCCTCATATTATTCTCAAAATATTCTAAATAATAGCAGGCTTATTGTTTTATGCAATACTAGTCTGTGATTTAATTAAAATCTGCAGTAAACTCTAGGACTGTTGGTAAGAATTGGTCTAGAGTTTCATTATCAGCCAGCCTACACCTCTCAATCTTGTTCATGAGGCTATTGTAATAAACTTCATTAAATGCCTTAAGGAAATCCAAAGTCATACTGTGTACAAGGTCTTATTCTTAAACTGTGTTCCATGCATCCAAACTTTGCTATCCATACCTCACGAGAAGGGAGAGGTTCAATGGAATAATCTTGATATCAATAGTTTCTTTCCTTTAGAGACAGGTGGGTGCCATAGTGAATAGAATATTGTGCCTGGATTCAGGAAGGCTTGATTTCAAATCTATCCTGAAACATTTACTAACTATATAACCCTGTGCAAGACAAACCTGTTTGCCTCAATTTCCTCAACTGTAAAATTGGGATAATAGCCGCACCTACCTACCTCACAGGGTTGTTCTGTGAGGATCAAGTGAGATAATATTTGTATAATTCAGTTCCTGGAACAGAGTAGGCCTCATATAAATGCTTATTCTCTTTCTCTAAAATATAAATTTGATATATACACCAAACAAATTATTGCATGAAGAGATTTTTTCCATATCAAAATAAATTTTACATAATATATTTTGCTGACAAAGTTCCTGGCCTTCCTTATTTCCTGCTGTTTTCCATATGCCCCTTTGCTTCTCCTCCCCTCAGGACCAGAAATTGAAGATCCTATTTATATATTCCAAAGTTCAGTGTTTCCTGATTGAAATGGTTTGAGAATTATCAATCTTTGACACTATCCTTGATCTAAATGTCTAATATTCATGTTCTGTACTGTGTGTAATGGACTGCTATGGCCTGACTAGGCCCGGAGATGAGCTACCACAGTTGTTTTACATCACAAATGTGGTTATATTTGTATGTGGAACCTGTGCTCTGGCCCCTGAAAGTGGACCCCAAGATCAGGCCACTTCCCATGACACATGTGCTCTGGTGCCTTGCTAAAGAACGTTTACATCCAGAGTCTCTCAGTTGATCCCTTAGCCCTGATGATGCTATGGAATTGGAGGAATTTTCCTCTTTGTGGGAAAGTAGCCTCCAAGAAACCTGAGACATGGGCTACACTGAAATCAATCATTCAGTGTTCATTAAGTATCTGTATTATGTGCTAGGCAATAGGAGTGGTGCTGGGGAAAATACGAAGACAAAAATGAAATCATCCTTGCCTCTGTAGTGCCAATGTGATATTCAAAGCCCCAATGGTGGTCATGAATATCCTGGCACAATTCTGAATATTGAAATACAACAGACTCTCCACATGGAAGATAGGGACAAAACATTTATTTAGACACCAGAAAGACTAATCCATCATAGTAACCAAAATCTATACACAATAACAGTGCAGAGAACAACACTATCCCCTAGTCTTACCACTGCTAGACTTCCCACAAACCAGCTCCATCAAACAAATCATAAGAAGGCCCCCTTTAACAAAATCACAAACAAGCTCTTTCACTCACACTAGCCAGCTCCCTGATTGCCAGCAACCTTCTTAGCTCTGACTAGACTCTGACCAGACTCTGACCAGTTTCCTCTCTGCTCTATCTCTTCCTGTTCCACCCATTTAGCAAACTCCTCCTACCACAGGTTCCATGTGACTCAAACTCAAGTGACTCAGGCTTCCATGTGACCCACGCAGGTCACATGGGCCTATTAATGAATGGAAAAGGTCTTCCCATTTAAATTACCATTAGAGCCTTCACTGATCATAAGCTACCTGAGGGAGACATGTCTCTGTATATGTATCTTTCTCACCTTGTGGGGGCCTGTGGATGGTCTGAGAGCAAACACACCAATCAGCTTGTCCAATATCCAGTGCTTGGGGGCAATTTCATGCTTCAAATGTTTCTTGGATTCATGAACCATAGCTGCAATGAGCTGGGAAAAGGGGAGATTTATCTTCTTTCTACCCTAAAAGTAATTATCATTAATCCCCAGGGACTCCTATTCCAACAAAGTAATTTGAAAGTCTTGAAAAACCAGCATTCAGAACTAACCTTTTCTGCCTTCTTAGGTCAAACAATGGCCCATCTATTCGACCACCACACAAGGCTTCCAGCTAAGGACACCAGAGACCATGGTGCTATAATCACCGTTTGACTAGACCCTCCAAGAACTGGTTTCACAAAGGGTTTTAAAGGCAATAAAATGGCTCCAGATGAAATTATGAGAACATTGAGAGGGAAAAACGGGACAAAAGGGGGATATGAAGAGAAAGGACTGGGAAAGTTGGCAGAGAATGAATGAATGCACATTAATGGGAAGGAAAGAAAACAACCTATTCAGACTCAAGGCTATGTGAGCCTTCCCTCACTGAATCCTCCTCCTTACAGCTAGGATCTGGAAACAAATACAAACACACTCTTTCCTCAGGCCAATGAGGACATTTCCAGGTAAAAATGAAAAAACTCCAAAGACAGAAAGGAGACTGCACTATTGAGAGTCTTCATCATATCATGGAGAGAAAAAAAGAAATGCTGCTCTGTGTGTGTGTGTGTGTGTGTGTGTGTGTGTGTGTGTTTGTGAACATTAAAGGCCAGTAATTGTGACAGATCCTGGAGTAAGGTGAAGGGGTCAGGGACACTAAGATGGATATGGGGAATATTGGATAAAGACCTTTACCCTCTAAAGCAAAATGATACTGAGATGGAAATAAAAAGTTGCAATTCCTTCTGTGGGTCTGTTCTCAGAGATCAATAGCTATCATCTCAGTATACTTGTGTCTTCCCTATCTGTAATGTACAGAAAGGAGAGGAAAGGTGAGTTGGTAAGGATAGGGATGGGCTGGAGCTTCAGTGCCAGAGATAAGAAAAATACATAGAGGTTGGGAAGCTGAAGATAAAAAGGAAGACATGAGAAAGTGAAGGAGCTCAACTCTCTGAGGACAAGCAGACACTGCCTGCAATTACAGCTAAAACTCTCCTCCTTGTAATTTTCTTATATGTCATGTTTACCACCTGAACTGTGACATTAAATCTTCTTATCAACCCCAGGGAGACTTGTTCCTGGAAAACCCAAATCTAGATCTCTGTATCATCCCCAGTATGGGATAGTATTCCTCTGGTCCCTGAGACTACCACACTTTCCAGTCTGGCTGCCCCCTCCTCTCTTCCTAGCTCACCCTGTTCTCCACACAAGCTCATTGTCCTCAACAGAGTTTCTAGGTTCTTTACACTTCCATAAACAGAGGGGAACAGACTGAATGTACTGTGAGAGCTAAAGCAACGATTCTTAACCTGGGGTTAACCTTAACCTTGGAGGTCAATGGACGAATTTCAAGAGGTCTGTGAACTTGGATAGGAAAAAAAAAATCTATATTTTCACCTGCCTCCAACTGAAATTCAACATTTCCTTCAATTATTAATATAGGCAACCAAACCTAAGGGATCCATAGGCTTCACAGTGGCAAATAGACCCAGGACACAAGAAACATTAAGATTTCCTCAGCTAAAGCAATAGGTATGCTCTCATGAAATGTGCCTAAGCTGCTCTTTAGCACTATCAATCTTTTCAGCACTAACAGCTCCAAGAAACTCCTAGGTGCCATTGGCCCCCCTGGTCCTCATTGCCTCAAATCACCTCAGTTCCTAGGCTCACTTCCATAGATTTAGAGAAAGGAAGTTTCTCCCTCTGTCTTTGACTTCATAGTTCCCTAAGCCCCACAGCCACATAAGACATAACTTCCATCTGCTTCTCAAGTCAATTATTCAATTAAAGAACAACTATTAACTACCAGGCACTATGCAGATACTGAGTATACAAAGACAAAAAGAAATAATGCTTCCCCTCAAGAAGCTTACCCTCTACTGAAGGAAAGAGCATGTTCAGTTGTGTACAAAATGGTAGGCTAGCTGGGGAGGAGGCAAGATGGCGGAATAGAAAGACTCATGTATGCTAGCTCCGAATCCACAGCCCATAAATTTCCTGTAAAAAGAACTCCCCACAAATTCTGGAGTACTGCAAGCCATGCACCAGTGCAGTGGAAGAGATTTCCATTCCGGAGAGCCCTGGAAAGTCGTCCCCAGGGGTCCATCACACTCCAGACAGAGGAGCCCACCCCTGAGCTGCCCTGGCCACGTGGCCCCAGAGGAGCACATCCGAGCAGGCTTCAGGGACAGAACCTCCAGCAGCTGCAAAGGGGCAGTGGCAGCAGCGGCAGCCCCTCAGGACTCCCCGAGCAGGCAGGATCTTCATTACTGAAGGTCCCTGCATAAACCAGCTGAAGGAGCTGAGACTGGGAGGTGGCCCTGTCCCCACCCACTCCATTGCTGAAGGTCTCTGCATAAAGTCCCTGAGGGAACCGAGCCTGGAGGCAGCCCTGCTCCCACCCCAGCAGCAGAATTTAAGCTCACATTGAATAGCAGCTGCATCTGCCCCCGAAAGCCCATTTGAATCGCAGACCCCAAGCACTAGCTGGGCGGATCTAGGCGAGGGTGCAGAGGAATCTCAGAAGTCAAGTAACTGGCTGGGAAAATGCCCAGAAAAGGGAAGAAAAATAAGACTGTAGAGAGCTTCTTTGAGCAGGTGCAAATGTTCCTGCCTTTCAGTTCTGATGACGAGGAAATATTATTACCATCAGAGAAAGACGTGGAGGTCGGGGCCTCTGTATCCCAGACATCCAAGGTGGATGTCCGGTGGGCTCAGGCCATGGAAGAGCTCAAAAAGGATTTTGAAAAGCAAGTTAGACAGGTGGAGGAAAAACTGGGAAGAGAAATGAGAGAGATGCAAGAAAAGTAGGAAAAACGGGTCAATACCTTGGTAAAGGAGACACAAAAAAATGCTGAAGAAAATAACGCCTTGAAAAATAGACTAACTCAATTGGCAAAAGAGGTTCAAAAATCCAATGAGGAGAAGAATGCTTTCAAAAGTAGAATTAGCCAAATGGAAAAAGAGGTTCAAAAGCTCACTGAAGAGAATAGTTCTTTCAAAATTAGAATGGAACAGATGGAGTCTAATGACTTTCTGAGAAACCGAGAAATCACCAAACAAAACCAAAAGAATGAAAAAAATGGAAGAAAATGTGAAATATCTCATTGGAAAAACAACTGACCTGGAAAATAGATCCAGGAGAGACAATTCAAAAATTATGGGACTACCTGAAAGTCATGATCAAAAAAAGAGCCTAGACATCATCTTCCATGAAATTATCAAGGAAAACTGCCCTGACATTCTAGAACCAGAGGGCAAAATAAGTATTGAAAGAATCCATCAATCACTTCCTGAAAGAGATCCAAAAAGAGAAACTCCTAGGAACATTGTGGCCAAATTCCAGAATTCCCAGGTCAAGGAGAAAATCTTGCAAGGAGCTAGAAAGAAACAATTCCAGTATTGTGGCAATACAATCAGAATAACTCAAGATCTAGCAGCTTCTACATTAAGGGATTGAAGGGCGTGGAATAGAATGTTCCAGAAGTCAAAGGAACTAGGACTCAAACCAAGAATCACCTATGCAGCTAAACTGAGTATAATATTTCAGGGGAAAATATGGTCTTTCAATGAAACAGAGGGCTTTCAAGCATTCTTGATGAAAAGACCAGAGCTGAAAAGAAAATTTGACTTTTAAATACAAGAATGAGAAGAAGCATGAAAAAGTAAACAGCAAAGAGAAGTCATAAGGGACTTACCAAAGGTGAACTGTTTACATTCCTACATGGAAAGACAATATTTGTAACTCTTAACACTTTTCCGTGTCTGGATAGTTGGTGGGACCACACACACATGCACACACACACACATACACACATGCGCGCACATACAGAGACAGAGAGCACAGAGTGAATTGAATAGGATGGGATCATATCTTAAAGGAAATCAAGGTAAATGGTGAGAGAGAAAGGTAGGGGGAGGAAAGATGGTGAAATGGAATGGGGCAAATTATATGTCATTTAAGAGACAAGCAGGAGACATTTTAGTGGAGGGAAAAAGAGGAGAGCTGAGAAAAAAAACAAGAAGTTTACCCTCATCACATTTGATGAAAGGAAGGAATAAAATGCACACTCATTTTGGTATGAAAACCTATCTTACAGTACAGTAAAGTGGGGGAGAAGGAGATAAGCAAGTGGGGGGGGGATGATGGAAGGGAGAGCAATGGGAGGAGGGAGCAATTTGAAGTCAACACTTGGGTAGGGACAGGATCAAAAGACAGAATAGAAAGAATGAGGGGCAGGATAGGATGGAGGGTAATTCAGTTAGTCTTACACAACATGACTATTATCGAAGTCATTTGCAAAACTACACAGATAGGGCCTATATTGAATTGCCTGCCTTCCCAAAGGGAATGGGTGGGGAGGGAGGGATGGGGAGAATTTGGAACTCAAAGTTTTAGGAACAACTGTATGGTATTGTTGTTGCTACTAGGAAATAAGAAATACAGTTAATGGGGAATAAAAAGTCATCTGGCCCTACAGGACAAAAGAGAACATGGGGACAAGAGAAGGGAAGGAGGATAGAAGAGAGGGCAGATTGGTGATAGGGAAAATTAGAATGCTTGGTGTATTGGGGTCAGGGGAAATTTATATTTTAAGAAAATGGTAGCCAAAATAAATACAAATTTACTTCAAGGGCAGGATTGAAGAAAATCCTCTTGTAGGACACCCTCCTTGAATTAAGCATTGTAGGAAGATAAGATTTCTAAGAGGGGTGAAGGAGATAGGAGGAGGACAGTCTTACAAGCAAAGGAATTCAGGCTCTACTACCTAGGTTCCTCATGTGTCTCAATTACCTCAAATTCCTCATTCTCTTCAGTAACTCAACTCCTCTGCACCTCAGGAATACAGTCTTTTCTGCTCTCTTATTTCCCCCAGCTCCTTCCATCACCCCACTTACCTCAGTCTCATCAGTTCTCATCCGTTCCTTCCTTACTTCAGCTCTCCCTCTTTAGAGCTTGGTAATACAGAAAGCACTTTGAATTTTGAGTGAGAGAACCTGGATTCAAATCCCATCTATGTGACTTCACTATCATTTGTGAAATTGATTGGATTTCATTATCCTTAAATTCTAAGTCCAACATTCTATGATTCTAGTCCTTTAAATACCATCTCCCTGGATCTTAAACCCAGCTGAATCACCCAGGGTCCCCCATTCTCTCTCTGTCTTTCTTAAAAGTCTTCAGTGGTTCCTCACTGTTTATTGCATTGTGTGGTCTACCATGGCATTCATAGTTTAGCCCTTTCTACTCAATATTCTCTCTTATGACTACCAGAAATTCACTCCCCAGTTCAGAAAGGTAGATTTCTCCATTAGTCCCCTCCATCTACCCCATACTTGCACACTAAAACTTTTTCTTACCCACTTGTATCTTTGCTTATATTCTCCCTCCTCACCCTATACCTTAGGTATAATTGTACAATCTTCCCGTTTCTTTATTCAAGGAGCACCTGTTGTATGAAACCTTTCCTGATTGCCCCCAGCATACAGGAATCTCTCTTTACACTGAATATAGCATGTAATACTTGTAGTAGTGGACTAGGGAGAAAATAATGTCATAGATCCTGGAGAAAATTGTTTCTGTCTGAAGCTCTAAAACAAACTGTAAAAATCTTGTTTTTGGAATTTTAGAGCAAACATATATCTATACACAGAAAAAGACTGGTGAGGCTGAAGGTGCTAAAAAGTGAAGACTTACTTTTTAAGTTGAGTTGATTGTGAATTTCTGTGGTGCAACCACAGTGACTGCCTCATCTAAAGACTATATTAGGAAGGCCCTAACATTGCAAAAAGAACACTTCTGGCCTTGTATGGCAAGTCTACACCACTTGGATGTCACCAGTGTTGGAGCGGCAACTTTTTTTTCCCCAACATCTGTCTCCTCTCCACTCCCTGTCGTCTTCCACTCTGTGCCCTGAATTGTTTCCATTTGTTAAGCTAAGCTGTAATAAGTAGAGAGAATAGGGAAAAAACGTCTCTGGAGGTTGGGATTTTATCTGTAGTTTTCTTTATGTTTTGGTTCTCCTTGGTTTAAGTATTGAGATTGTATTTATGTCATAAGAGGAATTTAATGGGATTCTTTTTCTCTCCCCGCCCCCACAAAAATATCGTGTTGTGTTGGAATTAATTATTCTTTAAGTGTTTGGTAAAATTTGCATCTGGTCTGGAGTATGGGAGGGTGGGAGATGGGCATTGCTTGAACCTTGCTCTCATCAGTACTGGCTCAAAAGGGACACCCTAAAAGCCTGAATATAGAAATCTATCTTGCCTGTCAGGGAAGTAAGAGGGTAGGAGATTGAGTAAAGGGGTAGTGTGGTATGGGCTGGCAACTGACAGTAGGGAAGGCCTGCCAGGGGCAGGCATAGGCAGAAGCAAAAAAACTGGCAAGGAGGGAAAGGGTGAGAGAGTAAACAAAAAAGAGGAAGAATAGGATGTAGTGAAATACATAGGTGGTAATCATAATTGTGATTAAGAATGGGATGAACTCTCCCATAGAATAGAAGTAGATAGCAGAGTGGATCAAAAACTCAAGTCCTACAATATGTTCTTTATAAGAAACACATTTGAAGCAGAGAGATATACAGTAAAGGAAAGGGGCTAGTGCAGATATTATTATACTTCAATTGAGGTTAAAGAAAAAGCAGAGAGAGCAATCCTGATTTCAAATGAAGGAAAAGTAAAAATATACCTAATTAAAAGAGATAAGGAAGGAAACTACACCTTGATATAAAGTACCATTGACAATGAACATATATGCACCAGTCATATGCATCCAAATTCTTAAAAGAGAAGTTAAATGAATTGTAAGAAGAAACAGACAGCAAAACTGAACTGGGGGGGACCTTAATATCTTCTCTCAGAAGTCAATAAATCCAACCAAAAATTAACAAAAAAGAAACTAAGGAGATAAAGGGAAAATCAGAAAAGTTAAGTAAGACAAACTTTTAGAAAAAACTGTATGGGACTTACATAGATCCAGTCTATGAGCTTTGGAGTGAACTGAATTTAAGGTTTGAGAAAGAAAGAAAAAAGAAAGAAATCTGGCCACTAAACCCCAAGTTAACTGGGCAGCTTCTTGCCTTACAGGAAAATAGAAGGGAAGGGGATAATAGAAAGCATGGCAGATTGTGAGAAGGGGTGATCACTATGCTTGCCATGTTGGGGTGGAGGGAAGGGGAAGATGGGGAGAAAATTTGGAATTCAAAACCTTTTGAAAGTGAATGTTAAAAACAAAAAAAAATTAATTAATTAGTAGGAAAAAACAAAAAAAGAAGCATGTCATAGCAGATGAAGGGAGAATTTTCAAGGTTTAGGTGTACTGCATAGACAAATGCACAGAGGTAAGAGATGACATGAAGACTGGAGAACAGCTGATAGCACTGCATGAGTATGAAAAGGAGTATCATGTGAAATAACACTGGAATGGGAATGTGTTGCTAGACTGTGGAAGACCTTGAATTCCAGGCAAAGAAATTTATATTTTTAGACCCTCAGGTGCCCTGAAAAGTTTTGAACAGAAATGTGACATGGTCAGATATGTGCATCATTAGTCAGTCAGTAAGCATTAATTTAGTGCTTAATATGTGACTGTGCTAAGTACCAGGGATATGGAGAAGGGCAAAAACAATCTCTATCCTCAAGGAGCTCACTTTCTAGTTGGAGAAACAGCATACAAATACTTATAAATACACAAAATGTATTGACAGACTGAATAGAAAGCATTCCCAGAGAGGTGGCACAGAAACTAAGAGTTTTGTCAAGATGACTTGCTGGTCATAGCAAACACTTTTTTCATCAAACCAAAAAGTGTCTTTATACATGGTCATCACCAGGTGGCCAATATCAAAATCAGAATAATTATATGTTTAACAGCTAGATGGAGAAGTTCTATGCAATTCTATATGAGATCTGGAATTGCCTGTGGCTCAGATCATGAACTTCTTATTGTAAAATTCAGACAAATTTAAGAAAGCAGGGAAAAATCACCAGAGTCTAGAGATATAGGTATAACCTATATAATATCCCTTATAAATATGAAGTGAAAGTCCTAAGTAGACTTTAGGGATTAGATCTGCTAAAGTGCCTGAAGAACTCAACAGAGTGTGCAATATTGTTTTGGAGGCATCAACACCAAAAAATTCAAATAAAAAGAAGAGGTAGAAAGCAAAGTGGTTCCCTGATGAACATTTGCAAATAGCTGATACACCATAAATAGTCATCAGGGCATCATAAAAGCTCTTTGGATTTCTACTATCAATATAACACTAAATTTCATCTGCTTATTTACTGAACCAACCATCTTGCATCTGTCTAAATTTTACTACTGATATCATCATACCGTGTCTCTTGGGCCTCCCCTGAGCTTCTTTTCAAGATATGGAGTCTATATCTGCTGGGCATAGGGTCTCTGCTTGGCATTTCTGCTAGCTGATTTCATGGTCATTGCTAGCTATAAAATACAATGTTCCATTGGCCCCAAGACTGTGAACCATTAGTATCTTCTGACTTCACTTAGTGTTCTTATCTGGGATACTCTTTCTCCCTTATAAGAGAAGGATACTTCACCATTGCTCCTTTCATTTAAAGTCCAAAGGCCTTTGCTATTAATTTGGAAGAAAGCAATTTTTTTTCTAAGGGATTTCATTCTTTTGCAGTTCTTATATGTATAGAGTAGCTGGAATTTTGGCTTAGGCAGTCTTTCTTCTTATCCACAGTTAGATTCAGAAAAGACAGCCAGTTGAAAATCCCATAAAAATCTTAAAATAACAAGCTCCAATAATCAGTTTTCAACATGACCATAATTTCACATTGACTGAGGAACATCTTCAAAGTGAACATTAAGTAGCTTACATGCATTTCTGCATTTGTTTTACTTCCTGATTAAATAACATAAAATCATATTTACGGTTATAACTGCCCTAATAAATTTGCATCTGTTTCCTAAGCTTCTATATCCTTTTCTAACCAAGCTCAGTCTAAAAGAATGTGACACACATATGATAAGTTCAAGCAGTAACTTCAAATTATGTTTAGGTCATGAAATGAATGAAAATAAAAATAGAAACATTTAACTTTTCCATAGATGCAAAAGTATTACCCTCCTCTAAGAAATGTACTGAAATTCTTTTCCCCAAACTGAAGATGTGTCTGATTTAGTCACAGTAATTACTTCAATCAATTGTATTAGTATTCAAATACTCTTGCATCACTTTGAAATATCCAAGGGCCTTAGTCCATAAAGACACATGATTTTACATTTAAACTTAAATCCCAGACTGTAACAGTAAGCACTCTGACATACACTGGGGGACATGGTATCACGGGTTCTTATATATGCATTTCTAAAAGGAAAGTAACTTTTTGAGGGTTAACAATCTCCTTTAATCAAGCACATATGTCATTCACTTAGTTCAGTGGAAAAGTCAATAGCCTGAACTTCAGAGAAAATACAGAGAAATCAAAGATCAATAGACAGTCTTCCAGACTGCTTGACATACATCACAGATCAACAGATAACTGAGCATACATATATAGATGTGTATTCATCCTTTGTTACTGAAGAAGATTATGCCATCAGAGAAATAATGGCAAGACTTGCACTTGACTTTGTGTTGTTTTTTTTTTTTTGAGTGAGGGAGGGCTATGTAGGTCATCAGCCTCACTTCTCCTCCAGAGCCATTTGAATCACAGAAAAGGAAACATCAACATCTGGGTTTTCAAAACCAGGAGCTCCTTAGCAGCTTTCCAGAGTCTCCTCTGGACAAAAAAAACAAAACAAAACCAAAAAAACACTTGCAGTCAGTAAGCACTAAAGTAAAACTTCACTTTCAGAGTATTCATACCTTTTAGAGCCAGGAAAAAGCAGAGTATTTTCTCTTGTGTTATGACTTGTTTTATTTTATATTTTTCTCATGGTTTCTCCCATTCATTTTAATTGTTCTATGTAACATAAAAAATGTGATAATGTGTTTAATAAGAAAGTATGTGTAGAGCCCATATAAATGGCATGCTTTTTCAGGGTGGGATTCCAATAAAATCTTTATGTAAGCATAATTCACAGTAACTTTGAATATAAATTTCCACATCGAGTTATTACAACAAATTAGCTTACAAACAGAAATTTGGTAGGTCTTCCAAAAATCGTGCAAAAGATTTTACAGCACATTTCTTTAGGGGAGGAGCCAAGATTGCAGAGTAGAGAGATACACAGATGCTTAGCTCTTACCACAAAGCCCATAAAATACCTGTAAAGAAGAACTCTCAACAAATTCTAGAGCAGCAGAAGCCACAAAACAACAGAGTGGAGGAGATTTCTGTTTTAGAGAGACCTGAAAAACTGACAAGAAAGGTCTGTCACATACCAGATGCCGAGCAGAGCCCATCCCTGCCTTGGTAATATGGCACTGAAAAGAGCAGATCTTAACAGGCTTCAGGGACAGAATCTCCAGCAGCAGTGCAGGTCCCTCAACCCACAGGTACCAAAGGTGAGTGGGACTGTCTTTTCAGCTGGCCAAGAGGGGAGCACGGTGTCCCCATAACACAGGTCCCCTCGGGAGGCAGCAGCTGAGGCAGTAGCAGACAGAGGTTCCCAAAGCAGGCAGGAGCCCAGATCCATTATTGAAGGTCTCCTCGTAAACCCCCTGAGGGAACTAACCCCCAGAGGGAATTAAGCTCCCTGTGGCGACCTTGCTCCCACCTGAGCAGCTGAACTTAATCTCACACTGAATAGCAGCCCCACCCCCACCAAAGCCCTGGAGACTTGGGAAGCAGCTTTTGAATCTTAGCCCCCAAGTGCTGGCTGGGTAGAACTGGAGTCGAGGTGGTTGTGGAGAGGAAACTCAAAAGTCAAGTAACTGGCTGGAAAAATGCCCAGAAAATGGAAAAAAAAAAACAAGACCATAGAAGGTTATTTTCTTGGGGAACAGGTATCCCCCCCATCCTCTCAGATGAGGAAGAACAAGGCATACTGTCAGAGAAAGTCAAGGCCCCTGCCTCCAAAGGGGACTTAGAGTTGGCTCAGGCAATAGACGATCTTAAAAAAAAAGTTAACCGCTTACTAAAGGAGAATGAAAAAAATGTTGAGGAGGGGCAGAGTCAAGATGGCGGAGTAGAAAGACGCACGTATGTGAGTTCTGAACCCACAGCCCATATATTTAATGTAAGAAGAGTTCCCCAGAAGTTCTAGATCACTGCAGGGGGTGCAGAAACATAGTGGAAGAGATATCCGTTCCAGAGAGCCCTGGAGAGCCGTCCCCAGGGTCCATCGCGCCGTGGAAAGCGGACACGACCCCAGCGCTGCCCTGGCCACGGCCCCAGAGAAGCTGATCTGAGCAGGATTCAGGGACGGAAGCTCCGGCAGCCTGGAAGGTCCCTCCGCCCATAGACTCTACAGGTCAGTGAGAGACATGCCTGGGTTCACCGAGAGGGGAGCAGGGTGTCTCCGTGGCTCGGGTCCCCTTGGGAGGAAGTGGTGGAGGCAGAGGCAGGGGCGGGAAGCGGCGGAGGTAGTGGCGACATGGCCGCGGCCCGGGACTCCCCCAGCAGCAGGCAGGATCTTCATTACTGAAAGTCTCTGTATAAACCACCTGAAGGAGCTGAGCCTGGGAGATGGCCCTGCCCCACCCACTCCATTTCTGAAGGTCTCTGCATAAAGCCCCTAAGGGAACTGAGCCTGGGAGGTGGCCCTGCCCCCACCCCAGCACCAGAACTAAAGCTCCCATTGAATAGTAGCCGCTTGCCACGGAAAGCCCATTTGAATCTCAGACCACAAGCACTAGCTGGGCGGATCTAGGCGGGGGTGGACAGGAATCTCAGAAGTCAAGTAACTGGCTGGGAAAATGCCTAGAAAAGGGAAGAAAAATAAGACCATAGAGAGATTTTTTGAACAGATGCAAATGATCCCGATTTTCAGATCTGACGACGACGAGGACATATTCTTGCCATCAGGAAAAGACGTGGAGGGCGGGGCCTCAGTACCGCAGACATCCCAGGGGGATATCAGGTGGGCTCAGGCCTTGGAAGAGCTCAAAAAGGATTTTGAAAAGCAAGTTAGACAGGTGGAGGAAAAACTGGGAAGAGAAAGGAGAGAGATACAAGAAAAGTATGAAAAACGGGTCAATAACTTGGTAAAGGAGACCCAAAAAATGCTGAAGAAAATAACACCTTGAAAAATAGGCTAACTCAATTGGCAAAAGAGGTTCAAAAAACCAATGAGGAGAAGAATGCTTTCAAAAGCAGAATTAGCCAAATGGAAAAAGAGGTTCAAAAGCTCACTGAAGAGAATAGTTCTCTCAAAATTAGAATGGAACAGATGGAGTCTAACGACTTTATGAGAAATCACCAAACAAAACCAAAAGAATGAAAAAATGGAAGAGAATGTGAAATATCTCATGGGAAAAACAACTGACCTGGAAAATAGATCCAGGAGAGACAATTTAAAAATTATGGGACTACCTGAAAATCATGATCAAAAAAAGAGCCTAGACATCATCTTCCATGAAATTATCAAGGAAAACTGCCCTGACTTTCTACAACCAGAGGGCAAAATAAGCATTGAAAGAATCCATCGATCACTACCTGAAAGAGATCCAAAAAGAGAAACTCCTAGGAACATGGTGGCCAAATTCCAGAACTCCCAGGTCAAGGAGAAAATCTTGCAAGCAGCTTGAAACAAACAATTCCAGTATTGTGGAAATAAAATCAGGATAACTCAAGATCTAGCAGCTTCTACATTAAGGGATCAAAGAGCGTGGAATAGGATATTCCAGAAGTCAAAGGAACTAGGACTCAAACCAAGAATTACCTACCCAGCAAAACTGAGTATAATACTTCAGGGGAAAATATGGTCTTTCAATGAAACAGAGGACTTTCAAACATTCTTGATGAAAAGACCAGAGCTGAAAAGAAAATTTGACTTTCAAACACAAGAATGAGAAGAAGTATGAAAAAGTAAACAGCAAAGAGAAGTCTTAAGGGACTTACCATAAGTGAACTGTTTACATTCCTACATGGAAAGACAATATTTGTAACTCTCAAAACTTTTCAGTATCTGGGTAGTTGGTGGGACCGCACACACACATGTACACGCATGCACGCACACACACATACACACATGCACGCACATACAGAGACAGAGAGCACAGAGTGAATTGAATAGGATGGGACCATATCTTAAAAGAAATTAAGGTAAATGGTGAGAGATGTAGTGGGAGGAAAGAGGGTGAAATGGAATAGGGTAATTATATGTCATTTAAGAGGCAAGTAGGAGACTTTTTAGTGGAGGGAAAAAGAGGAGAGCTGAGAAAAAAAAAAAAAACAAGAAGTTTACCCTCATCACATTTGACAAGAGGAAGGAATAAAATGCACACTCATTTTGGTATGAAAACCTATCTTACAGTATATTAAAGTGGGGGAGAAGGAGATAAGGAGGGGGGATGATGTAAGGGAGGGCAAAGGGAGGAGGGAGAAATTTGAAGTCAACACTTGGGGAGGGACAGAATCGAAGGACAGAATAGAAACAATGGGGGGCAGGATAGGATGGAGGGTGATTCAGTTAGTCTTACACAACACGACTATCAGGGAAGTCATTTGCAAAACTACACAGAAATGGCCTATATGGAATTTCCTGCCTTCCCAAAGGGAATTGGTGGGGAAGGAGGGATGGGGAGAATTTGGAACTCAAAGTTTTAGGAACAACTGTTTAGTATTGTTGTTGCTACTAGGAAAGAAGACATACAGTTAATGAGGAATAGAAAGTCATGTGGCCCTGCAGGAGAAAAGAGAAGATGGGGACAAGAGAAGGGAGGGATGACAGAAGAGAGGGCAGATTGGAGATAGGGAAAATTAGATTGCTTGGTGTATTGGGGTGGGGGGAAGGGATAAAAGGGGAGAAAATTTGGAACCCAAAATTTTGTGAAAACGAATGTAAAAAGTTAAATAAGTAAATAAATATTTAAAAAAATGTTGAGGAAAATAACAGCTTTAAAAAGAGGCTAACTGAATTGGAAAAAGAGGTCCAAAAAGTCAACGAGGGGAAGGAGGCTTTAAAAAGCAGAATTAGCCAAATGGAGGAGAAGGTTCAAAAGCTCACTGAACAAAGTAATTCTTTGAAAGAGAGAATTGAGTCCACGGAAAGGAATGACTATGAGTTAAACCAAAAAGTTAGTAAACAAAACCAAAAATCTGAAAAAAATAGAAGAAAATGTGAAAGAAGTCATTGGAAAAACAACAGACCTGGAAAATAGATCCAGGAGAAATAATTGAAAAATTATTGGACTATCTGAAAGACATGATCAAAAAAAGATCCTAGACATTATCTTTCACGAAATTATCAAGGAAAACTGCCCCTATGTTACAGAATCAAAGAGGGAAATGGATATTGAAAGAATTTATCATTCACCTCCTGAAAGAAACCTGAGCAGAGAAACTCCTAGGAATATTGTGACCAAATTTCAGAGTTCCCAGATTAAGGAGAAAATACTGCAAGCAGTGAGAAAGAAGCAATTTGAGTACTCTGGAAATACAATCAGGATAACACAGGATCCAGCAGTTTCAACATTAAGCAGTGGAAGGGCTTGGAGTGGGATATTTCAGAAGTCAAAGGAACTGGGATTGATGCCAAGAATTACCTACTCAACAAACCTGAATATAATACTTCAAGGGAAAAAATGGTTATTCAGTGATATAATCGAATTTGAAGATTTCATGTTGAGGAAAAGACCAAGACAAGAGGCAAGAGAAGCATGAAAAGGTAAACAGAAAAGAAAAATCATAAAAGACTCTCTAAACCTGAACTGTTTCCTACATGGAAAGAAAATATTTTTAACTCTTGAATCTTTTCTCAGTATTTGGGTAGTTGGAGAGATGGTACATACACACACACACACACACACACACACATAGATAGATAGATAGAGAGAGAGAGAGAGAGAGAAAGAGAGAGAGAGAGAGTATAGGGTGTGTTATATCAAAAGAGATGATACACACACACACACACACAAATAAAATAAAATAAAAATTGAATGGTAAAGGAGGAAAATTCCAGGAAGAGAAAGGGAGTAATGGAATGGGGCAGGCTATAACTCATAAAAGAGATAAGAAAAATCTTATTCAATGGAGGAGATAAGTCAGAAGGGGAGAGGTAGGGAATAAAGCCACTCTCCCCACTTGTGGCTGAAGGAGGGAATAACATGATCACTAAATTTGATATGAAAATTTGTATACACCACAGGAAAGTAGGAGAGGAGGTGACAGGTGGAACAAGGGGAATGTTAGAAGGGAGGGCAAATGGGAGAAGGGAGTCACTAGAAATAAATACTTTTGAAAAGAGACAAGGTCAATTGTAGGAGGGAAGAAAAGGTGGGGATAGGGTGAGTCAAAGGGCAATATAATTAGTATTATACAGTACAATTATTATGAAAGTCTTTTGCAAAACAACATATATTTAGTCTGTATTGAATTGCTTGCCTTTCTTGTGGGCCTGGGGATGGAGAAGGGGAGGGAGACAAATTGGAATTCAAAGTATTAGAAAAGAATGTTGAGAATTTTTATTGCATATAATCAAGAAATAAGAGCTACAGAGAGAGAAATATGGAAATTTATCTTGCCCTTCAAGAAAAGAGAGAAGATGGGGACAGGAGAGTGGTGGGGTGTGATGGAGGGGAGGGTACATTGAAGAAAGGAGCAATCAGAATGCAAGGTATTAGGAAGTGGGGGGAGGGGAGTTATGGGGAGAAAAATTGGACATGTTACAAAGCAAGGTAAAAGCAATTTGTATTAACACAATAGACTGAATTAATTACTGAGAATAAATCAATGACATCTTTAGTTTGGAGAAAAGAATTTCAGTCTAAATTTTTTAGAAGTACGTAACCTCAGGTAAAATTTGACATTGATGGAAAAGTCAGGGTTTTAATGGGAGATTTGATTTTATGATTGCCATTTAATTAGGAACCAGAACAAGTATAGAAAGACATGTAAGCCACCTAAGACTTTCCTCAAAAGATGTTCCTTAGCCAAAGTGAAACTATAATCACATTTGAAACCTGGTTGTTGGAACTTGCCAATTTTAGATTCTATGAGACTATTGAGTAACTGTTCTTCTGAGTCTAACTCCAGGTATGGGTAGCAAGAAAGGCAATCTGAGCTTCCAATCCATGGTGCCAGTAAGTGGATGAGATGCTGGTATGAACTACATAGGTGATCTCAAGAGAAGGGAGGGAAAGCTTTTCCGACTGTTCAGCATAGTCTGAGATGGGATTCTCCTGACTCAATTTCCCCACTGACACCTGGCAAACTTTAAGCCTGACTGAATGCAAGTGGATAATCTAATCTTGCCTGGAATTGACATGAAGTTGGGGAGATACTGTATCCCTACAATGTCCTTACTATTGGTGGCAATTTCCTATAGTCTAAAGGTTTGTAAGCTTAACACCAGATCAATTCAATTATGTGCAGGGGAACATCTGAGGTTGTCTAAAATTAAGCTATTAGGCATAGGACTTTAGACCAACAACAATAAGTTAGGGTCCTTTAATTCTTAGTAATAGTGTGGAGACTATTAGGTCAAGAGCTTGTGAAGTTAGCAACATAAATACTATTTGTGTCTCAGTTGGTCAATGTTTAAAAAAAAATTCTTGGTGGGTGGAGCAAAGATGGCAGAGTAGAAAGACACACATATGGAGGCTGCCCCCACACAGCCCATAAAACACATGTAGGGAGGGACTCTCAACAAATTTTGGAGCAGCAGAAGTGGAGAACAAAAAAAGTAGAGGAGATTTCCAACCAGGGGTGACGTGAAAGACCCACAGGAAATGTCAGTTCCACCGGATGCGGAGTGGAGCTCTGAGCCCAGGCCAGCCTTGACCAAGCGCATAGCTCATGAACAGCTGTCTGGGGTGGAATCTCCAGTTGCAGAATCCCCAGTCCCAGCAGCAGAGGGTCTGCAGATCCCTCAAACCACAGATGCCAAATGTCAGTGACAGGGTTTATTCAGCTGACCAGGAAAGGAGAAGGGCCTTCACATTAGGCAGGTGGGCAAGGGTTCTCAGGGCAGCCCCTACAGCAGCCTGAGACCATAGTGGTTTCATAAAAATCCCTGGGGGTACTGAAGAGCTGAGTCTTGACTCAAGCCTGAGTAGATTCCCTGAGGCAGCAGGTCTTTGTCTCACATTGAATGGAGGACCTGCCCCTGCAGCTTGACTGAATCCCACCCTCTCCACCCAGACCAGTATACACTTGATTGTGCCACATTGGAGGAACTGATATCTCACAGATTCCCAGAGTATACCCTACTCTTCACAAAGGACCCAAAAGTCAAGTAATTGGTGGGGAAAATGCCCAGAAAGGCGGGGGAAGAAGACCATAGAGGGTTACTTTCTTGGTGAACAGATATCTCCTCCCATCCTTTCAGATGAGGAAGAACAATGCTTACCATCAGGGAAAGACATAAAAGTCAAGGCTTCTGTATCCAAAATATCCAAAACAAATGTTCAATGTTCTCAGGCCATGGAAGAGCTCAAAAAGGATTTTGAAAAGAATGTAAGAGAGGTGGAGGAAAAATTAGGAAGAGAAATGAGAGAGATACAAGAAAAGCATGAAAAGTGAGTCAACAACTTGCTAAAGGAGAATCAAAAAAGAAGAAAATAACACCTTGAAAAATTGGCTAACTCAATTGGCAAAAGACGTTCAAAAAGTCAATGAGGAGAAGAATGCTTTCAAAAGCAGAATTAGCCATATGGAAAAGAAGGTTCAAAAGCTCACTGAAGAAAATAGTTCTTTAAAAATTAGAACGGAACAAATGGAGGCTAATGACTTTATGAGAAACCAAGAAATCACAAAACAATACCAAAAGAATGAAAAAATGGAAGATAATGTGAAATATCTCATTGTAAAAACAACTGACCTGGAAAATAGATCTAGGAGAGACAATATAAAAATTATGGGGCTACCTGAAAGCCATGATCAAAACAAGAGTCTAGACATCATCTTTCATGAAATTATCAAGGAAAACTGCCCTGACTTTCTAGAACCAGAGGGCAAAATAAGTATTGAAAGAATCCATCGATCACCACCTGAAAGAGATGGAAAAAGAGAAAGTCCTAGGAACATTGTGGCAAAATTCCAGAGTTCCCAGGTCAAGGAGAAAATGTTGCAAGCAGCTAGAAAGAAACAATTCAAGTACTGTGGAAATGCAATCAGGATAACACAAAATGTAATAGCTTCTTCTTTAAGGGATCGAAGGGCATGGGATATGATATTCCAGAAGTCAAAGGAAGTAAGACTAAAACCAAGAATCACCTACCCAGCAAAACTGAGTATAATACTTCAGGAGAAGACATGGTATTTTAATGAAATAGAGGACTTTCAAGCATTCTTGATGAAAAGACCAGACTTGAAAAGAAAATTTGACTTTTAAACACAAGAATCAAGAGAAGCATGAAAGGGTAAACAGCAAAGAGAAGTCTTAAGGGACTTACCAAAGTTGAACTGTTCACATTCCTACAGGGAAAGACAGTATTTGTAACTCTTGAAACTTTTCAGTATCTGGGTAGTTGGTGGGATTACACACACACAGAGACACACACAGACACACACACACACACAGAGACAGAGAGACAGAGACAGAGAACACAGGGTGAATTGAATAGGATGGCATGACATCTTAAAAAAATGAAATTAAGTGGTGAGAGAGATGTATTAGGAGGACAAAGGGAGAAATGGAATGGGGCAGGTTATGTGTCATAAAAGAGGCAAATAAAAGACTTTTCAGTGGAGGTGAAAAGAGGGGAAGTGAGAGAAAAACAATGAAGCTCACTCTCATTACATTTGACTAAAGGAAGGAATAAAATGCATACTCATTTTGGTATGAAAACCTATCTTACAATACAGGAAAGTGAGGGAGAAGGGGATCAGAAGGGTGGGGGAGATGATGGAAGGTAGGGAAGTGGGAGGAGGGAGCAATTTGAAGTCAACACTCCGGGAGGGACAGGATCAAAAGACAGAATAGAAAGAATGAGGGGCAGAATAGGATGGAGGGAAATACAGTTAGTCTCACACAACACGACTATTATGGAAGTCATTTGCACAATTATACGGATGTGGCCTATATTGAATTGCCTGACTTCTCAAAGGGAATGGATGGGGAGTGAGGGGATGGGGAGAAGTTGGAACTCAAAGTTTTAGGAACAACTGTTAAGTATTGTTCTTGTACCTAGGAAATAAGTAATACAGATAATGGGGTATAGAAAATTATCTTGCCCCACAGGACAAAAGAGAATATAGGGATAAGGGAAGGGAGGGATGTTAGAAGAGAGGGCAGATTGGTGATAGGGGCAATTAGAATGCTTGCCCTTTTGGGGTGGGAGGAGGGGAGAAGTGGGGAGAAAATTTGGAACCCAAAATTTTGTGGAAATGAATGTTGAAAACTTAAATAAATAAATAGATAAATGAATTTTAAAAAAAATTTCTTTTGTGGTGCATATTTAAATGCTTTAAAAAGAAGTATCACCTGACCAAGAGTTTGAATTACTTTATCTGTTATAAACTGTGTTAAAAATAAAAAAGAAAGAAAAAAAGAAAGAACAAAAAAAAAAGAGTTGCATAAGGGTTAGTGAAGACAGGGAGAGAGAAAGAAGGAAAGGAAGGAAGCCAAGAGCACTTACTGGAAAATGTGTTTAGGTAATAAAATATTGAATGACTTGAAAGATTATGGGAAGGGAAAACGATCAGAATCTCTCAGCTTTCTGTGTTTCTCCACCTCATTCTTAATGAGACACTGGGAAACAAACAAAGGAAAAGTAAAGATACATCTGATCCCTCTCTGGGTAGGAAGGTAATGTTGGAGAGCTCCTGGGGGAAGTAGTTTAAAACTTCTCTGAGAATTCTGGCATTTGGAGTTATTCTCATTTTCCTGCCCAGGCAAATATTGGGAATTAAAAGATGAGGATGATGCAGTCCCAGAGATGGCTTGAATGAATCTTTCTGAAATTTGAGGAAAGTAATTAAGAGACAGACACTCACCACTGATTGTGACAGAGGGGATGGAGGTGGTATTGACCATGTCCCCAGGGCAGCTAACATCTTCAACCAACCTAAGGAGATGTGATGGCAGCAACAAAGTAGAAGATAAGCCTGATCATTAACGGATGTATTCCTCTCCCCCAGCCATGAATCGGGCTGAATGAATAAATGTCTTTTTTTCTCCTCCCACTGTCTCTTCCCCTCTTTCTTTCTATCCTTCTGGGCAGAGACTTATACTCAAAATCTTTGATTTAAGCTTTTCTTTAATGCTTGCCACTGCCCACTGTCTTCTGTTTGTCACATGACCTGCAGAAATAAACCATGTTCAGTCTCTCTCTACCTACCTTTACCTAGAAAATGAGCTACTAAAAACCTATTTTTGGCCTAAGACTTTATCCAATTTAATTTTGTCTCTTATCAGCTGCCAAGTTTGCAGATGTGCTGTAGATAAAAGAATCAATCTCTGTGGTGCCTTTGGGTTTTGTACACCTTGAAGTTATGCCATGAGTCAGAGGTATTAAAATACCGTGGTCCTCTGATTGACACTTTAAGATTGGACCTGTGGGATTGGAGCTTTACCCCAAGACTCTTCTGGTGACAGGACCAGGGAAGGAAGAGCTGGGACCATGACTGATGCTCCCTTGAATCTGAGGCACAGGGAGATCAAGACTAGAGTTGCTGGGCCTGGCAACTATTGAAAATCCCAAAGGGACTCTAAATTGCCATCTGAACAGAAGCACCTCAGTGGTGCAGTGGACCTGAAGTCTTCCAAGAAGATGAAGGTTTTTCTTTTTTCTTTTTTTTTTCAAATTTTATTTTTAAATTTATTTATTTAACTTTTTACATTCATTTTCACAAAATGTTGGGTTCCAAATTTTCTCCCCTTTTATCCCCTTCCCCAACCCCAATACACCGAGGATTCCAATTTTCCCTATCACCAATCTACCCTCTCTTCTATCATCCCTCCCTTCTCTTGTCCCCATCTTCTCTTTTGTCCTGTAGGGCCAGATGACTTTCTATTCCCCATTAACTGTATGTCTTATTTCCTAGTAGCAAGAACAATACTCAACAGTTGTTCCTAAAACTTTGAGTTCCAAATTCTCCCCATCCATCCCTCCACTCCCATTTCCTTTGAGAAGGCAGGCGATTCAATATAGGCCATATCTGTGTAGTTTTTATTTCCCTCCATCCTATCCTGCCCCCCAGCGTTTCTATTCTGTCTTTTGATCCTGTCCCTCCCTGAATGGTGACTTCAAATTGCTCCCTCCTCCCATTGCCCTCCCTTGCATCATCCCCCCCTTTGCTTATCTCCTTCTCCCCCACTTTCCTGTATTGTAAGTTAGGTTTTCATACCAAAATGAGTGTACATTTTATTCCTTCCTTTAGTCGAATGTGATGAGGGTAAACTTCTTGTTTTTTTTTTTCTCAGCTCTCCTCTTTTTCCCTCCACTAAAAAGCGTCCTGCTTGCCTCTTGAATGAGAGATAATTTACCCCATTCCATTTCACCCTCTGTCCTCCCACTACCTTTCTCTCTCACCATTTACCTTAATTTCTTTTAAGATATGGTCCCATACTATTCAATTAACCCTGTGCTCTCTGTTTCTGTATGTGCATGCATGTGTATATGTGTGTGTGCGTGCACATGTGTATGTGTGTGTGTATGTGTGTGATCCCACCAACTACCCAGATACTGAAAAGTTTTAAGAGTTAAAAATATTGTCTTTCCATGTAGGAATGTAAACAGTTCACTTCTGGTAAGTCCCTTATGACTTCTCTTTGCTGTTTACTTTTTCATGCTTCTTCTCATTCTTGTGTTTGAAAGTCAAATTTTCTTTTCAGCTCTGGTCTTTTCATCAAGAATGCTTGAAAGTCCTCTGTTTCATTGAAAGACCATATTTTCCCCTGAAGTATTATACTCAGTTTTGCTGGGTAGGTAATTCTTGGTTTGAGTCCTAGTTCCTTTGTTCTGGAATATCCTATTCCATGCCCTTCGATCCCTTAATGTAGAAGCTGCTAGATCTTGAGTTATCCTGATTGTATTTCAACAATACTGGAATTGATTCTTTCTAGCTGCTTGCAATATTTTCTCCTTGACCTGGGAATTCTGGAATTTGGCCACAATGTTTCTAGGAGTTTCTCTTTTTGGATCTCTTTCAGGTGGTGATCAATGGATTCTTTCAATACTTATTTTGCCCTCTGGTTCTAGAAAGTCAGGGCAGTTTTCCTTGATAATTTCATGGAAGATGATGTCTAGGCTCTTTTTTTGATCATGATTTTCAGGTAGTCCCATAATTTTTAAATTGTCTCTCCTGGATCTATTTTCCAGGTCAGTTGTTTTTCCCATGAGATATTTCACATTCTCTTCCATTTTTTCATTCTTTTGGTTTTGTTTTATGATTTCTTGGTTTCTCAGAAAGTCATTAGACTCCATCTGTTCCATTGTAATTTTGAGAGAACTATTATCTTCAGTGAGCTTTTGAACCTCTTTTTCCATTTGGCTAATTCTACTTTTGAAAGCATTCTTCTCCTCATTGGCTTTTTGAACCTCTTTTGCCAATTGAGTGAGCCTATTTTTCAAGGTGTTATTTTCTTCAGCATTTTTTTGGGTCTCCTTTAGTAAGGTATTGACCCGTTTTTCATGCTTCTCTTGCATCTCTCTCATTTCTCTTCCCAGTTTTTCCTCCACCTGTCTAACTTGCTTTTCAAAATCCTTTTTGAGCTCTTCCAAGGCCTGAGCCCACTGGACATCCACCTGGGATGTCTGGAATACAGAGGCCCCGATCTCCGCGTCTTTCCCTGATGGTAAGAATAGTTCCTCGTCATCGGAATTGAAAAGTGGTAACATCTGTACCCCCTCAAAGTAGCTCTCTATAGTCTTATTTTTCTTCCCTTTTCTGGGCATTTTCCCAGTCAGTTATTTGACTTCTGAGATTCCTCTGCACCCCCGCCTAGATCCGCCCAGCTAGTGCTTGGGGTCTGAGATTCAAATGGGCTTTCCGCGGCAGGCGCAGCTGCTATTCAATGTGACCTTAAGTTCTGGTGCTCGGGTGAGAGCAGGGCCACCTCCCAGGCTCAGTTCCCTCAGGGGCTTTATGCAGAGACCTTCAGTAATGGAGCAGGTGGGGGCAGGTCAGTCTCCCATGCTCAGTTCCCTCAGTTGGTTTATGCAGAGACTTTCGGTAATGGCCCTGAACTTCTGCCTGCCTGCTCGGGGAGTCCCGGGCGACTGCCACTGCCTCTGCTGCTGCCTCTGCCACTCCCTCTGCCGCTTCCTCCCGAGGACGCCCAAGTCATGGAGAAACCCTGCTCCCCTCTTGGCCAGCTCAGACGTCTCTCTTACTGACCTGGAGAGTCTGTGGGCGGAGGGACCTTCCCGGCCGCCGAAAGTTCCGTCCCTGAAGCCTGCTCGGATCTGCTCCTCTCGGCAGTGTGGCCAGGGCAGCGCTGGAGTGGGCTCTGCTTTCCAGGCCATGATGGACCCTGGGCACAGCTCTCCAGGGCTCTCTGGAATAGAAATCTTTTCCACTGTGTTTCTGCGTGCCTTGCAGTGATCCAGAATTCGTGGGGAGTTCTTCTTGCAGGAAATATATGGGCTCTGAGTTCGGAGCTAGCATACGTGAGTCTTTCTACTCCGCCATCTTGGCTCCACCCCATGAAGGTTTTTCTGATTTTCAGTCTAACTTTAGGCATATACTGGCTATGTGAACCTGGGCAAGTCACTTAACCTTTGTCTTAGTTCCCTCAATCTTAAAATGGGGATAATGATAGCACTTATTTTTAGTGTGTTTGTGAGGGTTAAATAAGATACTTGAAAAATGTTTAGCTGTGCCTGGCACATAGCAGGTAGTGGATTAAAATCTTTGTCCTTTCTTCTTATGGAAAATGAAAATCTACCAAAAGTTATTCTTCATTAATTAATAAACACCACTCTTATCACAGCCCTCTCCCATCCCAATGTTTATAATCCTCTGGTCATCATTCAAACCCCATTCACTATCTTTCTTTGCCTGATCCCTTATTCCTCTACACTTCAGACACACTCAGTGTGCCACTATACAGTTAGCCACTCCTTCAACTGTGCTCTCTGATATGCTGGCTCCTGAAACAACAAACTTGCTTTCATCTGCAAACCTTTTCTTTCCCCCTCCTTCTGTCTTTTGTGCCTCACTATTATGTGGCCTTCTCCTTACTAAAATCTCCCTGACAGCTCTTTCCAACACAGGCTGCACTCACACTTATTTCTCCAACTCACTGGTCAAGATGAGAGAGTTTCAATAATCTTGCTCCCCATTTTTGTCTCTAGATTTTTCTCTACTATCTCTCAGTAATATTTCTTCCTTAATGATTCATTCGATCCACATTGTTCATGGAATAATTTCTGGTAGTTATTGTTTATAGATGTTCAGGACACTCCCCTTTTTTACTTCATGAGTTCAATGCTTCACTCACAGTCTGTCCTCAACTCCTTCCTTCTTAGTTGACTTCAACATACATACATACATACATACATACATACATACATACATATATGCACATGCACACACATATATAAATGTATGTGTTTATATCTATGGATATATAGAAATAGAGATATAAATAGATAGTTCTTCAGAAATCTTAAAGCCCTAGTTCCTCAACTTATTCATTGCACTGACCAGTTACTCTTCTACCTAATTTAAGCCACCCACAAAAAAAATATGCCCTTGATCTTGCCACTTCCACAGATGTACCACTTCTCTGCTTATGAGCTTTGAAACTCCCTTTTCTAATCATAATTTATTAACATTTCATCTTTCCTTCTGGTTTGCAACCCCTAACCTTGCTCTTCATCCACATCATGATCCCCATTCTCTTAGCCCCTCACTTCAAACTCCTAGGCAATCATCCCTCTACTAGTTACATTCTCATGCTTTCCCCATCTTGACTTTTTGGTGAACTGGTTGAAGTCTACACTGTCCTCTTTTTCCAAGACCCTTACCCTTATAAATTTTATCTATGCATACTTTAATCTTGGATCACACCAATGTTTTGCTTCCTTTTCTGCCACACAGTACTGCTGAATGAAGCTAGAGAAAATGATGAAACTATACTGACTAGGTTCACTACAAATTTATGTTATATGACCACAACTAGGTCTCAAGCAGCACAATTCTTTTATAACTCCCATATCAACTCACACTGCCACTCTTTACTATGGTTATTCTGAACTTTTTTTAACCCTCTTCAAGTCTCCCATGACTCTCCACTTTCCTATCTATAATGCGCAGAAAGGCAGGAGTTTTAGTGCCAGATATAAGAAAAGAATAGAGAGACTGGGCAGCTCAAGATAAGAAGAAAGACATGAGAAAGTGAAAGAGTTCAGCCCTCTGAGGACCAGCAGACACTGCCTGCAGTAATAGGTGGGACTCTGCAACTTTCCTAGGTGTTATTTTTACCTCCTGAGTTGTCACATGAAGCCTTCTGATCTACCCCAGGGAGACTTACTTGGTCCTGGTAAACCAAACCTACACTTCTGCACAGTTTCCAGTAGGGAACTCTCCTCTTCCTCTGGTCACTGATGCTACCTCACCCCAATTTGGCTGCACTCCCCTCTCCTCCCAACTCTCTCTTTTCTCCTCACAAGATCACATTCTCCTCTTAAGGATTTCTAATGCCTTTAAACTTCAATAGCCAGAGAGGAGCACACTGAATATACTGTGAGAGCTTAAGCAAGGAACCTAAACCTGGAGTCTCTTTGGAGGGCTAGGGACAGAATTCTAGAGGTTTCTGAACTTGGATAGGTAAAGGAATGCATCTATATTTTCGCCTATCTCTAACTGAAATGTAGCATTTCCTTTAATTGTTAATGTAGGCAAGTAAAACAGAAAGGGTTCAAAGGCTTCACCAGACTGTCAAATAGGGACTGGACACATTAAATATTAAGATTTTCCCGGATAAAGGGACACTTATGGTCTCATGGAATGTGCCCAATCTCCTCCTTAACTCTGTCAATCTCTTCAGCGCCAACAGTCCTATGAAACTCCTCAGTGAAATTGGTCTCTCTAGTCCTTACTTCCTCAAATCCCCTTAGTGTCCTCAGTTCCTAGTCTCACAAAATCATAGCTTTAGAGCAGGCAAGTTTCTCCCTCTGTCTTTTTTGACTTTACAGTTCCCTAAGTCCCCCAGTCAACCAGGACTTAATTTCCATCTGCTTCTGAAGCCAATTATTCAGTCAATGAACAACTATTTAGTGCCAAGTACTGCACATGTGCTGTAGATACAAAGACAAAAATAAAATAATCCTTCCCCTCAAGAAGCTTACCCTCTATTGAGGGAAACAACTTGTATGTTCAGGTGTGTATAAAACATTAGGGAAAATAAATACAAGTCTATTTCAGGGGCAGGGATGAGGAAAGTCTTCATGTAGGCTGAATTCGGACTTCTAGGAAGATAAGGATTCTAAGACAGGGACATGGGAGGGGAGGAGGAGAGCATTAAAGGCAAAGGAGGTCTACTCCCTAGGTTCCTTACTCTACTCCCTAGGTTCATCTTTTGTCTCTACTTCATCATGTTCCTCATTCTCTTTAGTCCTCTTAGCTTCTCTGGCACTTCAGAAATAAAGTCTCTTCAGTTCCCTCATTTCCCCCACCTCCTTTCACCTCTCCACTTACCTCAGTCTCATCAGTTCATTCCTTACCACTCCTCTCCCACTTTATAGCTTGGTTTTACAGAAAGTAAAATTTTGGATTCAACCTGGGTTCAAATCCTGGCTGTTAGACTTGTTTGCTAGTAACCTTAGTCAACTCAATTAATCTCCAGGCTTCGTGTGTGAAATTGATTGGACTTCATTATCTTTAAATTCCAAGTCCAACATTTTATGATTTTAGTCCTCTAAATTCCATCTCCCTAGATATCAAATCCATCTGAATCACTCCCCAATCTCCTTCTCCTCACTGGTTATTGCATTACCTAATATGCCATGTTATTCAAGGCACTACCCTATCTACTCTATCATCTCTGGGACTACTAGAGGCTGATTCCCCAATATGACAAGCCAGATTTCTTCATTAGCCCCCTCCACCTACCTTTCACAGGTACATGAAGCTTTTTTCTACCCACCTGTATTTTTGTTTTCATTCTCTCTCCTCCCCTTCTACATATGGTATAAATCTCTATCTCATTTTCTATATTCTTCCAACTTTTCTCATTTGTCCAAGGAGCAACTGCTCTATGAAACCTTTCCTGATTGCCCCACATACAGTGATCTCTCTGAAATAGGCCCAGGGAGTCAATAATTTTTTAGTCCTGGGAACAATGGTTTCTACTTGATGGTCTAAAAAAAACAGCTAAATAACCTAGTTTCTGGAGTCCCAAGGGAAACACATACCTACACACAAAGACTGGGAGCTAAGAATACTGCAAAGTAAAATCTTACTTTTTAAGTTGAATTGGATGGTGAACTATATGGTGTAATCACAGTGACTGACTTGTTTACAGCCTGTACTAGGAAGGCCATCACATTGCAAAAAGGTCATTTTTGTCCTTCTGTGGTAGCTCTATGCCACTTAGATATGACCAGTTTGGGGAACTGGCTCTGCAGCAAACTTTATCTTCCCCAAAGTTCTCTCCTCTCCACTTGGTCCCTTCTTCCACTCTGTCCCCTGATTTGTTTCTATTTATAAGCTAAACTGTAGTGGGTAGAGAGAATGGTTGAAATCAAACATCTCTTAAGGTTGGAATTTTGATATTAGGGTTTTTTTAAAATATAATTTTCTTTATGTTTTGACTCTCCTTTGTTAATGTATCAAGACCATATTTGTGTCATAGGAAGAATGCCATGGAATCCCTTCTTTTCTATTTCTTTCCCAGAGAACTTCTGTTGTATTGGAATTAACTATCCTTTAAATTTTTGGTAGAATTTGAATCTGGTCTGAAATATGGGAGGATGGACAATGGATATCACTTGAACCTTGCTTTCATCACTATTGGCTCAAAGGGGGAATAATATACCTGACAAGGTGAATATAGAAGTCTATCTTACCTGACAGGGAACTAGGAGGGGAGGGGATTAATTAAATGGGTGGGTGGAGTGGCAACTGACAGAAGGGAGGGCTGATCAGGGGAGGTGGCAGAAAAAAGCAAAGTACTGGTGAGGAGGGAAAGGGTAAAAGGAGAGAAAGGACAAAGGGGAGGCAGAATAGAATAGAGGAAAATACATACATAGTGATCATAACTCTCTGAATGGATGACTTTTACCATAAAAAGGAAGCAGACAGCAGAGTGGATCAAAAACTATAATTCTACAATATGTTGTTCATAAAAAACACCCTTGAAGGAGACACATACGCATCACATACACACACACACACACACACACACACACACACACACACACATTAAAGGTGAAGGACTGGAGCAAAAAAAGTAAAAATACATCTAATTAAAAGAGATAAGGAAGGAAACGACATCTTGCTGAAACTGAGAAAGAAGGAATTATCAATACTGAACACATATGTATCCATTATGTGCATCCAATTTTTTTTAATATTTATTTATTTATTTTTAGTTTTCAACATTCATTTCCATATTATTTTGAGTTCTAAATTTTCTCCCTATCTCTCCCCCTACCCCACCCCAAAACGACATACATTCTGATTACCCTTTCCACCAATCTATCCTCCCTTCTATCACACCCCTCTCTTCATTTATCCTTATCTACTCTCTTGTCTTGTAAGGCAAGGTAAATTTCTATATCCCATTACCTGTATTTATTTCTTTCCAGTTGTAAGCAAAAACAATTCTCCACATTCTTTCCTAAAATTTTGATTTCCCATTTGTTTCCCTTCCTCCCTCCCTGCCTATTTGCACTGAAGAGGTAAGCAATTCAACATAGATTATTTATGTGTAGTTTTGCAAATGACTTCCATAATAGTCATATTGTGTAAGAGTAACTATATTTCACTCCATCCTATCTTGCCCCCCCATTCCTTCTATTCTCTCTTTTGTTATTATCCTTCCCCAAAAGTGTTTACTTCAATGGTAACAATTGGTACAATTGATACAATGATATAACAAATGATACAATGGTATACTTAGAGAATCCCAGAGAATCAAGTAAAAAACTACTTGCAGTTATAAACAACTCTGGCAACATTGCAGGTTACAAAATAAATTCACATAAATCATCAGCATTTCTAAATGTTAACTAACAAAGCCCAACAGAAAAAGATACAATGAGAAATACCATTTAAATCTATACTAGACACTATAACATATCTGAGAGTCTACCTGCCAAAACAATCCCAGGGACTTTATGAAGACAATTACAAAAACTTCACACAAATACAATCAGATCTAAGTAGGTGGAAAAGCAACTGCTGCTTGTGAGTGAAATAAGCTAATATAATAACCATGACAATTTTGCCTAAATTAATTTACATATTCACTGCCATACCAATCAAACTACCAGACAATTATTTTCTAGAGCTAGGAAAAGTAATAACAAAATTCATCTGTAACAACTAAAAATTCAGAATATCAAGGGAAAAAATGAAAAGAAATGCTAGGGAAGGTGACCTACCTCTACCATATCTCAAATTGTGTTATAAAGCAGTAATTATCAAAACCACTTGGTATTGGCTAAAAAGCAGAGGACTAGACCAGGGGAATAGAATAGGTACTCAAGACTCTGTAGTCAATGAATGCAGAAACCTACTATTTTATGAACCCAAGACTTCCATCTTCTGGGATAAGAACTCACTGTTTGACAAAAATTGCTGGGAATACTGGATAATAGTGTGGTGGAAAGTGGACAAGGACCAATGCCTGACACTGTACTCAAGAATAAAGTCCTGATCTATGTATAAAGATTGATACTATAGACAAATTAGTGGAGCAAGGAAGAGTATATTTGGCAGATTTATGGAGAATGAAGAAATTCTTGACCAAACAAGAGAGGGAGAACATTATGAACTGCAAAATGAATAATTTTGATTACATTAAACTGAAAAGCTTTTGCACGAATATAATGTAATCAAGATTAGGAGGAAAGCAGAAAACTGGGAAAGATTTGTACCTAGTATCTGTGATAAAGGCCTCATTTTAAAATACATAGAGAACTGAGTCAAATGTCCAAGAATAGCAGTCATTCCCCAATAGATAAATGGTCAAAGGATATGAACAGGCAGTTTTCAGAGGAAGAAACTAAAGCTATCTATAGTCATATGAAAAAATGCTCTAAATCACTCTTGAGCAGAGAGATGCATATCAAAACAACTCACCTATCAGATTGGTTAACATGAGAAAACAGGAAGATGATAAATGTTGGAGAAGAAGCAGGAGAGTTGGAACACTAATTCACTGTTGATGGAGCTATGAGCTGATCCAACCATTCTACAGAACTATTTGGAACTATGCCCTAGGAAGTACAAAAATGTGCATACCTTTTGATGCAGCTATATTGCTTCTGAGACTGCACCCTAAGGAGATCATAGAAATGGAAAAAAGGTCCCACATATACAAAAATATATATAGCAGCTCTCTTTGAGGTTGCCAAGAACTGAAAATCAAGGGGATGCCCATCAATTGGGGAATGGCTCAACAAATTATGGTTTATGACTGTGATGGAATATTATTTCGCTATAAATGATGAACAGGAAGATTTCAGAGAGGCCTGGAAAGACTTATAAGAATTAATGTTGAGGGAAAGGAGCATAACCAGGAAAACTGTGTACACAGCGGGGAGGAGCCAAGATGACAGAGTAGAAAGACTCACATATGCTAGGTCCGAATCCACAGCCCACAAATTTCCTGTAAAAAGAACTCTGCACAAATTCTGGAACAGTGGAACCTGTGCAGCAATGCAGCGGAGGGGATTTCCATTACAGAGAGCCCTGAAAAACTGGCACCAAAGGTCCGTCATGCACCAGACTCAGAGTAGAGCCCCTGCCCTGCCCTGGTCACGTGGCCCCAGAGGAGCAGATCCGAGCAGGCTTCAGGGACAGAACCTCCAGCAGCTGGTGAAGGTCCCTCCACCCAGAGGCGCACAGGTCAGTGAGAGAGACTTCTGGGCTGGCCAAGAGGGGAGCAGGGTGTCTCTGTGACTCGGGCCCCCTCAGGAGGCAGTGGCAGAGGCAGCAGCAGAGGCAGCAGTGACCAGGACCTCCCAAAGCAGGCAGAAGCTCCATTCTTGAAGGTCTCCGCATAAACCCCCTGAGGGAACTGAGCCTGAGAGGCGGCCCTGCCCCCATCTGAGCACCAGAAATTAAGCTAACATTGAATAGCAGCCACTCCCACCATGGAAAGCCCTGAGGCTGGGAAGCAGCATTTGAATCTCAGACCACAAGCATTAACTGCATGGATCTAGGCAGGGGTGGAGAGGAATCTCAGAAGTCAAGTAACTGGCTGGGAAAATGCCCAGAAAAGGGAACAAAAGTAAGACCATAGAAAGCTATTTTCTTGGGGGACAGATGTTCCCACCTTTCAATTCTGATGATGAGGAACAATTCTTACCATCAGGGAAAGATGTGGAGGTCGGGGCCTCTGTATCCCAAACACCCAAAATAGATATCCAATGGGCTAAGGCCATGGAAAAGCTCAGAAAGGATTTTGAAAATCAAGTTAGACAGGTAGAGGAAAAACTGGGAAGAGAAAGGAGAGATGCAAGAAAAGCATGAAAAATGGGTCAATAGCCTGCTAAAGGAGACCCAAAAAAATGCTGAAGAAAATAACACCTTGAAAAATAGGCTCACTCAATTGGCAAAAGAGGTTCAAAAATCCAATGAGGAGAAGAATGCTTTCAAAAGCAGAATTAGCCAAATGGAAAAAGAGGTTCAAAAGCTCACTGAAGAAAATAGTTCTCTCAAGATTAGAATGGAACAGATGGAGTCTAATGACTTTAGGAGAAACCAAGAAATCACCAAACAAAACCAAAAGAATGAAAAAATGGAAGAGAATGTGAAATATCTCATTGGAAAAACAACTGACCTGGAAACCAGATCCAGGAGAGACAATTTAAAAATTATGGGACTACCTGAAAGCCATGATCAAAAAAAGTGCCTAGACATCATCTTTCATGAAATTATCAAGAAAAACTGCCCTGATATTCTAGAACCAGAAGGTAAAATAAGTATTCAAGGAATCCACTCATCACCACCTGAAAGAGATCCATAAAGAGAAACTCCTAGGAATATTGTGGCTAAATTCCAGAGTTCCCTGGTCAAGGAGAAAATATTGCAAGCAGGTAAAAAGAAACAATTCAAGTGTTGTGGAAATACAACCAGGATAACACAGGATCTAGCAGCTTCTACATTAAGGGATTGAAGGGTGTGGAATAGGATATTCCAGAAGTCAAAGGAACTAGGACTCAAACCAAGAATTACCTACCCAGCAAAACTGAGTATAATACTTCAGGGGAAAACATGGTCTTTCAATGAAATAGAGGACTTTCAAGCATTCTTGATGAAAAGAGCAGAGCTGAAAGAAAAATTTGACTTTCAAACACAAGAGTCAAGAGAAGCATGAAAAGGTAAACAGCAAAGAGAAATCATAAGGGACTTACTGAAGTTGAACTATTTACATTCCTACATGGAAAGACAATATTTGTAACTCTTAAAACTTTTTTCAGTACACACACATGCACACATGCACGCATGCATGTACACCCACAGAGACAGAGAGCACAGAGTGAATTGAATAGGATGATATCATATCTTTAAAAAATGAAATTAAGTACTGAGCAAGAAATGTATTGGGAGGAGAAAGGGAGAAATGGAATGAGGCAAATTATCTCTCATAAAAGAGGCAAGCAAAAGACTTTTTAGTAGAGACAAAAAGAGGGGAGGTGAGAGAAAAACACGGTTTACTCTCATCACATTCGACTAAAGGAAGGAATAACATGCACACTCATTTTGGTATGAAAACCTATCTTACAATACAGGAAAGTGGGGGAGAAGGAGATAAGCAGGTTTAGGTGGGATGATGGAAGGGAGGGCAATGGGAGGAGGGAGCAATTTGAAGTCAACACTGTTGGAGAGAGACAGGATCAAAAGAGAGAATAGAAGCAATGAGGGGCAGGATAGGGTGGAGGGAAATATAGTTAGTCTTACACAACATGATTATTATGGAAGTCAATTGCAAAACTACACAGATATGATCTATATGGAATATCTTGCCTTCCCAAAGGGAATGGGTGGGGAGGGAGGGATGAAGAGAAGTTAGAACTCAAAGTTTTAGGAACAACTGTTGAGTACTGTTCTTGCTACTAGGAAATAAGGAATACAGGTAATGGAGTATAGATAGTTATCTGTCCCTACAGGACAAAAGAGAAAATGGGGACAAGGGAAGGGAGGGATATTAGAAGAGAGGGCAGATCAGTGATAGGGGCAATTAGAATGCTAGATATTTTGGGGTGGAGCAGGGGACAAATGGGGAGAAAATTTTGAACCCAGAATTTTGTGAAAATGAATGTTAAAAGTTAAATAAATAAATTAAATTGAAAAAAAAAATTTCCCAGTATCTGAGAATGAGCTTGTGGTGAGAGAGTGATCTACATCTTGTGAGGCAAGGGTAGAGGTATGAGGTAAGAAAGGGGATCTCAAATCTCAGGGAGGATCCTAATGAGATAAATGATGCTTGTACATGAGTCCAAGTAAGGGTAATCTCTTCATGCCAAGAGAAAATCAGCAAAGGCCAATTCAGATCTAGATGGTGTGGATTTCCCCATCTGGGATGCAGCATGTTTCTTTCTTTTTGCTTTTGTCTAATGACCTTTTCTGGGTCTGTATATTATAAATATGTATTATATATAGAACATGTATTATGAATTTTTTCACTGAACTGTAGAACATAAAATATTCAGTTTTTCCTTCTCAATGAACAGTGGAAAAAAAGCAACATCCCAAAACACTGATCATTTGGAGTAGGAGGAGACAGTTGGGAAAAGGAAAGAGGGAGAGGATGGTAGACTGAGGCTCTCAGTCTTAATGGCAATGTCCTTCAAAAGGGAAAGGTAACTAAGCATGCAAGTGTGGAGGATCTCCCCTTTCTACATTCCCCTTTGTTATCCTTGCTTCCTCATCTTTCTTCCCCACCTGTCCTCTTTCATTTGGGGTGCTGAACTTCTCCTCATATGGTTATAATATTCTAAACAACAGCAAACTTATGGTTTTATGTAATACTAGTCTGTCATTTAATTAAAAATGACACTAAACCTCAGTATTTCTGTTAAGAATTGGTCCAGAGCTTCACCATCAACATCTCAATCTACACCATGAGGTTACTGTAACAGACTTTATCAGATGTCTTAAGGAAATTCAAAGTGATACTGTGTACAGGGTCTCATTTTCCAAACTGTGTTTTGTGGCACCTTCATTATCTCATGAGGAGGGAGAAGTTCAATGAGATGATCTTGATATCAAAAATTCTATTCCTTTAGAGGCAGCTAAGTAGCACAGTGAATAGGGTACTGTACCTGGCTTCTAGAAGACCTGAATATAAATCTGACCTTAGACATTTACCGGATGTATGACCCAGGGCAAGCCAATCTTGCTTGCCTCAGTTTCCTCAACTATAAAATTAGGATTATAGTAGCACCTACTTCACAGAGTTGTTGTATGAAGATCAAATGACTCAATATTTGTAAAGCACATTTCTGGCACATAGTAGGCCTCTTAAAAATGGTTATTCCCTCCCCCTAAAATAAAATTGTACATATTCATAAACATATGTATGTATGTATGTATATAGCAAAGAAAATGATCACTTGTAGAGATTTTTTCCACATTTTAGTTGACAAATATATCTGATCATCCTTATTTCCTGCTGTATTCCACAAACCCCCTGGCTTGCCCTCCCTCAGAAGCAGAATTTGTAGATCCCATTTATATATTCCAAAGTTCCATGTTCCCTGAATGAAATACTTGGGGAAATATCAGTCCTTGATCCACCATCCTTGATCTAGCAGTCTAGTAATCATGTTCTGGATTGTGTATGTAGTCGAATGCTATGGGCTGGCTAGGCCTGGAGATGAGATACCACAGTGGTTTTACACTACAGATGTGATTGTAATTACAAGTTGAACTTTTCCTCTGGCCCCTCCAATGGACCAAATATAAGGTCCATGACACATCTACTCTGATGCCTTGTTGAAAGGCACCCACAACAGGAGTCTCTCAGTTGATCCCTTACTTCCCATTACATTAGGGAAGAGAAGAAACATTCTTTCAAAAAGGATTGACCACTCAACCAGAAGGACCCATACATTTAGAAGGTTTAAAAAGTTAAACAATCTCCTTTCTCCATCCCCCCCATTCCCTTTGAGTATTTCTCTTGGAATTGCTCTTTTTCAGACTTTCAACATAATGGGAGAGAGGGGAATCTCTCCTTTTACTTCCTTTTCAGTAACAGCTATTATGACTATGTGCAGATGGCAGTGTGTTCTTGTGCTTTCAAGAGACCAAATCTTAAGTCCTTAATTACTTTTTTTTGGTTTCTTTACGTGAACACATATGATAGAGCAGTAAACGCGAGATGGATGGGGACCACCTCATGAATTCAGGTGCTTCACAGTCATTGAAAGTTCTGGGTGCTTGTTGGTAGGAAGTGTTTCCTACAGTGATGCTGCTTCTTCAAAGACTTGACCACCAACAGGAGAATGGGTTATCCATGACTGGCTAAGCCAAAAGATAGGTATCTTTTTGGCACTGCTCATCCAACATGAAGGTGAATCCCTGTTCAACAGACCTGTAAACCTTCTGGATGTCTTTTCCTTCTGGCAGTGAATAGTAAAAATGATGGATAGCATAAATCTTGTTAGTGTCCGTTGATAGGTGCCTTTGTTACGGGTTGCTGTTTCATGTTTTAAGTATTTGTCTATGTGTTCTTATACCTTCTCTGCTTTAGGTGGAAGGTCCTTTTGTTGTAGAAGAAGCAAATCACTATCTTAAACAGAATATTTAGTACTTTGCATATTGAGAAATTATTAGAAAGGATCTTGTTCATGCATTTGTGATGTCCCTTGAGACATGAACCATATCTTAACTATGGTTAAGAGGTTAAGAGGAGTTCTGATTTCGGGTAGGGTATAATAAACTAGAAAGTATAAGACAAGACTATTCCCATTTCTTTACAGATCATGCCTGCTTAAAGCTAGGACTGAGGCTTCCTCTTGGGAGAGTGTCCCCCAACAGCCTTGTGACCTAGGCTATACTGAAATCAATCAGTGCTTATTTAGTATGTACTTTATATGCTAAGCAATAGGCTGGATGTGGGGGGAATCCAGATACATAAGTAAAATCATTCTTGCCTTCAAGGACCTTATAACCTACCTGAGAGAAACAAATGTATCTATATACAAAATAGATACAAGGTAATTTCAGGAGTGGCACTTGGAATGCAGCCTGGAAAGAAACTAGGCAGATGAGAGGAAGGAGAGTATTTCCAGCATGAGGAATCACCGGTGCAAAGGCATGAATGGAGATGACAGATGGATCACCACATACGAGAAATAACAAGAATGCCCCATAGATTGGGGCCAACTTGTGAAAGACTTTGAATACAAACTCAAAGAGTTTGTATCTAATATGGGAAGTAATAGTGAGCTAAAAATTTTTCTCAAGTAATGGAGTTACATGGATAGTCCTGTTTTAGGCGAAACACTTTGGAAGTTATGTGGAGAGGGCTTTGGAGGTAAAGAGATGAATTGGGAAGCCCAGTTGAGAGACTGCTGCTGAAGTCTGGGACAAGAAGTGACAAGGGCCTGAACTGTGGTAGTGGCTATGTGTGCAGAGACACAGAGACAGCTGTAAGAAGAACAAACAAGATGTTTCTCTTTCAAATTTCTCTTCCTCTCCCTTCCTTTCCTCCTGTATTTTCCTTATTCTCTCCTTTGCTTTAAGCTTCCAATTTCCTATCTTCTTCTCCCTCTTCTTCCAGAAATACCAGTTTGAGGGCCAGCACAGCACAAGGAGAATGTGTGGATAGCACTCCACTACCTTATGAGAATGTTTCAAGTGGAGAAATGAAACGAAACATATCCTCATCTTTCCAATATCAAGTGTTCCCTATCATGGTATTTTGTCCCTTCACTCGGGATTGACTATCTTGACTTCAGACCCAAGGTACAAAATTCTTTTCCACATCTTATCTAGCCTCTCCAATTTCATTATCCTAGAAACTATGGCTTGACATGGCAAAATACTCTTTTCATGATTTCTGGTTTGGTTCCTTAGATCCATCTTCTTTCTACACTTAAGGTAATTGTCACTAATTACCAGAGACTCCTAATCTGCTCCAAGGAAGTGATTTCAAAGTCCTTAAAACCAGAATTCAAAACTAACCTGTTCTCTATTCTTAGGTTGGGCAATGTGTCATCTATTTGCCCACCATGCAAGGCTTCCAGCTAACAGCACCAGAGATCCTAGTGCTATAATCACAGTTGGACCAGACACTCCAAGAACTGGTTACACAAAGTATTTTACAGGCAACAAATGAGTATCTCTGATGGGATTTTGAGAACATTGGAAGGGAGAAAGGGGACAAGAGGAGAAAATCTAGAGAAAGGACTAGGAAAGTTGGCAGAGGATGGAGGAATAAATGGTTTGCAGGGTAATGGAATGAAAAGAAAATGAGCTATGCAGACTCAGCCCTCAGCCCTCTATGAGTCTTTCCTCATTGAATCTCACTCCCTCCTATAGAACTAGGGTCTGGAAACAAATACAAACACAGTCTTCCATTAGACCAATGAAGACATCTCAAGGAGGAAGGCAGAAATGATAAAACTACGAAGAAAGAAGGGAGACTGCAGGACTGAGAGTCTTCAGATGTGGGGAGAAAAGCAGGGAATGCTGGTGTGTGTGTGTGTGTGTGTGTCTGTGTCTGTGTCTGTGTGTGATTGATAATATTAAAAGTCAGTGATTGTGACAGGTCTTGGAGCAGGAGAAGGGATAAATGACAGTAAGAGGGGTACATGACATATTTGATAAAAATCTTATCCATTTGAAACAAAAAGAGACTGAAATGGAGAAAAGACTTTGCAGTTTCTTCTGTGGGTCTGTTCTCAGAGACCAATAGATTTCATCTCTGTGTATCTCTGTCTTCCCTTGACTGTAGTATACAGAAAGGGGAGGGAGGGTAAGTGGGTGAAAATAGGGAGGGGAATGAACTTGACTTCCAGAGATAAGAAAACAACAGAGAGGCTAGGCAAATCTAAATAAGAAAAAAGACTTGAGAAAGTGAAGGAGTTCAGCCCCCTGAGGACCAGCAGACACTGCCTGCAGTAATAGGTGGGACTCTGTAACTTCTCCAAATGTTATTTTTACTTCCTGAGTTGTCACATGAAACCTTCTGATCCACCCCAGGGAGACTTACTTGGTCCTGGCAAATCCAAAGCTACACTTCTGCACAGTTCCCAGTAGGAAACCATCCTCTTCCGTTCGTCACTGATGCCACCACTCTCCAATTTGGCTGCACCGCCCTCTCCTCCCAACTCTCTCTTTTCTCCTCACAAGCTCATTCTCCTCTTCAGGATTTCTAATACCTTTAAATTTCAATAGTCAGAGAGGAGCACACTGAATGGACTGTGAGAGGTTAAGCAAGGAACCTAAACCTGGAATCTGCTTAGAGGGCTATGGACAGAATTCTAGAGGTTTCTGAACTTGGATAGGAAAATACTGTATCTATATTTTCATCTACTTCTAGCAGAAATTTAGCATTTCCTTTAATTGTTAATGTAGGCAAGTAAAACAGAAAGGGTCCAAGGGCTTCACAAGACTGCCAAATAGGGACAGGACACAAGAAATATTAAGATTTCCCCAGGTAAAGGGACTCTTATGATCTCATGGAATGTGCCCAGTCTCCTCCTTTCCTCTGTCAATCCCTTCAGCACCAACAGCCCTAAGAAACTCCTCAGTGCCATTGGCCTCTCTGGTCCTCACTTCCTCAAATCCCCTTAGTGCCCTCAGTTCCTAGTCTCACAAGATCATAGATTTAGTGCATGCAAGTTTCTCCCTTGACTTCACAGTTCCCTAAGCCCCCCAGTAAACCAGGACTTCATTTTCATCTGCTTCTCAAGCCAATTATTCAATCAATGAATAGCTATTAAGTGCCAAGTGCTGTGCATGTGCTGTGGATACAAAGACAAAAATGAAATAATCCTTCCCCTCAGGAACCTAACCCTCTATTGAGGGAAACAACATGTATGTACAGGTGTGTACAAATCATTAGGGAAAATACATAACAAGTCTATTTCAGGGGCAGGGATGAGGAAAGGCTTCATATAGGAGACCTTCCCTGAATTCAATCTTCTAGGAAGATAAGGATTCTAAAACAGGGAGATGGGAGGGGAGGAGGAGAGCATCACAGGCAAAGAAGACCAGGTTTCCCTAGGTTCCTCATTTGCCTCAACTTCATCATCTTCCTCATTCTCTCTAATCCTCTTAGCTTCTCTGGCTCTTCAGGGATAAAGTCTCTTCAGTTCCCTCATTTCCCCTAGCTCCTTCCACCTTTCCACTGACCTCAGTCTCGTCAGTTCCTTTCTTACTTCCCCTCTCCCACTTTATAGTTTGGTTTTACAGAAAGCACTTTGGATATTAGTGAGAGGACCTGGGTTCAAATCTTGACTGTTAGACTTGTTAACCTTAGTAATTTTAGTAAACCGTAGTAAAGTCTATTAATCTCTTCAGGCCTCATGTGTGAAATCGATTGGACTTCATTATCTTTAAATTCCAAGTCTAACATGCTATGATTCTAGTCCTCAAAATTCCATCTCCCTAGATACCAAACCCATCTGAATCACTAAGGTCCCCATTTTCCTTCTGCTCCTCACTGCTTATTACATTGGCTAATATGTTATGGCATTCAAGGCACTGCCCTATCTACTCACTATCATCTCCTGGACTACTAGAGGCTGATTCCCCAATATGATGAGGCAGATGTCTTCATTAACTCCTCCACCTACCCTTCACATGCACATGAAGCTTTTTCCTACCCAGCTCTATCTTTGTTTTCATTCTCTCTCCTCCCCTTCTGCATAAGTTATAATTCTCTATCTTATTTTCCATATTCTTCCAACTTTTGTCATTTGTCCAAGAAGCACCTACTCTATGAAGCCTTCCATGATTGCCCCACATACAGTGATCTCTCTGAAGTAGGCCCAGGGAGTCAATAGTGTTTTTAGTCCTGGGGACAGTGGTTTCCACCTGATGCTCTAAAAAAAACCTAAATAACCTAGTTTCTGGAGTCCCAAGGCAAACACATACTTACACATAAAGACTGAGGGCTGAGGATGCTAAAAATGAAGTCCTGCTTCTTAAGTTGAATTGGATGGTGAACTATATGGTATTATCACAGTGGCTGACCTGTTTAGAACCTGTACTGGGAGGGCCCTCACATTGCAAAAAGGTCATTTTTGGCCTACTATGGCAGCTCTATGTCACTTAGATATCACCAGTTTTGGGGACTGGCTCTGCAGCAAGTTTTATCTTCCCAGTGTCTATCTCCTCTATACTTGATCCTTTCTTCCACTCAGTCCTTTGATTTATTTCTATTTGAGAAGCTTACTGCAGTGGGTAGAGAGAATGGGAGAAATAAAACATCTCTCAGGGTTAGAATTTTGATCTTTTTTCTTTTTACATGGTTTTCTTTATGTTTGACTCTCCTTTGTTAATATACCAAGACCATATTTGTGTCATAGGAGGAATTTCCTATGATCCCTTCTTTTCTATTTTTTTCCCAAAAGATTTCTGTTGCATTGGAATTAATTATCCTTTGAATGTTTGGTAGAATTTGAATCTGGTCTGAAGTATGAGAGGGTGGGCAATGGATATCACTTGAACCTTGTTCTCTTCAGTATTGGCTGAAAGAGGGCATAATATACCTGACAGAGTGAATATAAAAAGAATATAAAAATCTATCTTACCTGACAGGGAAGTAGGAGGGGAGGAGATTAATTAAATGGGTGGGTATACACACACACACACACACACACACACACACACACACGTATATGTATGTATGTAAAATCCCTCTAACTAACTAAATACTGAAAAAAGTTTCAAGAGTTACAAATATTATCTTTCTATATAGTTAGGCTTTTTTAAATCCCTTGTGATTTCTCTTTCCTGTTTACCTTGTCATTTCTGTTGGTAAGAAGGAAGTTTTAACTAAAATTGGTTTTTGCTACAAATCAAGCATTTACAGAAGTATGTAAAAGGAAACTTATGGCCAAATGTGAAAAGACCTTGATTTTAGATCTTATAATTTTTGTCAATTACAGTCACGAGGGATGTGATAAATTGTAAACTCTTCTTAAGAGAGGAAAATATTTGTTGTATCAAGAAATGCTTTGCAAAATCTTTTCATGATTTCTGAAAGGTCTACCTACCAAATTTATGTTTATAAGTTAATTTGTTATGTTTGGGAGATAAGGGACTAGATGAAGGAGACCAGGAATTTTATGGTTCCAGGTAGCTCTGTGGTAAATTTTTAGAAAGCCTCCTGGCTCCATCCCCCTTTCCTTTGGAAGTCCACTCATTACAGAAGGACTTCTTAAGATCTAATCTGAACTGGAGATGCTCAGAGGAGAGATGTTAACTGTTTCCTATTGTGAAGGAAAGGAGTGGCCCCAGCCTCACACAGGGGCCCCTAAGATCTGAAGAGTCTAAAATGATCACTCAAGTGGTGTGGCCCTTCATTTTGTTAAAGTTGTACTCTCTATTTTAAGTGTAAGGTGGATATGAAGTTCCTCAAACAGGAATTTGTTTAGGTGATAATCTCTAGTGACTGATTTTTAGGACAAATTTAAAATTTAAGAAGTGAGTCCTGGTAAAATTTTTGATTAGTGAAACCTACTATCTAATGTACAAACTTTAGGGGATGATTGTGTCCTTAGCCTGGAATAGGATCCTTCTGTCTCAGTTTCCCCATTGTGTTCCTTTGAAAAGGAACACTTCTTTTAAAGTTTCCCACTTGACTATTTCTGAGTCTGGCTATTAGGTGGAGATGAAACCAAAGTATAAATGTGATGTTGTTTAAAGTTATCTTATGTACAGAGGGACTAAGGAAGGTGTCTGGGATGGCCCCTGGTGGTCTAGGGATTCCAGGCATGGTCTTGATGGGAGTGGCCAATAACCTTGAGAATTGAATTGATAGGACATAGTGATATGCCTCTATGGGCCTCTAGACAGCCAGTTCACTTGGCACAAAGCAATGTTTTCCAGGGCCTTTCAAACAAATGGGACTAAAACTCTTTGGAGGTAATGGACAAAGGTCTGAACTTGGAATAAAGTCTAACTGTTACAAAGACAATTGGCTAAACAGTATTGACTGAATCAAGTTACTGAGACTAAATCAGAGATATTTGTAGTTTGGGGAAAAGAATTTCAGTCTAAGTTTCTTAGAGACAGGTAACCTCTGGTAATGTTTTACACTTAGGAAAAAGTTAAATGTTTCTGTTTCAATTTGAATTCATTTCATGAACATAAGTTGAAGCCAGTGTTTGAACTTACCGTATGTGTAGCTCATTCTTTTAGACTGAGCAGAGTTAGGAAGGGATAGAGTAGTTTGGGAAACAGATATAAATCTATTAGAGCAATAACTTAAGGTTTTAATTTAGATTTTGTGATTGTTATTTAATCAAGGCATGTAAGATTGTTATTTAATCAAGGCATGTAAGCTACTTAAGACTTCAAAAGATGTTCCTTAGCCAATGTGAAATTATAGTCCTATCTGAAATTGATAATTGGAGCTTGCTATTTTAAGATTTTATGGGGCTATTATCTGACTTTTCTTCTGACTCTGACTCCAGGTATGGATAGCAAGAAAGGTGGTCTAAGCCTCTGATCTATGGTGCCAATAAGCCTGTGAGATGCTGGTATGAACTGCAAAAAGGTGATCTCATGGGAAGGTTAGGAGATCAGCTGTTCAGCCTGGACTGAGATAGGATTTTCCTGACTCAATTTCCTCACTGACACCTCACAGACTTTAAGTCTGGCTGAATGCCAGTTGACAATCTATGCCTACCTGGAACTGACATGAAGTTGGGGACATATTGTTTCCCTGCAGTGTCCCTACTCTTAGTGGAAATTTCCTGTAATGAAAGGTTTTGTAAGCTTAATACCAGAACTATGAAATAATAGGTTGTTGGCAGGGGAACATCTGAGGTTACATCTAAAATTTACCTATTAGACTTGGGATTTCTTTCTTAAGTTAAGCAATAAGTTAAGGTCCTATAATTCTTAGTAACAGTGTGGAGACAATTGGGTCAAGGGCTTGTGAAGGTAGCATATGTAGTTATTATTTTGTCTCAGTTGGTTACTGTTAAAAGAGAAATGATTTGTGGCCTATATTGCAAGTGCTTTAAAAGAAGCATCATATGACTAGAAGCTGGAATTGTTTTATGATGTGATATGTACTGTGTTAGAAATGATTATTTATTGTATTTATGTATGGAATCTGGTACTGACTCCTTAGTGAAATCTCATCTTCCTTATGGGGAAAAGTAAAAGGTAAAAACTGGGTTCTAATGTGAATTTCTTAAACATGACAATTGGTCAAAGTTACAATTTTTGATTTTGTAATAGTGATAAGAATATAAAGCTTAAGAATGGTCGTCTAAAATGGTATTTAGGTCAGTTTTGTAGGAGAGTGGACATCTGACTTTCTACAAGAAGAGAAAGGGAAGAAGATGCAGAGATGCTGTGTTGAAGATGGCCTGAAGAAGCATCCAGACCAGAAAACTGCATCAGATGGTGTTCCTCTCCAGACTGCTATATGAGATGGAACCTCTGAAAGGATAATTCTTTGTTCTACCTTTTTCTTTTGAATCTCTGTATCTGTACTTATAACAAGGGGACTGCCCCCTTGTAATTTGTCAATGGGTCGATCAACTTTGTTCCCTTCCTATGTTCATATAAAGGGGGATAGATGAAGGGAAGAATTCATAGGAGAAAGAAGGTAAGGAGGAATTTATTGATTGGATTTATGAATGGAAACAGGAAGTTTAATGAAAAAAGGGGAGTTTGTGGGAAATTAAACCTCTCTACTTGCTGTATGAAGATTGATGATGTAGGCCAAATAATGTAAGATATTAATAGGGAAAATAGGAAGATTGCCCATATTCCCATTCAAACTTGGTCTTCTCCTTTCAATACATCTTGGTGGTATTGGTTTGGTGGTACCTGGTGGAAGAAGACCCTTTTGTTCTTAGTCATAGCTATAAGTGGTGTTATTTTGCTCCCTGTATGTCTTCCTCACATGATACAGCTTATCACTATCACTGTTAAGAAAACGCTCTGTACGATGATTAAACTAGAAGGGATGGCCAGTGGATCCTTTAGATTAATAGTGTTCAAAACTCAGGGATGGGAGCCTACAGATCCAGAGGATAGGAGAAAGGATAGACAAAAACCTGATGGACAAGAGGACTTAGAACTAGAAAAAGAAATTGAAAAGACCTACCAACTTTGGTGTGAGACACTTTCAACTATGAAATGAGGGGAGGGATTGGGTAAGTTAGTAAAAGCCATCTCATTCTAAGGTAGTAGATAGTCTCTAAAATTGAGCCAGGCCTAAAAGGGGGTGGGTTGGAGGCCTCAGTTTCAATTTATCCTGAGTCAGGTAATTTCAGGGAAAACCTAATATTTTTAACTGCTTTGCAAAACTCTAACTGCCTCATCAGGGCATCTAGTGCCAAATAAGGATTTATACATTTCTACTGGACTAGAATTCTTCCTAGTTTGGGGCAGCAGACTGTGAGGCCACCTATCCCCATCAATGGGGATAAAAGGCAGAGCACAGGGTGGGGTAATTTTGTAGAAGTATATAACCTGCTTCTGTGTTGAATGCCACCTGCTCCCCTCACTAATTGGAACTTGTGAGGAAGATGTCCAACTGTCATGAGACTTGCTAATAAATTGACTTTTCTGTCTCTACCTGGAGAAGCTTCTGTGATTTGTCAAGGGTCTTGGGTGGTCTTCCATCCCCCTTAGTATGTACTTATTAAATGTTTACTGAAAGACAGAGGGAATACTACAATTTTTTGGAAAGCCTCTCATGCATGTTCCTGAAACTCTCAAGAGACCCATTGAGTAGTGTGCCACCTAGCAGGTAATTCAGATAGGACCATTCCCTCACTGTGTAAAATCCTGTCTCAAGGTCTTTCTGAAGGTTGAAGGAAGGTAGCGCAAGAGCCATGTTGGGCTGTTTAAAAAGCAGTGTCACCACTGTAGTTTCCCAAGTACTATAATGTGGTGATGCTGAGGAAAAATGTTTACTTTCTAGGCCCTCCAAAATTATGTAACATTAAAAATATTTTATAGGAATAAAGTAAATATCATGAGTATTAGAAAGGAAGTGGCCAACCAGGAAAATTTTGTATCAAATGTCTCTTTTTTAAGGGTATGATATCTAGTATATATAGGGAAATAACAGAAATATAGGAGGCTAAGGGCCATTCCTTAATGGCTAAGTGATCAAAGAATACGAGCCAACCAATGAAAAGTGACCAAACAACAAGGGAAATTTGATCCAAATCAAATTTTCTCCAGTAGATTGTAAGAAATGACAAAAATTAGAAACATTCAAAGTTGCAGAAACTGTGGAAAGATAGTGACACTGAGGCACTGCTAGTGGATCTGCAAATTGGTTCAAGTATTCTGGAAACCATTTTGGAATCATGCTAAGAAAATGACTAAAATGCCTGTACCTTTAACCCCCAAGATTCCACTGTTAGGAAAATACCCTAAGAAAGGCAAGGACAGAAAGAAAGGCACATAATACACCAAGATATTTATGGTAGTTTTCTGTAGGAGGAAAGAACTGGAAACAAAGTTTTAAGGTTGGGGGTGATATGGGACCCCAAAACACCAACATGCCTAGTTCTGCTCAAATGAATTCAACACAAGCCTTCTTAAGTCAAAGAAAAACAAAGTTTATTAAAGATTCCCTGTATTGGGTTGACTCTTAAGAAGCCTCAGTATTTGTAATGTTGGTCAGATAGAATCTAAAGTAGACAGAATCTGAGCTGGATTGAATCTGGGCACTTTCATGGAGGAGAGATGGAACTTAAGTACAGAAAAAGGTTGAGGGTAAAATCCAGGTGTTGCCAAGTAGTCTAGGAGTCCCAGGGATGGTCTTGATAGGGGAAAGTCAGCCTGGAATGTACATCAAGTCCAGGGAGGATCCTTATGGGAGTAGCCAATAGTCCAGACAATCCACAATCCTGGCTGGGAGACTTGAACCTCAAGAGAATGATAAGAATTGGCTAGTGATAAGATGAAAGTGAGAAACAGGAAATGAATGCTAAATCAAATAAGGGGAATCCAAGGAGCCCCCAAGACCATGTTTTCCTGAGCCTTTCAGACAAATGGGACCAAAAACTTCCTGGTCCAAGGACAAAGGTCTAGCTTTGGGCTTCCACTCCATGAAAAGTAGATCCAATTCGTTATGGAATGGCTAAAAAATTTGTGAAATGTAAATGTAATAGAATATTACTGTCTTTTAAGCAATTTTAAGAAGAATATAAAGAAGCATAAGAAAACACACACATTGATGTAAGGTGAATTAAACAGAACCAAGAAAAGAATACATATTATGACTGTAAAGAATGACAACAACAAACCAACCTTGGATTATGTGGGGTTTTATTGAAAAAAAATTGATCTAAAAAAAGAGATGATGCATTTCTTTCTATTTGTTGGAGATTATCAGTGCAGGACATTGCATCTACTCAGAGGCTTGGGTTTAAGGTGTTGGTTAGTTTTGCTAAGATGATTTGTTTGGTTTTTCTTTTCTTACTCTTTACTGCAGAAAATGTCTTGCTAGGCAGGAGAAGGATGAAGTGGGAACTGAAGTTTATGTAAAATCAAAAGATAGCAATTAAAACAATTCATGGTACAATTTGACCACTCTATGCCTTAGACTTTGAAGCATATCTTCCCATTCTTTGAAGTGATTCATAGAACCTATCACTTTGTTATTTCTGTTGAAAAATTCTAGGCAGTATTATTTTCTGGATTATAGAATTCAGGGTTTTGATTAGTCAGTCTTAGTTACTTGTGGGGAAGCCAGTAATTCTTAAGTTGTTTTTGTAAAATAAATTCACCAAGTAGTAAAGTGGATGAAGTACTAGAGATAGACTCAGGAACGAATGAAAGCAAATACTTGAAAAACTGCCATGTTAAAGAGGGATTTGATTTCCTCTCACTGGGGTCAATAGATACATATTATTTAGAATCATATTCAGGGCAGAGGTCAAGAAAAACTTCTTACCAATTACAGCTGTCCCACAACTGGGATGGGTTGCCTCAGGGAGTGGTTGGTTCCCTTTCACTGAAGTCTTCAACAGAAGCTGGATTGGTTGTTTCTCAGGCATCCTGTAGTTAGTATTTCTTTTTCAAGTGTAGATTGTATTACATCATAGAATCCCAGTGTTACAGTGAAAAGGACTCTCAGGGTGGAACATATGCATAGAAAACAATCCTCACTACAAGAAATCCAATACCCTTTTGGTTAATAACCTCTTGCCATGGAGAATCCACAATGCTCTTAAGTGGCTCACTCTCCTTTTGGACAGCGATAACTGTTAGCAAGTTTTTCCTGCCATCAAACTAAAATTTGTGTCTTTATAAAATCCAGTCCTTTGTTCCTAGTTCTCTCCCATAGGCCAGATAGAATAAGTCCAATTTGACTGAGGTCTCTTTCAATTCTGACATTCAATGATTCAAAAACAAGTTATAACAATTGATTAAGAGCAATGTTTTTAATATTTTAAATTTGTATACACTTTTAAAATGTTATTATATTGAATACTCATAATATCCTAACTATACAAAATGAAAACTTTCACAACATAAAGACCTAGTGGAAGACTTCTGAACCATGTGGAAACAAGACAAAGCACACATAATTCCCATCATTCTCTCTGCTATCAGAAGTGTCCTGATGATATCTTCAGGAGGTCTACAGGAAAGAAGCTTACGTGCTAGCATTTTTTTTACTCATTTTCTGCTCAGTGACATAAAGTAGTCATAATGTTCAGCTGTGTAATAGTTAGAAGAAATTTGGTTAGCCCTGTATTCTAGGGTGTTACATGAGAGGCCTGGCTCCTCTGGGCACACTCTGTCTTCACTACAGATAAGGAATAAAGGTGATAAAGAATCCAGTCTGTTTCTCAGAAGATCCTCATAGAACACCAGATTGCTAGGCTTCAGTCAGGATGGGCTCCAGGGGTGGCATTTGTACTCCATGTCAGCAATGGTCTCAGTGTACCCTGGTTAAGGAAAAACCAGATGTTTCCTAGGGAAAAACATAAGACCTGAGATTCCTCAGGATATATTTCAAGATTTCTCCAGAGTCCCGACTAACAAAGAATATTTGCTGGGAAGGATAAGGAAAGGAGAAGGGAGTGATCAAAGAAAACAGAACACTAAAAAGGAGTTATAGCTGCAGAGGCAAATTCACTGGGGTCAGAAGGGGTAGGGACATGAGATGTATGTTGCTTGGAGGTCAAATCTAGAGTATTGTCCATGGGAAACCCATGACTTTAAGGCCTCTCCTGGCCTTAGTTAACTTTAAAATTAACAAATACTTTTCATTTTTTTGAAATTATTAAGTACATAGGAGCTAGTTTTTTTATAAAATACTGTACATTTTAAAGTATTTCTAATTGATATTTCTTAAATGTGGCCTTATTTGATTACAGTTAAATTGATAACATGAAAAGGTTCCCCACCCTTGGTAGAGCTATAATCATGCATTGTTTAAACAAATTGGAGACAAAAGTATGGATACTGACACTTCCAGTTTCCTTGAGGTAGGGGGAGAAAAGTATAATTCCCTTTTATCCTTTCAGAAACCACCTCAGGGAAGGAGCATGACTAGAATGAAGCATTGGATGTTGGAGAGATGGTGAGGTTGTGGATCAGCTGAAAAAAGGAAGGAGAAAAGACAAACTGTAGGAAGCAACACCATTCACCTTTCAGGGGAGGATGTAGGGATATTTTCCTGGTAGTGGGGAGCTAGTTCTAGCTTTAGACAGAAAAAAAGCAGAGAGCAAGCAGAAAGAAAAAAAGAAAGATCATATAGGTATAGAAAGAAAAAAAGATGGAGGGAAGGAGTAGTTTTGGAGAAATGAAGGGACTATGATTTTGATTTTTGTCACAGACCACATCTTCTTCCTTAGGTGACTCCAGGTCAAGTCCTAAACCTTCTGACCCACCTTCTTCCTTGCTCCATGCCTTTTCCCTGGCTTCATCTTGGTCAAACCAACCTGTGTGAACATTTCCCCATTCTCTCCCAAACTGAGCATCAGTGACCCTCTGAATTAAACACCAGACAATGTTTAACTTCTACCCCAGGGAAGTCTGGCCTTGATCTATATGCCAGTCAGTGAACACAATAAGCCCCAGTTACCTGAATCACCAAGTTGTGAGGATAAGCTGAATTCGGGTTAAAAGCATCTTTAGAACTGGCAGCAGAAGGATGATGTTCTCAATATTGGTGAAATTCATTGAAAACAGCAGTATTGTAAGAAAGAAGGTAAAATATCTGGGTAGAATATTCATAATTATTATTCCTAAGAGTGTGATGAATACCAAAATGAGGCTCCAAGTAAACCAGTTCATCCAATCTTCCTTGAGGATAAGCCCTGCAGAGAAGACCAAGGCTTGTCACCTCTCACAAACTGGTTTAAGGGAGACTACAGTTTCTCTCCTCCAAGTCCACCTCTAGAATGGTTGGAACCTCTTGAATCTTGTACTAGATACAGTCACAGTAGACAGCAGGCTTTCTCCACCACCTCTGGATTATCTGACATGCCAAATTATACAGAACCTGTTCCATCCTCAGAAACCCTCCCCTTTCCTCACCCCAGAATTTCTTAAGAGATCTCTAGGCTACTGTACATGTGAAAAAGAGAAATCTACATACAGCTGTGGGAAACTGGTGAGAGTCACACTTGTCTTTGAAAGGGAAAAAGGGATCCTTGGAGTCAGGTTGTCCAGAGATTAGAGTAAGAACAGAATGAGGATGGGGAGGTGACCCTCAGTATATCAGGAGGACAGCCCTTTAATATTATCCAATTACCCTGCCTCCCCCATCTCTGCCCCCATGTCACCATTACCTTGGCAACTGTGACGTGCCCACAAATAACCAATACAAGCGCCTACTTCCATTGAATATGTCACTGCCAGGATCCCATTCAGCTGCCACCAAAAGGGACGTTTCAAAATTTGTTCTGAAAGAGCACACCAACAGTCAAGTTAATAATTACTCAGATCCTACCCTAAACCCCTTGAATGTCACCTCTAACTACAGGACTCAGGACCCCCGCAAAAGACTGGAAGTAGGAGTTTTCTCCAACCAATCTGTCTCATAGCAGATGACCACTGGCCCAACTCTCCAGCTAAATGGAGTAGGCACTGAAGTGGAAAGATGTGAACCACTTATGATTCCATGGTCCCTAAAGATACCTCATTACCATTTCTTTGCTCCCATGTTTTCTCATGCAGGGGACATTCCACAAGAGGATACAGACCATCAACCTCATGGACAGAAGTTGTTAGTGGGAGCATCCAGGGACTCAGAGATAATTCCTTAACTCCAGCCACAGACCCCAGAGGAAAAAGGAACTCAGACTGTGGTATATATTGTACTACTGTAATTTTTCTCTCTCCATTGCCTGATGAGCAGGGCACCCTGGAAAAACTCAAGAGTGTCTATTTTAGAGATTTCTGGTGCTGTTGTTGGGTTAAATGGGTGGGGAATGGTGGAGGCACCAAGTGTTCAAATCTCTCTAACTTCCCAGCTCAAATTGGGTTCAAGAGGTATTCTTTGCCCTGATTTTTCATCATACTTACTTCTGTTGACTAGTAAGAAAAACATAGAAAATAAATATGAAATTGTCCATAAGGCACTGATCCTCCTCATCATACTTCCCACCTGTGGATCCATTGGAACTGTCTCTTCCTCACCTGAAACACAGCATGTCAACTCAGGAGAATCTGACCTGCATAATCTCTCTTGGCACAGGAAAAGTCACTCCATATTGTTCTTTGGGAACCTCCTCCCCAAGTGGAAAGTCAATTATAGGGACAGCTTTCCTGATGAGGGGCATTCTTGTTCCTTCTCAGGGCTGAGGAAGAAGATGTGGTTGAACATAGGAAGAACAGGGGTCATGACCACACACTCCAGGATTTCCAATTAGTAGACCCATCCTTGGGTCTCTCTGGCCTCTGCTTGCCCCCACTGCTCACCCATTGATTTCTCCATTCAAACCCCAGAAATTGTCCACCAACCTCACAACAGAGCATACTTACTGAGAATAATGATAGGCTATACAGAGGTGGCTACAAGAAGTGTATTAGTGTGAAAGGGATAAAGAGGTACTGCTTTGAATATTTTAGGGAGTCAATCAGTCAGTATTTCTTCAGTATGTGTCTACTGTGTGCCACACATTGTTCTAAGTGCAGGAGATACAAGTAAAGGCAAAAGGCAATTTGTGCTCTCATGGAGCTCACAATGTAATGGGGGAAACAACTTTCAAACAGTTATGTACAAATATGCAATACTGTAGGGAAATAAGAAATAGTCCTTCCTTCTTACCTCCCTTTCTCTCTCCCTCCCTTTCTTCCCTCTCCATCTCTTCCTTCCTTCCTTCCTTCCTTCCTTCCTTCCTTCCTTCCTTCCTTCCTTCCTTCCTTCCTTCCTTCCTTCCTTCCTTCCTTCTTTCCTTCCTTCTCCTTTCCCTTCCACTCTACATTCTCCTTCCCACTTTCCTCACTTTGTCATCCTTCCCCTCTTTCCTTTCTTTGTTCCTTCTTTCTTCCTTTCTTCCTTCATTCCCTCATGCTTAGACCAGTGCTTGGCACTTAAAGGTCACTTCAAAAATATTTATTGAATTGACTTGTTCTCACTTTATCCTCAGCAATATTTTTTCTGTGGTATGTGCTGTTATAAATCCCATTTTACATAGGAGCAAACTGAGGCTTAAAGGCCAAGAAACTTGTCTAGGGACACAAAGTAAGTGACTGAGGCCAAAAGTGAACTCAATTCTTTCTGACCCCAACTCTGAACATCAACTGTAGCGCTCATCTCCTTTTGAATCACATTGTTCCTGGGATCTTACTTCTTTAATTATATTCTATGGCACCTCACAAGAATCAGTTCAAAGTGATAATGTTGCTGTCATCGATGTTTTTCCTATTAATTTATTAGCCATTAAAATCATATATGTGTCAAATAAATGCAGTAATTTTCACTTGAGAATAATATCAGCCACTTTCCACATGAAAATATCATCTTTCACAAGGCAAAGATAGATCATAGCAGCCTATTGATGCTTATATGCTCTTGGAAGAGTGGGTGTTCTCTACAGAAGGTAATCAACTCTGATTAGGTAACAATTAATGAGAAGAATGAATATCATAATGAAAGGAGGATCTGTTCTAATGAGGGGTTAGGAAATATAACTTTGATTATATCATTCTTACTCCCAGGCCATTCCCAGTCCCCAGCTTTCTAAACTCCCAGACCCAAGCCTATTAGAGAACAATGAGCTTCCCCAGCTGAATAAGATTGAGGAGAATGTTAAATCTAATGTCGTTATCAGCCCTTTATTTCAAGGGCTTCCTTGACCTAGAAGAGAATGAGCAAATAAGAAGGGAACACATCCTAGATCTCCCCAAGAGTAAGTGGTTATTAATATAAATGAATGATAATCATTTTCTCACTTGGTTCATAAATTGACAGAATCACATTCAGCCTTGTAAGCCTTCTAGATATAAAGATTCCAGAGACTGTCTTCTCTAATTGTCTGATGTCTTAGAAAGAACAAAAAAATGTGGTTGCATAAGGGTTAGTGAAGACATGGAGAGAGAAAGAAGAGGCTAAGGAAGGAAACTAAGAGCACCTGCTGGAAAAAGTTGTTAGGTAATAAAATATTGGATGACTTGAAAGATTACGGGAAGGAAAAAAGAACACAATCTCTAAGCTTTTTGTGAATCCCTACCCCATTCTTAAATAGGCCCTGGGAAACAAACAAAAAAAAATAATGATACATCTGATCCCTCTCTGGGTAGGAAGGTAATGTTGGAGAGCTCCTGGGGGAAGTAGTTTAAAACTTCTCTGAGAATTCTGGCATTTGGAATTATTCTCATTTTCCTGCCCAGGTAAATATTGGGAATTAACAGATGAGGATGATGCAATCCCAGAGATGGCTTGAATGAGTCTTTCTGGAATTTCAGGAAAGTGATTGAGAGACAACCACTCACCACTGATTGTGACAGAGGGGGTGCATATGGTATTGGCCATGTCCCCAGGGCAGTGAAGGTCTTCAACCAACCCAAGGAGATGGGGTGGCAGCAACAAAGTAGAAGATAAGCCTGATCACTAATGGATGTATTCCTCTCCCTCAGCCATGAATCTGGGTGAATGAATAAGTGTCTTTTTTCTCCTCCCACTGTCTCTTCACCTCTTCCCTTCCATGCTTCTGGGAAGAGACTTATACTCAAAATTTTTTATTCAGTTTAAGCTTTTTTTTAATGCTTGCCACTGCCCACTGTCTTCTGTTTGTCACATGACCTGCAGCAATCAACCATGTTCAGTCTGTCTCTACTTACCTTTACTTAGAAAATGAACTTCTAAAAAACCTATTTTTGCCCTAAAGAACTTCACTCAATTTTAATTTGTCTCCTATCAACTGCCAAGTTTGCATGTGTGCTCTAGACAAAGGAACCAATCTCTATTGTTCCTTTGGGTTTTGTACACCTTGAAGCTGCACCATGAGTCAGGGGTATTAAACTGCCCTGGTCCTCAGATTGACACTTTAAGATTGGACCTGTGGGGTTGGAGCTTTAACCCAAGACTCTTCTGGTGACACGACCAGGGAAGGAAGAGCTGGGACCATGACTGATGCTCCTCTGCATCTGAGGCACAGGGACATCAAGACTAGAGTTGCTGGGCCTGGCAACTATCGAAAATCCCAAAGGGAATCTAAACTGCCATGTGAACAGAGGCACCTCAGTGTGCAGTGGATAGAGCACTGGACCTGAAGTCTTCCAAGAAGATGAAGGTTTTTCCGATTTTCAATCTAACTTTAGACATATATTAGCTATGTGAACCTGGGCAAGTGACTTAAACTTCGTTTTAGTTCCCTCAACTTTAAAATGGGGATAATGATAGCATTTATTCCTAGTATGTTTGTGAGGGTTAAATAAGATCCTTCAAAAATGCTTAGCAGTGTCTGACACATAACAGGTACTGGATGAAAATTTGTTTCCTTCCTTCTTATGGAAAATGAAAATCTACCTAAAATTATTCCTCATTAATTAACAAACACCACTCTGATCACAACCCTCTCCCATCCCAACATTTATAAGCCCCTGGTTGCCATTCCAGCCTCATTCACTATCTTTCTTTGTCTGATCCCTTATTCCTCTACCCTTCTGCCCCACCCAGTGTCCCTCTGTACAGTTAGCCACTCCTTCATCTGTGCTCTCTGATATGCCTGCTCCTGAAACAACAAACTTGCTTTCATCTGCACACCTCTTTCTCCTTCCTTCCATCTTTTTGCCCTCACTGAGATGTGGTCTTCTCCTGGTAACAAAATCTCCCTGTCTACTCTTTCCAACACTGGCTGCACTTGCATTTATTTCTCCAACTCTCTAGTCAAGATGGGAGAGTTGCAGTACTCTTGCTCCCCATTACTGTCTCCAGATTCTTCTCTAGTATCTCTCAGTCATCTTTTCTCCTTCAAGATTCACTCAATCCACATTCAACACTGAATCATTTCTGGTAATTATTGTCTATAGACCTCCAGCACCCTCCCATTCTTTACTTCATGAGTTCAATGCATGAGTTCAATGCATTGAACATGAGTTCAATGTTGAGGACACAGTCTGTCCTCAACTCATACCTTCACACTAGTTTACTTCAGCATACATACATACATATATGCACACACATATATGTGTATGTATTTATATCTATAGAGATGGAGATATATAGAGATATAGATATAAATACATAGGTCCTCAGACATCCTAAACTCCTAGCTCCTCAATTTATTTGTTGCCCTGACCAGTTACTCCCCTACCTAATTTAAGCTACCCACAAAAAAATTGTGCCCTTGATCTTGCCACCTCCATAGATGTACCACTTCTGTGCTCATGAGTTTTGAAACTCCATTATCTAATCATAATCTATTATCATTTCATCTTTCCTTCTGCCTTGCAACCACTAACCTTGTTCTTCATCCACATCATGACCCCCAGGCTCTCAGTCCCTCAATACTCTCCCAGGCAATCACCCCTCTGCCCTCTGCCCTCTCCTCCTTTCCCTGTCTTCCCTAACTGATTTACGTCTACATTGTCCTCTTCTCCTGAGTTCCTTACCCCCTCATCCTCTTATAAAACCTGTCCCTTCCATGCTTTAGTTTTGAACCACTCCCATGTTTTGCTTCCTTGTCTGTTACACACTATTGCTGAATGAAGCTGGAGAAAATGATGGAACTATGTTGACTAGGTTCATTACAAATTTATGTTGTATAACCACAACTGGGTCTGAAGCAATTCAATCCTGTTATAACTCCCATATTAACTCTCTCATTCTCCACAATGGTTTTTCCAAACCTTTTTATCCCTCTTCAAACCTCCTATTGCTTTCCCTCCCCCCCTCTCCTAACTGAGAACCTTGACAAATATTTGACTGAAAAAAATTCTGAGGTCATTCATAGATAGCTCCCTTTCCTTGCCCTCATTTCACAACACTCAGGTGCCTTCTGCTACCATCCCCATCCGTTTCCTAGCAAAAGGAGGCTTCTCTACATGCACAAGTGATCTCATTCTAGTTCAACAGACTTCTCCTTTGTATCATCTCCACTCTCTCATTTCTCTTCAAACCCACTCTGCCTCCTTGTTCATTCTCAAAACCCCCCACTATTCATCCTGACTATCTCTTCTCTTCTTTTGTGGCTAAACTTCTTGAGAATTTGCAGGCTATTGCTCATTATCCTAGTCAATGTGTTGCCACTGGGCTCTGTTGACTCTGGAGGAGACAGTGAGGCAGATGACTTTGCACAGCCCTCTCTCCCATAAGTCTAATTCACTTGAAAGTCCAGATATCACTCCCCTGGTGGCACTAGTCCTCTTCAAGAATGGAGAACAACAATCTGTGTGTAGTACTAGCTGACCCCTGGGTACTTAACTGAGCTATTCCATTTGGGCAAAGCTGTTATTTTCTCCCTCCTTTTTCTGTTAATCTCCCTCCCCTATTCTCCTCTTCTCTCTCTGTCTATGTTTAGAGTCATATACTTAAGGGACAGCAAGGTGGTGCAGTGAATAGAGCACCAGTACAGGAGTCAGGAGGACTTGAGTTGAAATCTCACCTCAGACACTTGACACTTACTAGCTGTGTGACCTTGGGCAAGTCACTTAACCCCAATTGCCTCATCCTGGGTCATCTCCAGTTATCCTGATGAATACCTGGTCACTGGATTCAGATGATTCTGGAGGAGATGTGAGGCTAGTCACTTGCACAGCTATCCCTCACTCAAAACAGTCAAGTGCAAGTCATGTCATCATTTCCCTGATGGCATGTTCTTCTTCAGCAACAATGGAGGAACACACATGTCCTTATATGGAATTCTGATTGCTTATATTTTGCAAGATTTTGGGGGGCTGAACACTTTTTCTTCTTCCACATTTATTTATTCTCTCTCTATATATATTTTTCTAAACTAGGATAATTAGTTCTTTTGTCTCACATAGTTTTCATCCATAATGTCTTGAAATGTAGCTCTCATAATCCAAGCTTTGATAAAGTCCATTGGGATCCAAATAGAGCTACTTGACTATGCCTTTAAACCCAAACCACTTTAGCTCTTTATTTTCTTGATTGTCACTCTCAGTTTCCTTACCTGTAAAATGGGAAGGTCTAATGATAGCACTTCCCTTTTAGAGTTCTTCTAAGGACTGTTTGTGATTGGCATTACAACTGCTAATTTGCTACTGAACTGATTATTCCCTAGTCCTAGTTAATGGCTTCCTCTTTAGGACTCCTTCCACTGTCTCATTATTCTGCCTTTTTTGCTCTAAACACATTTTCAGCCATTGAAGTACACATCCCTCTCCCTCTATTCTTTCAGGCCCTCATTCTCTGAGTCCCCCTAATGTCCTTCATCTTGAGGTGCCTTCCACTCTTAAATTCTTTAGCCCAGTTTGGTCCAGAGACCTTCTGTCCATTCAGAAGCCTGAAGAATACAGGACCTAATGATGACCTGATCAGAGTTCGTATTTTATGTCCATTTGGAAGTATCTGATATTGTGAGACCTTGGGTCTCACCAAGACAGGAATTTAAAAGCTGATTCTTTCTCTAAAATAAGGTGATAAACATTTTATATCTCAATTTGGAAATTGCAAAGCATTTTACAGATATAATTTGAAATACTTCTAATAAGAATTTTGAGAAAAAGGTGCTACTACTTCATTAGGCTTTACTATTGCCATTTTAAAGATGAGGTAACTAAAGATCAAAGAGCTTAAGTGATTTTCCCATAGTCACAAAGTTAGTTTCACCAGGGGAATAAAAGCCCAGCTCTGTTTGATTTCAACTCTCTATCTACTACCTCATCTGTGCTCCACTCATACCTCCCTCCATTGCAAATTCACACACACACTCACACACACACACACACACACGCGCACACACACACATGCACACATGCACACACACACACATGCACACATGCACACACACTTCCTCCACCCCCAGCAGACCCCAGGGACGTCCCAGAAGTCATCTCTCAAGCCATCAGGCTCTCTGGTCCATTTCCTCTGGAATGTATTGAGTCGGGGAGGTGAGGGAGTGGGAAATTCTAGTACTGTGTAGTCACATAGAAGGACAGGACCTTGGAGAAAATGAAATCCAAAATTTCCCCCACCCCACCACTACATCCCACTGCATATCCACCCAATCTACACATTTTACCACAAGAAAACCAGCAAAAAGATAGGAGACTTATGGAAGGTCACACATATTGTTTATGACGTTGCCTACCTTGGCACCTAGTGGAGGTCTTCCGGAGTGGGGGTAGATTCTGTGTTCTACCTAAAGTGAAAGTTAAAATAAAATTGCAGACAGCTAAGTCAGTGGGTTTGAAATTTTGGGAGACTATTGGGTAGGGATGGGTCAGGTGACAGGGCTTGGTGAAACTCACTAAGTAGGTGGAGTTGTAGAACACTATCTGAACCCAGAGACATGGAAGAAATCTTTGAATGGAAGCTGGGCTGTTAGTAGCTCTGCTGTAAACTCATCCCTGTGAGGATGAGTTGGAGTCAAAGGCTATTCTGAAGGGACAAATGAGGCTGAGGAAAGAGCAGAGTGGTTGTACATGGCAGTATCAGGGACAGTCTCTGAGGGTGCCTTTCACTTGAAGCCTCTGGTGCCGTGGGTTATTCTCCTGGTAGATAAATTTCCTGTGACTCTCTATTTCCTGTTTTTGTTCTTTGATGAAGTAGCCTCTGCTATGTGACTGGCCATAATTAGCTGGGCTGAGGGAGTAAGCAGCAAGGAGACCAGGTCATGTGGTATGGGATGTGGGGAGACAGAGACAAGTTCAGCTGCTCATGCAAAGCCACAAGGTGACCCTTAGAATCTTGGAACTGAAGGAATAAAGGCAGGACATGGGTGCTTAACGAGCAACTACTAGGCTGAGTAACTACTATGCCCGACACTGTGCTGAGTGGTTTAAAAATATTATCTCTTTTGATCCCCACATCCACCCTGGAAGGTACACATGATTCTTATTATCCCTGTGTTATACTTGAGGAAACCAAGGCGCATGGAGCATAAGCAACTTGTCCAAGGTCCCATAGCTAGTAAATGTCTGAAGCTGGATTTCAACCCATGTGTTCCTGACCTCAGGCCAGCATTCCCTCCACTGAACCTCCTCACTGCTTGTAGGAACAGCTGCCCCTCTGAAGAGCCAATTGGTGTATCTGATGCTGTGAATTGGGCATGAGTTTCAAAGAGGGGGCATAACAAAAGTAGAATGACTTTATTGGAAATAATCAGGGGCATCTTATTCTCTCCTCTGGCTAGAGAACATCAGACTGAAGCACAGGGAGCTGGACTAACTCAGAAGTTTCTGGAACACATGCACTGCAATGCAGCAATCCCATGGTTTGTGTTGGCAACAGAGTCACAAGGATGTTTCAAAGAGGATGAGTTGGAGCTGATTGGCAGCAGAAAGAGTTTTCTGCAGCTACATCTGGCTCACGGATGATTAACAGTGATAGGAAGATGAGGTCAAATATTTCCAGACTTACCAGAAGACATGGGAATTGAGGTAATTGTCTGGACAGTGCAGAGTCAAGGAGAAAGTGAAACAGATCATTCAACTGTCAAGCTCCTGAGAGAATATCATTGGAGTTATGGATTATGCTTAATGTTTTAAGTCTTTGCCAATGGGCAAATATAAAACTTTTCATTTTTAAGCATTGTGTGGAAGAAACAAATAGCAATCCTATACTGATTCACATTTTATACTAATTCCCTCTATGTTTCCTTTCAGGGAGACTCTAGACATGAGGTAACTAAACCTTTCAACCCAACTTCTCCCTGTTCTATTCCTTGCATTCATTTGTCCTTCACAGGGCCCTCTCCCTAAACCCAAGAAATATTTTTTTTTCCAATCATAGGCCAGAGCGTATTCACTGAGAATAATTCTAGACTTTACAGAGGGGGTTGTAGGAAGGATATAATCGTGTTGGGTATACTAAAGGAGCTATTTTGTATATATTGGAGAGGGGAGATGTGGTGATTTCTTTTACAAGTGTTGGGTTGAAAACCTTAATTGTATGTGATTACTTTTTCTGTGGAGAGAGGAAGGACACCCAGTTAGTCAATGTAGAAGCAATAAAACCTGGTGGAGACCCCATCAATGCCATCAAGAAATTTCCTCAGTATCTGAGAATGAGCTTGTGGTGAGAGAATGAGCTCCATCTTCTGTGTCAAGGGTGTAGGGATGAAGTAAGGAAAGGCATCCCACATCTCAGGGAGGATCCTAATGGGATAAATGGTGCTTGCATGAGTGGCCAAGCAAGAATAATATCTCCATGCCAAGACAGAGTCAGCAAAGGCCAACTTAGATTTAGATGGTGTGCATTTCCTCATCTGGGATGCAGTATGTTTCTTTCTTTTTGCTTTTGTCTAATGACATTTTCTGGGTCTGTATATTATAAATGGTCTACAATATTATAAAATTATTTCCCTGGTCTGTAGAACATAAATCTGTATGTTCACTTTTTCCTTCTCAATAAAAAGTGGAAAAAACAACATCCCAGAACACTTATTATTTGGAATATGGGGAGACAGCCAGGAAAAGGAAAGAGGGAGAGGATGGTAGACTGAGGCACTCAGTCCTAATGGCAATGTCCTTTAAAAGGGAAAGATAACTAAGCATGGAGGTATGACAGATCTCCCCTTTTTACACTTTCCTTGTTATCTTTGGTTCCTCATCTTTCTACCCCACCCTTCCTCTTTCATTTGGGGTGTTGAACTTCTCCTCATATGGTTATAATATTCTAGATAACAGCAGACCTATTCTTTTTTGTAATACTAGTCTGTCATTTAATTAAAAACCGCATTAAACCTCAGTACTGCTGTTAACAATTGGTCCAGAGACTGCTGCTGAAGTCTGGGGCAAGAGGTGACAAGGGCCTGAACTGTGGTAGTGGCTGTGTGTGCAGAGACATGGAGACAGGTGTCAGAAGAACAAACAGGTTGTTTCTCCTGCAAATTTCTCTTCCTACTCCCTTTCTTTCTTCCTGCATTTTCCTTATTCTCTCCTTTTCTTTAAGCTTTTCTTATCTTCTTCTCCAAGAAATACCAGTTTGAGGGCCAGTACAGCAGAGGGAGAATGTGTGGATAGCACTCCATTACCTTATGAGAATGTCTCAAGTGGAGAAATGAAATGAAACATATCCTCATCTTTCCAATGTCAAGTGCTCCCATTCATGGTATTTTCTCCCTTCACTCGGGGTGGACTTTCTTGATTTCAGACCCAAGTTACAAACTTGTTTTTCACATCTGGCCTAGCCTTTCCAATTTCATTACCCTAGAAACTATGGCTTAGTATGGCAAAATATTCTTTTCATGATTTCTGGTTTGGTTCCTGAGATCCACCCACTTTCTATTCTTAAGGTAATTATCATTAATTACCAGAGACTCCTATTCTGCTCCAAGGAAGTGATTTGAATGTCCTTAAAAACCAGAATTCAAAACTAACCTGTTCTCTATTCTAAGGTTGGGCTATGTCCCATCTATTTGCTCATCATACAAGGCTTCCAGCTAACGACACGAGAGATCCTGGTGCTATAATCACAGTTGGACTAGACCCTCCAAGAACTGGTTTCACAAAGTGTCTTACAGGCAACAAATGAGTGGATACAGATGGGAGTGTGAGAGAATTGGAAAGGAGAAAAGATACAAAAGGAGGAAATCAAGAGAAAGGACTGGGAAAGTTGACAGAGAATGAGGGAATAAATGGTTTGCAAGGTAATGAGAAGAAAAGAAGATGACTTAGGCAGACTCACCCCTCAGCAGTCAGTGAGCCTTTCTTCACTGAATCTCCCTCCCTTAGAACTAGGGTCTGAAAACAAACACAAACACTGTCTTCCATTAGACCAATGAAGACATTTCAAGGAGGAATGGAAATGAAAAAGCTATAAAAAGAGAAGAGAGATTGCAGGACTGAGAGTCTTCATCAGATCTTGGAGAGAAAAACAGGGAATGCTGCTGTGTGTATGTGTCTGTGTGTGTGTGTGTGTTTGTGTGTGATTGAGAATATTAGAAGTCAGTGATTTTGACAGGCCTTGGAGTAGGAGAAGGGATCAGGGACAGTAAGAGAGACACATGGCATATTTGATAAAGATCTTTTCCTTCTGAAACAAAAAAATTGAAATGAAGACAAGATTTTGCAGTTCCTTCTGTGGGTCTGTTCTCAGAGACCAAGAGCTATCATCTCTGTATACCTCTGTCTTCCCTATCTATAACGTACAGAAAGAGTAGGGACGGTGAGTGGATGAAGATAGGGAGGAGCAGGAGCTTTAGGGCCATAGATTAGAAAGGAATAGAGAGGCTGAACAACTCAGGATAAGAAGAAAGACACGAGAAAGTGAAGGAGCTCAGCCCTCTGAGAACCAGCAGACACTGCCTACAGTAATAGGTGGGACTCTGTAACTTTTCCAAACGTTATTTTTACTTACTGAGTTGTCACATGAAGGCTTCTGATCCACCCCAGGGAGACTTACTTGATCCTGGTGAATCCAAACAGAGACTTCGGAAGAGTTCTCCCCAGTAGGGAACCGTCCTTCTTATTTGATCACTGATGCCACCACTCTCCAATTTGGCTGTGACTCCTCTCCTCCCAACTCTCTCTTTTCTCCTCACAAGCTCATTCTCCTCTTCAGGATTTCTAATACCTTTAAACTTCAGTAGGCAGAGAGGAGCACACTGAATGTAGTGTGAGAGCTTAAGCAAGGAATCTAAACCTAGAGTCTTCTTGGTGGTCTATAGACAGAATTCTAGAGGTTTCTGAACTTGGATAGGAAAAAGAACACATCTATACTTTCACTGACCTCTAACTGAAATGTAACATTTCCTTTATTAATGTAGACAAGTAAAACAGAAAGCGTCCAAAGGCTTCACAAGACTGGCAAATAGGGACAGGACACATGAAACATCAAGATTTCCCCAAGTAAAGGGATAATTATGGTATCATGGGATGTGCCCAGTCTCCTCCTTAGCTCTGTCAATCCCTTCAGCACCAACAGCCCTAAGAAAGTCCTCCCTGGTCCTCACTTCCTCAAATCCCTTCAGTTCCCTCAGTTCCTAGTCTCACAAGATCATAGATTTAGAGCAGGCAAATTTCTCCCTTGACTTTACAGTTCTCTAAGCCCCACAGTCAACCAAGTCTTCATTTCCATCTGCTTCTCAAGCCAATTATTCAATCAATGAATAGCTATTAAGTGCCAAGTGTTGTGCACGTGTTGTGGATACAAAGACAAAAATGAAATAATCCTTCCCCTCAAGAAGCTAACCCTCTATTGAGGGAAACAACATATATGTACAGGTGTGTATAAAATGTTAGGGAAAATAAATACAAGTCTATTTCAGGGGCAGGGATGAGGAAAGGCTTCATGTAGAGACCCTCCCTGAATTCAGTCTTCTAGGAAGATAAGGATTCTAAGACAGAGATGGGAGGGGAGGAGGAGAGCATCACAGGCAAAGAAGACCAGCTTCTACTCCCTAGGTTCCTCATTTGCCTCAACTTCATCATCTTCCTCATTCTCTCTAATCCTCTTAGCTTCTCTGGCCCTTCAGGGAAAAAGTCTCTTCAGTTCTCTCATTTCCCCTAGCTCCTTCCACCATTCCACTGACCTCAGTCTCATCAATTTGTTCGTTCGTTCCTTCCTTCCTTCCTTCCTTCCCCTGCCCCACTTTATATCGTGGTTTTACAGAAAGCACTTTGGATTTTAGTGAGAGGACCTGGGTTCAGTTCCTGGCTGTTAGACTTGCTAGCTAGGTAACCTTAGTAAAGTCAATTAATCTCTTCAGGCCTCCTGTATGAAATCGATTGGACTTCATTATCTTGAGATTCCAAGTCCAACATTCTATGATTCTAGTTCTCTAAATTCCATCTCCCTACATCCAAAATCCCTCTGAATCACTCAGGTCCCCATTCTCCTTCTGCTTCTCACTGCTTATTACATTGTCTAATATTCCATGGCATTCAAAGTACTGCCTCATCTACTCAGTATTATCTCCTGGACTACCCGAAGCTGATTCCCCAATATTGCAAGACAAATTTCTTCATTGGCCTCTCTACCTACCCTTCACATGAACATGAAGCTTTTGCTACACACCCGTATCTTTCTTTATAGTCTCCCTAGTTCACTTCTACCTTAAGTATAATTCTCTACCTCATTTTCTGCATTCTTTCAACTTCTGTCATTTGTCCAAGGAGCACCTGCTCTATGAAGCCTTCCCTGATTGACCCACATACAGAGATCTCTCTGAAGTAGACCCAGAAAGTCAACAATGTTTTTAGTCCTAAGGATAGTAGTTTCTACCTGAACCTCTAAAAAAACCTAAATACCCTTGTTTCTGGAGTACCAAGGCAGACACATACCTGCACAGAGACAAAGACTGGTGGGGCTGAGGATGCTAAAAAGTAAAGTCTTACTTTCTAAGTTGAATTGTATATGTAAACCATATGGTGTAATCACAGTGGCTGACCTGTTTAGGGGCTCTACTAGGAGGGCCCTCACATTGCAAAAAAGAATATTTTTGGCCTTCTGTGGCAGCTCTATGCCACTTAGATATCACCAGTTTTGGGAACTGGCTCTGCAGCAAGATTTTTTCTTTCCAATATCTGTCTCCTCTCCACCCCATCCCTTGTTTTACTTTGTCCCCTGATTTTTTTCTGTTTGGTAAGCTAAGCTGTAGTGGGTAGAGAGAATGGGGGGAAATCAAATATCTCTCAAGTCCGGGATTTTGATCTTTAGTTTCTTTATGTAGTTCTCTTTATAAGGGTAAAAAGAGAGACAGGACAAGGGGAGGAACAAAAGGATGGAGGAAAATACATAGTATTTTAGTAATCATAAGTCTGATAGTGAATGGATGACTTCTTCCATAAAAAGGGAGCAGACAGCTGAGTGGATCAAAAGTCAGAATCCTGCAGTATGTTGTTTATACGAAAAAAAACTTTGAAAGAGAAACACACACACATACCAAAGGTGAAGGACTGGAGCAGAATTTATTATACTTCCACTGAGATTATTTTTCTTCAGCATTTTTTTTGGGTCTCCTTTAGTAAAGTATTGACCCCATTTTTCATGCTTTTCTTGCATCTCTCTCATTTCTCTTCCCAGTTTTTCCTCCACCTGTCTAACTTGATTTTCAAAATCATGTTTGAGCTCTTCCATGGCCTGAGCCCATTGGATATCTATTTCAGATGTTTGGGATATAGAGGCCTTGACTTCTATGTCTTTCCCCTGATGGTAAGCATTGTTCTTCCTCATCAGAAAGGAAAGGAGGAAACATCTGTTCATCAAAAAAGTAACCTTCTATGGTCTTATTTTTTTCCCCTTTTCTGGGCATTTTCCCAGCCAGTTACTTGACTTCTGAGATTCCTCTCCACCCCCACTTCACCAGTGCTTGGGGTTTGAGATTCAAATGCTGCTCCCCAGGCTCAGGGCTTTCAGCGGGGGGAGGGGTTTCTATTCAGTGAGAGATTATGTACTGCTGCTCAGGTGGGGGAAGGACTGCCTCCCATGCTCAGTTCCCTCAGGGGGTTTATGCAGAGATCTTCAGTAATGGCCCTGAGCTCCTGTCTGCTCCGGGAGCCCCTGTCCGCCACCTCCCCTGCCGCTTCCTCCTGAGGGGGCCCAATACACGGAGGCACCCCGCTCCCCTTTCGGCCAGTCCAGAAGGCTCTCTCACTGACCTGTAGTATCTGTGGATGGAGGGACCCTTGATCCACTGGAGGTTCCGTCCTTTAAGCCTGCTCAGATCTGCTCCTCTGGAGCTGTGTGGCCAGGGCAGGGGATCCACTCCGCATCCAGGGTGCAACAGACTTTTGGGGTTGGTTTTTCAGGGTTCACTGGAACAGAAATCTCCTCCACTCCACTGCTGTGTGGCTTCCACTGCTCCAGAACCCATTGGGAGTTCTTTCCATAGATAATTTATGGGCTGTGGGTTTGGAGTTCGCATATGTGAGTCTTTCTACTCTGCCATCTTGGCTCCTCCCCTTCCACTGAGATTAAAAAAAGAAAAGAGGGGTAGCAATCCTGATCTCAGACAAAGAAAATGTAAAAAATACACCTGATTAAAAGAGGTAAGCAAACTGCATCTTGCTAAAACTGGCAATGAAGCAATATCAATACTGAACACATATGCATCAAGTATGTGCATCCAATTTCTTTTTTTAAATATTTATTTATTTTTAGTTTTTAACATTCATTTCCACAAAATTTTGTGTTCCAAATTTTCTCCCCTTCTCTCTCCTTCCTCCACCTGAAAATGCCATGTTTCTGATTACGCCTTCCCCCAATCTGCCTTTGCTTCTATCACTTCCCTCCCTTCCCTTATAATCATTTTCTCTCTCATTTGTAGGGCAAGATAAATTCCTATACCCCATCACCTGTATTTCTCATTTCCCATTGTATGCAAAATCAACTCTCAACATTCCTTCCTAATACTTTGAGCTCCAAACTCTTTCCCTTCCTCCCTCCCCACACATCCCCACTTAGAAGACAAACAATGTAATATAGTCTATATATGTGTGGTTTTGCAAACAACTTCCATAATAGTCATGTTTTGTAAGATTAACTATATCTTCCTCAAGTCCCAAGATCATTCTTGGGAGAGGTCAAAAAAGATATTAAAAGCCAAATTAAAGAAATAGAAAAAATCCTGGCCAATGATTTTAAAAGCATGTAAAAGAATTCACAATAATATGTTGTTTGCAAGAAACACATTTGAAATGGAGTCATACACAAAGGAGTAAGGTAAAAGGTTGGAGCAGAATATATTGTTCTTCAGCTGATGTACAAAAAAACAGGGGCAGCAATCCTAATCTCAGAAAAAAAAAACAAAAGCAGAAATAGATGTACTCAAAAGAGATAAGGAAGAAAACTATTTCCTACTAAAAGGCACCACAGACAACGAAGCAATTTCATTACTAAACATATATGCTCCAAGTAGTATAGCAACCACATTGTTAGAAGAGAAGTTGAGGGAATTACAGGAAGAAATAGCAAAACTATGCTAGACTTCAAACTCTCCCTCTCTGGACTTCATACATCTAACCTCAAAATTAACAAGAAAAAGTTAAAGAAGTGAATAAAACTATGGATAAAATAGATATGATAGATCTCTGGAGGAAACTGAATGGGGATAGAAAGGAATATATCTTTTTCTCAGCAGTACATGGCACATATACAAAAATTGATCATGTACTAGGCAATTAAACCTCACAATCCACTGCAGAAAGCAGAGATAGTGCACCCTTTTCAGATTATAATGCAATAAAATTATATGTAATCAAAGGCCATGTATACATAAACCAAAAATTAATTGGAAATTAAATAATCTAATCCTAAAGAATGAGTGGGTTAAACAACAAATCATAGAAACAATCAACAGTTTCATTCAAGAGAATGACAATAATGAGACAACCTAACAAATTTTATGGGATACTGTAAAAGCAGTTCTTAGATGAAAAAATTTTAAATAAGGTATTAGAAAAAAGAATATAGCAACTTATCATGAGAATAATATGTTATGACAAGGTCAAATTTATACCTGGAATGCACTGCTGGTTCAATATTAGTAAAACCATTATCATTATTGATCATATCAACCACAAAAGTAACAGAAATCACATGGTTATCTCAATAGATGCAGAGAAAGCTTTTGACAAAATACAACACCCATTCCTAAGGAAAACTCTGGAAAGCACAGGAATAGAGTTTTCCATAAAACAATAAACATCAGCAACCATTATAAGGAATGGGGATAAGCTAGATGCATTTTCAGCAAGAACAGGTGTGAAACAAGGATATCAAATATGACCACTGTTATTCAATATGGTACTAGAAATGTTAGCTGTAGCATTCAGGAAGTAAAAGGAATTAGAACAGGCAAAGAAGAAATAAAGTTATCTCTCTTTGCAGATGATATGATAATATGCTTAGAGAATCCCAGACAATCAAGTAAAAAAAAAAAAACTACTTGAAATAATAAATACCTGACAAATTTGCGGGTTACAAAATAAATTCACATAAATAATCTGCATTTCTATATGTTACTAACAAAGTCCAAGAGCAAGAGATACAATAAGGAATCCCATTTAAAGCTATGGTAGACACTATAAAATATCTGGGAGTCTACCTGCCAAAACAATCCCAGGGACTATATGAAGACAATTATGAAACACTTCGCACAAAAAAACCAGATCTAAGTAAGTGGAAAAACATTTGTTGCTCATGAGTAAGCTGAGCTAATATAATAAAAATGACAATACTACCTTAATTTATTTATTCAGTGCCATACCAATCAAACTACCAGAGAATTATTTTCTAGAGCAAGAAAAAATAATATCAAAATTCACCTGTAACAACTAAAAATCCAGCATATCAAGGGAACTAATGAAAAGAAATGCTAGGGAAGGTGACCTACCTCTACCTTATCTCAAATTGTATTATAAAGGAAGAATTAGCAAAACCACTTAGTATTGGCTAAGAAACAGAGGAGTAGACCATTGGAATATGTTACATATTAAGGACACAGTAGTCAATTAATACAAAAATCTATTATTTGATAAATCCAAGAAACCCAGCGTCTGGGATAAGAACTTACTGTTTTACAAAAATTCCTGGGAAAACTGGATAAAAATGTGGCAGAATCTGTGCAAAGACCAATGCCTGACACTGTACACAAGAATAAAGTCCAAATGGATTCATGTTCTAGGTATTATGATTGATACTATAAACAAATTAGAGGAGTAAGGAACAGTGTATTTGTTAGATTTATGAAGAATAAAGAAATTCTTGACCAAACAAGACACAGAGAACATTATGAAGTGCAAAACTGATAATTTTGATTGCATTCAATTGAAAAATTTTTGGCCAAGATGGCGGAGTAGAAGGACGCACATTTATGAGCTCTGAAACCAAAGCCCATAGAATTAATGTAAAAAGAGTCCCCCATAACTTGGTGAATACAAGGTGTGCAGAAGCAGAGTGGAAGAGATTTCCGTTCCAGGGAGCCCTGAAGACCTGTCCCCAGGGTCTGGCATGCCCCGGAAAGTAAACCCGACCCCCCAGCGCTGCCCTGGCCGAGGCCCCAGAGAAGCTGATCCGAGCAGGCTTCAGAGATGGAAGCTCCAGCAGCCGGGAAAGTCCCTCCACCCACAGAAGCTACAGGTCAGTGAGAAAGAAGGCCGAGCTGAAGGAGAGAGGAAGCAGGGCGTCTCCGTGACTCGGGCCCCCTCGGGAGGAAGCGGCGGTGGCGGGGATGGGGGCAGGAAGCGGCGGAGGCAGAGGTGTGGGCGGGGGCTGAGGCGGCAGCGGCCCAGGACTCAGGAATCCCCCCAACAGCAGGCAGGATCTTCATTATGGAAGATTCCCCGCATAAAACCTGACGGAGCTGAGCCCTGGGAGACGGCCCTGCCCCCAACCCTGCTCTGTTACTGAAGGCTTCTGCTTAAAAGCCCCCAAGGGAGCGGGATTTTGGGAGGCGGGCCCCCACCACCCCGCCCCCACCCCGTTCCATTCCTGAAAGTCTCTGCATAAAGCCCCTGAGGGATCAGAGTCTGGGAGGCAGCCCTGGCCCCACCCCAAGCACCTGAACTAAAGCTCACTGATTGACAGCCAGCAGAAGGAAAGCCCATTTAAATCTCAGAGTCCAAGCACTAACTGGGCGGATCCAGGTGAGGGTGGAAAGGAATCTCAGAAGTCAAGTAACTGGCTGGGAAAATGCCTAGAAAAGGGAAGAAAAAACAAGACTTTAGAGAGTTTTTTTCCAACAAATGCAAATGATCCCGACCTTCGGATCTGACGAAGATGAGGACGTATTCTTGACATCAGGGAAAGACGTGGAGGGCGGGGGTCTTAGTACCCCAGACACCCCAGGGGGGTGGGTGGGTGGGCTCAGGCCCTGGAAGAGCTCAAAAAGGATTTTGAAAAGCAAGTTAGACAGGTGGAGGAAAAACTTGGGAAGAGAAATGTCAGAGATGCAACAAAAGCATGAAAAACGGGTCAATACCTTGGTAAAAGGAGACCCAAAAAAATGCTGAGGAAATTAACACCTTGAAAAAATAGGCTCACTCAATTGGCAAAGGAGGTTCAAAAAGTCAATGAGGAGAAGAATGCTTTCAAAAGCAGAATGAGCCAAATGGGAAAAAGAGGCTCAAAAGCTCACTGAATTTAATAGTTCTCTCAAAATTAGAATGGAACAGATGGAGTCTAATGACTTTACGAGGAAACCAAGAAATCACCAAACAAAACCAAAAGAACGAAAAAAATGGAAGAGAATGTGAAATATCTCATGGGAAAAAAAACTGACCTGGAAAATAGATCCAGGAGAGACAATTTAAAAATTATGGGACTACCTGAAAGTCATGATCAAAAAAAGAGCCTAGACATCATCTTCCATGAAATTATCAAGGAAAACTGCCCTGACATTCTAGAACCAGAGGGCAAAATAAGTATTGAAAGAATCCATCGATCACCACCTGAAAGAGATCCAAAAAGAGAAACTCCTAGGAACATTGTGGCCAAATTCCAGAACTCCCAGCTCAAGGAAAACATCTTGCAAGCAGCTAGAAAGAAACAATTCCAGTACTGTGGAAATACAATCAGGATAACCCAAGATCTAGCAGCTTCTACATTAAGGGATCGAAGGGCGTGGAATAGGATATTTCAGAAGGCAAAGGAACTAGGACTGAAACCAAGAATCACCTACCCAGCTAAACTGAGTATAATACTTCAAGGGAAAATATGGTCTTTCAATGAAACAGAGGACTTTCAATCATTCTTGATGAAAAAACCAGAGCTGAAAAGAAAATTTGACTTTCAAACACAAGAATGAGAAGAAGCATGAAAAAGGAAACAGCAAAGAGAAGTCTTAAGGGACTTAACATGAGTGAACTGTTTACATTCCTACATGGAAAGACAATATTTGTAACTCTTAAAACTTTTCAGTATCTGGGTAGTTGGTGGGACCACACATACACATGTACATGCATGCACACACATACAAACATGCACACACATACAGAGATAGAGAGCACAGAATGAACTGAATAGGATGGGACCATACCTTAAAAGAAACTAGGGTAAATGGTGAGAGAGAAATGTAGGGGGAGGGAAAGGGAAGGGGGTAACTATATGTCATTTAAGAGGCAGGTAGGAGTTTTTCTTAGTGGAGGGAAAAAGAGGAGAGCTGAGAAAAAAAAAAAAAAAACAAGAAGTTTACCCTCATCACATTTGACTAAACGAAGGAGTGAAATGCACACTCATTTTGGTATGAAAACCTATCTTACAGTATAAGAAAGTGGGGGAGAAAGAGATATTGGAAGGGGAGGGATGATGGAAGGGAGGGCAAAGGGAGGAGGGAGCAATTTGAAGTCAACACTTGGGGAGGGACAGGATCAAAAGACAGAAGAGAAACAATGAGGGGCAGGTTAGGAGGGATGGTAATCCAGTTAGTCTTACACAACACGACTATCAGGGAGGTCATTGGCAAAACTACGCAGATAGGGCCTATATTGAATTGCCTGCTGTCCCAAAGGGAGTGGGTGGGGAGGGAAGGATGAGGAGAATTTGGAACTCAAAGTTTTAGGAACAACTGTTTAGTATTGTTGTTGCAACTAGGAAAGAAGACATACAGTTAAGGAGGAATAGAAAGTCATCTGGCCCTACAGGAGAAAAGAGAAGATGGAGACAAGAGAAGGGAGGGATGACAGAAGAGAGGGCAGATTGGAGATAGGGAAAATTAGATTGCTTGGGGTATTGGGGTGGGGGGAGGGGATAAAAGGGGAGAAAATTTGGAACCCAAAAATTTGTGAAAATGAATGTAAAAAAATTAAATAAATAAAAAAAGAAAAAAGAAAAAAGAAAAAAAAAAAGAAAAAAAAAAAAAAGAAAAATTTTTGCACAAACTCAACCCAATCAAGATTAGGAGGGAAGCAGAAAACTGGAAAAGATTTGCAACTAGTGTCTGTAATAAAGGCCTTGTTTTTAAACTATATAGAAAACTGAGTCAAATGGTCAAAATATAAGTCATTCCCCAACTGATAAATGGTCAAAAAATATGAACAGGCAGTTTTCAGAGGAAGAAATTAAAGTTATCTATAGACATATCAAAAATGGTCTAAATCGCTATTGATTATAGAGATGTAAATCAGAAGAACTCTGAGGTACCGTATTACACACATCAGATAGACTAAAATGAGAAAACAGGAAGATTGTAAATGTTGGAGACATGTGGGAGAGTTGGAACAGTAATTCATTGTTGGTGAAGCTGTCAGCTGATGTAACCATTCTGGAGAGCAATTTGGAACTATTTCCAAAGGGCTACAAAAATGTGCATGCTATCTAACCCAGCCATATTTCTTCTGAATATAACCCAAGGAGATCATAGAAATGGAAAAGGGTTCCACATGTACAAAAATATTTATAGCAGCTATCTTTGTGGTGGCCAAAAATTGGAAGTCAAGGGGATGTCCATCAATTGGGGAATGGCTGAACAAATTATGGTATATGAATGTGATGGAATGATCCTTTGCTATAAGAAATGATGAACAGGACAATTTCAGAGAGGCCTGGAAAGACTTATATGAACTGATACTGAGTGGAAGGAGCAGAACCAGCAGAACTTTGTACACAGCATCAACCCTAGTGTGTGAGGAATTTTTCGGATAGACTTAGTACTTCATTGAAATGCAAGGACTTAAAAAATTCCCACTGGATTCTTGAGGCAAAATGCTTTCCACATCCAGAAAAAAAAGATAATAATGGAATTGGATGGCTGAATGAAGCAAATCATCTTCTTTTGTATTATGTTTGTTTTGTTTTGTTTTTTCCCATTCATTTTAATTCTTCTATGCAAGAAGGTAAAAATGTATTATATAGGCATGTATGTGTAGATCCTATATAAAATTATACACCGTTTCAGGGATGGAGTAGAGAGGGAAGGATAAAAAGAAGGAGGCAGGAGAAAAATTAACATATATGGAAGTGATTTTAGAGCACTGAAAACAAATTTAAAAATTAATAAAAATATTAAAGTTTGCAAAAAGAACTCTTGTTTTATTTTGTTTGTCTTTTTTTGCAGCATGGCTAAACATCTTTTTGCATGACTTTGCATATTTAATCTGATCAAATGTTTTCCTTGTCAAAGAGAGAGGAGTAGTGAGAGGAAAAGAGAGAATCTGAGACTCAAACTTTTTGAAAATGTTAATTTTTTTTACATGTAATTGGCAAATATTTAACAAAGTAAACAAAAGAAATTTAAAAGAGAACGAAGTCAGAATATATTGAATTTTTAAAAGGTAAATTTAGAATTTTGACTTGCTCTAAAGGAAATTAACTTTACATGGATTCCATGAATGAAGTAGAGTGCACAAGAGTGGGAGCTTTCCATAGGTGAATATTTAATATGAGTCAGCAGTGGAATATAACAACCCAAATCTAATATAATCTTATGTTACATATTGAGGGCTTCGGTTCAATATGAATTTCAATGTTTTAATAAAGAATTACATTCTCAATAAAGATAAAAAACACTGAAGAATTAATGAATCTAATCTCCTCTGTACTTAAACAATGGAAGAACCTGTTAATTGGGACAAGATAAGGCTCATTCTTACACAATGGTGGAAATATATCCTTCCTTGCAAGTTTGCTTCCTTGAATCACCAACATCAGGGCACCAAGAAGGTAAGGGTAGGAATGGAATTGAAGTATATAGGGGTTAATCTGAGGTAGTCAGAAGGATGAAAATAAAGAAGCAGTTGACTTGGAAGACAGACTTTCTGAGGCCTGCCATTTTGTGTCCAGCACAGATGGACATTTAAATTTAGAGTAGCCAGAATAGGATATGATTAGTTTCTTCCTTTTCCCTTTAGTCCCATAGGAACAGACTCTGCCTGGGATCTTCAGGAGTAATCACCTAAAGAGATGAAGAGAATTGAAATAAAAAACCACATGGAAAGTAAGCATAAATTTAGGAGTTACCTTTTAAATGCAACAAAAGGAGAACTGGTGAGCTGGTCAGAATCAGAGAGTGAAAGTCAAGTTGTTCCTGTTAAAATTAAGATGTATAATTCCCAATAATTGAAGAGAAAACAAAGGAAATTATTAGACTAGTTTCCTAAACTGTATGCCAAGTAAACTAATCAATGAATGATGAAATCAATTAGTAATTCCAAAATATAACTACAGAGATGGATAGAAGTAGAGATCATCTAAATAATGCAAAAAAAGAGAAATTGAACAAGGTATCAATGAAATTGTAAAGGGTAGGAAGGAATTACAGTATCAGATGGATTTATATATGCATCCATCAAATAATTAATTCTAGTAATATATGTAGAGAAGCTGCTATGTGTAGGAAAGATCCCAAATATAGAGCCCCTCTTCCCTCCCTGTCCCACCCTCATTTTGGCAAGGGCTTTGTGTGACTACATGAATCAGAGAGGCAGAATAGACATCTGTAATCTTCCCCTGCTCTGCTCCAAAGGCAACTTTCATTAGTACTAGGGGAGGGAGGAGGAGGAAGTTGGAGACAGAGGAATTACCACTCTAGAATTTTTATCTGTCCGCTTCCTTAAATGTTTTTAGTCTAGGTGATAGACTGGTTTTCATCTAACTTTTGATTCCTCTGTTTTATTATTATTAGAAGGAAGGGGACCTCAAGCTTTATATCCAAGTCTTGACTTTCTTCCACCAAACACCATTTCCACAATAAACTCATTCAGTAAATAGCAAAGATACCTTTGTTATCTAAATCAGTAGGAAAACAGAAATCAAAGTTGGTACATATAGGATGTTATATTTGACAGTACAGAGAGAGAAAGAATCCCCCAAAAATATATTTTATTTCATTAAATATTTCTTAATTATGTATAGAAGAAATTGACATTTGTTTTCAAAAATTTTAAGCTCTATATTTTCTCCCTTCTTCCACTCTCCCTGCTTGATTGTCTGGAAAAGTTTGTCATCATTGAATGTCAATTTTATGAAGACAGGCTTGCTCTGATTTTAATGGACACAGCTCTCACACTTACTCAGTCACCAGTGGAGTGAAACAAGGCTGTGTGCTTTCTCTCATAGTTTTTGTTCTCGTTGTATTCTTCCTTCATTTTTGAAGAGGATCGTGAAATCAGGAAAATGATGACATTACCTGCTGTTGATTTCGATTTGAGTAAGGGAGGACCGTGCAAGGTCACCAGCCTCTTTCTCCTCCAAAGTCATCTAGATCCAATGAGCTGATCTTCATCAGGCCCAGCATGCAATGGGAGAACCTGGGCCTTTTAGACTAAGACCTTTTCAGGTACTCCCATAGAAAGTACTCATAGAGTGAGGTAATGCCCGTTCAGTGAAGAGATCTCTTTAAGAAGTAGTCAAGGCACAGCCGCCCCTTTAACTAGAAAAAGAAAAAAAGAAATCAAGCTGGGAGGACAAGACCATCAAGGTTGCTGTTCTAAAAAGAAAAAGAAACAGTTGCCACTGAGATTCACTGTAAGGCAGGAGAGTTCAAAAAACAGCCATTAAGTGGGACTTGTACAGGGACCTATTGTGGTCTTCAGAATGAACTGGGTTTAAGGTTTTAGGAAAGAAAGAAGGAAAGAAAGAAAGAAAGAAAGAAAGAAAGAAAGAAAGAAAGAAAGAAAGAAAGAAAGAAAGAAAGAAAGAAAGAAAGAAAGAAGAAGGAAGGAAGGAAGGAAGGAAGGAAGGAAGGAAGGAAGGAAGGAAGGAAGGAAGGAAGGAAGGAAGGAAGGAAGGAAGGAAGGAAGGAAGGAAGGAAGGAAGGAAGAAATACAGGAAGGAAGAAAAAAGGAAGGAAGAAAAGAAAGAAGGAAGGAAGGAAGGAAGAAAAGAAGGAAGGAAGGAAGGAATACAGGAAGGAAGAAAAAAGGAAGGAAGAAAAAAGGAAGGAAGAAAAGAAGGAAGGAAGGAAGGAAGGAAGAAAAAAGGAAGGAAGAAAAGAAGGAAGGAAGGTAGGAAGGAAGGAAGGAAGGAAGGAAGGAAGGAAGGAAGGAAGGAAGGAAGGAAGGAAGGAAGGAAGGAATCTAGCCACCAAATTTTGGCCCCCAAAATTTTTCCTCCTTTGGAGAGAAGAAGGAAAGGGAGAAGGAGAGGCTCAACTGAGTTACCCATCTAGCTGGGTCCCCATTCAGGCAGCTTGGTCTACTCACAGGTTGTTTGTCCTTCATTTTCAAAGAGGACCTTGACATCAGGAAAACAATGACATGACTTGTAGTTGACTTTGATTTGAGTGGGGGAAGGTTGTACCAGGTCACCAGCTTCTTTCTCCTCCAGAGACATGTGGATCTAATGACCTGACATTCATCAGGATGACTGGAGATGACCCAGGATGCAATGGGAGACCCTGGCCCTTTTAGGCCCTTTTCAGTTATTCATTTAGAATGAAGTAATGCCCATTCAGTGTATAACAGGCCTTTTTAAGAAGTAGTCAAAGGATGTCCCCTTTAATTAGAAAAAGAACAAAAATCAAGCTGGGAGAACAAGGCCCTCAAGTTTGCTATTCCAAAGAGAAATACATACCGTTGAGATTCTCTCTAAGTCAGGAGGGCCTGATGGGAAGCTCCTTTGGACTACTAAGTGAAACTTTTTCTTCTTTCTTTTTCTTTCTTTCTCTTTCTTTCCTTCTTCCTTCCTTTCTTTCTTTCTCTGTTTTCTGCTTTTTTAGCATGATGTCAAATGCCTTCAATGAAGACAAACACAGTATCAAGGTGAGTTAACACACTAAAAGCTGAGAAAAGATAGATAGAAAAAGGAAAAGGAGAAAGGGAAAGATATCTAACCAAATGCAGAATTCCAGAGAATATCAAAGACAAGTTAGGAGATTTTCTTAAGTAAGCAATGCTGAGAAATTGAAGAAAACAATAAAAGGGAAAGAAAAGCAAATATCTTCAAGAAAATTAGAGCTATTGAGGAAATGTTTCATGCAAAAACGAGTATGATAAAAGACAAAAATAGTAAGGACTTAATAGAAGTTAAAGAGATTTAGAAGAAGAGATAAGAATATACAGAAGAACTTTATAAGAGAAATCATAACATGACTGACAACCCCGATGGTATGGTTATTGATCTACACACCCTGGAGAATGAAGTCAAGTGGGCCTTAGGAAGCATTGGTAACCACAAGGGCTAGTGTAGGTGACAGAATTCCAATTGAGCTATTTGAAATACTAAAGAAATGAAGCTGTTAAAATGCTTCACTCAATATGTAAGCAAATTTGGAAAACTTAGCAGTCACCACTGCATTGAAAAAGATCAGATTATATATCAATCCTAAAGAAGAGTAATGAAAAAGAATGTTAAATCATCAAAAAACTGCACTCATTTCATGGGCAAGCAAGGTTATGTTTAAGATTCATCAAGTTGGGCTTAGTAATATAAGAACTGAGAATTACCCGAAGAGCAAATTAGTTTTCCTTTTTTATTATTATTAATTCATTTGCATTCAGTTTTCTACAATCACTTCCATAAGTCTTAAATTTTCTCTTCTTCCTTCCCCCTTCTTCCTCTTTCCCTCTCCAAGATGAGGTGCAATCTTAAAAGGGTTCTACACGTGTATTCTTATTAAACCCATTTTCACCTTAGTCATGTTGTATAGAAGAATTAAAATTAGAGGGAGAAACTGTGAGAAAGACCAAAACAAATCAAAACATAACACAAGAGAAAATATTCTGCTTCATTCTGCTACCCAATTCCAAAGTCCTTTCTCTGGATGTGGAGAGCAAGTTAGTTTTCAAAGAGGCAGAGGAACTGGAAACCAAATTTCCAACACTCACTGGATTATAGAAGAAGAAATGGAGTTCCAAAAAAACAAATCTACTTCTATTTAATTAACTACACTGAAGCCTTTGATTATGTAGATCACAACAAAATATGTTAAGTCCTCAAAGAGATGGGAGTACCAGATCATCTTACTTGTTTGCTGAGGAACCTTTATACTGGTCAAGAAACAAGAGTTTCAACTGAACATGAACAACTGATTGTTTTAAGCTTGGAAAAAGAATACAACAAAACTACATACTGTCACTTTATTGAACTTATGCCTATGGTACATCATGCCAGACTGGACAAATCAAAAGCCAGAAAGTTGCTGGGAGAAATATCAACAACCACAGATTTGCAAATGATACCTCTCTGATGGCAGAAAGTGAAGAAGAATTAAGAAGGCTGTTGATGAGGGTGAAAGAGAAAAATAAATAGAAAAAAGTAGAAAAAATAATATCAAAATTCATTTGAAAGAACAAAAGGTCCAGAATATGAAGGGAACTAATGAAAAGAAATACTAGGGAAGGTGGCCTAGCTCTATCAGATCTCAGATTGTACTATAAAGTAGTCATTATCAAAACCACTTGGTACTGGCTAAGAAACAGAAGTGTAGACTAGTAGAATAGGTTAGGTATTCAAGACACAGATGTCAATGAATACAGCAATCTACTGTTTGATGAATCTAAGGATCCCAGTTTCTGGGATAAGAACTCATGGTTTGAGAAAAATTTCTTGGAAAACCGGATAACAGTGTGACAAAATTAGACATAAACCACTGCCTGATCCCATACACAAGAATAAAGTCGAAATGGGTACATGATCTAGGTATAAAGAATGATACTATAGGGGGCGGGGCCAAGATGGCAGAGTAGAAGGACACACGTTTATGAGCTCCAAAACCAAAAGCCCATAGAATTAATGTAAAAAGAGTCCCCCATAACTTCTGGGTGAATACAAGGTGTGCAGAAACAGAGTAACAGATTTCCATTCCAGGGAGCCCTGGAGACCCGTCCCCAGGGTCCGGCGCGCCCCGGAAAGTGGACCCCACCCCCAGTGCTGCCCTGGCCGTGGCCGCAGAGAAGCTGATCCGAGCAGGCTTCAGAGACGGAAGCTCCGGCAGCCGGGAAAGTCCCTCTGCCCACAGAAGCTACAGGTCAGTGAGAGAGAAGGCAGGGCTGGAGGAGAGGGGAAGCAGGGCGTCTCCGTGACTCGGGCCCCCTCGGGAGGAAGCGGCGGCAGCAGAGGTGTGGGTGGCGGCTGAGGTGGCAGTGGCCCAGGACTCAGGAATCCCCCAGCAGCAGGCAGGATCTTCATTATGGAAGATTCCCACATAAAACCTGACAGAGCTGAGCCTGGGAGACGGCCCTGCCCCCACCCCGTTCTATTACTGAAGGCTTCTGCTCAAAGCCCCCAAGGGAACTAAGATTGGGAGGCGGGCTCCCCACCCCGCCCCCACCTGCTCCATTCCTGAAAGTCTCTGCATAAAGCCCCTGAGGGATCAGAGTCTGGGAGGCAGCCCTGGCCCCACCCCAGCACCTGAACTAAAGCTCACTGATTGACAGCTGGCAGGAGGAAAGCCCATTTAAATCTCAGAGGCCAAGCACTAGCTGGGCGGATCCAGGCAGGGGTGGAAAGGAATCTCAGAAGTCAAGTAACTGGCTGGGAAAATGCCTAGAAAAGGGAAGAAAAATAAGACTATAGAGAGTTTTTTCCAACAAATGCACATGATCCCGACCTTCAGATCTGATGGCGAGGACGTATCCTTGCCATCAGGGAAAGACGTGGAGGGTGGGGCCTCAGTACCCCCAGACACCCCAGGGGGGTGGCGGGTGGGCTCAGGCCCTGGAAGAGCTCAAAAAGGATTTTGAAAAGCAAGTTAGACAGGTGGAGGAAAAACTGGGAAGAGAAATGTCAGAGATGCAACAAAAGCATGAAAAACGGGTCAATACCTTGGTAAAGGAGACCCAAAAAAATGCTGAGGAAATTAACACCTTGAAAAATAGGCTCACTCAATTGGCAAAGGAGGTTCAAAAAGCCAATGAGGAGAAGAATGCTTTCAAAAGCAGAATGAGCCAAATGGAAAAAGAGGCTCAAAAGCTCACTGAATTTAATAGTTCTCTCAAAATTAGAATGGAACAGATGGAGTCTAATGACTTTCTGAGAAACCAAGAAATCACCAAACAAAAACAAAAAAACGAAAAAATGGAAGAGAATGTGAAATATCTCATGGGAAAAACAACTGACCTGGAAAATAGATCCAGGAGAGACAATTTAAAAATTATGGGACTACCTGAAAGTCATGATCAAAAAAAGAGCCTAGACATCATCTTCCATGAAATTATCGAGGAAAACTGCCCTGACATTCCAGAACCAGAGGGCAAAATAAGTATTGAAAGAATCCATCGATCACCACCTGAAAGAAATCCAAAAAGAGAAACTCCTAGGAACATTGTGGCCAAATTCCAGACCTCCCAGCTCAAGGAGAAAATCTTGCAAGCAGCTAGAAAGAAACAATTCCAGTACTGTGGAAATACAATCAGGATAACCCAAGATCTAGCAGCTTCTACATTAAGGGATTGAAGGGCGTGGAATAGGATATTCCAGAAGGCAAAGGAACTAGGACTGAAACCAAGAATCACCTACCCAGCTAAACTGAGTATAATACTTCAAGGGAAAATATGGTCTTTCAATGAAACAGAGGACTTTCAATCATTCTTAATGAAAAGACCAGAGCTGAAAAGAAAATTTGACTTTCAAACACAAGAATGAGAAGAAGCATGAAAAAGGAAACAGCAAAGAGAAGTTTTAAGGGACTTACCAGGAGTTAACTGTTTACATTCATACAGGGAAAGACAATATTTGTAACTCTTAAAACTTTTCAGTATCTGGGTAGTTGGTGGGACCACACATACACATGTACACGCATGCACACACATACACACATGCACACACATACAGAGATAGAGAGCACAGAATGAACTGAATAGGATGGGACCATACCTTAAAAGAAACTAAGGTAAATGGTAAGAGAGAAATGTAGGGGGAGGAAAGAGAGGGAAAGGGAAGGGGGTAACTATATGTCATTTAAGAGGCAGGTAAGAGTTTTTCTTAGTGGAGGGAAAAAGAGGAGGGCTGAGAAAAAGAAAACAAACAAACAAGAAGTTTACCCTCATCATATTTGACTAAACGAAGGAGTGAAATGCACACTCATTTTGGTATGAAAACCTATCTTACAGTATAAGAAAGTGGGGGAGAAGGAGATATTGCAGGGGAGGGGATGATGGAGGGGAGGGCAAAGGGAGGAGGGAGCAATTTGAAGTCACCACTTGGGGAGGGACAGGATCAAGAGACAGAAGAGAAACAATGAGGGGCAGGTTAGGAGGGATGGTAATCCAGTTAGTCTTACACAACACGACTATCAGGGAGGTCATTTGCAAAACTACACAGATAGGGCCTATACTGAATTGCCTGCCGTCCCAAAGGGAATGGGTGGGTAGGGAAGGATGGGGAGAATTTGGAACTCAAAGTTTTAGGAACAACTGTTTAATATTGATGTTGTAACTAGGAAAGAAGACATACAGTTAATGAGGAATAGAAAGTCATCTGACCCTACAGGAGAAAAGAGAAGATGGAGACAAGAGAAGGGAGGGATGGCAGAAGAGAGGGCAGATTGGAGATAGGGAAAATTAGATTGCTTGGGGTATTGGGGTGGGAGGAGGGGATAAAAGGGGAGAAAATTTGGAACCCAAAAATTTGTGAAAATGAATGTAAAAATTTAAATAAATAAATAAATAAAATTTAAAAAAAAAGAATGATACTATAAACAAATTAGTGGAGCAAGGAATAGCACACTTATCAGATTTATGGAAGAGGGAAGACTTTTTTACTAAACAAGAGATAGAGAACATTATGAAGTGCAAAATTGATAATTTTGATGACATTAAATTGAAAAGTTTGTGCACAACCAAACCCAAAGTAACCAAGATTAGGAGGGAAGAAGAAAACTGGGAAGGAATTTTTGCTACTAGTGTCTGTGATAAAGGCCTCACTTCTAATATATATATGTATAAAACTGAGTCAAATGTACAAGAATACAAGTCATTCCCCAATTTATAAATGGTCAATGAAAACGCAGTTTTAAGAGGAAGAAATTAAAGCTATCTATAGTCATATGAAAAAATGTTCTGAATCACTATTGCTTATAGAAATGCAAATCAAAACAACTCTGAGATACTATATCACACCTATCAGATTGGCTAACATGACAAAGCAGGAAGATGATAAATGTTGGAGAAGATGTGGGCGAGTTGGAACACTAATTCACTGTTAGTGACTGATCCAACCATACTGGAGAGCATTTTGGAACTATGCCCAAAGGGCTACAAAAATGTGCATACCCTTTGACCCAGCAATATTGCTTCTAGAACTGTATCCCCAGGAGATCATATAAATGTGAAAAGGTCCTACATGTACAAAACTATTTATAGCAGCTCTCCTTGTGGTGACAAAAAACTGGAAATCAAGGGGATGCCCATCAATTGGGGAATGGCTGAATAAATTGTGGTATATGAATGTAATAGAATACTGCTGTGCTATAAGAAATGATGAACAGGAAGACTTCAAAGAGGTCTGGAGAGACCTATATGGACTGATGCTGAGCAAAAGGAGCAGAACCAAGAGAACTTTGCACACAGCAACAAGCACAGTGTGTGAGGATATTTTTCTTGTAGACTTAATACTTCATTGTATTGCAAAGACTTAAAAAATTCCCACTGTTCTCTTAAGGCAAAATGACTTCCACATCCAGAGAAAGAACTGTGGAATTTGATTGCAGAATGTAGCAGATCATTTTCTTTTGTATTACATTTTATTTTGTTTTATGATTTCTCCCATTCATTTTAATTCTTCTGTACAACATGACTAAGGTGAAAATGTATTTAATAGGAATTTATGTGTAGAACCTGTATAAAAATTTTATGGTGTCTCTGGGAAGGAGAAAGGAGGTGGGGAGGAAGGAGGGGGAAGAAGGGGAAGGAAATCTAAGTTATAAGGAAGTGATTGTAGTACACTGAAAACAAATAAAATAATAAAAAAAATGATGACATATTAAAAGAAATGGAGGAGAATCACTGAAAGTTGATTCACTGAAATCAATTTCTTATTACTTAACAACGTTCCCAGTAAGTACTGTTGGTTTTCTTCCTTTGGCTCTTCCTTCTCTCTCCATATCTTCACTAACCCATATGGAGCAGTCTCTGGATTCATTATCATCTAGAAAGCTTATAGGGCTGCATGGGACTGCTTATAATTCACAAAATATCCTGGCAATTTGAGGCTGCACTTTTTTTCTTCTTTGCTGTTTATCAATTAAAAAAATCCGACAATTTATCTTTTTTTCTCTCAGGTAATTTTCATTCATAATGTCTTGAAATATAGCCCTGATAAACCAGGCTTTAATAAAGCCCACTCAGATTCAAATAGAGCTACTAGACTATGTCTTTTAACTCAAATTACTCTGGCTCTCACTGATCAATAATAGATCCCAGCCAAAGCCTCACTTGCTCTTTTCTTGCGTTTTGATGGCTCAGAATAAGTGTGAATAGCAATTGTTTCTGTTCTGACCAGAAATAGTGAGAGTCTTCCCCTCCCAGATTGATTCTTTCGTGAAACCACACACACACACACACACACACACACACACACACACACACACACATTCTACAGTCCAGTGACACTGGCCTCTTTGATGTCCCTCAAACAAGACATTCTATCTCCTGACTCCAGGCATTTTCTCTGAATACCTGCATGCCTGGGTGCTAACTCTCCTCATCATCTCCTGGCTTTCTTGAAGTAGCAGTTCAAAATCATCCATTCTACATGAAGCCTTTCCCTGTCCTCTTTAATCCTAGTGCTTTCCCTCTGTTGATTATTTCCCATTTATTGTGGATATAGCTTGTATGTACATCATTATTTGTATATTGTTTCCCTATTAGGCTCTGAAGTCCTTGAAAGCAGGAGCTGTGTTTTATCTTCTTTTCTATTCCCAGTGCTTAGCATAATGTCTAACACGTAGTAGGTACTGATTTAATATTATTGACAGACATAGGGGATACTGCAGTTCTTTCGAAAAATGTCTCTTCTGCAAATGACTGAGGCTCTCAAGAGACTCTTTGGCTTCAGTAGAGTGCCATTTAGTAGATAATTCAGACACAACATTCCCTCACTGTGTAAGATCCTGCCACATGGTCTTTGTGAAGGTCTAAGGACAGTAGCACAAGAGCCAATTTGGAATGTTTATAAAGCAGTGCCACTACTATAGTGCCTCAAGTATCATACTGTGGTGGTGCTGAAGGAAAACGTTTACATTAGATAGTCTTATCTAGGCCCTCTAAAATTACATGAAATTGAACACCTTTTAAATGAATAAAATATATATCACCAAGACTAAAAAAGAAGGGGCCAACAGGTAAAAATTTGCATCAAATGTCTCTTTTTTTAAGGGTATGATATGCAATATACATGTATGCATATGTATTACTTCCTTGTGTGTGTGTGTGTGTGTGTGTGTGTGTGTGTACACACACACACAGAAGTAACAGAAATATACGAGGCTAAGGACCATCTTTTAATGGCTAAGTGGTCAAAGAATATGAGGCAAGAAACGGTAAGTGACCAAACACCAAGGAAAATTCACTCCAAATCAAATTTGTTCCAGTGAATTGGCAAAGAGAACCAAAATCAGGAACATTCATTGTTGCAGAAGTTATGGAAAGATAGTGACACTGAGGCACTGATGGTGGATCTACAAATTGTTCCATGTGTTCTGGATAAAAGTTTGGAATCATGTTAAGAAAATGACTAAATATCTATACTTTTATAGTATTTTAGTATATAGTATAGAAATTCCACTGTTAGGCAAATACCTTAAGGAAGACAAGGACAGAAAGGAAGGCACATGACACGCCAAGATATTTATAGTACCTTTCAGTAGGAGAAAATAATTGGAAACAAAGTAGATCCAATTAATTATGGAATGGCTAAAAAAACTGTGAAACATGAATGTAATAGAATGTTATGGTCTTTTAAGAAATTATAGGCACAAAACATATAGAGAAGCATGAGAAGACATATATGTTGATGCAAAGTGAATTAAGGAGAACCAAGCAAAGAATACATGCAATGACTAGCTAGAATGAAAACAAAAAAAATAAACCTTAAATTTTGTGTAATTTTAGTGATGAAAATTAGTCTAGAAGAGCAATTCTTTCTATTCTTTCCAGATTATCAGTAGAGAGCATTGTATCTACTGGAAGATTTAGTTAATGTGTCAGTTAGTTTTGCTGAGATGATTTAAATTTTTTTCTTATTCTTGGTTGCGGGGGATGTCTTGGTGGTTAGGAGAAAGATGAAGTGGAAACTTAAATTGATGTAAAATCAAAAAGATAGCAATTAAAATAATAGTGTAATGTGGCCACTAGATGCCTTAGATCTTGAAGCATATCCTCTCATTTCTTAAAGTGATTCATGGATCCCATTGCCTTATTATTTCTATTAAAAATTCTTGGCAGTATTGTTTTGTGTATTATGGAATTCAGGATTTTGATTAAATCAGTTTCTTTTGGGAAAGCCACTGATTCTTAAGTTGTCCTTGCACATTGAATCCACTAGGTAGTGGAGTGAATGAAGAGCTGAGGTGGATTCAGGAAAGAATGATGACAGTGTTCAATTACCTGAAAGATTGCCATGTTAAAGTGAGATTTGATTTCTTCTCTCGCTGGCATCAATAAGTGGACATTATTTAGAATCATATTTAGAACGAAAAGCTTACTACCATTTAGAGCTGGCCAGAGGTGGGATGGGCTATCCCAGGGAATGGATGATTCCCTTTCTTGAAGTGTTCAAACAGAAGCCCAGTAGCTGCTTATCAGCATAATTGCAGTTAGCATTTCTTTTTCAAGTGTAGATTGTACTAAATCACAGAATTACACAATGTTACAGTGAAAATTACTCTCAGAGACCACCTAGAGGAACATATGCTTAGAAAACAATCCCTACTACATGTCATCCAGTACACTTTTGTTTAATGACCTCTCATCATGGTGAATCCACTGTAATCTGAGGTGACTCATTTCACTTTTGTACAGTTTTAACTGATAGGCAGTTTTCCGTGGAATCAAATTACATTTTGCCTCTTTGTAACATCCACTCCATTGTTCCTCATTCTCTTCCATGGGGTCAGATAAAATAAATCTAATCTCACTGAGGTCCCTTTCAACTCTGACATTCGGTGATTCAAAAACAACAGCAATAACAACTGATTAAGAACAATGTTTTTAATATTTTTAAATTTATATATACTTTTTAATATTACTATATTGGTTACTTATAATATTTTAAATATACAGAATGAAAGCTTTCAAAACATAAAGACATAATGGAAGACACCTGATGCATGTGAAAACAAGGCAATGTACATGTAATTCCCATCATCCTCTCTACCATCAGAGGTGTCGTGAAGGTACCTTCATGGGGTCTACAGCAAACAAGTTTGCATGCTAACATTTTTACTCAGTTTTTGCTCAATGACATGAAACATTCATAATATTCAACTATGCAATAACTGGAAGAAATCCAGGGAGCCCTGTAGTCTAGGGTGTTAAAGAAAAGGCCTGATTCCTTTGGGCACAATCTCTCTTCATGACATGTAATGAAAAAAGGTGATAAAGAATCAAGTCTGTGATTCAGAAGATCCTCATAGAACTCCAGACTGCTTGGGATCAATCATGATGGATTCCAGGGGTGGGGGCGGTGGGCATTTGTGCTCCATGTCAGCAATGGTCTCAGTGCATCATGGTTATAGGAACATTAGACCTGTCCCAGAGAAAAGTATGAGATCTGAGATTACTTAGGATATATTTCAAGATTTGTCCAGAGTCCTGACTCTAATAATGACACTAGGGAACATTTTCTGGGAAGGATAAAGAAAGGAGAAGAAAGTGATCAAAAGAAACAGAGGCCTAAAAAGGAGTTAGAGGTACTGAAGAAAATTCAGTGGGTGTGGAAGGGTTGGGACGTGAGGTATGTTGATTGGAGGTCAAGTCTTGGGTATGGGGAAATGAAGGCTTAAGGCAACATATGGTCTTAGTGAACATTAAAATTAAGAAATAGTTTTCACTTTTTGAAATCTTAAGTATATAGTAGTTAGATTTTTACAAAATAGTGTACATTTTAAAGTATATCTAACTAATGTTTCTTGAATGTGGCCTTACTTGATTACAGCTAAACTGATAACATTAAAATTAATAACATGACTCCTAGACTCATTCTCATGCATTGTTGATATAGATTGGAAACAGAAATATGAATACTCAGGTTGGCAGTTTCCTTGAGGTAGGGGGAGAGAAAGAGAGTCCTCTTTTCCTCTTTGGGAAACTTTCTAATGGAAGGAACATGACTCTTGTGAAGTATTGGTTTTTGGAGGGCTGGTGAGGTTGTGGTACTAGAAGGGAGAAAGAATAGAATGTAGGAAACAACACCTTTCCCCTTTCAGGGGAGGATGTAGGAATGAGGGGCACTGTCCTGGAAGCTAGAGGCTAGTTTCAGTTTTAGACAGAAAGAAGGAAGGAGAGAGTAAGAAGGAAGAAAAAAAGAAAGAACACATAGGGAGAGAAAGAAAAAAGATGGAGGGAAGGAGTAGGAATGGAGAAATAAAGGGACTATGATCTTGCTTTTTGTCACAGCTCACATCTTCCTTAGGTGCCTGCAGGTCAAGTCCTAAGTCTCCTGTCCTGCCTTCTTCTTTGGGTCATCCTTTACCCCTGGCTTGATCTTGATAAGCCTTCCCCTTGTGAACTTTTCCCCTTTCCCTCCCAAATTGAGCATGAGTGACCCTCTGTTTTAAACCCTAGAACATACTTAAGTCCTTTCCCAGGGACAGCTGACCATTTTGAGCATGCCAGACAGATGATCTGACAACCCATTACCTGAATCACCATCTTATGAAGGTAAGCTGAATACGAGTTAAAAACATTTTCAGTACAGGCATCAAAAGGATGATGTTTTCAATATTGGTGAAATTCATTGAAAACAGCAATATTGTAAGAAAGAAAGTAAAATATCTAGGAAGAATATTCATAATGTTTATTCCTAGAAATGTGAAGAAGATCAAAATGAGACTCCAAGTAAGCCAGTTCATCCAGTCCTCCTCGAGAATAAACCCTGTAGGGTAGACAAAGGCTTGTCACTTCTTAGAAACTGATCCAAGGTAGACTATACAGGTTTTCCTCCCTGTGCCTCCCTCTAGATGGCTGTAACCACTTGTCTCATCTCCCACCCAGTCACAACCCATAGCTGATTTTCTCTACTACCTCTGACATACTACCACCACCTGACATACCAAATAATATACAACCTGTTCCATCCTCAAGAACCCTCCCCTCTCCCCACTCCCAAATTCCTCTAGATATCTCTGGACTGCTATACATGTGGAGAAGAGAAATCCACATACTGGTTCGTGAGTGTAGGGTGAGTCTCACTTTTCTTTGAAAGGGATAAAGTGATACTTGGGGTTAGGATTGTCCAGAGATTAGAATAAGAATAGAATGAGATGGGGAGTTGACACTTAATACATAGGAGGATAGCTTTTTATTATTGTCCAATTACCCTGCCCCCCCATCCCTGCTCCCAGGTCACCATTACCTTGGCAACTGTGCCGTGCCCACAGATAACAAATAAAAATGCCTGCTTCCATTGAATGAGTCACTGCCAGGATCCCATTCAGCTGCCACCAAAATGCATATCTCAAAATTTGTTCTGAAAGAGGACACCAAGGGTCAAGGGCATAATCACACAGACTCTACCCTAAACCACTTTTAGCTCTGACTAAAGGACTCAGGACCTCCCAAAATAATGGAAGTAAGAGTTTTCTCAAACCAATCTGTCTCATAGAAGATGACCACTGGCCTGACTTTCCAGCTAAAGAGAAAAGGTAGTGAAGTAGAGAGATGTGAATGTCTTGTGATCCCATGGTCCCCAAAGCAGCTCATTATCACTTCTTTGCACCCATGTTTTGTCATGTAAGGGTCATTCCAGAAGAGGATAGAGATGAGCAGCCTCAGGGACAGAAGATAATAGTGGGAGGATCTAGGAATTCAGAGAAAATTTCTTTGCTCCAGTTATAGACCCCAGAGAAAAAAGGAACTCAGACTATATTGTACTACTGTAACTTTTCTGTCTCTATTTTATGAACAGGGTACCCCAGAAAAACTCAAGGGTGCTCATTTTAGAGATTACTGGTGCTATTGTTGGGTTAAATAGGTGAGGAATGGTGGAAGCACCAGGTATTCAAATCCCTGTAACTTCCTTGCTTAAATTGGGTTCCAGAGAAATTCCTTGCCCTGACTTTTCATCATACTTACCTCTGTAGATGAGTAACAAAGATATAGAAAATGAATATGAAATTGTCCACAAGCCAATGATGCTCCTCATCATACTTCCCACCTTTGGATCCATTGGAACTGTCTCTTTGTCACCTGAAACACATCATGTCAGCTCAGGAAAATCTGACCTGCAAACTCTCTCCTTGCCCAGGAAAAGGCATTCCATATTGTTCTTTGGGAATCTCTTCTGCAAGTAGAAGGTCAGTTATAGGGACATCCTTCCTGAGGAGAGGAGAGTCCTTGTCTCTACTCAGGGCAGAGGATGGAGATATGGCTGAGCTTAGGAAGACCAAGGGTCATGGTCATACATTCCAGGCTTTCCAACCAGTGGACCCATCCTTGGGCCTCTCTGGCCCCTGCCTGCACCCATTTCTCACCCACAGATGTCTCCTCTCAAACCCTAGAAATGGTCTACCAACCCCAGAACAGAGTGCACTTATTGACATTAAAGACAGACTAAATAGAGGAGGCTACAAGGAGCGCATCAGTGTTAAAGGTGTAAAGAGGGGCTGCTTTGGAGATTCTGAGGAGTTAGGCAATCAGTTGATATTTATTTATTGTCTACCATGTGCCACACATTGTGCTGAGTGCAGGGAAACAAAAAAGACAGAAGACAATCTGTGCTCTCAAGCTCACAGTCTAATGGGGGAGATAACTCGCAAATCGTTATGTGCATATATGCAATATTGAAGATAAATAGGAAAAGGTCCTCCCTCCCTCCCTTCCTCCCTCCTTTCCTTCCTTCCTCCCTCCCTGCCTTTCTCTCCCCCACTGTCTCTCCTCTCTCTTCCTCCTCTCTTCCTTTCTTCCTACTTTCTTGCCTTCTCCTTCCCTCCTTCTTCCTCCTTCCCTTCGTCTCTTTCATTCTTCCCCTTCCTTTCTACTTTCCCCTTCCTCCTTTCCTCCCTTTGTCGCTCCCTCCCTTCCTTCCTTCCTTCCTTCCTCCCTTCCTTCCTTCCTTCCTTCCTTCCTTCCTTCCTTCCTTCCTTCCTTCCTTCCTTCCTTCCTTCCTTCCTTCCTTCCTTCCTTCCTTCCTTCCCTAGTGCTTGGCACAGTGCTTTGCACATAGAGAGTACTTAATAAATGTTTATTGAATTTAATTACTCTCTCTTGATCCTCAGCAATAATTCTGTATGCATGTGCTGTTACAAATCCCATTTTACTTATGGACAAAAGGTTAGGCCAAAAGGTTAAGAGACTAGTTCAGGGTCATGGAATTAGTAAGAATCTGAGGCAAAAAGGGAACTTGGATCTTTCTGACTCCAACTCTGAGCATCCACTATACCACCTAGCTCCTTCTGAACCATGTCAATCCTGGAATTTCACTTCCTTAACTGTATTATATGGCACCTCACAAAGAGAGGTTCAAAGAGATAATGTTGCTACCAGTGATATATTTCCCATCATTTTATTAGCAATTAAAATCACATGTGTGTCAATAAATGCAACAGTTTCTCACATGAGAATATCAGCTACTTCCCACATCAAAACAGCACCTCTCACAAGCCAAAGATGTAGCAGGTTATTGATGCTTATATGCCCTTGGAAGAGTGGCTTTTCTCCATAGAGAGTAATCAACCCTGATTAATTAATAACTAATGAGAAGAATGAATATTATGATGACAGGGTAGACCTTTGGGATTCAGACTTTGATCATATCTCTCTTACCCCTAGGCCACCCCCAGCCCCCCAGTCATCTAGACAAAGAATCTACCCTCCCCAACCCAAACCTAATAGAACATAATGAGCTTTCCCAGTTGGATGGAGTCAGAACAAGAGTGAGGAGAATGTCAAATCCAATCTTATTATCAGTCTCATTCTTCAGGGGCTGATTTGACCTATAAGAGAATGAGGAAATAGAATGGGAAAAATCTGGATCTCTCCAATAATAATTGGCTATCAATATAAGAAGAACAATAATCAATTTCTCTCAGTTACTTCATCAATTGGCAGAATCACATGCAGGCTTGTAAACTTTCTAGATGATAAGGACTCCAGAGACTGTCTTCTCCAATTGTCCAAAGTCTTAGAAAGAGTAAAAAAAGTGGTCCCATAAGGGTTAGTGAAGACATGAAGAGAGAAAGAAGAGGCAAAGGAAGGAAACCAAGAGTTGTTACTGGGAAAAGTTCTTAGGTCTTAAGAAACTGAATGACTTGAAAGATTATGAGAAAGAAAAAAGAATAGAATCTCTCAGTTCTCTGTGATTCTCCACTCCATTCTTAATTAGGCCCTGGGAAACATATGAACAAAAAAGTAATGATTCATCTGATCCCTCTTTGGGTAGGAGAGCAGTATTGGAGATCTCATAGGGGGTATTGTTTAAAATTTCTATGAGAATTCTGTCCATTTGAAATTATTTTCATTTTCCTGCCCAGGCAAATATTGGGAATTTATAAATGAGAATGATGTAACCCCAGAGATGACTTGAATGAGTCTTTCAGGAGTTTCAGGAAGGGATAGAGAGGCAGACACTGATTCTGGAAGAGGTGATGGAGACGTCTGAGTAACTATCAATATGTATTGGAGATTGACACCAGACAGTCAAATTTCTCATGTGCCCCAGGGAGATGGGATGGAAGCATCAAAGTAAAGATAAGCCTGATCATTAATGCATGTCCTCCTCACTCCCAATCATGAATACAGATTAATGAAGAGGTGTTTTTTTTTCTCCTCTCACTAACTCTTCCCCTCTTCTCTTCCATCCTTCTGGGCAGAGGATTAAATCCCAAATTTTCTGTTCCATTTAAGCTTCTCTTTAATGTTTAAACTTGTTTTCTGTAGACCGGACCTGCACAACGTACTGCCCTCAGTCCACTTGCAGCCCACCAAAGACTTTCAGACAGCCTGCCACCGTCCATTCGCTCCTGTTTGCCACATGACATGTGGCAACCAATCATCATCAATCAGTCTCTAACTACATGTACCTAGAAAATGAGCTGCTAAAAACCTCTCTTCAGTCTGAAGAACTTTATCCTACTTTAATTTTGGCTCCTAACTACTGCCACGTTGTGCAAGTCTGCCCTAGATAAAAGAAACCTATTTCTATTGTGCCTTTGGATTTTGTACACCCTAAAGCTGCCCCATGGGGCAGGGATATCAAGCTGTCCTGGTCATCAGGTTGACACTTTAGGATTGGAACTGTGGGACTGGAATTTTTACCTAAGATTCTTTATTTTGGTTAAAGAACCTTGAAAGGAAGAGCTGGAACCATGACTGATGGTCCCCTGAATCTATAGCATATGGAAATCAAGACTAGAGTTTCTGGGCCTGGCAACTATTGAAAATCTCATTAGCTGTTGAAATGAAAGGGGAAGTAGCTCTCATTGTGCTTTCCTTACTCTCCTAAGGTCCACCATTTGTAACCCCCGTTTTTAATCCCATTTTCTCTGTGTGATCCTGGTAGCATATTGGGGGTGTAGAGGAATCCATGTAAAAGCACTGAGTACTTTTTATTTTTGCTATGTGTTGTTAATTTTTGACTACAATAAGGCGAGTAACTGTGTCCTTTGAATGTGAGAGGCAAGTTTAATTGACTGACAGAAGAGATTCTGAGAGCAGGGTAGATGCTTTAGAGTTATTACATCCAACTTTGGATATTTTGATCAAGAGGTCATACATAGCTGCATGCTCATTGGAGGCCATACTACCTAGTTTGGTCTCTTGCCTTTGGGAAGGGGAATAACATGATTCGTTCACCTCCAAGCACACTTTTTTTAAACTGTTTTAGAGGACTCTACCTCAAGGAAGTCTAAATCACTAAATGAACAACGGCACCTAAGTGGTGCAGTGGATAGAGCACTGGAGTTGAAGTCTTCCAAGAAGATAGAGGTTTTTCTGAGTTCCAATCGAACTGTACATACATATTAGCAATATGAACCTGGCCAAGTCTCAGTTCCCTCAACTGTAAAATGGGGATGATAGCACTAATTCCTAGTGTGGTTGTGAGGAGTAAATGAGATATCTAAAAAGTGTTCAGCAATATCAGACACATAGTAGATCGTTAATAAAAATTTGTTTCTTTTCTTCTTATGGAAAATGGAAATCTACCAAAATTTATTCCTCAATAATTAACAAACTCCCCTGTGGTCATAACTCTGTCCCATCCCAATGTTTCTAAATGCCTGGTTAACATTCAAACCCTATCACTATCCCTCCTGCTTACTCCCTTATTCCCATCCCCCTCAACCCCACCCAGTATCCCGTGTTATAGTGACCCACTCCTTAGACTGTGCTCTCCGATATGCCTGCTCCTCAAACAGCAAACTTGCTTTTATCTTTAAACATTTTCTATCCCACTCTTTCCATCTTTTGTCCCTCACTGAGACCTGGATTTCTCTTGATAACAGAATCTCCCTGGCCACTGTTTCCAACACTGACTGCGTTTACACTTACTTCTCTAACTCACTGATCAAGTTGAGACAGTGGTAGTATTCCCATTGCTGTGTCCACATTTTCTCTCTATGACTGTCAGTAATCTCTCTTCCTTTAAGGTTCACTCAATCCATATCTACCACTCAGTCATTTCTCATAGCTGTTGTCTACAGACTTCCAGAACACTACCCTTCTTTACTTCATGAATTCAGTGCTTGGCTCACAGTCTCTCTTCAACTTCTGCTTGCACACTGGGGACTTTAACATATCTATATATTAGTAGCTCCTCAGACACTCTAAATCCCTACTTCCTCAACTTATTCATTTCCTGTGACCAATTACTCCTTTACACTATTTCAGCCATCCTCAAAAACAATCATGCTCTTGGTCTTACCAGTTCCACAGATATACCACTTCTGTGTCCATGAGCTTTGAAATTCCCTTATCTAATCAAACTCTACTATCATTTCATCTTTCCTTCTGCCTTGCAACTCCTAACCTTGTTCTTCATCCATATCATGGCCCCCAGTTCTCAACCTTTCAGTTCTTTCCCAGGCAATCATCCCTCTACTAGCTATGCTCTCCTCCTTTCCCCTTCTTGACATTTTGGTGAATTGGTTTAAGTCTACACTGTCCTCTTCTCCTGAGCCCCTTACCCCCTTATCCTCTTGTAAAATCTTTCCCTTCCATACCTCAGCCTTGGATCATTCTGACTTTTTGCTTACTTCTCTGCTACACATTGCTGCTGACTGAAGCTGGAGAAAATGAAACAATGCTAACTAGGTCCACTACATATTTATGTAATATAACTTCAACTTCGCCTAAAATACTGCAATCATTGTATAACTCCCATATCAACTCACTAGCAACAACTAAAAGACAGAAGGAGATTTATAGAAAGCCACACGTATTATTTGTGACATTGCCTACCTTGTCACCTAGGGGAAGTCTCCTGGAGTGGGGGGTAGATTCTGTGTTTTACCTAAAGTGAAAGTTAAAAAAGGTACAGAAATCCAAGGCAGTGAGTTTGAAATGTTGGAAGCCCATTGGGTAGGGGTGGGTCAGGTGCCAGGGCTTGGTGACAGTCCCCAAGTAGGTGGAGCTCTGGAACCTCTCTGGCCCCAGAGAGATGAAAGACATCTTCAAATGGAGGTTGGATTGTTAGCAGCCCTGCTGTGAAAGAGGGGATGAGCTGGAGCCAAAGACTATTCTGAAGGAGAAGTGAGGCTCAGGAAAGAGCAGTGTGGTTATACAAGGTGGTATCAGGGACAATCTCTGAGGGGATCTTGGACTAGAAGCCTTAGTGCCATCGGTTATTCTCCTGGTACATAAATTCCCTGTTATTCTGTTTCTTGTTTTTGTTCTCTGATAAAATAGCCTCTGTTATGTGACTGACCATAAATAGCTTGGCTGAGGGAGTAAGCAGCACTGAGACCAGGTCATGTGGTACAGGATGTGGGGGAGACAGAGACAAGATGAACTACTCTTGGAAACCCACAAAGTAACCCTTAGAATCCTGAAATTTCAGGAATAAAGGCAGAAAATGAGTACTTACTGGGCACCTATTATGTGCCCAACACTGTGCTGAGTGCTTTACAAATATTTTCTCATTTGACCCCCACATCAACCCTGGAAGGTGGATGATATTTTTATTATTCCTATGTTATATTGAGGAAACCAAGGCACATAGAGGTAAAGATCACTTCTCCTGGGTCCCATAGTTAGTAACTGTCTGAAGCTGGATTTCAATCCTTGTGTTCCCGACTTTAGGCCCAGTACTCCATCCACTGTACCACCTCTCTGCCTATAGAAACAGCTGCCCCTCTGGAAAGCCAACTGGTGTGGTTGATACTGTGAATTGGGCATGAATTCTAAGAGGGGCATACAAAAGTAGAATGATTTTATTAGGAATAATCTGAAGCATCTTATATTCTACTCAGGCTAGAGAACTCCCCACTGAAGGACAGGGAGCTGAGCTTACTCAGAAATTTTTGAAACATGTACTCTGCATTGAGGAACTCAATATTTTGGAATGATGCAGCAATCCCATGGTCCTTGTATTGGCCACAGAGGCAGAGTGATGTTTCAAAGAGGATTGGCCACTGAGCCAGGAAGACCAGCCCCACTGCTGCTTTCTTCTTCATTTCTTTTGAACTTGTGGCCTAGCTCTCTCTTTCTGGGAATTATCATGAAAGGATGAGAAGGGCATCTCTGAAACCCTGCCATCTTGGCAGCAATGAAAAATGTCTGTATATGACAGCATTAGTTGCCTAGGTCAGTGTGAGACTGGTTGTTGGGTTCCTTCTTCTTCATGGGGTCCTTAGTTGGAGCTAAGTGGTAGCAGAAAGAGTTTTCTGCAGCTACATCTGGCTCACTGAAGATTACCAGTGATAGGAGGATGAGGTCAACCTTGGCAGACTTGCCAGAAGACATGGGTGTTGAGGAAATTGTTTGGCCAGTGCAGAACCAAGGAGAAAGTGAAACAGCTCATTTAATTCTCATTCTCTCATGAGAGAATATGATTGGAGTTATGGGTTACTTTTACTGTTTTAAGTCTTTGACAATGCAAAGTCTTTGACAACTCTGACACTTATTTTTTAAGCATTTGTGTGTGTGTGTGTGTGTGTGTGTGTGTGTAAGAATCAAATAACTATTCTATAATGATCCACATTTTACATTAATTCCTTCTATACTTCCTGTGAAGACCCTAGACATGAAACTGACCCTAAAGAAGACCCTAAACTGAAACTTTCAATGTTTTCCCCTGAGGTCCCTGGGAAGAGGTGAGTAAAGCCCAATAGAAAAGAAGAGTCTCATATTCATTCATGGAGAAAGGTCTGAACTGAGACCTCCTGGGAGGCCACAGCTCATGTTACCCATCATTTTTACTATGCTCTCCTAGGAGGAGAAAATATCCTGAAAATTTATGGGACTGTTGAACAGCCATCTCATTTTCGTCATGGATGAGCAGCTCTAAAAACACCTATATTTTGGCCAGCTAGGTATGCATGGCCCATCCTCCTGTTGGTGGTCATGTCTTTGGAAAAATAGCATCATTGTAGGAAATATGCCCTCATCTTTCCAATTCCAAATGCTTCAATTCGTGGTATTTTCTCTCTTTACTCAGGGTTGACTTTTGTGACTTCAGACCCAGATTATATGCTTGTTTTCTTCATCTGACCTAGCCTCTCCGATTTTAGTATCCTAGAAACTATGGCTTGACCTGGCACAATATTTTTTTCATAATTTCTGATTTGGTTCCTGACATCCATCCTCTTTCTACACTTAAGGTAATTGTCACTAATCACCAGAGACTCCTATTCTGCTACAAGGAAGTGATTTGAAAGTCTTGAAAAATCAGAATTTGGAACTAACCTTTTCTCCATTCTTAGGTCGAGCAATGTTGCATCTATTTGTTCACCATGCAAGACTTCCAGCTAAGGATACCAGAGATCTTGGTGTTATAATCCCAGTTGGACCAGACTTTCCAAGAACTGGTTTCACAAAGTGTCTTAAAGACAACAAATAATTGGCTTCACATGGGATTGTGAGACCATTACAAGGGAGAAAAGGGACAAAAGGAGGAAATCAGGAGAAAGTACTGGGAAAGCTGGCAGAGAATGAGGAATGAATGACTTGCAGGGTAATGGGAAGAAATGATGATCTAAGCAGACTCAGCCTTCAGCCTTCAACGAACCTTTCCTCACTGAATCCCCATTCCTCCATAGAACTAGGTTCTGGAGACCAATAAGGTCATCTCATAGAGGAAGGTAGAAATGAAAAAAAAAACTACAAAGAGAGAAGGGAGACTACAGAATTGAGAGTCTTCATCATACTTTGGAGAGTAAAACAGGGAATGCTGGTTTGTGTATGTGTGTGTGTGTGTGTGTGTGTTTGTGAACATTGGAGGCCAATGACTGTAACAGGTCTTGGAGTAGAAGAAGGGGTCAGGGACAATAAGAGGGATACAGAAAATGTTGGATAAAGACATAATCTTTGTGAAACAAAAAGAGATTCAGATGGACTCAAAAATTTGCAGTTCTTTTAGTGGGTTTGTTCTCAAAGACCTACAGCTATCATTTCTGTATACCTGTGTTTTCCCTATCTGTTATACACAGAAAGGGGAGGGAGGGTGAGTGGGTGAAGATAAGGTTGGGTAGGAACTTCAGTGCTGGAGATAGGAAAAGAACAGAGAGACTGAGCAACTCAAGATAAAGGAGACATGAAAAAGTGAAGATCAGACTTCTGAGGAAAAGAAGATTCTGCCTGCAGTAATAGGTGCAACTCTTCTCTCTGTAACTTTCCTATATGTTATTTTTACCTCCTGAGCTGTCACACAAAACCTTGTGATCAACCCCAGGGAGACTTTTTTTCTGGCAAGTCCAAACCTAGACGCCTACAGCATCCCTAGTGGGGAAATCTCCTCTTCCTCTGGTCTCTGATGCTACCACTCTCCCATCTGAATATCCCCCTATTTCCTTCCAGCTGTCCCTTTTCTCCCCACAAGCTCATTCTCCACTTCAGGATTTCTAGATCCTTTAAACTTCAGTAGACAGAAAGGAATACACTGAATGTACTGTGAGAGCTAAAGCAATGATTCTTAACATGGGAAGGAATGCTTGGAAAGGTAAGGACACATTTTGAGAAGTCTGTAAAGTTGAATAGGAAAAAAATTACATCTATATTTTCACTTACTTCTAATTGAAATTTAGAATTTCCTTCAATTACTGATGTAGCCAACAAAACATATAAGGTCCATAGGCTTCACCAGACTTCCAAATAGCCCCAGGACACAAGATTTTCCCAGCTAAAGGGATGGTTATGCTCTCATGGAATGTGCCCAATCTCCTCCTTAACATTGTCAATCCCTTCAACATCAACAGTCCCAAGAAACTCTTCAGTGCCATTGGCCCCCTGGTCCTCATTGCCTCAAATCACCTCAGTACCCTCAGTTTCTAGGCTCACAAGATCATAGATTTAGAGAAGGGAAGTTTCTCCCTCTGTTTTGTTTTTTTTTTGACTTCACAGTCCCTAAGTCACATAGCCACCTAAGACATAATTTCCATCTGCTTCTCAAGCCAGTTATTCAATCAATAGGCAACTATTAAGAGCCAGGCACTATGCAGGTACTGAGGATAGAAAGACAAAAATGAAATAATCCTTCCCCTCAAGAAACTTATCCTCTATTGAGGGAAACAACGTGTTCAGATGTGTACAAAATGTTAGGAAAAATAAATACGAGTTTACTTCAGGGGCAGGGATGAGGAAAGGTCTCATGCAGGAGACCCTCTCTGAATTAAGCCTTGTAGGCGGATGAGGATTCTAAGATGGGAGGAGGAGAGGAGAGGAGGAGAGCATTACAGGCAAGGGAGGCTAGGCTCTAATCCCTAGGCTCCTCATGTGTCTCAACTCCCTCAAGTTCTTCATTCTCTTGAATCTTCTTAGCTCCTCTGGCCCTTCAATAATAAAGCTTCTTCAGTTCCTCATTTCTTTTCACTCCTTCCACTTCCACATTTTCCTCAGTTTCATCAGTCCCTTCCTTATCTCCCTTGTCCTATCTTATAGTTTGGTAATACAGAAAGAGCTTTGGATTTTGAGTGAGAGGACCTGAGTTCAAATCCTGGCTGTGAGACATGCTAGCTAGGTAAATTTAGTAATGTCAATTAATCTCTTTGTCTCTCATTTGTGAAGTTGATTGAACTTCATTATCTTTAAATTTCAAGTCCAACATTTTATGATTCTCATCCTCTAAATTCCAACACAAATTCATCTGAATCATCCAGGTTCCCTCAATCTCCCTCTGCCTTCCTTTTAAGTCTTTGGTGCCTTATCATTGCTTATTGAATTAGCTAATATATACTGGCATTCAAAGCCCGGCCCTATGTACTCACTATTATCTTCTGGCACTACCAAAGACTCACTCCTCAATCCAGCAAGGGAGATTTCTCCATTAGCCCCCTCCATCTACCTCGCATATGTGCACTAATTTTTTCCTACCCACCTGTATTCATATTCTCATATTCTCCCTCCTTCCCTTCTACTTCAGGTGTAATTCTCTACCTCATTTTCTGCATTATTCCTACTTCTGTCCTTTATTCAAGGAGCACCTGCTCTATGAAAACTTCCCTTATTGCCCTCAGCATGCAGTGATATCTCTTTTCACTAAATATAGCACATAATGCTTGTAGTGTTCATCTTTTAGGTGAGGACAACGGAGACAAAAATGTCATAGGTCCTGGGGACGTTGGTTTCTGCCTGAAATTCTAAAATAAACTCTAAAATCTTTGCTTCTGAAGTCCCAAGGCAAGCACATACATTAGCACAAAGATTGATGGGGCTGAGGGTGCTAATAAGTGAAGACATTTTTTAAGTTGAATTGGATTGTGTAAAGACAGGCTGACCTGTCAAGAGACTGTACTAGAAGGCCCTCACATTGCAAAAAGGACACTTTTGCTCAGGACAGCTCTACTCCACTTGAATATCACCAGTTTTGGGAGGTGGCTCTCCAACAAGTTTATTCTTCCCAATATCTGTCTTCTCTCCACTCCCTGCCATCTTCCACTCTGTCTCATTGCCTGTTTCTATTTGATAAGGTAAGTTGTGGTGGGTAGAGAGAATGGGAGAACTCAAATATCTCTTGCGGTCAGGATTTTGATCTTCAGTTTTCTTTATATTTTTACTCTCCTTGGTTCATGTATCAAGACTATATTTGTGTCATAGGAGGAATTTCATAGGATCCATTTTTTTTCTATTTTATTTCCAAAAAAATATGTTGCATTAGAATGTATTATTCTTTACGTGTTTGATAGAATTTTCCTCCAGTCTGGAATATGGGAGAGTGAGTGATGGGTATCACTTGAACTTTATTCTCATAAGTATTGGCTCAAAGAAGGAATACTATACATGACAGGGATGAATATAGAAATCTATCTTACCCAACAATGAAGTAGGAGGGGAAGAGGTTAAGCAATAAGGAGGAATTGAGTGGCAACTGAGAGAAGGGAGGGCCAAAGAGAGGAGGTAGTAGACAGAAGTATGCCATTGGCGAGGAGGGAAAGGGTAAAAGGAGAGAGGGGACTAACAAGAGGAAGAACAAGATGGACAGAAATACATAGGTAGTAATCATAATTGTGATTGTGAATGGGATGACTTCTCTCATAAAATAGAAACTTATAGCAGAGTGGATCAAAAACCAGAATCCTACAATATGTTGTTTATAAGAAACACCCTTGATGCAGAGAGACACACACACAGAGTAAAGTTAAGGGGCTGGAGCAGAATTTATTATACTTTGGCTGAAGTTAAAGGAAAAAAAGCATAACTTCACATAAACAATCTATATCAAACACTTGCCTTCTCAAGGAGAGAGGAGTGGGAGGATAGGAGAAAGTTTGAAATTCGAACTTTAAGAAAAGTTTTTGCATATCATTGGAAAATATTGAAAATAAATGAAAACAATTTCAAAAAGAAAATGTTAGATCTAACGATGACTCAGCAAGAGCACAGACTCTTCAGATACCTCTAAATAGAGAATGTGACCAAATTTTTGAGTGGCAGAATCCACTAGGAAATAGAGTGTGGCACATTTCCAGGACAGTTCAGAAGGTCGATTGAAAGAATTTGTTACATGGGACTGGGGCAGCACAGGGCACTCAGGTTGCAACAACACAGACCCTACCATAGAAGAGTTGAGCAGGAACTACCTGGGTGGACTGAAGGAGAAGCAACAGTGTAGATTCTCAAACACATCAGCCAAAGATAGGAGTCCAACAGAACTGAGTGAGAAAGAAGAACATGACCTCCAGTACCAGCAGAAGCCACTCCTGAGACAAAAACATCCGCAGATTAAAAGTTTTAAAGTTACCCACTTCAACTTCTGGGAGTCAAGATGGCAGAGTAAACTGTAAGTGTTGTCACAGACCCTTGTTCACCTTGAAAAGCCTAGAGAATACTGCCCCAGGAAAAGTCCTGGAATAGTGGGATCAGCCTGAAGGGGTAAACAATGTCTCAGCTTGGGAGGCTAGGAAGATCGTCAAGGAGATTCACTCTTGCTATGGATGAAGGGGACCAGTGCAGGATCAGAGGTGTTCCAGACAGCCCCACCTCAGCAAACCAGGAGGAGATCCTGAGCCCCAGGTGGATGGAACCTGTAAGCACCAAAACCAGGACCCCAGGCATACCTTAGCACAGCCGGGGGAATCAGGCAGACATTAGGGCAGATGGGGGTTCACCAGTTGCTGAGTCTGCCTTTGATCTAGCTCAGGGGGGGAAGAGACCTACTCCACACCTCATACACAGAGAAAGACTTCACCTGGCCTTGACCTTGGTACATACCAGCCAGCTCAGCACCAGGTAAGCTGCAACTTTCTAGCTTCTAACTGAAAGAATCAGAGGCCACAACACACAAATCCTCAAGTTCTCAGCACTAGAAACATAGGGCAAAGGCCCCTGTGCCCCAGAAGCAGAGATCCACTTTAAAAGGTAGGGAAAAAACAATCATCATAAGAAACAAATGAGAAAAACAAAGACCATAGAATTGGGGTCAAAGACCAAAATACAAATTCAGAAATAGACAGCATCAGATGTGCACTCACATCTGAATCCTCAAAACAGAATATGAACTAATCTCAAGCCCAAAAAGCATTCTTGGAAGAGCTCAAGATTTTAAAAGCCAAATTAGAGAGGTAAACGAAAAATTGGCCAATGATTTTTAAAAATACAATTGACAAAATGAAAAAAAGAATTCATTGAAGAGATAGCTCCTTAAAAAGGAAAACTGGGCAAATGGATAAGGAAGCACAAAACCTAACACGAGCAAATAACTCTTTAAAAGAAACAATTGGACAAATGGAAAAGGAAGTGCAAAAGTTAATGGAAGGAAACAATTTTTTAGAAATTAGAACTGGGCATGTAGAAGCTAATGACTTCGTAAGATATCAAGAATCAGTTAAACAAAATCTAAAGAATGAAAAAAGTAGAAGAAAACATAAATTGGGATTGGAATATGATATTCCATAAAGCAAAGTAGCTTAGATTACAATCAAGAGTCAATTACCCCGAAAAATTTATCATAATACTTCAGACAAGGAGATGGATATTCAATGAATTAAAGAATTTCCAGAACTTCATGATGAAAAAGGCATAGCTCAATAGAAAATTTGATCTTCAAATACCAGACTCAAAAAAAGGCATGAAAAGCTAAACAGGGGAGAAAAAACCTTGTTATTCAATATGAGCAAACTGTTTACATCCCCATAAGGGAGGATGATACTTGTTAATTCTCAGAATTGTATATTTCATTATCACATTTAAAAGTGATATACATAGATAGAGGGAGTATAAATTAACTTGGGTATAAAA